>CM060921.1:597858251-599058251 GCA_030737875.1 Allium sativum | reverse complement strand
AAATAAAAATTCGATTTTTATATATATGAAGTAGAAATAAAAATATGATTTTTATTTATATAATAGAGATATAAAAATGTGATTTTTATATATGTAGTGGCTACGGGCAAGGAAAGTGACAAAAGGCGGGAACGACAAGATTTTCTACATATGAAGAGTCGCGGTGTTTGGGATAGCTTTGGTGAGAACTCCTCACTTTTATTTTAAATTTCTAGTTAAAAATATATACTAGGATGTAGACGGTGCTTAGCAGCACCCGACACCCGTCATCCACAGACCATGGATGGCTTGTTTGTTAAATTGTCTGGTTGTGTAGTTGGTTAGTTTATTTGGTTTGAATTGAATTGTTTGGTGAAATGAAATGGATTTGATTGATGTGTGAATGGCGTGGGCCTTCACTAGACCGGGGATAAGGCTAGGCCTTGTCCTGTTTCTAGTATCGTGCCGTTATGCCGCCAAAATTTTCTAAAATAAGTTAGAAAAATAAAATTACCATTTTTTTTTGTAAATGAACTGAATAAAAATTCATGTGTTAAAATAAAATATTTTATCGTTAAAAATATAATTTTTAACGTGAAAGTGAATAAATAAATTTTTATAAACAAATCGGCCGATTTGTTTATATACACTGATTTGACTGATATTGATTGGGCCGGTAAATTTTACACATCGCCCAACTGCACAACTAAAATATGTGTTTGATTGTTTGAAACCGCACACGGGTGTTGGGATGAAATTTGAAGTTCACTCATCCTGACTGATTAAATATGTCGATCGATTGATTGACAGACTGTTATAAGCGTTAGATATCTATATTTGATGCTTATACAGTGTAGTGCACTTTGGTTGATGGTTGATTATTTTTCAATGCTGTTATATACATGTGATGTATGAAAATCCATATAATTAACATTATATGGTGATTGATTGGGCCTCATTTCAATTTTGAAAATAAAGAATAATATAAAATAAAGGTTCACGTGTTGACAGTACTCATCCGTTGCGATTAGTCATGTGTTGAACGAAATATTTTGATAATAACAAATATTTTGATAATAGGAAATATTTGAAATAGAATATTTGAAAATAGAAATATATGAAGCCGTGTTGATTAGATTGACGCCATTTTGACGTGAACGATATTTATATCGATTTTATTCATTTTGATATGAATTGAATTGAAAACGATTTCAATTGAATATATAAAACGAATTTGATTTCAATTGAATATATAAAACGAATTTGATTTCAATCGAATATATAAAACGAATTTGATTTCAATTGCATATATAACGAATTAAATTGAACAGAAAACGAATTGAATAGAATTGAATAGAAAATAATTTGAATTCGAATAGAATTGAATAGAAATTGAATTTGAATAGAATTGAATAGAAAATGATTTGAATTCGAATAGAATTGAATAGAAATTGAATTCGAATAGAATTGAATAGAAAATGATTTGAATTCGAATAGAATTGAATAGAAATTGAATTCGAATAGAATTGAATAGAAAATGATTTGAATTCGAATAGAATTGAATAGAAATTGAATTCGAATAGAATTGAATAGAAAATGATTTGAATTCGAATAGAATTGAATAGAAAATGATTTGAATTCGAATAGAATTGAATAGAAAATGAATTCGAATAGAATTGAATAGTAATTGAATTCGAATAGAATTGAATAGAAAATGATTTGAATTCGAATAGAATTGAATAGAAAATGAATTCGAATAGAATTGAATAGAAATTGAATTCAAATAGAATAGAATTGAAATTGATTTGAATCGAAGGAAGTTGAAACTATTTTTGAAACGAATTTAAAACGATTTATAAAATACGTTATAAATAGAAATCGATGGAATATATATTATATATTTTATATATAATATAATGGCCTGAATAGAACGCGCCACGCCGCGGCGGTTCTCGAATTTTGACCATTGACTTCGAACGGACATTACGGGAGATCCGACCGTCGGATTCTCCTAAAACTAGAACCGTTGGGTTCGTATCGAAAAGAGCTTTCCAATGAATATTAGAAATTTGAAATCTAACAGTTGGATTTGGAATTATGTCCAAATCAAATTTGGAAAAGGTCGCTGTAAGTGCAGTTCGATGGCCGTAGATGGAAATCGACTGTACGGGCCTTGATAAAATCACTAGAAATATCTATAATTTGTGTAGAATCATAAGAAAGGATTTGGGAAAAACTGGGATGAAAAACTCCATATTTGAAAAGACAAAAATAGATTTTTATCGAAATGAACTAGTTTTGAACTAGAATTAAAACCAATTTATTTTTGAAATAAATAAATTGAATTTGAAATGGGTTTTAAATAACCAGAATTTCTAACATATATTATTGGAATTGAAATAGAATGTGATTTTTGTTTATCGTGAACTGTGTTTTAAATGACATCAGTTCTTTAACCCAATAAAAGGAGTTTCAATGAATCTTAAATTAGATTGAAATGAGAATGGGTAATTTAAATCATCAAAATTTGGAAATGATCGAAAGGGGAGTATCACCAGTTTTACTCCTAGCGATAGTTAAATCTTTAATTAGATTTGAACGTGAAATGGTAATTAAATTTACCGATAACACCGTGGTGTTAGTTATGGGGTAATAACAGTTTTGCTCCATAGGATAAATAGGTTGGGATTGGGACATAAAATAAATAATTACTTCGGTGTGGTTCGCTAATCCCGACTAGTTTGGAAAACCATAATATGGTTTGAAATGATATCCAAAGGAAGATTAAGGAATAAATTTAAAAGAATTTATCTTTGATAAAATTAATGGGAACCTTTCCCTAAGAATGTGAAATTGACTGATGAATTGGAATGAGGCGTATGTTGTGTTTGTATAACAATTGTTTATTATATACGTGGGTTATTCAGAAAAGCCGGGTCTATACCCATTCTGAATAACCGATTCGACGATAAGTCGAAGAGATTGAAGACGGTGCAAGACCGACGATCTTCACATCGAATGGATGGGTGCTACTGACGCTCACGATGGGAGTAGCTACCTTGAAGGGGGCTAAAGTAGTAGTCGTCCGGACGTTCTTGGAGGTCGACGGATATGCGAGGAAAGTGCCTCCGGTTTCGTTCAGACCCAGAACGGACTTGTAAATGGATGGTGTGTCTGACACTGTATTCCTTTATATTGTATTCGTTGATCTCTGCTAAATATATATCTGTTTGGCGGCGGCGAATTTATTCTCTTGCTTAACGCCTTTCTCTGAGACATACGAGCTTAGAGGTTATATATTGGCAGAAATCAGTGGTACGATATGGATTGATAGTGTGACATGCTGAGATGCAGTGATCCAGACTTTTGTTGAAAAGCAAAGTTTGGTGGACGATGATCAAAGCGCAGCTTTAATATAGTATGGCTTTGTGTATAGCGTTGATTCGCGAGCCTCACACCCCGGTATGATGGTAAACTGATGGTTTGATCAGTATGCTTTTTCGTGGATGGGCACCTCCGTGGTGTCGTGGATTCGGTCGACCGAGATTGAGCTTAGTGCTCAGAGGGATAGGGTAAGCGGTGTTTTCTCTCGCCGGGACGTAAGCCGCAGTGATACTCGATTTCCCAAAAGTGCGGATGTGCATTACGGTGTTTTCTCTAGCCGAGACGTAAGCCGTTGAGATGGCACTACGCGATCGATCTTTCGAATCAGGAGCCACCATGATGGAAATCCAATTTCCAAATATGACATTTTGCGGTTTTGATTGTAGAGCCTAGTATTGGCGACATGATATATGGTACCCATGCCGTCTATGATTGATATATTTATATTTGAAGTTGTTTTCTTCACTTATAGTAATAATATAAGATGAAATTTCGCGTATCAAGCATATTTGGCTATTATAAGGGAAAACCCTATCCTCCGGCTTGCGTTGCATTGTGTGATGGGACCTGGGTCTTATAATAGCTTCATTGTTTTTTATTTAGCATTGCGCCGTTTGTTTTCTGCACTGGTATTCTTGGGAGGAAACCCGTTCCGTGTTATACGGCGTGGTCCCTTGATTTACGTAACTTTAAAAACAAAGATTAATAACTGTTTTAGTTCTCACACCAGTCACATGACTGACCTAGAGTTTATTGTTTTAACCTAAACTCTGGGTGCCCCTATTTTCCACACGGGCAGCTAGTAGTTTTGGTTTTGCAGATTTGTATTCACAGGATCCTGGTTTACAGCTGGAATGATATCCGGAAAGCTCTGTATCCGTATATCACCTTCAGTTGTGCTTTGTATTATTTTTCCGCTGCTATGTATTTAAATGTAATTTAAATCTCTGATATTTTTCTGTGTAATATTTATTCATACTCTGTATATTCTTGTATTCTGATGGAATTGTTGTAATATACAATGAAATGTTCTTCTGTTTGCGTTCTATTTTGTCGTGTTCTCAAAACAATCAGGCATTTCGAAAGGTCTAGATCGGTTTAGCGACTAATTCAGATCGAGAGAAATTCCTTGTTGTCACAGTCGGATTCCCTAAAACTAGAACCGTTGGGTTCGTATCGAAAAGAGCTTTCCAATGAATATAAGAGATTTGAAATCTAACGGTTGTATTTGGAATTATGTCCAAATAAAATTTGGAAAAGGTCGTTGTAAGTGCAGTTCAATGACCGTTTATGGAAACCGACTGAAAGGGCCTTAATAAAATAATAATAAATATTAATATTTTGTGCAAAATCATTATAAATGATTTGGAAAGAATTGGGATAAAAAATTACATATTTGAAAAGATAAAAATATATTTTTATCGAACTGAACTAGTTATTAACTAGAATTAAAAATCCAATTATTTCTAAATAAATAAATTGGATTTGAAATGGTTTTAAAAATAACCAGAATTTCCAATATATAAACTGGAATGGATTTGAATCAAAATTATCTTCGGAAAATTTGATATTGGATTACGTGATTATACAGATATTATAGAGGAATTTGGATATATATATATATATATATATATATATATATATATCGTTATTCCAATAAGATATTTGTTGATTTCAGAATTTGATATCGAATATAAGCCGATATAATTTCTATTCAGAGCCTTGTATTTAATATTAAATTGGATTTTTGGGTTTGTCGTGAATGGTGTCTTAAACAATACTGTTATTAAACCCCGGGTGAAAAGAATAAATCTTTTAATTAAGATTATTAGTGTTTCCAATTAATTAACATTTAATTGGAATAAAATGGAATGTTAATTGGGTTTATTGTGAACTGTGTTTTAACGACATTGTTCTTTAACTCGATTAACAGTGAAGTGTAATTTGGAATTCATAAATCTTTTTATAAAGATTTAATGGGAATTTTCCAAAGTGTAGTTTTCCAATTTAATATATTAAATTGGAATTGAATGAAATTAGATTTGATAATAATAGAAGTGAGCTTCGGTGGAGGAAGACAGTTAATATATATGGAATTAAAAAGGCTTTGTTGTTATTCCATTTATATTATTAGTCGGATACAGAAATAAATATCGATTCTATATATAGATATATTTTTCATGAAGATTCCTTAATTAATGAAATGGGATTTAGGGTTTATCGTGAACTGTGTTTTAAATGACATTAGTTCTTTAACCCAATTAAAGATAAGATTAATTTCTTAACTTTGAATAATCATTAAGTAATGATTTTTGGGATTAAAACTGAATTAGAGTTTTAGTGAATCTTTAATTAGATTGAAATGTGAATTGATAATTTAAATTATCAAATTTGGTAATGATCGAGAAAGAAGTGTCACCAGTTTTGCTCCAAGCGATAATTAAATCTTTAATTTGATTTGAACGTGAAATGAAATTAATTTTACCGATAACACCATGGTGTTAGATATGAAGTATTACCAGTTTTGCTTCATGGGATGAATAGGTTGGTATTGGGAAATAAATTAAATGATTACTTGGGGAAGGATCGCTAATCCCGGCTTTCTTGGATAAACCTTAATTTGGTTTGAATTAATATCCAAAAAGAAGATTAAAGAATAAGTCTAAAGAATTTAATTTTTATAAAATAAATGGGAAACTTTCTTAAGGGATATGAATATGTAAATAAAGAATATTCAGAATTGGAATGAGTCATATGTTGTGTTTATAGCACTTGATTATTATATATGCGAGTTATTCATAACGGTCGGGTTTATACCCATTCTGAATAACTGATTCGACGATGAGGACAGTGGTTGAAGACCGGAGATCTACACATCGTTTAGATGATTACTAATGTCTTGATTGGGCTGTGCACCCAAGACGAGGTAATAAGTGGTGATCATCTGGATGTACTTGGAGATCGACCAAATATGTGAGGACCTCTCTCCTTTATTGGACATATGGACGAGGAATAAGGTGCCTTCGGTTTCGTTCAGACACAAAACGAACTTGTAAATGGATGTGTGTCTGACATTGGATTTTATTCTATATTGACTGATCTTTATTAAGTATATATCTGTTTGGTGGCGGAGAATTTATTCTCTTGCTTAACACCCTTCACCGAGACGTACAAGCTCAGAGGTTATATATCGATGGACATCAGTCGCATAGTGTGAATTGCCTGTGTGGCATGTTGAGATGAAAATGATCTAGGCTTCTGTTGAAAAGCAGTCTTGTGGTTGATGGTCAAAGCACGGCTTTAATATAGCATAACTTTGTGTATAGCATTAATTCGCGAGCCTCACACCCCGGTGTGAACCAGAAACGGGAGGGACTTCAGGGAGGGCATGTGTTTCCTTCTAGTTAGAAGTGGTGTCATGGTATGGAGCCCAGACATTTTACTTATGTGGATGATGGACAGCGAGGAGCCTTGGTTATATCGGTCACTACGAGACCCATGGATGATATGGTCGACATACTTACCATTTCTCCCTATAGGGTGGGGAAACACATGTCTAAGGATTTTAATCCACTTAAAATATGGACTGGCCCTGACGATTTAGGTGCAGTTGCGGCTATTCCTGAGACATGGTAGGGTAGATTGTCTCTAATTTGCATAGGATGATTCCTTTGCCTTGGTTCACGGATGGAAATCCAACTTCCAATATGACATTTCGGTTTTAATTGTAGAGCCTAGTATGGCGACATGATAGATGGTACCCATGCCGCCTTTGATTGATACATTTATATTTTAAATTGTTTTATACACTATGCACTTATAATAGTATCAAATGATTTGTTTTAAATGTACCAAGCATGTTTGGCTATTATAAGGTAAACTCTATCCTCCGGCTTGCTTTGCATTGTGTGATGGGACCTGAGTCTTGTAATAGCTTCATTTTTCCAAAAAGCATTGCGTTGTTTGTTGTATGCACTGGTATTCTTGGGAGGAAACCCGTTTCGTGTTATAAGGCATGGTAACTTGATTTACATTATTTCCGAAGTAAAGATATAATGACTGTTTTAGTTCTTACACCAGTCACATGACTGAACTAAAGTTTATTGTTTTAACATAAACTCTAGGTGCCCATATTTTCCACATGAGCATCTAGTAGTTTTTGTTTTGCAGATATAATGTTCACAGGATCCTCGTTTACAGGTAGAGCTATATTCGGAACACTCTTTATCCGTGTATTTCTTTCAATTATGTTTTGTATTATTTCCACTGCACTGTAATTTGTAAATTTCTGATATTTATCAAATTTTTTTTTTTTTCATACTATGTATATTCTTGTACTCTGATGTAAACTGTTGTAATAGCAATGAAATATTCTTCTATTTATGTTCTGATCTGTCGTGTTCTCAACTCAGTCCAGGCTTTCCTTTATGGGGAAGTTTGAGTCGTTTCAACGTGGTACCAGAGCTTTGGTTTATAGAGCTCGAGAACAAGACACATTAGAACCGAACGAAAGAATTCATCAGAGATTGGATTAGCAATATCCAAAAAGAATGATCGTTAGAGATAAGATCAGTAGTATCCTAGAATGAGTTAGAAGAGCATTATTTATAAAAACAATTTTTGTTTTGAAAATTTAAACATTTTATACGTATTTGAATATTTATTTTATATTGAATTGGGAAAATCGAGTATATAAAGATTTTGCATATACGCCTTGCAAACGTATATTCGAAGTTTTAATATACCGGATAGATATAGAGTCACACTCTAGTCGCCCAGAGATGGTTGTGATCATCGCTATAGCATCATCAACATTTATGTTCGAGTTTCGAAAGTGGGATTTCAATATATTTCCAATTGACTAGTGTTAGAACCAAACCTAGATAGGGTCTATTGTTGTGACTTGCCAACAAATATACATATATATATATATATATATATATATATATATATAAGTTATGTTCTTGAAACAATAATCAACTAATTGATTGCTGATTATGTTGTTTGATTACTGGTTTAATTAATTAAAATTTTGAACCATTAAGCCAAATTGAGTCAAATATTGAATTGAAAATTGATTGAAATTGCATGCATACACATGTATATACATTGAACAGGTCATAGCAAGGAAGCTAAGCAGAGGAATAAAATTGTATGCTTAACAAATAGGCACATGTTTACTAATTTATTGGGTTTGGATGATTTTATGACCCGATTGGCTAGCCGCTTGGCTTTTTCTTTTTCTTTTTGGATAATGATGGCCTTCAGTGGCTAGTTGCGGTTTTAAATGTCTCCCGGTACAAAGGAGGTTATGGCAAAAATTTTCAAAAATTTAGTGTGTTAGCCAAATTTTTGAAAAACTAGAAATTCTTAGAAACTGAAAAGTTGAAGAATAAAAGCCAGAATGAAAGTTGAGTTGATTAGTTAAACAACTTTCAGCTCTGTTCCTTTTTGAGGACGAAAAGATTTTAAGCGGGGGAGATTGTAACAACTTGGAAAATCAGAACCAATTTAAAAATTTTATTTTGGCAATTTTAATGAATTTTGAATATTTAAAATGATTAATTTTAAATAATAATGACTGAAAATTTATTTTAAATGAAGTTAGAACGAATAAATTTATTTTAATTATAAAACAAGCCTAAAATGGCGTGGTAGTTTGAAAATTCGATTTCAAACTTCAAATGAATGTAAAGGATTCAAAATAAACTGGATTTTAGTAAAACCAGAAACATTTTATTCTGTTTGAAAATATCTTTCCAACGAATGTGAAAAATCCAGATTTCATAACGGGAATAAAAAGTTATGTCCAATCGAAAAATTCAAAATAGTCGCTATGGAATTTAATATAATATATAGCCCTTAAAAATAGCCATTTTGGCAAATGACCTCGGTTTTCGACGAGGATTCAGAATGTCAAATTATTGCTAGGTTCCAATTTTCATAATTTTCGGAATCAATATGTGAGAGTGGTGAATTTAAACGTGTTTGGTCAATTCAGTTTGAATTTAATCGACCGGAAAATGATCATTTTTCGAACGGTCTCCAAATTCGACAAAATTAGTTTATTATGATCGTATTAGCAAAACATAGCTAGACTTATTTTTTGGGAATTTTTGGAGTTCGTATTTGGCCCTGGTAAATTAAAATAAACATTCAAATTCAGTATATATTGATTTATATTTTAATTTTAATGGAAACTGATTGAAACAGTCAAATCGCTTACCAGGCATGTCCCATTGTGTTCGGAATGGGGGTATATAGCTGGAGGCGGTAGTCATTGGGTTTGATTTGGAAATTGAATGAAAAAATTGATTTTTTTTGAAAGAAACAACAATTAAATATATAAGGGGTTTGACGGGGTCAAACCCCTAAAATTTCTAATTCGCGGTCAACCGACCCACCCCCCTTTCCTCTACAATTCCCGCTGCTCCCCCCTACAGCCAACCACCGCTGCTACCCCCCTTCCGTCGCGACTCGCCTTTAGGGACCTCAAGCTCCGACGCCCCTCCTCTGCCCCGTCCCCTTTTCTCTCCTCTTCAATTCCGAACGCCTTACCCCAAACCCGCTGAAACCCACTGCCCCCGACTACCAATAGCCTGCCGCCACCCACTGCCATCGTCAGCCGCTAGTGTCGTCCCTCCTCAGCCTCCACAGCTCCAAAACCCTTTTTTATCATTTTCAAGTTCGCATTAAACCCCCTTACCTGTCTTCACCCGTATCTCCAATACTCCAACATTCCTTTTCCGCCTACTTCTCCTCCAAATCAGTCGATTGATGAAAGAAACTGAGCTTTACTTTATTTTCATTTATTTATGTAATTAAAAATATGATCTTTATACAAATGAAATCGTGTTCAAGATAGGATTTTATATATCATAGCATCGTTATAAGAAAATATGATTTTTATGATATGATTTTAATTATAAAAAGATATGATTTTTAATTATAAAAAGATATGATTTTAATTATAAAAATATATGATTTTTAAATGTAAAAATATGATTTTTATTTAAATAACTTCGTTTTAAAAATGTGATCTTTATAATATAAACATCGTATTAAAAATGTGATCTTTATAATGTAAACATCGCTATCAAAAGATGATTTTTATATGTATGACATTGAAATAAAAATGTGATTTTTAAATATAAATATTGTGGATTAAAAATATGATTTTTAATGTATAAACATCATATTAAAAATATGATTTTTACTATGAACACTACGAAAAAAGATTGCGTTGGAATTTCAGGCAAATACAAACTGTTCAGAAATTCTGAAATAAAACTGGTGGAGTGGAAACCCAAGGTGAGAATTTCTCACTCTAATTCATTTTCTATTTAAATATATATACTAGGATGCAGATGGTGCTTAGTAGCACCCGCAACCATTGTTTGAAACCATGTTTGTTTTGTTGTTTGGTTGATTGGTTTATTTGTTTGAATTTGGTTTGGAAAGTGAAATGAATTGATTGGAATGTGTTGTGTATGGCACAAGCCAGTATTAGGCGAGGGATAAGGCTAAACATTATTCCGGTTCTAGTATCGTGCCATTATGCTGCCGAAATTTTCTGAAAATGTTAGAACAATAAAAATATCATTTTTATTGTATAAATGAACCTTATAAAATATTCATGTGTTTAAATAAATATTTTATCGTTAAAAATATAATTTTTAACGAGTGTATGAATGAAAATAGATAATCATTTAAAATCGGATGATTTGTTTATGTACACACATTTGATTGATACTGATTGGGACGATATATTTCACACATGGCCCAACTGCACAAATAAAATCGGTGCGTGTTGATTGAAATCCCATATGGGTATTGGATGATTTTGACATACACTAATCCCAATTGTTTAGTTGTATGTCAATCGATTGGTTGACAAGCTGTTGTAAGCATTAATTATTTATATTTAATGCTTATGCAGTTGTGTAATGCACTATGGATGATGGTTTATTGTGTTGATTATTGTTGTGTGCATGTGTGTATGAAATCCATGTAAATAAAATTATATGATAGTTAACTGTGTCTGATTCCAATTCAGAAATAACGAATATTTTAAATTAAAGAATATTTTAAAATGATGAATAATGAATATTTTAAATTAACTAATATTTTAAAATAATATTTAGTAATGGATCAAAATATGATTTTGATGTCCGATTTGGGGTGGACACAAAAATATTGAAATATATAAAGCCGTGTTGATTAGATTAACGACATTTCGACGTGAACGATATTTATATCGATTATATTCATTTTTATAATGAATATCGAAAAGGAAATGATTTCAAAATCTGATATTTTGAAAATATTATCATTTATATATTATAATGATAACAAAAACTCAATTTTGATTTAAAATTGTAAATGAAGTTGGAATCGTTTAAAAACGAATTTATAAAATACGTTTTAAATGGTAAACGACAAAATATATATAATGTGTATATTATATATATTAATGGCCTGAATAGAACGCGCTGCGCCGCGGTAGTTCACGAATTTCGACCATTGACTTCGAATTGACATTACGGGAGATATGACGTCGGATTCTCCTAAAACCGAAACCGTTGGGTTCGTATCGAAAAGAGCTTTCCAAGGAATTTAAGAGATTTGAAATCAAATGTTTGGATTTGGAATTATGTCCAAATCAAATTTGGAAAAGACTGTTTTAAGTGCAGTTCGATGACCGTTTATGGAAATCGACTGAAAGGGCCTTAATAATATTATTAAAAATATTAATAATTTGTGTAAAATCATAATAAATGATTTAGAAAGAATTTGGATGAAAAATTCCATATTTGAAAAGATAAAAATATATTTTTATCGAAATGAACTAGTCATTAACTAGAATTACAAATCTAATTATTTCTAAATAAATAAATTGGATTTGAAATGGTTTTAAAAATAACCAGAATTTCCAATATATCAATTAGAATGGATTTGAATCAAAATTATCTTCGGAATATTTCGATATTGGATTCCGTGATTATATGGATATTATGGAGTAATTTGGAAGATATATATATCATTATTCCCAATACGATATTTGTTGATATCAGAATTTTATATTGAATTTAAGCCGATATAATTTCTATTCAGAGCCTTGTATTTAATATTGAATTGGATTTTTGGGTTTATCGTGAAACGTGTCTTAAATAACACTGTTCTTTAACATCGGGTGAAATGAATAAATCTTTTAATTAAGATTATTAGTGTTTCTAGTTAATTAACATTTAATTGGAATAAAATGGAATGTGAATTGGGTTTATTGTGAATTGTGTTTTAACGACATTGTTCTTTAACCCGATTAACAGTGAAATGTAATTTGGAATTTATAAATTTTTTTATTAAGATTTAACAGGAATTTTCCAAAGTAAAGTTTTCCAATTTAATATATGAAATTGGAATTGAATGGAATTCGATTTGATAATAATCGAAGTGAGCTTTTATGGAGGAAGACTGTTAATATATATGGAATTTAAAAGGCTTTGTTATTATTCCATTTATATTATTAGTCGGATATGGAAATTGATATCGATTATATATATTGATCTGTTTTTCATGAAGATTCCATAATTAATGGAATGAGAACCGGGGTTTATCGTGAACTGTGTTTTAAATGACATTATTTCTTTAATCCAGTTAAAGATAAGATTAATTTATTAACTTTGAATAATCATTAAGTAATAATTTTTGGGATTAAAACTGAATTAGAGTTTTAGTGAATCTTTAATTAGAATGAAATGTGAATTGATAATTTAAGTTATCAAATTTGGTAATGATCGAGAATGGAGTGTCACCGGTTTTGCTCCAAGCGATAGTTAAATCTTTTATTAGATTTGAACGTGAAATGGTAATTAATTTTACTGATAACACCCCGGTGTTGGATATGAAATATTACCGGTTTTTCTTCATGGGATGAATAGGTTGGGAGTGGGAAATAAAATAAATGATTACTTCGGTAAGGACCGCTAATCCCGACTAGCTTGGATAAACCTTAATTTGGTTTGAACTAATATCCAAAGGAAGATTAAAGAATAAATTTAAAGAATTTATCTTTGATAAAATTAATAGGAACCTTTCCCAAGGATATGAATTTGTAATAAAAGAATATTCGGAATTGGAATGAGGCGTATGTTGTGTTTTATAGAACTTAATTACTATATACGTGAGTTATTCGGAAAGGCCGGGTTTATACCCATTCTGAATAACTAATTCGACGATAAGTCGACGATGAAGATGGTGGTTGAAGATTGGAGGTCTTCACATCGTTTGAATGATTACTGATGTCTTGATTGGGCTGTACACCCAAGACGAGGTAATAAGTGGTGATCGTCTTGACGTACTTGGAGATTGACCGGACATGTGAGGACCTCTCTCTTGTAATGGACATATAGGATGAGGAATAAGGTGCCTCCCGTTTCATTCAGACCCAGAATGAACTTTTAAATGGATGTGTGTCTGACATTGGACTTTATTCTGTGTTGACTGATCTCTATTAAATATATATTTGTTTGGTGGCGGAGAATTTATTCTCTTTCTTTACACCCTTCTCTGAAACGTACGAGCTCAGAGGTTATATATCGATAGACATCAGTCGCATGGCGTAATTTCCTATGTGGCATGCTGAGATGGAAATGATCAAGGATTCTGTTGAAAAGAAGATTCTTATGGTTAATGATCAAAGCACAGCTTTAATATAGCATAGCTTTGTGTATAGCGTTAATTCGTGAGCCCCACACTCCGGTGTGAACCAGAAACGGGAGGGAATTAAGGGAGGGCATGCGTTCCCTTCCAGCTAGGAGTGGTGTCATGGTATGGAGCCTAGACATTTTACTTATGTGGATGACGGATAGCGAGGCGCCTCGGTTATATCGGTCACTACGGGACCGATGGATGATATGGTCGACATACTTACCATTTCGCCCCATAGGGCGGGGAAACGCATGTTCAGGCATTTTAATCCACTTAAAATGTGGACCAGCCCTAACGATCTATGTGCAGTTGCGGCTGTTCCTGAGACATGGTGGGCTAGATTGTCTCGAATTTGCACAGGATGATCCCTTTGCCTTGGTTCACTGATGGAAATCCAACTTCCAATACGACATTTCGGTTTTAATTGTAGAGCCTAGTATGGCGACATGATAGATGGTACCCATGCTGCCTATGATTGATACATTTATATTTGAAATTTTTTTGTACACTATGCACTTATAATAGTATCAAATGATTGGTTTAAAACATACCAAGCCTGTTTGGCTATTATAAGGGAAAACTCTATCCTCCGGCTTGCGTTGCGTTGTGTGATGGGACATGAGTCTTATAATAGCTTCATTTTTTCAAAAAGCATTGCGCTGTTTGTTGTATGCAGTGGTATTCTTGGTAGGAAACTCGTTCCGTGTTATACGGCGTGATCCCTTGATTTACTTTATTTCTGAAGTTTATTATTTTAACTTTATTTTATTTGTGTTGTTTTAGTTCTCACACCTATCACTTGGATGACCTGGAGTTTGTTGTTTTAACCTAAACTCTAGGTGCCCCTATTTTCTACCTGGCAGCTAATAGTATTGGTTTTGTAGATATTATATTCACAGGATCCTGGTTTACAGCTAGAGCTATATTCGTAGCGCTCTGTATCCGTTTATTTCTTTCTGTTGTGTTTTGTATTATTTTCCACTGCATTGTAATTTGTAAATCTCTGATATTAATCGAATGTACAATATTAGTTCATACTCTGTATATTCTTGTAATCTGATGTAAATTTTTATAATAGCAATGAAATGTTCTTCTGTTTATGTTCTGATTTGTCGTGTTCTCAACTCAATCCGGGCTTTTCTTTATGGGGAAGTTTGGGTCTTTCAGTCGCCTTGCCTTATATTGTTCCATGACATTTATTGGTCGCCAGTTCACTGAATTTTGATATTTGAATTATTACAATGTTGTTGGAATTAAATTGTAACACCTCACCTCCGCCAGTGCCACTCTTGCAAGGACACTAGCTTTGGAGGGGCGTTTAAACAAGGTAAACATGCATGCAGATATCACAAGACAGAACATATAAGTAAAACAGAGTAGTAAAGCAGCGGATAAAACTTGCATTTCCAAAACCACAGTTATGTTACAATAAAGTACTTAGTCATTATTTTCCAACAAACAAAGTCTAGATAAAAGCATAAACTGAAAAACTGAAACACATTAGGTACTATCCCCAAAGTGAAGTGATAAACCATAGCTAGCTCAATGTCCAAACCCGTACATGAGCAAATCCAGTAAGCAAGCTAGAAAGATCCAAGCTAAGCTCCAATGTTCCCACCCTAAGGACCTGAGGGGGGGGGGGAATGGAAGAAAAGAGGCGAAAGAAAACGGGTCAGTCAAAAAGACTGGTAAGCCCTACTACTATCTGTCCATGAACTAGTAAAGTTAACTGGCATGAGAAGCTAAGATGAACATGAGGATAACAACATACTGGCATGATGATTAACTAACAAGATAGATAAAGGTGTCATCGCGTAATCAAGGTTAAGTTTTGCACCACGGGTGTACTAGCATTCTAACATGTCAAGTAAAAACAAGAATTGATCCCTTGGCCCAAGCTTGGCCCAATATAATGAGGTGACCTAAATCAAGGTCCAACTACACAGTCTAGTCGATCGGCTCCCTATAAGCCTAACTCGTCAAGTGTCGGTGTCATGCGGCTTAATCATGTAATGTAGTTTACTGTGCAGGGTCCACCCTAGGGTGTATCTGGCCCTACGGTGTAACCCTCTGACACCATACCATGATGCACAGTCCAAACCTACCGTTGCCCGTGTTCAACTCCGGACTTGATGTGCACGACCATGGTCCGCCTGAACGACCGGGGCATCATTCAGCCGTCTCTTTTGGTCTCTTACAATCAGCCCAGTAATCGTGCCCCACCCTAGCCTAGTCCTAGGGTCTTATGATACATCTAGAAGGTTAGTGCTGAAAAGGACCACGCAACTAGGGTTTCTTAACGGGTTAAATGTGGTTAACCCGATCCAAACGTGGATTAAATCGGTTAAGAGTACCCAAGGCTCCTGACTTAACCTCGATTAATCCATCAAGCCCAAATTGGTTTAGTATTAAGTGGACCATGACTTAACCCTAATCAGGAGGCATTAATTAACTTAATGCGCTTTAACCTCTCACATTAGACTTTGTTGTGGTTACTAGTTAAGCGGGCGGGTCCGGGTAGCTTTACACCACAACTAGGTCTAACCTCGGGTTCGAGCACAACATGACCAACTTCTCACATTGAGTCCTATTGTTTGTAGCCACTAGTTAAGCCGGGCGGGTCCGGGTAGATTTATGCTACAAACTCAACCCAACCTCGAGTTGGCCACACTCATATTTTCTAAGTGTCATGTCCATTATGTTCCCAAAACATAATTACAAGTTAACATATCACGTCATGTTACAAAAATCATGTTCATGTCATTATGTTACCCAACCCCAACGTAATCCCATCGTTTACATAATCGCAACAACGCATAAAGGATAAAATAGGGAACTTGGCATAACGATGACATAAATGTGTTGAAGCCACAAGTTTAACATGGTGACATATGAAATGTACATATGTTCATATACTTGCATATTGCATTGTTAGGCTTCAAAAGCATGCATAAAACAAAACTTAACATATGAGTGATACATGGTGATAAATAACATGTTGAAGTTGCTAGAAGTTCGCATTTAGCCTCACATGCAAGTTATCATAAGGGATATGATAACTTTCATGTTGCCAAAATGCAACCTTTAATATAAAGCTTGGAGCTTTATGCTCAAAACCTCAAGTTTAACTTGCATAACATGATAACATGATCAACCCAAACTTGCATAACATAGCAACATGTGTCATACATAATGATTAAACCAACTTGCATAATGATCATCCAAACTTGCATATAATGATCAACCAAACTTGCATATAATGACCAACCAAACTTGCATATAATGATCAACCAAACTTGCATATAATGATCAACCCCAAACTTGCATCATTCATTTAACTTTAGAGTTCAAAGAAAGAAAGTAGAAAAGGGCTTACAATGCTATGAAGACACAAATAAATATTTATTATAAAGATTGAGACGAAGCCCTTATGCAAGCACCAAAAACCCAAATATGCAAGCTCCAAATGAAAACCCTTGAGCCAATTCAATAAAAACCCTTGCTTTGAAATAGAAATGTTGCCACTTGACTTGAATGCAAGCTAAGAACACTCATACAAGTTTGAAAACACTTGTATGAACTCAAAATATCTCATAGAAATTAACTTAGAAATTTTAGCATGAGAGTGGAGGCCATGAGAGGAACAAATTTGGCATAGTTTAGTTGTAGGATTGAATAATGGTGATTTAGGCTAGGTTTAGGGGTCTTTTTATAGAGTTTTAGGATAGTATTAGCCATAGGATTAACCCTAGATTCAATCCAAGCCATCAAAGCATGTCTTGGGAAGAAGTCAAGTGTAGGAACCATCTAGGGCCTTTAGATTAAAGCTGAACCATGAGAACCATTCAAATGCAAAATCTGCATTTGAGCGAATCGGCCCACGGGTTGACAGCCAAACACCCTGGATTAACCCCTAGTCGACCCAGCGGGCTTGGGTCGACCTCAAAAATCGGCCGGTTCGGTTATTCCCCTCTCCCAATTCGCTGTTTTGAACATTTTTGCATATTTATTTATTTAATTTTCAATTATATATATATCAATATATATATTTCTCTGCGCAACCCATTTTACTTAATTAAGTATACTTTAATTTGTGAATTTTTCGTGAAACTTCGCGAGGCCATATCTTGGTCATACGGACTCCGATTTTCGAAAACTCGGACTCTATTTCGCGTATTTTTCCGAGACGAACACAATGGCACAGCCCGTTTCCCTTGATTCAGAATTTACAGTTTAATTCTACCTCCATTTATGTTATAACATGTTATTCAAAAATTCTGGTTGTTACATTCTCCCCTCCTTAAAGGATTTCGTCCCCGAAATCTCCAAGTTAGGAAGAACGTATCCTACCATCCATCATCCATCTACTCAAAACATCATCCACGAGCAATCATTGTCCTTAAAAGGTTCTAAATGCTGTATGATCATATGAAAAGGTGTGTGTATATGTACTTATCTAATGCGAAAATCAGGAGGTTACTGATTCAGTAAACCCCCTTAATGCAAAATATGTTAGTGAAATGAGTCCATATCTATTCAAATTCCTAACATAATTTGTAATCTCTACATGAGTGCACATAACATTCATCCATATGCAACATCCACGTGATAGCATAACAAGTTTTCATCCATGAATAAGCATAAACACTCATGCATATGCGGTATGAAAGTGTGTGAGCCGATCTTAGTGCCTAACGTGTATTATGCATCCACGAGTATCCACTTGCAAACACTTGCAACCACTTGCAAACATGAAACATAACATGTTTCAAATACATGTTTCAACCAAGGGTTTCTACCTAAGGTTCTCATGACAAGATTTACGAAACAAGATAAACTAGATAAGCATGGATAGCAAAGGGAAGATATACCAATCTAGGAAAAGAGATTGAAAATGTATCCTCCAAGAGAAATGGATAAAGCACGCGCCTCTTCTCCTTGGTTTCCCAAGTTGCGTCTCCCTCTGTTTCACTCCATTGCGCCTTAACAAGCTTAACTTCTTTGCTTCTTAGCTTCTTTGTCTTCATTTCCATGATACGAGTCGGAGCTCGTCTAAGGGTTGCTTCATCCTCTACCTCCATGTCTTCAAGAATACTTGGTTCAACCACTTTAGCGGGTTTGTGCAAACACTTCCGGAGATGCGAGACATGAAAGACATTATGCACTCCGGCCAGCTTCTCGGCAATTCCACCTTATAAGTCATCTTACCGACTCTTTCTATAGTAGGGAAGGGTCCTACGATCCTTGGTGTCAGCGAACCATATTTCGCAAAGGAGAAATCTTCACAAAGACCATATCTCCAATTTTAAATTCCAAGTCTGTCCTTCGCTTGTCTGCATAGGATTTCTGTCTGTCTTGGGCCGTTCTTATCCGTCTTCGAATCAATTCAACCCTCTCGGATGTGTCCCTTATCATGTCGGGCTCAATTATAAGCTTATCCGTCGTCTTCCCACCAACATGTTGGTGGCTTGCACGGCCTCCCATACGAAGCTTCAAATGGTGCCATCCCTATGATGGCTTGATAGTTATTATTATAAGCAAACTCTACAAGAGGAAGGTGGTCTTCCCAAGTACCACCGAAGTCGAGAACACAAAACCTCAAAAGATCTTCTAGCACTCTATTCACCCTTTCGGTTTGGCCAACCGTCCGGGGGTGATAGGCTGTACTCAGATTCAATCGCATACCCATTGCTTCTTGCAAACTGTTCCAAAACTGGCTAGTGAAAATTGGGTCACGATCGCTAACTATGCTAGAAGGAACTCCATGCAGCCGCACTATCTTTTGAAGATAAACAGATGCTAGCCGTGATACGGTCCTCTTGCTTTTCACCAGAATAAAATGGGCTCTCTTTGTAAATCTATCAATTATTACCCATATCCCATAAAGCCCAAATAGTTTGGTGGCGAACTTCTTCACCCCAACCATATATCACAAATAGGCTAGCCATACTCCTTAGGGGGTTTGTAACAGAACTAAGATTGAGGATAGGACTGAGAGGATATACTTAAAAGGTAGCATGCGAGTAAGCTCTACGGAACAATAGGGATCAAGGATATACTCTTAGAAAGAGATTAAATGCGCGTATCTAAACTTCAATCTTCTAAGCCGCATTTTCTTGTGCTTAATCCCATCGTGCCCTGACCGTCTTTTATCTTCGCAATTCCGTAGTTCTTAATTCTTGTTCCCAAAATATGAGTTAGAACTCATTTCACCGTTGCTTCTCGTTCCACTTCCACTTATTCTTTGCCTAAATACTTGGCTTAAACATAACTGCGTGATCATGGTTCATGCAAGCTTTCCAAGATTCGTTAGTGAATCTTGGATCTCATTTACATACTATACGGTATCCCACGCAGAAAACTATCTCTTGAAAATAGTGCCAATCCATGTTGCCAAACTGGAGCTGAGGTAAGGGCTCTCTTGAGCCTTTGAAAAGCAAGCTCACACTCCAAGTCCCATGCACAGATTAACTTCTTCTTCGTCAACTTAGTAAGAGGGGCTGAAATCTTAGCGAAGTCCCTGATGAACTTCCTATAGTAGCCCGCCAAACCGAGAAAGCTTCTTACTTCGGTTGCACTCCTAGGAGTCTTCCACAACCACTTTCGCGGGATCCACCGCTATGCCTTGCTTAGAAACTATATGTTCAAGAAACCGAACTTCCCTTCTCCAGAAATGACATTTGGAGAACTTGGATTTCAACTGATGTGCTCTAAGCATATTCATCACTTCCTTGAGATGCCTAGCATGCTCTTCCTCATCCTTTGAGAAGATCAAAATATCATCCACGAAGACAACAACAAACTTGTTAAGGAACTCCCTGAACACCCTACTCATCAAATCTACGAAGTAGGCGGGTGCATTAGTCAAACCAAATGGCATGACAAGCCATTCAAAGAATCCATCTGGAGTCCTAAACGTAGTTTTATCAATGCTATCCTCAGCCACTCTAAGCTGATGGAATCCGATGGCTAGATCGAGCTGAGAGAAAACAGAAGCACCTACAAGCTGGTCAAAAAGATCATCAATTCTCGGTAATGGGTGCCTATTCTTCTTTATCAGCTTGTTCAACTCTCGATAATCAACACATAGACGAAGCGAACCATCCACCTTAGTAGCGAATACCATCGGAGCACCCCATTCAGAAATGCTTCGCCTAATAAAATTCTTCTCAAGCAACTCCTTGATTTGCTTACTGAGCTCCCTTCTTTCACGAGGGGCCATGTGCCTAACGGGCAATGATACTGGCTTGGCATTATCAACTAGATAAATGCGGAAATCTATCTCTCATTTAGGGGGTAACCCCTTAACTTCTTCAAAGACATCGGGATAGTCTCGGACCACCCTTACAGATTGCAGATCATCGATGGACGAGTCGAGAGATTCAAGATAACATAACATGATGGGACCTCTAGGGTTACAAGAAATTTCTAGGGTGTTACCGAGGCGAGTCATGAGCCTCTCCACCCAATGCTCACAATCGAGGATGGCTCCATAACTGGACAACCAATCCATGCCCAAGACCAACCCATATCCCGTGACCCCGAGAACATAAGCACTACACGTGAATTCTACGGCCAAGATAAAAATTTTCAAATCCACACAAATCATAGACAGATGGGCGGAACCCCCAATTGGATTTGAAACACAAACGGGATCCTCAACTAAGCTAGTACTTAGGTGCAAACTTTCAACAATATCAGAAGAGATAAAACTATGCGATGCGCCAGAATCAAATAAGGTGCGAACAGGAAAATCAGAAATGTAAACATGAATTTCTATTAAAACTCTACCTCGATCAAAAGCTGGAAGAGCGAGGAGAGCCTGCAATTGCCCTCCAGAGGGTCCTACTTGCTGAGTTTGTCCTTGCCCTTGTCCATGCTTCTTTGGACAATCCTTGCTAAGATGTCCAGATTCTCCGCAATGAAAACACTTGCCTAACTTCCTCTTCTTCTTCCTGCAATCCTTGGCTATGTGCCCAATGATCCTACAGAAGTTGCACTTTCTTGTCTTTCTTGCCTTGTTGTTGTTCTTATCTCTTTTCTCGGTATCTTCCTTCTTGCCTTGGGACTCATTTGCCTTGACCTCCTTCTTGCCACTCTTATCTTCCTCTTGAAGTAGGGTCATATATATACGTAAGTATGCCATCAAACCAACCTCATTAAAAACGGACCATTCATTTCATAAATTCACTTGTAAATAAACACTTCAGGATGCCATTTTTATCAAAAAAAAGATAAACGGTTTTATCTTTTTTCTCATAAAATCGTATAACTTATACTTTTAACAGAAAAAAGATAAATGTTTTTATCTTTTTCTCATAAAACCATTTAATTTTATTATTTTTCACAGAAAATCCTATAAGGCCTATATATACAACCTTGACAAAACACATTGCACTTCTAATTGTTATAAAAACAAAACCAATACTTATACATATACGCATATATATATATATATATCATTTAATATATCTTTTTATATATACAGAATGCTATATATCTTTTTATATATGAATCGTGTATCTTTTTGTATATGAATTTTACATATCTTTTCATGAAACACACAAATTTAAGTTGTTGTGATATTTTTCCAAAGTTTGAATTCCGGAAAAGATATATGATTATATCTTTTTCTAAAAAGTGCGTAAAAATGGGTTTTCAACTGTGTGACTTTATCATCTCATTTTCTGATTAAAAAAAGATATATTGTAATGAAGATTAATATATCATTATACTGTAATAGAAATTGAACCATTCTATAATATATAATAAAATGATATATACATTAAAAGGATATACGATTATATCTTTTTAATGTTTAGACTATTATATCATTAATATCTCTTTTTTTTATCATTATACTATAATAAAATGATAGAAGATGAACCAATCTAGAATGAAGTTTGCTATAATTTTAGTTTAGGTGATTGTATTTACCTTATATATATATATATAATCATACAAAAAGATATATACAAAAAGATACACAATTCATATATAAAAAGATGAGGATTTTCTTTTAAAGGACAAACTTTGGAAAAAAAATTGGTGCAAAGTATGGGAAGATTCAAAATTAGGGAGAAGGACACATTTACACTAAAAGTGGAATCCAGGGAGCCCACTAACATTTCCCATTTACAATATCATTTGGCCTTCTCACTAAATTATGAACTTTCCATACTTTTCACCAAATTTTTTGTTAAGTTTGTCCTTCTCCCTATTTTTCACTAAAAAGATTATGTGCTTACTAAATAATCACCTTTTACATATGTAAGCATACCATCTACCAACCTCATTACGACTGGACCATTCATTTCATAAATTCCATGGAAAATAAACAATTTAGGGCGCCATTTTTATCAGAAAAAATATAAATGGTTTTATAATTTTCTTAGAAAATCATATAATGTATACTTTTATGTTGGAAAGTGATAATGATACCATGGATTATTGACAATAAGCTTATGTCAATAGAAATCCAAATCCTAATTTATGGCTATTAAAATTAAAATCAACTGCTTCAACTGTTGCTTTTCTTCCACTGAAGATAATGATTGCCACCCATCCCTGATTCGAGCATATTCAACTTAGGTCAAATCTAAAGCGGAAGAACTCCCCTAAATCAGAGTTAAATGAAAAACCTTGTAATTAGAAAGAGAGCTCGCTTGTTGATTCCACAAATCGTTCCTCGAATGTTTTTGAGGTGATTCCATAGATCATTCGTCGAAGATATATCAGTTTTAGCTGAAATTGGTTACGCTTAAATCAATGAAGCAGAAAACTTTGCAATTGAAATTCGATTTAGGAAAAAATAATATTTCATTTTGGATTTCATTTGAAGCTAGATGCAATTATAAGAAGACGGTAGAAATGGACACGGGTTCTGAAGTACGTCCTGGAAAATAATGGTTTTGAACCTATGTCCTAGAAACTAATTGTTTAACTAAGGGAGCCCCTTAACGTATAATTCATGTGCTACTCAATGCCTTATAGTATAGGTACACCACTATTCAATTTTTATACTATATATGTTATGTTGAAATGCCTTTTTTCCAATGGTTGGTTGTCTCGCTGCTCACATGCATGCTTGGTTATATATATATGCCATGGTATAACGATTCATAATGAACTACAGTTGTCACTATGATTCACGATTTTTGGCACGGTCTTTCACAAGTTATTATACTTTGATTATTTAAATAAATTTTTTGGTTACACTAGTTATATTTATGTGTTTATCGAAGTTTACTGACTTGAAGTACGTTTAATCCTAACCCGAGAGTTTTTTTATTTTTGCATGGAATGCTCGGGTAAGGCCCCAAGTGTTACAGATGCAAGGTTTAGCTCTTAAGGAGGAGAGGCGAGAGAAGACGCATGCGCGTGCAAAGCTCGAATGAACTGTAATTTTTATTTTAAATACTTATGAATGTGTTTTATTCTTCCGCTATACAAAACATTATAAAAACCCTGATATTTGCATATAAATTTTATTTTGCGATTATTGTTGAGCAATGCGATTCTGTGTTATATTCCATTTTAAACCCAATAAGCCAATATAATCCGTCATTTTGAACGCCTCGAGTCGGTTTAACCACCAGTTCAGGGCGGTCAAAATGGCGGGCTGTTACAACTACACCCCCCTAAAACCCATCGCCCCTCCGATCTGCCAGCGCCGCCCTTCCAGGCGCGCCGCCAACGACGTTGCCGACCTCCGGCCATCCCCCTTCCCCTCCTCGCTCCTCTCTCCATCTCGCAGCCCTGGCACTTCCTCTACCAAAAAACCGTCGCCATGGCCCTCACCCGCGGCCAGTAGCCTGAGCCTCCCCATGACCACCAGCAACCCCCTGCGCCGCCACCTCAGACCAGCTGTGGACCCCCTCCTCTTCAGAAATCCAATTTTTACAAAAAAAATCAGTTTTGTGTTTAACCCCTGATCTTCTACAGCCAATAACTTCCGATCCGAGCCCCTTCAACCAAAACTCCACATTGCCAAAATCGAAAAGCACGATTTTCTCTTTGATTTGACTATATGGAAGCCATGTTTTGGATTGCGGAGTTGTTCAGAAAACGCGTCCAAAGTCAGTAGTCCAATTTATGTCTTTATGTGAATTCCCACGAAATGGAGCATTTTCGGAAGAAAGGCTACTAGGCGAAAGTTGTCCGAAATGACGCGTTTAAGCTAGAAAAAAAGATCGTGTGAAGATTGGAGCTCGTTTGCAAATTCTGGAGCCAGAACAGTAAATCTGAACGTCAAAAAACAACGGCGGAGTAGATCCCAATGTGAGAACACCTTCTCACTCAAATTAATTTACAGTTAAATATATACTAGGTTGTAGACGGGGCTTAGTAGCTCCTGATACTATTTATTACATAAACCATGGAAGTTTGTTTGAATTGAATTGTGTTAAAATTTACTGTATTGTGGTTACTGATTGTATTGTGGTTTTGTTGATTGGATCATTGATTGTGTATGGCATGAGCCAGTATCAGGAGAGGGATAATGCTAAACAAAATTCCGGTTTTAATATCGTGCCGTTATAATGCCAAAATTTTCTAAAATAAATATGTATTCATTAAAAATATCATTTTTAATGTGTATATGAACTGTATAACATATTCAGGTGCTGAATAAAATGTTTGAACAATAAAAATATCATTTTTGTTGAATGTGTGAACTATATAAAATTATCAAGTATTGAAATAAATATTTCATCATTAAAAATATAATTTTTAACGTATATACGAACGACATAAATTTTTCTGAAATGAAAATAAATATTCATTTACAAATCGGACGATTTGTTTATGTACACTCATTTAACTGACATTGATTGAGACGATAAATTTTACGCATCGTCCAACTGCACAAATAATATTCAGTATTTGTTGGTTGAAACTCCACACAGGTATTGGGATGATATTTGGTGTAAACTAATCCCAATTGTTTAGTTGTATGTCAATCGATTGGTTAACAGACTGTTGGAAGAGTCAACTATTTATATTTAATGCTTATGCAGTTGTGTAATGCACACTGGATAATGGATGATTGGTTATTATTATTGTTGTATACATGTGTTGTATGGAATTCATATAAACAAATTATATGATAGTTGATTGGGTCTGATTCCAATTCAGAAATAACGAATATTTTAAAATAACAAATATTTTGAAATAATAATCAATAAAGGATTAAAACGTGAATTTGATGTCTGATTTTGGATAGACACGAAAATATTGAAATGTGTGAAGCCATGTTGATTTTTTATGGGCCATTTTAACGCGAATGATTTTTATATCGATTTTATTCATTTTTATAATGAACATCGAAAAAGGAAATGACGTCAAAATCTAATATTTTGAAAATATTATCATTTAAATATTATAATGATAAGGAGTATTCTATTTTGAGTTAAAATTGACATGAAAGTGGGAATCATTTTTAAAATGAATTTATAAAATAAGTTTTGAATGAAATATATTATATTATATATATATATATATATATTAATGGCTTAAATAGAATGTGTCGCGCTGCGGTTGTTCGCGAATTTCGACCATTGACTTCGAATTGACATTACGGGAGATCCGACCGTCGGATTCTCCTAAAACTGGAACCGTTGTGTTCGTATCAAAAAGAGATTTCCAATGAATATAAGATATTTAAATTTAAATGGTCTTATTTGGAATTATGTCCAAATCAAAATTGGAAAAGGTCGCTATGAATGTTGTTCTGTGGCCGTTATTGGAAACCAACTGTACGTGCCTTGATAAAATTATTAGAAATATTAATAATTTTTGTAAAATCATAATAAATGATTTGGAAAGGATTTTGATGAAAAATTCCAATTTTGTAAAGATAAAAATATATTTTTATCAAGATGAGCAAGTTATTAACTAGAAAGATAATCCAACGTTTTTAAATAAATAAATTGGATTTGAGAATGGTTTTAATCTAACCAGAATTTTCCAATGTTTGAATTGGAATGGAGTTGAATAGCAATCATCATCGGGATATTTCGATATTGGATTTCATTACTATACGGATATTGTGGAGGAATTTGGAAGATAGATATATATCGTTATTCCCCATACGATATGTGTTGGTTTCAGAATTTGATATTGAATGTAAGCCGATATAATTTCTGTTTACAGCCTTGTATTTAATATCAAATTGGATTTTGGGTTTGTCATGAATGATGTCTTAAATAACACTATTGTTAAACCCCGTGTGAAAAGAATAAATCTTTTAATTAAGATTATTAAGGTTTCCAGTTATATTTAGTAATTGGAATAAAATGGAATATGAAATGGGTTTGTTGTGAACTGTGTTTTAACGACATTCGTTCTTTAGCCTGATTAATCTTTTATTAAGATTTAATGGAAATTTTCCAAAGTAAAGTTTTCCAATTTAGTATATTAAATTGTAATTAAATGGAATTCGATTTGGTAATAATCAAAGTGAGCTTCTTTGGAGGAAGACTGTTAATATATATGGAATTTAAAAGGCTTTAACGTTATTCCATTTATATTATTAGTCGAATACGAGAATTGATATCAATTATATATTGATTTATTTCCGTGAAGATTCCATAGGTAATGGAATATGATTTTGGGTTTATCGCGTACTGTGTTTTAAATGACATTGGTTCTTTAACCCAATTAAAGACAGGATTACATGTCTAATATTGTATTTCGAACTGTATTATTGATCTCTACTAAATTTATATCCGTTTTTCGGTAGGGAATTTATTCTCTTGCTTAACACCCTTCCTGAGATGTATGAGCTTAAAGGTTATATCCTGGTAGAAATCAGTGATACGGTGTAGATTGTCGATGTGGCATGTTTGTATTCCAAAGTTAAATAATTATTGAATAATGATTTATGAGATTAAAATTAAGTGAAGTTTTAATGAATCTTTAATTAGATTGAAAAGAGAATGTGCTAATTTAAATTATCAAATTTGGGAAATGATCGAGAATGGAGTACCATCGGTTTTTACTCCAGGCGATAGTTAAATCTTTAATTAGATTTGAATGTGAAATGTTAATTAAATTTACCGATAACACCAAGGTGTTAGATATGGAGCATTACCAGTTTTGCTCCCTGGGGTGAATAGGTTGGGTTTGGGATGAATAAATAAATGATTACTCCGGTAAGGCTCAATAATCCCAACAAGTTGATAAATCTTAATTTGGATTAAAATTGATATCCAAAGGAAGATTAATGTATAAATTTAAAAGAATTTATAGTTGATAAAATTAATGGGAACCTTTCCCAAAGGATATGAATATTTGAATAAAAGAATATTCTGAATTGGAATGAGGCGTATAATATGTTTTTATAGCACTTGATCATTGATTATAAAATACGCGTATTATTCGGAAAGACCGGGTTTATCCCATTTTGAATAACCGATATGACGACTAAAAGTCGACGATGAAGATGGTGGTCAAAGACCGGGGTTCTTCACATTGTTTGGATGATTACCATTGTCTTGATTGGGCTGTACACCCAAGACAAGGTAATAAGTGGTGATCATCAGACATACTTGTAGATCGACCGGATATGCGAGGACCCCTCTCCTATATTGGACATATGGGACGAGGAATAAGGCGCCTTCGATTTCGTTCAGACCCAGAACGGACTTGTAAATGGATATGTGTCTGACATTGGATTTTATTCTGTGTTGATCGATTTCTATTAAATATATATCTGCCTGGTGGCGGAGAATTTATTCTCTTGCTTAACACCCTTCTATGAGACGTACAAGCTTAGAGGTTATATATTGATAGACATCAGTTGCATGGCATGAATTGTCAGTCTGGCATGCTGAGATGCAAATGATTAAAGCTTTTGTTGAAAAGCAGAGCCTTGTGGTTGATGATCAAAGCGTAGCTATAAATAGCATAGCTTTGTCTGTAACATTATTCGCGAGCCTCACACCTCGGTATGAGTCACAAACGGGATAATGGCTGTTGGGAGTGCATGACGTTTCTTTCTGGCTATGGGTGGTGTCATGGTATGGAGCCCAAACATTTATTTTTTACCTACGTGGATGATGGATAGCGAGGCGCCTCGGATATTGGTCGCTTATGGCCAAGTGATAGGTCCGATAGGATATGGAAACATGTGTTCATGAATAAATAATCCTCAAAAGTAAGGGAGGACTGTCCCAACCGATCCAAGGGTTTCCCGTAGGTGTGATCCTGAGAGATGTGCAAGAGTGTCACAAATCGGAGAGGAGCCATCCCTGGCCTCGACTTATGATGGAAATCCAAATTCCAATATGATATTTCGGTTTTGATTGTAGAGCCTAGTATGGTGACATGATATATGGTACGCATGCCATCTATGATTGATACATTTATATTTGAAGTTGTTTTATACACTATGCACTTACAATAGTATAAAATGATGTTTGTTTTAAACGTACCAAGCATATTTGGCTATTATAAGGTAAAACTCTATCCTTCGGCTTGCGTTGCATTGTGTGATGGGACCTGAATTTTATAATAGCTTCGTTTTTCAAAAAGCATTGTGCTATTTATAAAAATTTTTATGCACAAGTATTCTTGGAAGAAAACCCGTTCCATGTTATACGGCGTGGTCCCTTGATTTACTTCAATTCTAAATAAAATTTTAAGTAACTATTTTAGTTCTCACATCGGTCCCATAACTGACCTGAAGTTTATTGTTTTGACCTAATCTCTGGGTGCCCCTATTTTCCACACTGGCTGCTAGTAGTTTTGGTTTTTGCTGATATTTCTTTTCGAAGATCCTGGATTTACACCTGGAGCTATATTCGGAAATTTTTGTATCCGTGTATTTCTTTTAGTTGTGTTATGTATTTTTTTCCACTGTTATGTGAATTATTTTAATCTTTGGTATTTTTCTAATGTATATTAATTATTCATACTCTATCATATTCTTGTACTCTAATGTAATTGTTGTAACAACAATGAAGTGATCTTCTGTTTGTGTTTTGATTGTTGTGTTCTCAACTCAATCCGTGCTTTCCCTTATGGGCGAGTTTGGGTCGTTTCAGTCAAGACTCGGGTTATTGTAATTTCCCAATTTTTGAGTAATGAATTGTTGTAAAAGAAGTCACAATTTTTGCTTTTGGATGAAAAATTTGATTTCTAAATTCAAAATCTTCATCGCTTTAAAAAGTGTGATGCGAAGTCTCTCTATATCATCAGTCTGAAACGTGGAAATATCAATTTCGGTAAATTTACTATCAAGATTTTGGCCTAATAGTTCGCAATCCAAAACGATTTTGAGTTCCTTTTACGTTATTCCAAACATTGTTTTCACTTCCACCATAAAACTTTCCATTTAAATTTGCATAAAAAATTCTACAAGATGAGGATAGCAAACGAAATTATTTTGACTTGCATCAACAAGACAAAAGTCGGAATTGTCGTTGAAAAGAGAATTAAGTTCATAAAAGGAAAGTCACTAAATATGGAAAATATACCAGGATCGACTTTGTCATAGCTCATGTATTTGATATAGATATTCATAGCCTCTTGATCATTGAGAAGAAGAGCTTTGACAATCCATGTGAGTCATAGTCATAGATGTGATGGATGATGAAGCCATTGAAGTGGTATATAGAAAGGAGTTTTGAAAATGAAAGTTTTAGTTTTGAAATGTGATAATATGGATGGATGAATATAGATGACGTAAATAAAGATTGAATATACATGTTCTCTAGTCAAAAAGGTGCCTCTTAATGACATAGATATTGGTGAAAAGATGGGGAAAATTCAAATTTTATACTCAAGTTTGAATTTCAAACTTTTGTCACATATGTTGACATCATGTCAGTGTACATGTCGATGTATCTATGCACTTTTGTACAATTTAATTCTTTTCGAACTTTCCTTTGTTTGTGTGACTATATATATTAATTATATATATTTTTACTATCTTTGGCATAATTTGAGCTTCGCAAGATATTAAATTGCCAAATAACTCTTTAATTTTTAGAGCGTTAGTACTATTAGCGTCCTCAATTGCTAAAGTATCATGATCCCAAGCAAAATTGAGTGAATTTAAAAATTTCCTAGCTTGTTCTTCTTCAGTAAAGTTTTTACCTAACGCAATGAGTGAATGTAGTATATATTAAAATCTATCAAACATATCAGTCAATGATTTATTCAGACTCATTTTAAATAATTTAAATTGATTAGTTAAGATGGAAATCTTAGTTTCTTTAACATTAGTACTTCCTTCATGAGGAAAATGCAGAGTTCTCCAAATTTCACATGCGAACTTATAAACAAATACTATATTAAACACGCTGCTATCTAGTAAACAAAACAATATATTTATGACTTTAGAATTACTTTGTGCAACTACCTTTTGATCGCTAATCCACTACGGATACTTAGCCTCAAGTTCAGTGTACTCAGTTTGTATAACATTTCAAATGTCTAATCCTATTGATTATAAATAAATTTTCATTTTATATGCCAAATAATTGTAATTATTGCCATTAAAAAGTGGTGGTATGGCAATAGACTGACCCTCTACAAATGAAACGGCGAGAGTTTTGAAGTTACCAATGTTGGCAACTATTTTAGTTTCTTCGAAAATCAGATGTTCAAACTTTTGAAACAAATGCGCCAACATAAAATGAAAGTGATGCGGACTAAGGATATTAAGGCTAGATTAATAATAGAGGGGTGGGGGAGGGGAGGGGAGAATATCATTTTCTAAAATTTGTGAATCTAATAGAAATCGTTAGGAATAAATTTATGTGTATATATAGAATATTCAAAGAAACAAATAAATGAATCAAAATGTAAAAAAGTAACTGCAGTAAAGAAAAGAACACACCAAGACTTTTATACTAGCTCGTAGCTAACCAACATCTAGTTCCGCACTATGCACGATCTTTAATGAATAATAATAATTTCACTCCTTGATTTCATGGACACATGAAGACACCCTTCTGAACCCAAATGTCTAGACAAACCAATGTGATTTGTGATCCATAGATCCTCACCCATCTTGATTTCCGAGAAAACAAGACACTCCCAATTGATTTTTTTACTGGGCACAATCTAATCCAACCATATCTCAGTCTATCTAGTCGCATTCGTATTTATTTTTGAGTTGTTTGTACAATGAATGGGAATACTTAGTTCTTTCGATCTTGATTCCAATGGCTCATATAACTTTGGTTTGTACTTTGGTCTAAGTAGAAATGAAGAGAGTTTGATGTTGAATAAAATTGGAGCAGAAATAACCTGATTCAGTTTGAGATTGGAAAAATATGGTTTTTGAATTTGTAATTTTTATAAAAGAAGAAGAGAGAGTGAAGAAACATGATGGGAAGGATCAAACTTAATTTTTGGAAGAAGGTAGTCGACAGAAGTAAAATGATATGATAGTTGGAGAATAGTTATGGCAGGTAGGTACTTACTTTCAAATTTGAAATTCCATTTTATTATTCTATGTCGACAAACATACAGACCCTATATTGACATATGCTAGTTGAATTTGAAAATTTGCTTTTTTAAGACATAAGCATACATATAAATATATATATATATATATATTTCAAAACCTTATACATAATATATTGTTTAAACATAATAATACATTTGCCTATTTTGGGCTGCTTTAATCCTCTTTCGAATCATATCAATCCTCTTTAAAGTATCTCGAATCATGTCTGGCCCAAATAGGACTCTACCCATGGTTTTCTACCAATAAGAAGGCAATCTTCATGGTCTTTCACTCCGAAGGAGTCATTCCAATTCTTGCTTGAAAATTGATACTACACGCGAGTTGCACCAAAATTAGATTCTCCTCCTAAGTCCCTCCATAATCAAGAAAGCACATCCAGAAAATCCTTTCATACCCTATTTTCCGTTCTTCTTAGCCATCATCCTGAGGGTGATTGGTTGTGCTCAAACTCAACTTAGTACATAGTGCCTCTTGTAGACTTTTCCAAAATTCTTTAGGAAAATTTGATCCTTATCACTAAGTGTACTGGAAAGGACTCCATATAGTTGAACAACCTCTCTAACATTAAGGGATTTCAAAGATTCTACTGATCCCTTACTTCGAATTAGGATAAAATGGGCACTTATAGTCAGTCAATCTACTATCACCCAAATGCTAATGTTCCTTCTCCTAAATCAGGTTAAGCCATATACAAAATCCATTGAGATACTATCCCGTTTCCATTGAGGTACATCTAGAGGCTAGAGAAATCTTGTAGGCCCCTTTTGCTTTTTTTTAACTCTTGGGCTTCTTATACATCTAGCTATGAACTCTGCCACATCCCACATCATGCCAGACCAAAAGAAAACATGCTTCATATATTTGTATATTTTGTTAACATTGGGATGAACGGTCATCCTCAATTGATGTGCCTCATCCAATACCACTCTCATCTTGTCACTCGTGTAGGGTATGGATAATCTCCCATCTCTTATTAACCATCCTTTAAAATTTATAGAATAATGTTGGAGATGCCCAGAGGCTGCTCCCTTGACTATACCATCTAAGATATCCACTATATCTTTGTGTTCCTTTCGCCTGGAGTTAATTTTGTATACAAAAGAGCTGAATTTTCAATCCTACAATAGTTTGGGAGTAAAATATGTAAAGAGATAAAAGTAAAATGTGGCTATGAACTCCAAAATCCTTCACTCTACAAACATAATGCTAAAATTTGCTATTTTCTAACTTAATGCATCGCCACTGCATTTCCCTTGCATAGGTTATATAAAATCTCAAAATAAAAGCATGCTATGAATACCATCATCGCTACTAACCCAAGTTTAAGTCCATTTAAGAAATTAAGTACTTAATCGATTAGTGACCTCTATGACTTAAGTGTTAACACGATGGTGGCTAACTCTAAATTTTGCATATGGTAATTCCTCACACTGGTCTTTAGCTGTCTACTACCATAACTTACTACCCTCTCCTCCTAGTAGCACAACACCAAGCCTAGTACCACATCCATCAGTGTGGATCATAAATGGCTTAGTACCATCAGTAAGCAGTAGCACTGGTGCACTGCTAAGAGCTCTCTTCAGTCTTCTGAAGGCATCATCACAATCTTCATCCGAAGAGAAACTAGATTATCCTTAGTAAGGCAGGTCAAAGGTACTAAGATCATCACAAAATCCTTGATAGATTTACTTATAATAATCCATGAGACCAAGAAATCATCTAACCTCGGAAGCATTCTTAGGACTTTCCTATCCTGCACTGCTATTACCTTGGTATGATCTACGACCAATCCTAGCTTAGTAACTATGTACCCTAAGAAACGTACTTCCTTTCCCCACCCCTAGAAATAAAATTTAGAGCTTTTCGGTTTAACTTATCTACTCGAAAGGCACTAAAGACCTCTTCCATGTGCATGGCACGCTACTTCTCACTCCTCGAATAAATTAGAATGTCATCCACAAAAGCTACCACTGACTTATTCAAGACATCATGAAACACCTTACTCATCAATTCAGTGAAATAGATTGGAGCATTGGTTAGTCCGTAGGGCATGATTAATCACTCCTAGAAACGTCGCATATCCGAAAAGAAGTCTTATAGATATTATCTTCCACTGCCATCAACTGGTTGTGACCTATGGCTATATGTAATTAGGAGAAACTATGGCTCCAACTAACCGGATAAAAATATCATTGATACTAGAAAGCAAGTAGAGGTTCCTTCAAGTCAGCTTATTTAATCTCAATAATCTACACGTTGCCTTAGGTAAACATCTTCCATTGTAGGAAGGACACCTAGTGCTCCCGAATCTATGATGCTTTATCTAATGAAACCCTTCTCTAGATTTTTCTTTATCTACTTGCTCAATTGGGTTCTTTCTTTAAGAGCCACATGCCTTACTGCTAATGCCACTGGTTTGGGATTGCCAGTAAGGTACATCCTAAACTCTATCTTCCTCTTGGAGGTAGCCCTCTCACCTTCTCAAAAACATTAAGAAAATCTCAAACTGCAAGAACAAAACTAAACTTGTTGGAAGATATATATCTAGCGAATATAAATAGCACAACATAACCGACCCTGTCGGTTCTTTGAAAATCTCAAGGGTATGTCCAGTACAAGTACTTAAATTGAAGATCACAGTTAAGGATAGCCTCATACATGGCTAATCAATCCATCCCTAAATTCGGCCCATACCTAGAGAAAGCGAGGATATATGCATGGCAATCAGATTATATATCTAGAATCATAAGTTTCAAACCCCGATATATCATAGATAAATTTGCTGATCATACAACCGAGTTAGTACTGCTCTAGGTTTGTAACTAGAGAAATACCTAAGTGTAAACAACCAACTAAAGTACTAGAAATAAGAGAGTAGGGTAATCCAAAATCAAATAAAACATGAATGGGAAAAATATAAGATTGAAATCATACCTTCAATAGTAACCTTCTTCCCTTTTTCTTGTCGTCCGCTGGTGGATGGGGTAGCCTTTAAAGCCTGCATTACACTGTCTAAGTGACAACTATACCGACCCAAAAATTTGACTAGATGAAGAATGGATTTTTCATAATTATTTATGTGTATTTATAACTAGAACAAAATTTATAAAACTTATGTTGACACTTTTCCATAGCATTTTGCATAACCATTACTAAAACTCAATTATAGAACTTTGAAAATGCTACCATATATAAGAATATATATATATATATATATATATATATATATATTGGCAAGGCATGCCAGTTTTTACAGTGCTCCATTACACTCTTTTATCAAAAAATACAGGTAATATGCAGAGTGTATATGACCTATTAGCTTCCACGTAGGGAAGAACTATTATTACATGTATGATAAAATACGCAAATTACATAAATCTCATAACTTGGAAAATTAAATAATAGACTGACCTGGTCACCATGAAAAGCTTAGGAATATGCACTGGTTTCATCCTTTATCATCATTGAGCCCTTTGATAAGCTCAACTTTCTAGCTTCTGGTGAGCGGAGCCCCACTCACCTTTCGCCTGGATGATGATATGTGCGAACTGATATTAGGCTCAAGAGGAGCTTTTTTACCTAGTGAAGGAAGAATGTGATCATATAGACTAGTCTTCCTTTATATAGGGCTTTTATCGATGCAGTTTTCATTAGAAGCTGACCCAGTGATAGGAGCTTGTTTGCCAGAAGACATAATTTTTTGCTTGTTTAGAAATCCAGGTTTAATTGGTTGCTTGTCGTTGTAATTTTTGCTAATTGTTGTTGCAGCCTTGGCAAGCTCTTCTAAGAGAAAACATGCTTGACTAGCAAACATTTTTTCCTAATTGATCACCCTCTCATCCATACATGCATTGCCCTCAGCTAACTCATTGCCTATGCCAATGCCAAAACACATCTCTGCTAAACCAATGCTATCCATCTTTGGACCATTCTCTTCATTAACTATAGCAGCATTTATCCCTTTACCTGTGCATATCATTTCAATGTCATTTTGTTTTGCCTGTCCTATATCAATATCTCTGACTTGTTCACCATATACAACATTTTCTTTAGGTAACTAAGTGCTTTTACAAACGCTAGCTTCACATACTGAATGGCCACTACAGCTACCATCAAATTCACTGTTAAATTGCCATGCAAACTCACATTAGGGGTGAACGATATGGACAATAATTCATTGAGTTGGATAATTTCCCCATTCTCAAGATCAGTCCCATTTCTTAACCCTGTTTCATCCTCATCTGAATCAACCAGTGCTGAATACTTGTTATCAGCATGGCTTGGTTCTTGGTTCACTGGTTTACCGTTCTCCAACATGGGCTTGGTCCGAGAAACAAATTTCACTTTCTTCTTTCTGTAAACTTTCTTCCATGCAATTCTATTTCCAATCTAAGTTCGCTCAGCTTTTGTCTCTTTCTCAACATGCTGCTTATCATTTTTAGATCTGACTAGTATGTTGGGTATGTGAACTGTTGAGTGCTTTAAGTTTCATCAACTTCATTAGAACATTCAAAAAATTCATGGTGGTATGCCCAAAGACTTCACATTTGACACATATATCTGGACACCACAAATATGTTACATACACTACCTAATCAAAACTATCAGGTAATTTAACTAGGAATTTAGAGGGAAGTACATCATTAGTGTAACTTGCACCATACATTTGGCAAACTCCAATATATCTAGCTTATCCGTAGATAAATCCGTACATCAAAACTTTACGACCCTAGTAGCTAACCAACTAACACCTAGCTTGGAAAAGCATATAAGGGTAGATTCATGAGTTTTATCCACATTGGGACTGACCTCATACTTTAACTTAGATCTCCTATTAGAGCATCATATGGTCTAACAATAAATAGTTTGTTTTGTGTAATAACAGGGTCGAGTTTCATTATATTGTCTCTATCTTCAACACTCACGATTTGAAAGATGAAGACCTTAACAGCCAATCTCACTTTAATGCCTCCCAAAGGATTCCATAGACGTTGAAGGTGTGAAATAACTGCAGTGTATGAAAGTGGCTTGTATAGAAAGTGAACAACTAAATATTCATTATACTCCTCCTTGGCTTCTTCGAAGATTTCATCAATGGGGAGTAAGATATCCTCAGAGAAGTGGAGCTTAAAACTCGGCGGTGAGAAGGCAATGACATTTCTACGGTTTCGCGTCAAAGAGCGATGACCATTTCTTTTTGAGGGAACAAGGAGAGTTAGAAATAGAAGAGGATGTGAAAAGAAGGAAGATTGGGCCTGGAAGAGGGTCTAGGTAGGGGGGATCGGTTTTGGTGGTAGATCCCGCAGTGGTTTAGCTAGATGGGTATTGATTTGGGATGGAGAAAGTTGGGAATAAAGATTTGGTGGGCTGGAAAAATAAGTAGATAAGGCGGTCACCATTTTTATGGAGCTCGAGGAATCACTTTTCTTTGTAAGTTATGACAAGAAATATATATATATATATATATATATATTTAAATATGGATGGAAACATGTCCTAACCATATTTACTCAAATACATGTATCCTAACCTAAATTCACCAACCTAACATGTCTCCTCACTAAGCACAATGGTAAGACAAGTGTCCCTAACCTAGATTACTAAAATGCCCTCTCCCAATCATATATAAGCATGCCTACACTCACCATTCCATTCACCACAAACCTTTCTGCCTTCTCTAGCTCCATTTCCTCCTCCCTCCTCTAAAATTTTCAGCTATGGCTTCCCTTCACCACTCCAAGTTGTCCACACCACCTGCACGCCTCCAACCATTATACCCTCCTCCACAAGCTACTACCATCAACTTCCAAAGTTCATAACTCCTTCAAAACAGATCTAAATCATGAATTTCTTTTTACCCAAATCATGTATTTTTCAGTGGTGATACCTTTCATGTTGAGTACTTCTTCTAGTTTTGAGATTAGCTAGTCCAAAAATCTAGATCCTTATGGACCATATTTTCTGGCTTCATTTTATTAAACCCTAGAATACCTCCATTATTTCGACCATATCTCACTAAAAACTAAACAAAATTGGGTGATATTCTTAAACCGTAGAGAAAAGAAATTCCTACAACATTGTTGTTGGCCACTTTTCCAAATTCAAAGAGTAGCTAGTCCAAAAACCCGAGGGAAATTGATCTATTTTCAGAGTTAGAAAATGTAGCAAAACTAAAATTTAGCTGTGTGGAACCCTAAGTTGTGAACTACTTAAGCCATTTTGGGATGTTTATTATAATCATAATATGATTATATTGGTTTCTTTGTGGTTGATATGGATGTTATTATAGTTATCATTATTCATGTGAGTAAAACATTAATTACCGTGACACTTATATTATAAGTACTAAGAGATGGATGAATTGTTACTTTAGATGTTATTATGGTTATTATTATTATTTGGCAAAGCCTGCCGGTTTTTAAGGTGATTGCAAATAACTTTATTGTAGCTAATAATAAAATACAGTGAAGTATAGATGATTGTTAGTATACAATCAGCTACGGTTTTTAAAGTAGATCGACCATTGCATATGTTAGATTAAAGTTCCCAGCTCACTGTACATGAACAGTAGGAGTGAAGCTAATTTGCTTCAACTACTGAAATACCTACTAGCTAGTCTCCAATAGCTGAGTGAGGGGAGGAGGAAGCGGAAGCTGAAGTGGAAGACCTAGGGCCCATGTCATTCCACAATGTGGCAAAGAGACTAGGAAGGGTAGGCAAATAACCAAGATGGTTCGTGTCATACATAAATTTTCTATCCCAATAATCATCTGACAGGAAATCAACATTTATGTCCCAATAAACACCATTAATATAAAGCTTCAATTCATTCCATCGTCATAATAATTCAAAAACCTAGCTTCAATACTATCATCTTCTTCACTATTAGATACAAACATATAATAGACCTTATTAAGGGGATCATACCTTATACCAAAACCAAGATGAACCCAGGATTTCTCTTGAAAGATCCAAACAACTATTCCTTCAACAATTCTACAAGCATCATTAGTGTCAATATCTGGCAGATCATCAGCAACTACAACCGGATTACGAGGAATATCATCTGTTTTGGATTTAGGGACCCACATACTAAGGAGTGCTTTCCCTAGAGGATTTTTAGGATTTGGAGGCTATTAGCAGAATGTTTAGAAGCATCACTGATATGACCAAACGATTGACACTTAATGCAAATAGCCGGTTGCCAAGTGTACTGGACATCAACATAAGTATCTATACCGTCGATAGTAACCTTAAGCTTTGAAGTAGTAGCTTATGAGGTGGTATTTCAATTAATGATTTCACAAAAACTAGATTCTTCCTGGCCTTCGTGCTAGCATCAAAATATTTTAATTTGCCAACTCTGCTAGCTAACCAATTCAAGCCCAGAAGAGTTTGCAAAACAGAAGGAATCCTAGTGAATATAGTCCAAACAAGGATAGATTGTACTCTATCTCTGACACTCTCGATCTTAGTACTCCACGGTGTAATAATTAACGGTTTCCCTCCAATAATGGGCGGATAAGATTCAATCACTTTCCTCGTTTCCTCCATATTAGAAAATTTGAAATAATACATGCCAATCACATAATTAACATGAAGCCCACCCCTCAAATTCCACACTTTGCGACATTGTACACGTACATCATCATACAGCTCTCACATGTCAAGAACAAACCCCACAGGTGATTCTGCCAAATATCAATACTATCCTGAGCTATATCAGCAGGTGGAGAGGGATCACCTGGGTAAGTAGTAAACTCGCACGGGAAGTAGTACCAGCATAACGTGGAAGAGAGGCAAATAACGATAAAAAGTTTGGTTTAGGCTTTAGTTATGGCATTTGCATATTGACAGCAGATAACGGTAGAGGCTTATCAATTGCGATTGACTCAGAGATATTCATAGTATGGGAACTAACTGCCTCATTGTCACGAGCACATCGAGTGCTTGCCGGGCGCTCAGCGGTGTTGGGTCCTACAACTGAATTGGGATGCACAATATCATCATTTCTAGATACATAAGCTGGCTCCACCCTTGTTTCAGCATCCAAACAATGTCCAAACAGATTGACACCAATCAACCCATCAACAAAATTTAAATTTTCAGTGTTACCTTTCTCCAATTCAACAGTTGCTTCAGACCACTGTGTCGGTGGTGCTTTAGATAGAATATCATAAATAGACCTTTGCACATGAAGCTTCAGTCCTAATAGAGGGAGATTCGGTAAAGATACTGCAACGTTTGCACTTGCTTGCAGATCTGAGCTTGCATTAGCAACAGGGGAAGCCATCAAACTAGTGGCTAGACGGGATAACGGAAGCCTAGCTGAACTCTGCTCAGATCTAAATAAAGCCTGATGTCTTTTGGGCATAGAGACAGAAAATGGCAGTTATAGAAGATAGCGAGGTTGAAGGAAGGAGGTGGGGGGTATCCGGTGATAGATCGAGAGCTAGAAGAGAGAGGAAGGAGGAGGCGATGCAGAAAATCCATCACACTCGCATTAGACCAAATCGCCAGAAGACATAATCGCCAATCCCCATTTTTTGATAATAAATTTTGACTTTTGTATATCTTATAAATTTGAATTATTATGGGTATTATTAGTAATAATATAACACACTTCATATTCTACACTCAAATATATGGAATTATAAAGGTATTGGCTAAGTCTCATTCCGATTTGATAATATAAATGAATATTATATTCATTTAATGGAAATAAGGTGAAAAAATAAAAGTTCAGATTTTATATCCAAAACAGGATAGAAATGAAATTAAAGTGTTTACGAAAAACCGTCGTGGACGTGGAAATTTATTTGAACAAGGATTTGATATGAAATGGCATATTCAATTTCAAGTGAATAATAAATCGATTTGAAACTGAATTTAAGATACCCTTGTAAATGATGTTTTAAGACCAAATTAAAAGTTCTACGAAGCTCATAAAATGCTTAATTTGAGATTTGAAAATTTTGAATTTCAAAGAGTCAAGTTTTGAAAAATATTAATATGATATTAACGAAATGACAATATATTATTCATTTAAAATAAATATTTGAATTTAAAGTTGAGATATTGAAATATTATTTTAAAATGATTTTCCATGTATTTTAAGTGAATTGTAGACATAATTGGATAAAACGAGATTAATTTCAAGTTGAAGTTGAAATACGTGTAGAATAAAGCTAGTTGGGCTACGACAATTCATGAGTTTCGACCATTAACTTCAAATGGACCTACAGAATGTAAATTGAGTCGGATTTTCCCGAAACAAAAAGCATTTGTTTTTAAACGATATTAATTTTCGAATAAAATGAAAACTTTTAGTTTTCAATGTATATATTTTAAAATATGTTCAAATCAAATTTAAATAAAAATAGCGATAAAGCAGTTCAGTGGCCAAATTAAGAAATCATTCGAAATGGCTATTATAAATTTAAAAAAATAGGAAAAATTTACGATAAATGATTTAAAAGTAGACTAAAATATGGAGTTTTGAATTATGGAAAGGTTATTTAATTTAAACAAGCTGATTTCAGCCATTTGGTAAACCTTATAACAACACTTTTTGCAATACCTTTTCAACGACATTACGATTAAAACCTACCGTTTCCTATCCAAATCTTTGTAAATACTTCCAAATGATAGATCAAGTGTTTTTATGATAATTTTGAAGTTTGAAATGCCTAACCAAGTTAAGAAGCTGATAGACTCAACTAAATTGAGTATGCGGAAAACACTAGTACATTTGCCCTACCTCTAAGATCTGGAATAGATCGAAAGGAAAGCCAGGATACTCTAAAAAGATATTTTTGAAGATTTAACTTTTAAAAAATTAAAGATTTCCAAATATGAATTAATTGGATTTGAATGTAAATAATCTTCATATACTTGGTATTAAATTCCATATATGGAACTCATACTATTCGGGAAATTTAAAAGGTGATTATACCGTTATTCCACCCATAGTATTTATTGAATATGGAAATTGATATTGAATATAAGATGATATACTTTCTATGCAATTATTTTACTCAAGATTAATTGGTCTAGGTTGTTGTGAATGATGTCTTAAATAACAGTAGCTTTAATCACTAAGGAGTTAAACCGCATCATCTTAACTCGTTTAAAGTTTTGTTTTGAAAAGGGGAGAATTTATTTAAGAACCAAGAAATCTTTTAGTAAAATGAGGTAACACTGAAATGATTTCCTTAAGTAAATTAGAGAAGAAATCTTCATTATGGTTTGAATAATTTTTTGTTTAATAAATATGATGTGAAATGGGAATGTAATGGTGGAAATAAAAATAAATCTTTTGATTTAAAGATTTAAAGAAATGTTGGTGAAAATTTTCCCTAAATCAAACATAAGGTAATGTTAAGAATAAATCTTTGTTAAGATTCAATGAATATAGGTTTAAAGATTAAATGGAGCAAGTTTATGAAAAATTCCTAAATTAAGGAATAAAATATTTATTATTTTATTAAGTTAATTGATGGTTTTGATTAACCAATTTAAGATAGAAGAGACTTAGCAAATCTTGTCTTTCCATGTTGTCCTTATAAATAACACTCATTATTCGGGAAGACCGGGATCAGATTTCCATTCGAAAACCATTTCAAATATTGATACGATGAAATAGAGAAAATGAAGACGATGGTTGAAGACTAGAAATTTTTACATCAAAATGGCTTCTTGTTGATGTCTCGGGCGGCGATCCATTATGATATTATTTTTAGAAGCGATGCCGACGTATTTGGAGAATTTTTGGGTTTGCAAGGGCTTCTCTCTTTTATTGGAAAACCATTTCTGGATTGTATGTCCGGCATTGCATTTTATAGCGTAACAATTGATCTTTACTAAATATATATATCTGGTTGGTGGCGGAGAAACTATTCCCTAAGCTTAACTCCCTTGTTTGAGATATACAAGCTCTTTTTTATATATTGGTAAACATCAGCTATGTGTTATGAATTGGAAAAGTTACATTCTAAGTGAAAAGAGCTATCGATGATCAAAGCAAGGGTTTTGTGTATAGCGTAGCTTTGTGTTACGTGACTTCTTTAGGCCCTACATCCCATAATGACAGAAACATGATAGATGCAGTAAGATTTAGTGGTTCACTAACATTAGGTTATAGTCATTTCCTTCTAGATAAAAGGTGTACCATGGTATGGAGCCCTAGTATTTTACTTACATGGAAAATCTGTAACGACCCAGAAAATCTGAACCAATTTAAAAAATTTAAATTGGCTAAAATAATGGATTTTAAATATTTAAAATAAATATTTTAAATAATAACGACGAAAACCCAGTTTGAATCGACAATTGAAAAGGAATATAATTAATTCTAATTATAAACAAGTCCTGAAATGGCGCGGTAGTTTCAAAATTTGAATTCAAACTTCGACTGACTGTACTGGGTGCAAAACAAAACGGATTTGAGTGAAACCAAAAATATTTAAATCTGTTAGTGAATACCTTTCTAAGGAATCTGAAAAATCGAAGTTTCATGGCGGGATGCAAAAGTTATGGCCAAATGAATTTTCAGAAAGGTAGCTATGGAGTTTATATAGCCCGTGAAATTGGCCATTTTGCAAACGACATCGGAATTCGATGAAACCACTTTTGTTGGATCAGGGATGTGAAGTAATTGCTAGGTTTCAAATTTCATAATTTTTGAAGCTAGTATGTGAGCATGACAAAGGAAAACGTGTTTTGGTCAATTACAGTTAAATTGGATCGACCAGAAATGGGCCTTTTTGCAAACGGTCTCAGAATTCGACGAAACTAGTTTTGTTGGGACCGTATCGTCAAAACATAGCTAGATATATTTTTCTGGAATTTTTCGAATCAGTTTGTGGCCCTGGCAAATTAAAATGTACGTTAAAATCAGAAATTGATATTTTAATTTGAAGAATAACTGACTGTAATAGCCGAAATGGCTTACGAAACATTTCCCATTGCGTCCGGGAAGGGGGTAATTAGCTAAGGGCGACAGTCGTTGGGTTTGATTTCGAGTTCGTTTAAGAAAACCCCAATTTTTGAATAAATATATATATCGACCAATAGAAAAATTCCATTCGGTAAATTAAACAAATAAAAAAACGCGCTCTCTCTCTTCCCTCACGATTAATGGCGAAAGTTCTTCGATCCATCCCTCCCATTTTCTGGCCAATCCGCTCAACAAAATCCATTGCTCCTTTGGAGTAATTTGTAGATCTATTTGCGAGCTTCCCATCCATATAAACCTCGCCAGCTATCGTCGAGCATCGGAGAAGAACCAGCGCCAGAAAGATCCCACCTTTGGAGCGCTGCCGAAGCTCCGATCTGCCACCGAGCACAACGCTCCTCCAGGCGCAGGCGCGGCTCACGGAGGCCTTCCACGTGGCAGGGGCTGATCGAGCTCCAACTCCTCGGATTGCGTGCAAAGCTCCACCCTAGTTTCGAACCCAACCTGAGATATAACGACTGTTATATATTAATCTATATTATAGCGCTTTAAAGCGCTATAATTTTTAATTTCACTGTAAAAATAATATCTTTTTCGTTTGTTGAAGAAATTCAGTGAAACAAGAGACAGTGGACTCGTGTGGACGTCTTCTACATTCTAGAACAGACCGCATATTTTTCTGAGCCTTCTGCTATTTTTGGTGGAGTGGAACCCAATGTGAGATTTCTAATTTATAAACGATATGGAAAACGATGATGTATAAATTATATAATCGATGTATGAGTTATATAAGCATTGTACACCTCTTGTATAAGCGTTGTATAAGTTGTACGTTCGATGTATAAGTTATATATGCATTGTAAAAATTATATATGTGTTGAAATAGAAGTGAAATGCTATATATAAATATATATATACGCCCCTCGTCCACAAACCATGGACGATATTTATTGGTTGTGATTGGTGTGAAAATTGATTGATAGCGAATGGTTGATTCAAATTGTTTGTGGTTGATATTGATTGATTATGGTTGAAAAATACCCGTTTGTGGTTGAGAAATATTTGGTTGAAACCACATAGGATTAGTTTGTGAAAATGATAAAAATATACGTGCCGCTTGCGTGCGAACTAGATGCATGATTCCCCATTGTCAAAAACCGCGGGGTTTCAAGGTAGAGCGAGGAGCCGTACTAGGGACAGTCCCTGTTTTAACTACCCTGCCGTTATGCTGCCGAAATTTTGAATAATATTCATGTGTTATAATTATTTCCATTTGTTGAAACTATATTTATTCGTCGAATAGAAAGCCTTCATGTGTTGAATTGATATTCATTCGTTGGATAGAAATTCATGTGTTGAATGGTATTCGTGTTTTAAATATAAAAATCACATTTTTACTCTATATGTATAAACTATAAAAAACCTTCATGTGTTGAATCGAAATTCATTCGTTGAATTGAAATTCATGTGTTGAATGGTATTCGTGTTTTAAATATAAAAATCACCTTTTTATCTATATATACAAACTATAGAAAACCTTCATGTGTTGAATCAAAATTCATTCGTTGAATTGAAATTCATGTGTTGAATGGTATTCATATTTTGAAAGAAATTGTTTTATAATAAAAATTCCATTTTTATCATCAATATGAAATATATAAAATAATCTTGTTTTGAAATAAATTGTTTTATAATAAAAATCCTATTTTATCACCTATATTAACTATATAAAATAGTTGAGTTTTGAAATAAATTGTTTTACATTAAAAATCACATTTTTGTTATATACATGAATTGTTAAAAATAGTGAAGTGTGGAAATAAAAGACAGATAGATAAAAATATCATTTTTATCAAATGTATGAAAAGAATATAGTTTTTGAAATCAAAGAATCGATATATATATATATATATATATAGAATTGAAATATATCGAATAACGAAGCTGCAGTTCGTATTTTGAAACCGTGATTTCAAACGATTATTGCGGGAGATCCGACCATCGGATTTTCCCGAAACTGCAACCGTTGGGTTCACTTTGGAAATACCTTTCCAACGACACCATCTTTGTAAAAATCCAACGGTTGGATTTCCTGGAATGTTTAATTCAAATTTGAAGAAAAACGGCGCCAGAATCGATTATATTTATATATATATATAAATATAATTATATATAATCGAATAACGACGCTGCAGTTTGTATTTTGAAATCGAAACTTCAAACAATTATACCGGGAGATCCGACAGTCGGAATTTCCCGAAACTGGAACCGTTGGATTCGTTTTGAAAAGATTTTTCTAATGATGTAAATTTTGTGAAGATCCAACGGTTAGATTTTCAGATATGTGTAAATCAAATCTGAAGAAAAACAGCGCCACGACCGCGTTATGGCCCGAAGCGTCGTTTTGAATAAATTGGCTATTTTAAAATAAATAAAAATAGCGATAAATCGTTACAAAATATTATAAACGATATGGATGTGATTTAGAAATTAACTGAAGGTTAGCTAAGTCGAATGGTTTCCTGGATTTTGATCTGATGTTGGTTTCGGCCTTAGGGGTTAATATTTGGGAAATCGTTCTCTTACTGATTGACGGTTAGTGACTAATGAATTAAAATGATGCGTATGTAGTGTTTATGTAGCACGTGTTTATTATATATGCGAGTTGCTCAGAAAGACCGGGTTTATCCTATTCTGAATAACTGAATCGACGATAAGAAATCGAAGATGAAGACGGTGGTCGAAGACTGGAGATCTTCACCTCGTTTGGATGGTAACCAAGGACCTGATTGCGAGGCATCCCGAAATATGGATAATGAGTGGTGATCTGTGACGACCGCCCATAACCCACGCACTAAATAAGAGGAATAATGCGCTGAAAGGCGTGCCAGGCTGCTATGGACGATCATCATAGTAAGTGAACACATCGAAACCTGTCGTAGAACTCACAGCGCAAGGATAAAATATAATAGAACATATACAACAGGTGATAGTAATGAGGTATCATATAGCAAACTTTTGAAACTCTTTCAACATCCAGAAAGATTATCCAACTGATATCCAAGTTTGTACATAATGCCTCACTACAACTCTCAAGCAACTCAAACAGCGGAAACAGAAATACTAGATAGAATAAAACTGGTACGCCAGCCTCCTGCTCGTCATCGCTCAGCTTCCTCGTATCACTAAGCTCCATTACCTGTAACCTGCTACTTAGTCTGCCCATCCACAACTGGATGAACAGCCCAAGGTAATAAGAGGAGACATAAAACCTTGAGTCAGACAATAGTCTTAGTGAGCGATAATACAGCTAACAAACTTCAACAAGAAAGCATATGAGAATGGGTAAATGAACAACTTATCTACCCACATCACCAGAGAAGAACTCAACCTTATCTTCCCCACATCGGACAGTGATAGCCTTTACACCAACCATTTCAACCATTCATCCATAGAAACCAGAACACCCATTCAATCATAGAGAACACACATAACATTGAGATTATATAAGTCTCACACAGACAACCCTAATCGAGTTTAACATTCCTCAAGTACCCTCGCCAGAGGCCTAAACCAATATCACTTAAGCACTCAAAGAACATCTTCCTCGACTTTGGATAATCTATGTGAGATAGTACAAATAGAACAAACAATCATCCATAACCGGCTCTGGCTATCACCGCCAATCCTGCTTCGAAACCATCATTGTCGTATGATGGCCAACCTTGCCATATGTCAAGGGCTAAAGATAACCCCAGTTCTAGCATGAACTCCGTATGCCCAACCTTGGCAATGTCCAACCTTGACACTAGGCCTTTCCCCAACCAGAAAGACCCAGGGTACTCGACCAACAACCGGTCTTTTGGGCCTTTCAACGATACCCATCGTACCCCTGCTTTGAGCCTGCTAGAACTTACGACAACGATGATTTCTCGGCCTTTGCATCTCTAATCGTCCAACCTTGACGATGTTTCATAGCTCAAGCAACCTTCTCGAGCAGCCATTATCCACCAACTCACGACCTTTGAGTTGTCTCTGCATTCGTTGTTCCACTTTGATCAACGAACACATTCATCACTTCGAGTCTTCCTACTTGAATCACCTCAAAGTCACGCCACCACCGAACCAAAACACATCACTACGCTGCGGCTAGGGTTCGGGGGGTTGCCCCCGAAAAATATTTTTTTCAGACCTTTTTGGTTCGTACCTGAGTCGTACCTGAAAACGTACTTTTTCAGAAAACGACCCTGTGACCGACCAGCTTTGCTTGACCGACCAGACCAGCTCCAAGACCGACCCGCCTCCTTGCAGCTTTGGACTGACCCGCCTCCTTGGGACCGACCAGCTTTGGACCGACCCCGTCAAAACCGACCAGGATATGCTTCCATCTGACCGACCAGGATTTGCATCCATCTAACCGACCAGCTCCTTCAGACCGACCAGGTGAAACCGACCAGCTCGACCAGATCGACCAGCTCCTCCAGATCGACCAGCTTCTCAAGAGCGACCAGCTTCTCCAGAGCGACCAGGCTAAAACCGACCAGCTGCTCCAGAGCGACCAAGCTAAAACCAACCAGCTGCTCCAGAACGACCAAGCTAAAACCGACCAGAATCACTTCTGCTCCTCCAGAACCGACCAGAATCACTTCTGCTCCTCCAGAACCGACCAAAAACTTGCACATCTCCAATTCGACTCCGATTTCGACCAAAACTTCGCCAAACGACGAATCCGACGAAACCAACTTATCCGATTCATCCAAACGCAATCACAAACATGTTATGCAACCAACAATATCATCAATTTAACAATTTCCATCAAAACACATAAATTTCCCAAAACATGATAAGTGAATCATATGAACATAAAAACGGATCTAACTTGCATAATCTTGAGAAAAAACATAAAATTAACCATTTAAATTATCTAGATCAGATCCTAAGGTGATTCATATATAAAATGGACTTAGCATGGTGTGGATCTAAGGAAAATAACATGGAAATGATGAAATTAACATCCTAAAACCCATATACTTGCATGAATCCGAATGAGAGATGTAAATCACTCACCAATTATCCAAATCTAAGCAAAAGCAATGAAAACGCAATCCGGACAGCGAACACTTCGAATCAAACTCTTCAATCCGATGAATTCGCCCTTGAGACGATGTAGATCTAGCCTCTTATGGTGTAGATCTTCGATTTCCCTCCTTGGATTTTGGAATTTTAATGGTAGAAAGATGTTAGAGGAAGAAGGAGATCAAATCCTCCCCATAAGAGAATGGAAAATGCCAACCTTTCTCCATACCCCTTACCCCCTATTTATAGTCTCCACCCACCCTTTAATGGGCCTTCTCCAAATCAGCCCATTAGCCTTCCAAAACCTGAACAGCCAACTGAAAAATCTTAAAACAGCGATTTCTCCCAAACCGCTGAACCAAATCCTTAATGTAACCACTCTACGGAAAGGGAATCATCAATTCCTTTCCAATGGCACAGGTCTCACCCTCTGATTCGACCTGAGTCAAAAGTTATGCCCAGTACAAGACTGACAGGGGCAAAATGGTCACAAACAAAATCGGTAAAAATTATGGATGTGTCACACATCCCCATAAGCAACATATCAGAAGATGAGAATGATCCAACCCTCAGGGAATGAAATAAAAATACTTTACGATCTTCTGATACGTAAAATACGGGCTGTTACATGATCGTCCAGACGTACGTGGTGATCGATGGGTTTGCGAGGTATATAGAGCCTCCGGTTTCGTTCAGACCCAGGACGAACTTGCAAATGGACAGTGTGTCTGACATTGGAATTTATTCTATGTGATTGATAGCCATCAATTGCATGGTGTGAATTGCTAGTGTGGCATGCTAAGATGCAGTGATCAGGGCTTCTGTTGAAAAGCGAAGTCTTGTGGTGATGATCAAAGCCCCGCCTGTGTGGCGTAGCTTTGTTTATAACGTGAATTCGCAAGCCTCACACCCCGGTATGAACCAGAAACGGGAGAAGGACCTCAGGGAGGGCATGCGTTTCTTTCTAGTTAGAAGTGGCATCAGTGGTTTTACACGCCCTGACGAGTTTGACTTATGTGGTTGTTGCTGTTGCGAGGCGCCTCGGTTTGGTCGGACGATCCGGGTCCGATGGAGTCATTCGTTGGCTCGTTTACGCCCCAAAGGGTAGGGAAACGTATTGTTCAGGCATAATAATCCATATCGGTGGACCGACCCTGTCACTCCAAGGCTTCCCTGCACGCTTGCCTGTGGCTCGGGCTAGAGAGACGCAAATTCGGTAAGAACTATCTTTTGCCTTAGTTCATGACAAAAATCCAATTTCCAAATACGTGATTGTGCGGTTTTGATTGTATATATATATATGGATGGCGACATGATATATGGTACCCATGCCGCCTATGATTGATAGTTATGATTCAATTTGTTTTTGAAACATATAAACACTAGTAATCATATCAAATGCTTTTGTTTTATTCGTATCAATCATATTTTGGCCATTATAAGGTAAAACTCTATCCTCTGGTTTGCGTTGCATTGTGTGATGGGAACTGAGTCTTATAATGGCTTCATTTGTATAAAAAGCATTGCGATGTTTTCAAAGAATTATTTGTTTTAAAAAGCACTAGCGATCCAATGGAGTAAACCCGTTCCACGAAAGTGGCGTGGTCCTATGATTAGCCGTATTATAAATGTGTTGAGTAGATTTCTCATACCAGTCCCATGACTGACTCGTAGTTTGTTTCACTTTCAAACTCCAGTGCCCCTCTTTCTACACGGGCAGCCTTGTATTCAGGTTTCAGCTGGTTCTTTCTGGAAAGCTGGAGCTGAAGATGGATTCTATTATTTATCTCTTTTTATGATGTTCAGCTCCTATTGTACATTATGTTTGTTTTCCGCTGTAGACATTTATGTATAGCTGAACTGTATTTGTACTAAGTATGATCCTGTATACTGTGTAACTCTGATGATTACGTTTATCCAGTATATTCTATTGTTCATTATCTGGTGTATTTATTTATTTCTGTTCTGCTATTATCTGTTTATGTGTTATATTCCAAGGATTACCCTTGCCACCGTCAGTACGGGGTTTGGGGTCGTCTCATTTGGTATCAGAGCTTTGGTTAAGCTTAGTTCTGGGATATAACATATTAACGAACTCGTCAGAAAAAGAACCAGTAGAGTTCTAGGATGGGCAACTCAATACAGATAGGATCAGTAATATCCTAGTATGAGTAGCAGAATTAAGTAACACCTCGATAGATACATTTACATTCAAGTATATGTTTCTATGTTTTAAAATATCTTTTCTATGACCTGACACTTGATCTGCGGTTTGCAGAAGTACCAGAAAATGAGTGCCAGAAACAAAATAAGTAATACTGACCCGGATATAGAAGCTCTATTTATGAAATATAGAAATCTGGGGGGAAAACCCTTCTCGGGCGAAGAATCTATTATGAGAACACAAGCATGGATTCGTTCGACTGAGAAAATCTTTGAAGGATTAAACCTGAGGGATGACCAGAAAAGATTACTGGCCTCCTGGGCACTCAAAGACAAAGCTTTGTTCTGGTAGGATTCAGTTATTAAGGATAATCCAGAAGGTGATATCACCTGGGATAGATTCAAAGTGATTTTCTTGGAAAGATTTACTCCTCCTGAAGCGATTGAGCGACTATGTGATGAATTTTCTTATTTGATACAAGGAGATATGACCATTCCCGAATATCATAAGAAATTCAATGAACTTTCTCATTTTTCCCCTCATCTAATTGACAATCCGAAGAGGAAGAATTTGAGATTTATCAACGGGCTTCAAAGAAAACATCAGAACAGTGTAATGAGGAACGTGAAGCTCCCCTTTTCTGAAATGATATACATGGCTTACCAGTACGAGGATCTTGACAAGAAAGGAATGTTACAGTACGAGGACGAAGTCAACTCTAGTAATAAAATTGAGTCTGAAACTGATCGTCCTGAGGCCAGTACAATGTTTGAGGTCAGTAAGAAGCCTAAAGACAATCGGAAAATGGCCAGATCTGAGAAAGAACCCATAACGACGGCCACATGCTCTAACTGCAATAGGCCAGGACATCTCTCGATAAGTTATCGATCTCTAAAGAAACCAAAAAGGGATGAATCTAAATCCAAGAATAAGTTTCAAGTGACCCGAGAGTGCAATCTTTGTCATAAGAATGGTCATATAAAGAGAGACTGCTGGATGTTGAAAAAGACCAAAATGGTTCAAGTAAATGAAGTAGCAGAAATCTCGGCACCCTCAGATAGTCAGGGAAGGTCTGATGTTTTAGAAGGCACGCTTAATGTCAAAAATATTCCAGTTAAAGTACTGTTTGACACAGGCGCGTCACGAAGCTTTATTGCCAAGAATGCAGTTAAGAAGTTGGATTTGAAATTTAGGAAGCTTAAAGAACCAATGATTGTCCAAAATCCGGTTGGGGGTTCCATCAATCTCAGTTGGGTTTGTGCAGTACCTGTCTCTTTTTCCTGCTATAAATTCCCTACCATCTCCATCGTCATGAATTTTAAGGAGTTTGATCTTATATTGGGGTTGGATTGGCTAACCAAATATGAAGCTGAGGTTAGATGCGCCAAGAGAGTTATTAGGGTAAAGATTAAATCAGGTGATTATTTAACTATTCCCTGTGAAGGTCAGAATTTTAATAGAAAAGACTTCTGGGAAGCTATCGATGTTTCTCCAGCCCAAATAGAAAATATCCCTGAAGTCACAGAGAATATTCTCGACTTAGTGAAAGATATTCCTGTCATAAAAAACTATGCGGATGTGTTTGAAGAAGTTGTTCTCTTAACTCCGTAGAGAGAAATAGATTTCAAAATTGCTTTAATTCCGAATGCAAGGCCGGTAGTTCACGCTATTCGAAGAATGTCCTTGAAATAGAAAGAGGAATTAGACAATCAAACACGACAGCCCGTATGGAAGGGTCTGATAAGGCGTAGTTTCTCTGATTGGGGAGCAGCAGTGGTGTTTGTCCCAAAATATGATGGTACTCTGCGTCTATGTGTAGATTATCGTGATTTGAACAAGCAGACTATTAAGAATAAATATCCATTGCCGCGAATCGATGATTTATTGGATCGTCTGAATGGATCACAAGTATTTTCAAGGATGGACCTAGCTACAGGCTTCCATCAGCTTCGAATTGCCGAAGAATGTGTTCCTATGACAGCATTCAGAAGTCCAGACTTATTCTACGAGTGGTTAGTAATGTCGTTCGGCTTATGTAACGCTCCAGCTTACTTCGTCGGTCTGATGAATAGAGTGTTCAGAGGGGTTCTGAATAAGTTTGTTCTGGTTTTTATTGACGATATTCTAATCTTCTCTAAATCGATGGCCGAACATGAAAAGCATTTGGAACAGGTTCTAGAAATTCTGAGAAGGAATGTATTGAAAGCCAAACTGTCCAAATGTATATTCTTGCAAGAGGAAGTGAAATTTCTGGGCCACGTCGTATCGAAAGAAGGAATTGCTGTGGATCCAAGTAAAATCACAGCTATTCAGAATTGGAAACAGCCCAGTACCCCTACCGAAGTCTGCAGTTTTCTCGGATTGGCTAGTTATTACCGGAAGTTCATTAAAAACTTTTTGAAGATATCTGGTCACTTAATGAAGCTTACAAAGAAGCACTCTAAATTCAAATGGACTCCAGAAAGTGAAGAGGCTTTTGAAGAGCTAAAGTTAAGATTAACGACAGCTCCAGTGTTAACCATCATCGATGGCAATCACGATTTGAAAGTCTGGTCAGATGCTTCTAGAGAAGGCCTTGGCGCAGTGTTAATGCAAAGAGGTCAAGTGATTGCTTATGCTAGCCGTCAACTGAAGCTACATGAGAAAAACTACGTAACTCATGATCTTGAGTTATTGGCAATAGTATTCGCCTTGAAAATCTGGAGACACTACCTTTTGGGTGAGAAATTCGAACTGTTTACAGATCACCAGTCGTTGAAGTATCTGTTCACCCAGAAGGACTTGAATCTGAGGCAACAACGTTGGCTAGAGTTCCTTGCAGCATATGATTTTGAGATTCTATACACCCCAGGGAAAGCCAATGTCGTGGCCGATGCACTAAGTCGAAAGAATGTAATGATCGCCAGCTTTGTTATTACAACTTCCCTGGCTGACAAAATACCTATTCTTCAGTAGGATGATAACTTTATTAAGGATATGATCAAAAGGATTCAAAAAGGCGAACCCTCGTGTTTTCAAATAGATAACGATGGAATCCTGAGATTGAAAGGAAGGATTTGTGTTCCTGGCATCCCCGAGCTCAAAAGGGAAGTGTTAGACGAGTGTCACAAGTCCAAGCTGAGTATCCATCCTGATGTGGCCAAAATGTATAACGACCTCAAGCGAACATTCTGGTGGAAGGCTATGAAAAGAGACGTTTCAATATATGTTAGCTGATGCCCTACTTGCCAGCTAGTCAAAAGCGACCAACAGAAACTGGCTGGATTGATACAACCGCTAGACGTTCCAGAATGGAAGTGGGAACGTATTTCCATGGACTTCATTGATGGTTTGCCCAGAACCAGAAAAGGAAATGACAGTATTTGGGTGATTGTAAATCGCTTCACGAAGACCGCCCATTTCATACCTGTAGATCAAACAGAACTGCTCAGAGTCTGGCGCAGATATACTTCAAGTAAATTGTTAGACTACACGGAGTGCCGATCAGTATAGTGAGTGATAGAGATCCAAGATTTACTAGTAAATTCTGGGAGGCGTTTCAAGTAGAACTGGGAATAAAGCTGAATCTAAGCACCGCTTATCATCCTCAGATAGATGGTCAAACTGAGAGGGTGAACCATATATTGAAGATCTATTGCGGGCTTGTGTTCTAGATTTCGGTGGATCATGGGAAGACCATTTGCATTTGGCTGAATTCTCATATAATAACAACTACCAAGCGAGCCTGACAATGTCACCATTCGAAGCGTTGTATGGTAGACCGTGCCGATCTCCTGCTTGTTGGGTCGAACCCGGTTATAGACTCGTGTTAGGGCCTGATATGATCCGAGAAGCTGCCGACAAAGTCGACTTTATTAAGAAGCGATTACTCGCCGCTCAAAGCCGACAGAAGAGCTATGCCGACAAGGGAAGAAGAGATATATCATTTGTTGTTGGTGACTATGTATATCTGAAAGTATCGCCGATGAGAGGAGTTACCCGGTTCAGTAAAACTGGGAAGTTAGCGCCCAAATTCATTGGTCCGTTTCCTATTCTGGAACGGATCGGAACTCTCGCTTATAAGGTTAAATTGCCTGATTGGTTGCCTGGAGTGCATGATGTATTTCACATATCTCAACTTCGAAAGCACGTTCATGATCCAGACTTGATCGTGGAAGAAGCAGCTCAACAGGATATTGAAATTACTCCAGAATTAGCTGTGAGAAGAGAGCCGCTAAAGATCATCGGCAAAGAAACCAAAGAGCCGAGGAACAAGAAAGTTCACTTAGTCAAAGTGCAATGGAGTGAAGATCCGCGAGATTGTACTTCGGAAACTGAGGAGAGCATTCAGAAAGCCTATCCTAGATGCCGAGTGGATATATCTGATTGACTCTGGTGCAAGGTACATTTACCATACTTTGCATTGCCAATTAGTTCTCTACTCTGTTGTTATTTTCTTTCCATGGATGTGCACTTTTAATTCTATAATCTGGATGATTTTAAAAGAGTATAGAAATTGATTAGTATATTTTTGATAAGTTAAAAACAATTTGATTGTTGTTTGTGTTGTGTGATTGTAGATTTGATTAATTGAATTATTAAAATGATAGTTAATTTAATTAATAAGAGAATAATGGTATAATTTATTCATTTAAATCATACATTGAACTGATTAGGAAATAGATAGAAATATATACATGTGCATTATATATGTTTGAACAGGTAAATGGATAGCTGTTGAGTAAATATTTTATTTGCGTGCCCGACAAATAGATTAACCTTAAAGAGTTGGATGCGAAATATTATTATATCAACTCCTGTGAATGCCATTGTATGCGGAGTGCTGGTTGTTCTGTGTGTAATAATAAACGTCGCCATAGGATAGTAACAATTAATTTTGAACTACATTGCATGGCATACTTCTAGAAGATAGGCATACTTCATCATATACCACATAAGCATTTGGAGCTTGTGTGACGTGGTGGAAGATTTACCATACGAGCGAGAGGCTTGTATGGCGATGACTATATTTTACAGGTTGAACTGATGACTGATATGGACTATTTAAAATGTAACGATAAATTGCCAAATTAATAAAAAACCCACACGGGTCTGGAGTTGACAATAATCACGTCTCTCTAGTTATTAGATACGGCACATGGACTATATATTTCCCACACGGGACGAGGTGACGAGGATTTATCCTCTGGAGCAATTAAAATACACACTCCCTCAGGCTTTGACAGGGTGACGAGAATTTATTCTCTGGAGTTATTATCTATACACGCTCCCTTGCAAATACCAGATTATATCACTATAAATATGTGTATGCTTTATAGGATTTATTGGGTACCTAATACGGCCCAATAAATTTCCAAACCTCTCCCCGTACAAAGGAGGTTATGGCGAAATTTTTCGAAAATTCCGGGTGTTGGCCAAATTTTCGAAGAATTTGAAAATTCTCAGAAACTATAAAGTTGGTGAATGGAAGCCAGATTGAACGTAGAGTTGATTAATCAAACCACTTTCGGCTTTGTTCCTTTTCGGGGACGAAAAGTTTTAAGTGGGTGAGATTGTAACGACCCGGAAATCTGAACCAATTTAAAATTTTTAAATTGGCTAAAATAATGGATTTTAAATATTTAAAATAAATATTTTAAATAATAATGATGAAAACTGAGTTTGAATCGACGATTGAAAAGGAATATAATATAATTAATTCTAATTATAAACAAGGCCTGAAATGGCGCGGTAGTTTCAAAATTTGAATTCAAATTTCGACTGACTGTACTGGGTGCAAAACAAAACAGATTTGAGTGAAACCAAAAATATTTAAATCTGTTAGTGAATACCTTTCTAACGAATCTGAAAAATCGACGTTTTATGGCGGGATGCAAAAGTTATGGCCAAATGAATTTTCAGAAAGGTCGCTATGGAATTTATATAGCCCGTGAAATTGGCCATTTTGCAAACGACCTCGGAATTCGACGAAACCAATTTTGTTGGATCCGGGATGTGAAGTAATTGTTAGGTTTCAAATTTCATAATTTTTGAAGCTAGTATATGAGCGTGGAAAAGGAAAACGTGTTTTGGTCAATTACAGTTAAATTGGATCGACCAGAAATGGGCCTTTTTGCAAACAGTATCAGAATTCGACGAAACTAGTTTTGTTGGGACCGTATCGTCAAAACATAGCTAGATTTATTTTTCTGGAATTTTTCGAATCAGTTTGTGGCCCTGGCAAATTAAAATGTACGTTCAAATCAGAAATTAAATGTGTTATATTTTAATTTGAAGAATAACTGATTGTAACAGCCGAAATGGCTTACGAAACATATCCCATTGTGTCCGGGATGGGGGTATTTTGCTAGGGGCGACAGTCGTTGGGTTTGATTTCGAGTTCGTTTAAGAAAACCCCAATTTTTGAATAAATATATATATCGACCAATAGAAAAATTCCATTCAGTAAATTAAAAAAACAAAAAAAAAACGCGCTCTCTCACTTCCCTCACAATTAACAATGAAAGTTCTTCGATCCTTCCCTCCCATTTTCTGGCCAATCCGCTCAATGAAATCCATTGCTCCTTTGGAGTATTTTGTAGATCTATTCGCGAGCTTCCCATCCATATATACCTCGCCAGCTATCGTCGAGCATCGGAGAAGAACCAGCGCCAGAAATATCCCACCTTTGGAGCGCCGCCGGAGCTCCGATCTGCCACCGAACGCGACGCTCCTCCAGGCGCAGGCGTGGCTCACGGAGGCCTTCCACGTGGCAGGGGCTGATCGAGCTCCAACGCCTCGGATTGCGTGCAAAGCTCTACCCTAGTTTCGAACCCAACCTGTGGTATAACGACTGTTATATATTAAACTATGTTATAGCGCTTTAAAGCGCTATAATTTTTAATTTCACTGTAAAAATCATATCTTTTTTGTTTGTTGACAAAATTCAGTGAAACAAGAGACAGTGGACTCATGTGGACGTCTTCTACATTCTAGAAGAGACCGCATATTTTTCTGAGCCTTCTGCTATTTTTGGTTGAGTGGAACCCAATGTGAGATTTCTTATTTATAAACGATATGGAAAACGATGATGTATAAATTATATAATCGATGTATGAGTTATATAAGCGTTGTACACCTCTTGTATAAGCGTTGTATAAGTTGTACGTTCGATGTATAAGTTATATATGCATTGTAAAAATTATATATGTGTTGAAATAGAAGTGAAATGCTATATATAAATATATATATACGCCCCTCGTCCACAAACCATGGACGATATTTATTGGTTGTGATTGGTGTGAAAATTGATTGATAGCGAATGGTTGATTGGAATTGTTTGTGGTTGATATTGAATGATTGTGTTTGAAAAATACCCATTTGTGGTTGGGAAATATTTAGTTGAAACGACGTAGGATTAGTTTGTGGAAATGAAAAAAATATACATGCCGCCTGCATGCGAACTAGATGCATGATTCCCCATTGTCAAAAACCGCGAGGTTTTAAGGTAGAGTGAGGAGCCGTACTAGGGACGGTCCCGGTTTTAACTACCCTGTCGTTATGCTGCCGAAATTTTGAATAATATTCATGTGTTAGAATTATTTCCATTTGTTGAAACTATATTTATTCGTTGAATAGAAAGCCTTCATGTGTTGAATTGATATTCATTCGTTGGATAGAAATTCATGTGTTGAATGGTATTCGTGTTTTAAATATAAAAATCACATTTTTACTCTATATACATAAACTATAGAAAACCTTCATGTGTTGAATCGAAATTCATTCGTTGAATTGAAATTCATGCGTTGAATGGTATTCGTGTTTTAAATATAAAAATCACCTTTTTATCTATATATACAAACTACAGAAAACCTTCATGTGTTGAATCAAAATTCATTAGTTGAATTGAAATTCATGTGTTGAATGATATTCATATTTTGAAAGAAATTGTTTTATAATAAAAATCCCATTTTTATCATCAATATGAAATATATAAAATAATCTTGTTTTGAAATAAATTGTTTTATAATAAAAATCCTATTTTTATCACCTATATTAACTATATAAAATAGTCGAGTTTCGAAATAAATTGTTTTACATTAAAAATCACATTTTTATTGTATACATAAATTATTAAAAATAGTGAAGTGTGGAAATAGAAGACAGATAGATAAAAATATCATTTTTATCAAATGTATGAAAAGAATATAGTTTTTGAGATCGAAGAATCGATATATATATATATATATATATATATATATATATATAGAATTGAAATATATCGAATAACGAAGCTACAGTTCGTATTTTGAAACCGTGATTTCAAACGATTATTGCGGGAGGTCCGATCATCGGATTTTCCCGAAACCGCAACCGTTGGGTTCGCTTTGGAAATACCTTTCCAACGACACCAACTTTGTAAAAATCCAACGGTTGGATTTCCTGGAATGTTTAATTCAAATCTAAAGAAAAACAGCACCAGAATCGATTATATATATATATAAATATAATTATATATAATCGAATAACGACGCTGCAGTTCGTATTTTGAAATCGAAACTTCAAATGATTATACCGGGAGATCCGACCGTCGGAATTTCCCGAAAGTTGAACCGTTGGATTCGTTTTGAAAAGATTTTTCTGATGATGTAAATTTTGTGAAGATCCAATGGTTAGATTTTCAGATATGTGTAAATCAAATCTGAAGAAAAACAGCGCCACGGCCGCGTTATGGCCCGAAGCGTCATTTTGAATAAATTGGCTATTTTAAAATAAATAAAAATAGCGATAAATCGTTATAAAATATTATAAACGATATGGATGTGATTTAGAAATTAACTGAAGGTTAGCTAAGTCGAATGGTTTCCTGGATTTTGATCTGATGTTGGTTTCGGCCTTCGGGGTTAATGTTTGGGAAATCGTTCTCTTACCGATTGACGGTTAGTGACTAATGAATTAAAATGATGCGTATGTAGTGTTTATGTAGCACGTGTTTATTGTATACACGAGTTGCTCAGAAAGACCTTGTTTATCTCATTCTGAATAACTGAATCGACGATAAGAAATCGAAGATGAAGACGGTGGTCGAAGACCGGAGATCTTCACCTCGTTTGGATGGTAAGCGAGGTCCTGATTGGGAGGCATCCCGAAATATGGATAATGAGTGGTGATCGTCCAGTCATACATGGTGATCGATGAGTTTGCGAGGTATATAGTGCCTCCAGTTTCGTTCAGACCCAGGAAGGACTTGCAAATGGACAGTGTGTCTGACATTGGAATTTATTCTGTGTGATTGATAGCCATCAATTGCACGGTGTGAATTGCCCGTGTGGCATGCTAAGATGCAGTGATCAGGGCTTCTGTTGAAAAGCAAAGTCTTGTGGTGATGATCAAAGCCCCGCTGTGTGGCGTAGCTTTGTGTATAACGTGAATTCGCGAGCCTCACACCCCGTTATGAACCAGAAACGGAAGAAGGACCTCAGGGATGGGATGCGTTTCTTTCTAGTTAGAAGTGGCATCAGTAGTTTTACACGCCCTAATGAGTTTGACTTATGTGGTTGTTGATGTTGCGAGGCGCCTCGGTTTGATCGGACGATCCGGGTCCGATGGAGTCATTCGTTGTCTCGTTTACGCCCCAAAGGGCGGGGAAACGTATTGTTCAGGCATAATAATCCACATCGGTGGACCGGCCCTGTCACTCTAAGGCTTGCCTGCGCGCTTGCCTGTGGCTCGGGTTAGAGAGTCGCGAATTCGGTAAGGACTATCTTTTGCCTTGGTTCATGACGGAAATCCAATTTCCAAATACGTGACTGTGTGGTTTTGATTGTGTATATATATATATATATATATATATATATATATATGTGTGTGTGTGTGGCGACATGATATATGGTACCCATGCCGCCTATGATTAATAGTTATGATTCAAATTGTTTTTGAAACATATAAACACTAGTAATCATATCAAATGCTTTTGTTTTATTCGTATCAATCATATTTTGGCCATTATAAGGTAAAACTCTATCCTCCGGTTTGCGTTGCATTGTGTGATGGGAACTGAGTCTTATAATGGCTTCATTTGTATAAAAAGCATTGCGATGTTTTCAAAGAATTATTTGTTTTAAAAAGCACTGGCGATCCAATGGAGTAAACCCGTTCCACGAAAGTGGCGTGGTCCTGTGATCAGCCATATTATAAATGTGTTGAGTAGATTTCTCATACCAGTCAAACGACTAACTCGTAGTTTATTTCACTTTCAAACTCGGGTGCCCCTCTTTCTACACGGGCAGCCTTGTATTCAGGTTTTAGCTGGTTCTTTCTGGGTAGCTGGAGCTGAAGATGGATTATATTATTTATCTCTTTTTATGTTGTTCAGCTCCTATTGTACATTATGTTTGTTTTCCGCTGTAGACATTTATGTATAGCTAAACTGTATTTGTACTAAGTATGCTCCTGTATACTGTGTAACTCTGATGATTACGTTTATCCAGTATATTCTGTTGTTCATTATCTAGTGTATTTATTTATTTCTGTTCTGTTATTATCTGTTTATGTGTTATATTCCAAGGATTACCCATGCCACCGTCAGTACGGGGTTGGGGGTCGTCTCAAAATCCTACATTATATTGATGATGGAAGGAGCACGCTCAGTAAAAGTCGATTACGACCAAGAAATGACATACTCAAGAGTGCTCTAAATTATCCAGTGACAGGGATAACTCGGACTTGTGTAGTAGGGAGATAGGTGCTCTCTGGACATCCCTCTAGAGGTGTACTCATCAGATAAGGAGCATTCTTTGCCTAATCATTGTTGGAAATCCAAACAAACTACACTACGAACCCTTACGGTTTTAGTTGTATAACTTGCTAGGAAATGGGAGGGTGTCAACATAATATAATGGTACCATTTCTGACTAAGATTAATATGTTTATTTAAGAAATGTTTTTAACACTATGCACAAACAATAAAATCAAATGTTTTTATGTCTCAAAGCCATTTTATGTTATCTTAAGGAGAAACCTCTTCAAATGTGTGTGATTCATAATGTGTGTGCCGCAAGACCTTATGGCAGTTCCATTTTCGAAAAGCATGTATGATTTTCTGCAAAAACATCACCTGATCACATCTAATGCTACAATCATATATGTATGGTAATTATTTAATTCTCACATTGGTTTATCCAAGCCTTATTTAGGTGCTAAAATGCTCGGGTCAAATCCGATCTTTTTCATGTTTAGGTTGAAGACACGAGAAGTTTCCAGAGGAGAGTTGGAGATCTTCACCAAAACAGAAACATATTCCATTATCTTCCAGTGTAAAGATTAAGTTCAATAATATATTTTATTCCATCCCTTGCGAGACTCTACTCCATTTTGTTTTTCTTATTATATTATATTAACCCTTAATGGTTCTTATTCCGACACTGGAACTTTTGACATTTTATTCATCCAAGGATGTATTAGGTGTCAATTTCCCAAGGTCGAAAATCTAGGTCGTTAGTGCGATTCGAGAATTTGTGTCAATCGGACCGGAACCGTATGTTTTACAGTAGGTTCGAAAGGTATGGATTTTCGAGTTGTCACATTGTGGTATCAGAGCTTTTGTTAGTGAATACCAAATCGTGTAATCAGAGCTAAAGGTTAAGCGAGAAACTTGGTTCTAATGGGGTAACAAATCATCAGAGATATGATTAGTAATATCCAAGGGTGAGAAGCTCATTATAGATAGGGTTAGTAATGCCCTAGAATGAGTTCGAGTGTACTATATATATCAGAGGACAAATTTGTAATTTCATATAAAAATGATTTTGGAAATTATATTTTGATTATAAAAGAATATGTTTTGAAAGATATATATATATATATATAATTAGATATATACTATAACTTGGTTAATTAATTAATAATAAGATTTTTAAAATTTGAAAATGGAAATCTTATGATTATAATTTCACAATTTGACTAAAGATGTTTCATATGGTATAATAACTAATCCTCACTAAGTAATTAGGATAAATAATCCAGGTGAGAATACTTTGTGAATTTAACTTCACAATTTGACTATAAGGTGTCTGATGATATAAGAATAAGGAAGATCTTGGAATTTAGGTATGATTATAAGAACTATATCAGGTAAACCAAATATTAAGAGATAAGCCAACAAATTTAAGTAGGAGAGTAACCTAAACTTTTCAAAAAAATGTCCTTCTTATTCGAAAAGAGTATTAAAAAATAGAATAATTAGAACAAAAGCTGAATAACCCAAGATAAACTAAGGACATTCAAAAGTCAAAATTTTAACATTCACAAAGTCACTTAAAATAAATGATTATGAGAAATTTTTGAACTTAAATTAAACCATTTATAATCCCTATCAATATTTTGGTTAAGGATCAGATTTCTCGATGATTTTTGACAATCAATACATCCAGGGACATGTTTGCATAAAAGATGAAATACTTGAGTGCAAATACCTTGGGAATTAAGTTTCATGATTTGACCAAAATGTACTTGGTAAATATATGGATTCAAAGTAGAAAGTTTATCTAATCAAGTTACTTCGGCAAGATGTTTGAATAAACTACGTTGAATAAAAATACAAACCTTTTTAATCATATTTTAGGATATGAAATATATATATATTAAGGGTTAAATAGTAATGATTTTTGAAAACTTTAAATTTAAGGAATAAGAAATAATTTTTATAACTTATAAATTTGAAAATGACAGTTGAAATTGTTAAGACTCTTAATCTAAAATAAGCTAACCAAGAATTGTAAATCCTATACCTTGAATAAGCTATAAAGATGAATTTGAGAAAGTTATAAGATGAATAGGAAAGGAAAAGTTATAAACTAAGTTTTAAATGTTTAGTTCAATTTAGGTGGAAACTTTGCAAATAATTCCTAAAGGTACTCAACACAAAAAAAAAGAGCTAGACAAAATGGATATAAAGGAAAATAACAAGAATAATTACGTAAGTCTACATGGATCATTTCCTCCCACGAATTTTGTTTTGAGTAAAAAATTTTAAGGTGTCTGCACCAATCTGGAAAAGGATTTATCACTCGATGCTTGAAGACGAACCTTGATTAGGATTGTAATTAGTTACTATCATAGTTCAGAGTTATGCAACGATGACTAAAATTCTGATCTAGAAACCTAGTCAGAGTCCATACTAAAAAATTAAGGGATCAATACTAGTTCATAAATAAAGTTATGAATTTGAAATGGAAAACAAAAATAGATATTTCATATAGATGATTTATGTATAACTTATGAAATTAATTCAGTGGTGATAAGATTAAGTTCGGGTAAGTTCATAAATAAACCCTTTTGAGTTTATTTAGAGATTTGGTAATGATGAGGAGTTTGAAATGTAGCCTAAGAAATATTTTGACTTTCCGAAAAGCATAGATTAAGATGGACCATCAAATGAGGAGTCTAATAGTATGTATTCTTACCCTTCATTTACATTCCAAATTTTGAGGATGAAATTTCCATTAAGGTAGGTGATTGTAACGACCTAGAAATTGGACTAGATGAAGAATGATTTTTTCTTAATTATTTTTGAGGATTTATAACTAGAATAAAATTTATAAAACTTATAATGACATTTTTCTATAGAATTTTACATAACCGTTACAAAAACTCAATTACAGCACTTTGAAAATGTTACCATATATAAGAAGTATATATTTAAATATGGATGAACACATGTGCTAACCATATTTACTCTAGCACACATGCCCTAAAATAAATTCACCAAACTAACATGTGTCCTCACTAAGCACAATGGTGAGACAAGTGTCCCTACCACAAATTGATAAAATGACCTCTCCTTACCCTATATAAGCATGACTACACTCACCATTCCACTCACTCCAAACCTTTCTCCTTTCTTTACCTCCATTTCCTCCTCCCTCTTCTCCTATTTTTGGCTATGGCCTACCTCCACCCCACCAAATCCTCCATGCCACTTACACACCTCCTACACTCTACCGTCCTCCACAAGCCACGACCATCAACATCCACAAGCCACCACTACTCCAAATCATGAATATATTTTTTACTTGATCATGAATTTTTTCAATGGCTACAACTTTCATGTTGAGAACTTCTTCTAGTTTAATGCCTCAAAAATCCAGATTTTGTTAGACCATATTTTCTAACTTCATTTTATTGAACCCAAGAATACCTGCCCCGTCTGGACCATATCTCTTGGGTGATTCTTTTTTAAACCGTATAGAAAAGAAATTCCTACAACTTTGTAGTTGGCCACTTTCCCAAATTCAGAGAGTGGCTGGTCCAAAAACTTGACGGAAGTTGGTTTATTGTCAGAGTCAAAAAATGTAGCGAATTGAAGTTTGGTGGAGTGGAACCCTAAGATAAGAACTACTTTACCCTTTTTGGATGTTTATCATAATCATAATTTGGTTATATTGGTTGCTTTATGGTTGATATGGATGTTTTTATAGTAATCATTATTCATGTGAGCATAAGCATTAATTGTCATAACGGTTATATTATAAATATTATGAGATTGATGAATCATTGCTATATGGATGTTATTACGATTTTTTTAGAAAAGCCAGCGGGGATTAATGGCCCTTACCACATATTTATATCATAAGAAGGTCTTACAACATAAATCGAGCATACAATACATAGATAATAATAAAAGCAGGGAGAGTCACATCCATCTTTGTTTGACAAGAGAGTCAAACGCATATGGAGATAGAAGAGTTTGATTGCTTATACTTATGCAAGCCATAAGATAAATTCCTGTTCTACTTCTTTGCAATCCACCAAATACCCTTGCATTTCGTTATTTCCAGACTTCCATTAGTACAACTTTAAGCATAATAATGAGATCATAAGCAGATGATTCCTACTAGCGTGTTGCTTTATAAATACTTAACCATTCCTCTTGATTATTCCGATGGGGTGCGGCATAACCTCCCCTCATCCTTGTCCTCCTCCATATGTAATTTGTGAATGGGCACGTGAAGAAAAGATGTTGATTGTCTTCATTACCACTGCGGCACAAACTACGGTTAACTAATTCATTCATACTTTTGTTAGACAGGTTTTTCATTGTATTCAATGCGCTCATATACACCTTCCACATCATGAAATTCAATCTTTCATTATTTTTCTCATTCCACATACGCTGACATCATAGGCTTCTACGTACCGAATTCTCACCCATCAAAGCTTCACAGACAATAGCAGTTGAATAATATGTCTCAACATCCGCCCACACTAGTTCATCATTTTCAGGTTGAGGATACAATGCACCATTATATTTCTGCCATAAGTTATTAATCTGGAAATTGCTCGTAGCAAGGAGGCATATTTTATCATCAATTATGTAATTGCATGCCATTGCATTGTGAGGAATACCAATCTGCTATATGTCCTGACATTGCAAAACATTATGTAATATTATACCTTTTTCAATCCAAGGGGAACTCCAAAACCCTGCTTTACTCTCTGCAGATACTTTAATCTTAGTATGGGCTATGATCTTTTCACCAATCTTGATAATCATTTTCCATACCCAACTATGATACGACCTCGCTTGAACAATCCATATTTTCTCACTTTTCAGGTAGTATCTCTCGCACCATTTCACCATAGTGTATCTTTTTGCATGGCAACATTTTCAAAATGTCTAGACACAGCTGCAACATTCCATAGTTTAATGTTTTTTTATACCCAAGCCTCCTTTGTTTCTTGGTTTCTCAATTTATTATATGCAATAGGGGTCAATTTTTTCGAGTGTATGCAACCAATTCAAAGAAATTTTCTCATAGCATATCTAATCATGGTTAGGAGTTTCATCGACAGAAGATTCTACTCTAGTACACTGTCATAGAAAAAATGACTACATTTGATATAACAAGTCTTCCAGGGTACGAGATAAATCTATTCTCCCATCTAGAGAAAACTGACATTATCTTTTCATATAGAGGCATGCACTGAGTGGTGGTTATTAATTTTTTTGTAACAGGTATTCCCGGATAAGAAATATCAGATTCCATCATGGATAAACCATTTATCGATAAGTAATGTTGAGATTGCTGAGGGGATAGACCTACAAGAATTTTTTTTACATTTGCTAAGTTTAGTGCCAAGCCAGAAGAAGGAATGGAAAGAGTTTAGGGTGTTCATTATGGTCTGAAGAGATTGGTACGTAGGTTTGGTGAAAATGAGCAGGTCGTCTGCGAAGACCAAAGTGGTGATTTGAGGGGATTTGCATTTTGGATGTAGGTGAAATCCCTTAGCAGAACCTGATTTCTAAAGGAAGTAGACAGAACTTCCATAATCATTAAGAATAAGTAAGCGGAGATAGGATCTGTAATAACCCGGAAATTCTGAGCCAATTTAAATTTTTTATTTTGGCTATTTTGATGAATTTTGATATTTAAAATGAATTATTTTAAATAATATCGACGAGAAATTTATTTTGAATAGAATTTGAACGTATATATTTATTTGAATCGTCGTTAGAATATAAATATTTTATTTTAATTATAAAAGGAATTGAAAAGGGCGCGGTAGTTCGAAAATTCGATTTCAAAGTTCAAATGAATGTACATGATTCAAAATAAACCGGATTTAAGTGAAACCAAAAATATTAGAATCTAATTGAGAATAGCTTTCCAACGAATCTGAAGAATCGAAATTTCATAGCGGGAATCAAAAGATATGTCCAGTTGAAAATTCAGAATAGTCGCTATGGAATTCTGGCCCTTAAAAATGGGAATTTTGCAAATGACCTCGGTTTTCGAAGAAACCACTTTTGTTGGATCTGTGATGTCAAATTATTGCTAGTTTTCAAATTTTGTAATTTTTCGAATCAATATGTGAGTGTGGCAAAGGAAAACGCGTTTGACCAGTTTTAGTTGATTTTAATCGACTAGAAAATGGCCATTTTTCAAACGGTCTCAGAATTTGATGAAATTAGTTTTGTTAGGACCGTATCGTCAATACGAAGTTAGAAAATATTTTTCGGGAATTTTTAGAGTCCATACGTGGTCCCGGTAAATTGAAATGCACGTTCAAATTCAATATGTAGATTTATATTTTGATTTTAACGAGAACTGATCGAAACGGTCGAATCAACTTACGATACATATCCCATTGTGTTCGGAATGGGGATAATTAGCTAGGAACGATAGGCGGTGGGTCTCGTTTAGAGGTCGAAAATAAAAGTTACTTTTTAGAAATTTAATAATAAAAAATATATTTATTTATATAATAACCCCACTCAATCCTTTCTCTTCATCTCCACCCGTCATTCAGTTTTAAATGAAAAAAAACCTCGACTTCGCCCCCCCTCGTCGCTCCAGCCGACACCGCGCCCAACGCCGCCCGCCGCCGCCTCTAGCGAGGCTCCCCAGACCGCCCCACCCCTCTGCCCTCCTGCCCCTTCTTCTTTGATCACCCTGAGCCCTAATCCACTCCAAACCAAAACACTAGCCGCGCCGCCACCCTATTTCGCCGCCACCACCACCTGACCTCGCCGCCGACCTTACCCTCCACCTTCTACACCTCAACGCAGCAGCAGCCCCCCCCAATACGCAGTAAAATCGAAAAAAATGTGAGTTTTTCCTTTTTCTGTTTTAAATAATGTTGGGTTTCTTTATTTAATTAGTTTTATTTATATAAATTACAAGCATTGATTAAAGAAAGGATTTTTATATGAAAAGCGTTAAAAAGATTTGATTTTTAATTATAAAAATCCAAATTTTAATTTATAAAGATTCGATTTTTAGTGTGATAAAAATCTGATGCTTTTAAGGGATTAAAGTTATGATTTTTATGGGATAAAGGATTTGATTATTATGATGTTAAAGTTTGAGTTTTTAGCATAGGAAAGTTCGAATTTTTAATACAGGAAAGTTCGAATTTTTAACATAAGAAAGATTGAATTTTTAGAATAGAAAAGTTTGATTTGTAAGCAAGGAAAGGATTTGATTTTTATATTCGATAAAGATAATTTTTTTTTAAAGTAATAGCGAATATAAAAATATGATCTTTATATAGTGAAAGTATTAAAGATATGATTTTTATATAGTAAGAAGATTAAAAATATGATTTTTATATTATAGAAGTATTAAAAATTCGATCTTTATTATGTAGAAGGAGCAAAGATGTGATTTTTATATAGATAGTAGCGGTGTAAAAATAGAATTTTTATTTATATAGTAGCGGTGTAAAAATAGAATTTTTATCTATATAGTAGCGGTGTAAAAATAGAATTTTTATGTATATAGTAGTGGTATAAAAATAGTGATTTTTATCCATTTAGAGTGATTTTAAAAATATGATTTTTATATACACAGCAACAATACAAAAATGTGATTTTTTATATATGTAGTGGCTACCGACAATGGAATTGACACAAGGCGAGCACAACGAAGAATTCTACATAAGAAGAGTCGTGGCGTTTTGTTTAGCTAGTCGGTGAGAACTTCTCACTTTAAATCTTGTTTTCTAGTTAAAAATTATATACTAGGATGCAGACGGTGCTTAGCAGCACCCGACACCCGTCGTCCACAGACCATGGACGACTTGTATGCTTGTTTGATGTGTTGTGAAATTTGTTTGTGATGTTGATGTAAAATATTCATGTGTTGAAATAAATTAATTATCGTTAAAAATATAATTTTTAATGTGAATGTGAATAAATAAATATTCATTTGCAAACCGGACGGTTTGTTTATGTACACCTATTTGAAGGATATGGATTGGGACGATAAATTTTATACATCGCCCAACTGCACAAATAATATTCAGTGTTTGTGAATTGAAGCCCCACACGGGTGTTGGGATGATATTTGGCATACACGAATCCCAATTAATAAGTGGTGTGTCAATCGATTGGTCGACAGACTGTGTAAGCATTAATTATTTATATTTAATGCTTATGCAGTTGTGTGGTGCACTTTGGATGACGGTTAATTATTTATCATTGCTATTATATACATGTTTTGTATGGAATCCATATAATTAACATTATATGGTAATTGATTGGGCCTCATTCCAATTAAGAAAATAAAGATTAGAATAAAATATAGATTCATGTGTTGAATAGAAAAAAAAATAGTCATGTGTTGACAATGCTCATGTGCTGAGAATATTCATGTGTTGAAACTTATCATGTGTTGAGTAAAATATTTTAACAATAAAATTTACATCTTTATCATATTTAAGATTAGAAACTAACCGGAAACTAGATAAGATGAGTGGTTTCCTGGGTATTGATCTGATGTTGGTTTCGGCCTTCAGGGTTAATACTTAGGGAAACATTCTCTTACTACTTTACGGTTGGAGTCTGATTAAAAATCAAATAATAGATACCATAATTTTATAAAATATATTAAATAATAGAAATAATCATGTGTTGATAGTGCTCATGTGTTGAGAATATTCATGTGTTGAAAGAAATATAGATTCATGTGCTGAATAGCATAAATATTCATTTGTTGAATAGAATAACGAAGTTATTGAAATATATAAAGCCGTGTTGATTAGAGATGCGCAATTTTGACGCGAATGAAATTTATATCGATTATATTCATTTTTATAATGAATATAGAAAAGAAAGTGATTTCAAAATATAACGTTTTGAAAATATTATCATTTGTATATCGATGATGTGGAATATTCAATTTTGATTCAAAATTAAATATGAAATTTGAAATTATTTCGAAAATGAATTTAAAACGATTCATAAAATACGTTTTAAAAGGAAATCGACGAAATATATATAATATATATATTATATATATAATGGCCTGAATAGAACGCGCCACGCCGCGGTAGTTCGCGAATTTGGACCATTGACTTCGAATTGACGTTACGGGAGATCCGACTGTCGGATTCGCCTAAAACCAGAACCGTTGTGTTCGTATTGAAAAGTGATTTCCAATGAATATTAGAAATTTGAAATCTAACGGTCGGATTTGGAATTATGTCCAAATCAAATTTGGAAAAGGTCGCGGTAAGTGCAGTTCGATGGACGTTATTGAAAACCGACTGTACAGGCCTTGATAAAGTTATTAAAAATACCAATAATTTGTGTAAAATCATAAGACATGATTTGGGAAGAATTGGGATGAAAAACTCCATATTTGAAAAGATAAAAATAGATTTTTATCGAAATGAACTAGTTTTGAACAAGAATTAAAATCAATTTATTTTTGAAATAAATAAATTGAATTTGAAAGTGGTTTTAAAAATAATCAGAATTTCCATTATATAAATTTGGAATGGATTTGAATCAAAATTATCTTAGTAATATTTCGATGTCGGATTTCGTGATTATACAGAGATGGTTGTGGAAATTTGAAAGATATATTTATATCGTTATTTCCAATACGATATTTGTTGATTTCAGAATTTGATATTGAATATAAGCCGGTATATTTTCTATTCAGAGCCTTGTATTTAATATCAAATGTGATTTAGGTTTGTCGTGAATGGTGTCTTCATTAACACTATTCTTGAACCCAGTTGAGAAAAGATTAAATCTTTCTATTTGGATTTAATGAAGTGTACCAATTAAATGATATTTAATTGGAATTGAGTTTGAAAGTGATTTTGGGTTTATCGTGAATCGTGTATTAGGTGACATTGGTTCTTTAACCCAGTTAAAGACAGGATATTGATTTTTGAGAAGATTAAGACTAAGTGGAGTTTTAATGAATCTGTAATTAGATTGAAACGTGAATTGATAATTTAAATTATCAAATTTGGAAAGTGATCGTGAATGGAGTATCACTAGTTTTGCTCCAAAGCGATAGTTAAATCTTTAATTAGATTTGAACGTGAAATGGTAATTAATTTTCCCGATAACACCGTGGTGTTAGATATGGAGTATTACCAGTTTTGGTCCATGGGATGAATAGGTTGGGACTGGGAAATAAAATAAATAATTACTTCGGTGTGGTTCTCTAATCCCGACTAGTTTGGAAAACCATGATACGGTTTGAAATGATATCCAAAGGAAGATTAAAGAATAAATTTAGAAAAAATTATCTTTGATAAAATTAATGGGAACCTTTCCCTAAGAGTGTGAAAATTTGAATAAAAGAATATTCTTAATTGGAATGAGGCGTATGTTGTGTTTGTGTAACATGTGTTTATTATATATGCCGGTTATTCAGAAAGGCCGGGTTTATACCTATTCTGAATAACCGATTCGACGATATGTCGAAGATGAAGACGGTGGTGGAAGACCGGAAGTCTTCACATGGTTTGGGTGATTACTGATGATCTTGATTGGGCTGTACACCCAAGATGAGGGAATCAGTTGGTGATCGTCCAGACGTACGTGGAGATCGATGGATATGCGAGGAAAGTGCCACCGGTTTCGTTCAGACCTTGAACGAACTTGTAAATGGACTGTGTGTCTAACGTTGGATTTTATTCTGTGTTGGTTGATCTCTATTAAATATACATCTGTATTGCGGCGGAGAATTTATTCTCTTACTTAATGCCCTTCTCTGAAACGTACGAGCTCAGAGGTTGTATATCGATGGACATCAGTCGCATGGAGTGAATTGCCTGTGTGGCACGCCTAAGTGGAAGATGATCAAGGCTTCTGTTGAATAGCAAAGTCTTGTGGTTGATGATCAAAGCACGGCCTGTGTGGCGCAGCTTTGTGTATAACGTGAATTCGCGAGCCGCACACCTCGGTATGAGTCAAAAAGGGATACGGACCGTTGGGAGAACATTTTTAAAATTAAACCAAATTGTTTTGAAAATTTAAACCAGTTTATACGTATTTGAATATTTTATTTGTATTGAATTTGGACAAGCGAGTATATAAAGATTTTGCATATACACGTCATGAACGTACATTCGAAGTTTAATATACTGGATAAATATAGAATCACACTCTTGTCGCTCGAGGATAATTCTGGTGATGTCCGGACATCATCAGTATTTATGTTCGTGTTTCGAAAGTGGGATTTCAATATATTTCCATTAGACTGGTGTGAGAACCAAAACTAGATAGGTTTATTGTTGTGATTTGGCATCAAAACATGATTTTCTGTATATATATCAAGATTATGGATTTGAAACGTTAATTCACTAATTGATTGATGGTTGTGTTATTTGATTACTGGTTTGATAATTTTGAACCATTATGCCTAATTGAATCGAATATTGAATTGTATTGAAAAATGATTACAATTGCATGCATATACATGTACTTACATTGAACAGGTCATAACAAGGAGGCTAGAGAAGAAGAATAAAATTGTTTTCCCGACAAATAGGTACATGTTTATTGTATTTCTTTGGGTTTAGATGATTTTATGAGCCAATTGGCTAGCCGCTTGGCTGTTTCTTTTTCTTTTTGAATTGAAGAAGGCCATGGGAGGCTATATGAAATATCCCGAAGTCCCCGGTGCAGGGGAGGTTATGGCGAAATTTTTCAAAAATTTAGGGTGTTAGCCAAATTTTTTGAAAATTTGAAAAGTTCTTAGAAACTGAAAATTTGAAGAACTTAAGCCGTAATGAAAATAGTGAAAGTTGACTTGATTAGTTAAACAACTTCGGCTTCGTTCCTTTTCGGGGATGAAAAGTATTAAGTGGGGAAGATTGTAATAACCTGGAAATTCTGAGCCAATTTAATTTTTTTTATTTTGGCTATTTTGATGAATTTTGATATTTAAAATGAATTATTTTAAATAATATCGACGAGAAATTTATTTTGAATAGAATTCGAACGTATGTATTTATTTGAATCGTCGTTAGAATATAAATATTTTATTTTAATTATAAAAGGAATTGAAAAGGGCGCGGTAGTTCAAAAATTCGATTTCAAAGTTCAAATGAATGTACATGATTCAAAATAAACCGAATTTAAGCGAAACGAAAAATATTAGAATCTAATTGAGAATTTCTTTCCAACGAATCCGAAAAATTGAAATTTCATAGCGGGAATCAAAAGATATGTCCAATTGAAAATTTAGAATAGTCGCTATGGAATTCTGGCCCTTAAAAATGGGAATTTTGCAAACGACCTCGGTTTTCGGCGAAACCACTTTTGTTGGATCCGTGATGTCAAATTATTTCTAGGTTTCAAAATTCGTTATTTTTCGAATCAATATGTGAGCGTGGCAAAGGAAAACGCGTTTGACCAGTTTAAGTTGATTTTAATCTACTGGAAAATGGCCATTTTTCAAACGGTCTCAGAATTTGATGAAATTACTTTTGTTAGGACCGTATCGGTAATACGAAGTTAGAATATATTTTTCGGGAATTTTTAGAGTCCATATGTGGCCCCAGTAAATTGAAATGCGCGTTCAAATTCAATATATAGATTTATATTTTGATTTTGACGAAAACTGATCGAAACGATCGAGTCAGCTTACGATACATATCCCATTGTGTTCGGAATGGGGGTAATTAGCAGGGTATGACAGGCGGTGGGTCTCGTTTAGAGGTCGAAAATAAAAGTTCCTTTTTAGAAAATTTAATAATAAAATATATATTTATTTATATAATAGCCCGCCCTCAATTCTTTCTCTCCCTCCCCACTCGTCATTCAGTTTTAAAAGAAAAAAACCCTCGACTTCAGCCCCCCTATCGCTCTAGCCGCCACCGCGCCCACCGCCCACCGCCGCCGCCTCTGGCGAAGCTCCCCAGACCGCTGCACCCATCTGCCCTCCTCCCCCTTCTTCTCCGATCACCCCGAGCCCCAATCCACTCCAAACCAAAACCCTAGCCGCGCCGCCACCCTATTTCGCCACCACCACCACCACCTGACCTCGCCGCCGACCCCACCCTCCACCTTCCAGACCTCAACGCAGCAGCAGCCCCCCCAATACGCAGTAGAACCGTAAAAATGTGAGTTTTTTCCTTTTTCTGTTTTAAATAATGTTTGTTTATTTAATTAGTTTTATTTATATAAATTACAAGCATTGATTAAAGAAAGGATTTTTATATGAAAAGCATTAAAAAGATTTGATTTTTAATTATAAAAATCCAAATTTTAATTTATAAAGATTCGATTTTTAGTGTGATAAAAATCTGATTTTTTTAGGGGATTAAAGTTATGATTTTTATGGGATAAAGGATTTGATTATTATGATGTTAAAGTTTAAATTTTTAACATAGAAAAGTTTGAATTTTTAACACAGGAAAGTTCGAATTTTTAACATAAGAAAGATTGAATTTTTAGAATAGAAAAGTTTGATTTGTAAGCAAGGAAAGGATTTGATTTTTATATTTGATAAAGATAAAAAAATTATGAAGTAATAGCGAATATAAAAATATGATCTTTATATAGTAAAAGTATTATGGATATGATTTTTATATAGTAAGAAGATTAAAAATATGAATTTTATATTATAGAAGCATTAAAAATTTGATCTTTATTATGTAGAAGGAGCAAAGATGTGATTTTTATAACGATGTTATAAAAATTCGATCTTTATATAAGAAGTAGAAATATAAAAATATAATTTTTATATAGATAGTAGCAGTGTAAAAATATAATTTTTATATTGATAGCAGCGGTGTAAAAATAGAATTTTTATCTATATAGTAGTCGTGTAAAAATAGAATTTATATATATATAGTAGCGGTGTAAAAATAGAATTTTTATTTATATAGTAGCGGTGTAAAAATAGAATTTTTATCTATATAGTAGTGGTATAAAAATAGTGATTTCTATCCATATAGATTGATTATAAAAAAATGATTTTTATATACACAGCAACAATATAGAAATGTGATTTTTATATATGCAGTGGCTATCGACAATGGAATTGACAAAAAGCGAGCACAACGAAGATTTCTACATAAGAAGAGTCGTGGCGTTTGGTTTAGCTAGTCGGTGAGAACTTCTCACTTTAAATCTTATTTTCTAGTTAAAAATTATATACTAGGATGCAGACGGTGCTTAGCAGCACCCGACACCCGTCGTCCACAGACTATGGATGACTTATATGCTTGTTTGATGTGTTGTGAAATTTGTTTGTGATGTTGATGTGAAATATTCATGTGTTGAAATAAATTAATTATCGTTAAAAATATAATTTTTAACGTGAATGTGAATAAATAAATATTCATTTACAAACCGGACGGTTTGTTTATATACACCTATTTGAAGGATATGGATTGGGACGATAAATTTTACACATCACTCAACAGCACAAATAATATTCAATGTTTGTGGATTGAAGCCCCATACGGGTGTTGGGATGATATTTGGCGTACACGAATCCCAATTAATTAGTGGTGTGTCGATCGATTGGTCGACAGACTATGTAAGCGTTAATTATTTATATTTAATGCTTATGCAGTTGTGTGGTGCACTTTGGATGATGGTTGATTATTTATCATTGCTATTATATACATGTGTTGTATGAAATCCATATAATTAACATTATATGGTAATTGATTGGGCCTCATTCCAATTGGGAAAATAAAGAATATAATAAAATATAGATTCATGTGTTGAATAGAAAAAAAATAGTCATGTGTTGACGATGCTCATGTGATGAGAATATTCATGTGTTGAAACTTCTCATGTGTTGAGTAAAATATTTTAACAGTAAAATTTACATCTTTATCATATTTAATATTAGAAACTAACTGGAAACTAGATAAGATGAGTGGTTTCCTGGGTATTGATCTGATGTTGGTTTCGGCCTTCGGGGTTAATACTTAGGGAATCATTCTCTTACTACTTTACGGTTGGAGTCTGATTAAAAATCAAACGATAGATACCATAATTTTATAAAATATATTAAATAATAGAAACAGTCATGTGTTGACAGTGCTCATGTGTTGAGAATATTCATGTGTTGAAAGAAATATAGATTATTTGTTGAATAGAATAAATATTCATTTGTTGAATAGAATAACGAAGTTATTGAATTATATAAAGCCGTGTTGATTAGAGATGCGCCATTTTGATGCAAACGATATTTATATCGATTATATTCGTTTTTATAATGAATATAGAAAAGAAAGTGTAACAACCCGCAAATTCTGAACCAATTTAAAAAAAAATTATTTTAGAAAATTTTAATGAATTTTGAAATTATAAAGTAATTTATATGAATAATAATGGCTAGAGTTTATTTTAATCGATGTTAGAACGAATAAATTTAATTTTAAATATAAATGGAGTTAGAAATGGCGCAGTAGTTTTAAAATTTAATTTTGAACTTTAACTGAATGTACAGGATTCAAAATAATTCAGAATTGAGTGAAACCAGAAATATTTAAATCTGTTTAATCATATCTTTCTAACAAATCTGAAAAATTGAAATTTCATAGCGGAAATCAAAAGTTATGGCCAATTCAATATTTAGAAAGGTTGCTGTAGAATTTATATATATAATATATATGGCCCGAAAGGCTACTTTTCACATATGAAGGAATTTCGACTCGAAACCACTTCCATTGAGTTTGGAATGATGTTTCTGCATTGAAAAACAGTAAACACTTATATATTTTGAGTTTCAGAAATTATTTGTTAAAAATGTATTTTTAATATTAAATATATTGGCCTTAAAAATAGTCATTTTTCAAACGACCTCTGTTTTCAACGAAACCACTTTTGTTGGAACCGAAATGTCAAATTATAGCTAATTTTCAATTTTTAGAATTTTTCGAATTAATATGTGAGCGTGGAAAAAGAAAATGTGTTTTGACTATTTTAGTTAAATTTAAACAACCTGAAAATAGCCATTTTTCAAACAGTCTCAGAATTCGACGAAAATAATTTTGTTGGATTCGTATCGTCATAAGAAAGCTAAAAATATTTTTTTTGGGAATTTTCTGAGGTCATATGTGGCCCAGGCATATTTAAATGTACGGTCGATATTTAATTAATTAATTTTTAATGGGATTTTTATATAAAATTTCTACAAAACTAGGAATTGGACCCCGAGACCCATCCCATTGCGTTCATAAGGCCTCAAAATGTTAAGATCGACAGTAAGCAAGCCCAATTCGGAGACAGCCCGCGTTTTCAACTTTTTAACACATTTTTAATAATAAAAAAATAAAAAAATCCGAAAATAAAACCCTAACCCTAGAAAATGTCAGCCGCCGCCTATTCATTCGAAGGCCAGAAATCTCCGATTTTCAAACATCAATTTCTCTAAATCCGTTCAGTGAAAATCCACAAATTATATACCAAATCGAAGAGAATTCATAGAGCTTCGAATCTATACGGTTAAGATCGGGTTTTGGCGCACGGATTTCGCGAATTCTGGCAAGGAAGTGGGGGCGTTCGGGTTCATTTTTTGAGGCGTGGAGGAGGCCGAGTTGGGTGGCCTTCTGGGAGTTGGTGGCTCGCGGGCGGAGCGTCGGAGTGGCGGGGTCTGATCGGCGGTCGGTGGCTCGGAGGGGGGCGCGCGCATGAGGCTTAAACCGGCGATTTGGGTTCGGCCGATGCGTGGAGCGTGAGGAAGAAGAAGTATTATTTTATTATATTATTATTTCATTAATTTAATATTTAATTTATGCAATCTTTAAAAATCAATAATTCTCTCATACGAGGTCAGATTGGCGAACCGTAAGTTGCGTTGGACTCGTCTTTCCGAGAGCTTCGCGATGGCGCAGACAAGAACTGATTCTAAGACAGTCAAAGTTTCAACAAAAGTCTAGGTGAGAATTCTGAATTTGTTATTTAATTAATTATAAATTATTTTTCTTGTGTTAAAAATAATTGAATAATGATGTAAATTCAGATCTGAAATGTTCTGTGATTGATGAATGGTTGATTGTAGTTGGTGGTTTGTTTTGCTGTTCATGATAGGTTGGATCTTCATTGAATTGAATATATTGTTGAATGTATTAGTGGTTAGAGAATTAGATCTAAAATTAGATCTAAATCATATTGTATTCAGATTTAAATCGTAATATAGTTGCTCTAATTTATATAAAGTATTAAATTATTTATTCTATCATTAAAATGAACAATGAAATTTGAACGATAAATAAAGCATACTTTTATTTATTGATACTACAATAGAATTGGAATGACGAATAAAAACTCTTTTTATTTGTTGATTTTACTATAGAAATTGAATGACAAATATAATATTATTTTTATTTGTTTATTTACAATAGAATATGAACAACAAATAGAACATATTTTCATTTGTTCCATTTCGACAGAAATTGGTTAACAAATAAAATCTTACTTTTATTTGTTTACATTAAGAACAAATTTGTGAATTACAGTAAAAAAAAAACTTTTTACTATCACCTTAAACATAGGATGTTATAGAGTTAGAATCGTTATAAAATATTAAAATTTATTGTTGATATTAAAAACATGTTTTTAAAACAAAACTTTATTTACATTGTATTTGTAAATTAAAAGTAATATTTGGAGAAAAACACATAAGTGTTTACATTTTATTTGAGAAAAAGAAACCATTCTTTTATCTGTGTTTTTCGTCGCAAATAATAACATAGGAAAAGAACCATTCTTTTATTTGTGTTTTTCAACACAAATATATATACATAGAATGAATTATTATTTTTATTTGTGTTTTTCAACACAAATATAACTCAGCAAAAGAATCATCTTTTTATTTTTGCTTACTAACACAAATAAAACTTAGAATATGAATTATTTATTTATTTGCATTTTACAATGCAAATATTACATAGAAATAAAGTTCATCTTTTTTATATGCATTTTTCAATACAAACATAACATAGAAATAAAGTTCATCTTTTTTTTATATGAAATTTTGAATACAAACATAACATAGAAATAAAGTTCATCTTTTTATATGCATTTTTCAATACAAACATAGCATAGAAATTGAGTTCATCTTTTTTATTTGTATTTTTCCATACAAATATGACATAGAAATAAAGTCCATCTTTTATATTCATGCTACAACACAAATATGAAACTTAGAATTTGTTGCACAAATAAAATTCACTTTTTATTTGTCATTTGAAACTCAGAATTTATTGGACGAATAAAATCTACTTTTTATTTGTCATTTAAGAATTAATGTTTATTATACAAATAAAATTCACTTTTATTTGACATTAGAATACATAGAAAAATGTTTACATAAAATATTCTTTTATAAGTTATTAGAATGTATAGAAAAGTATAAACAAATAAAAGGATTCTTTTATTTGTTATTAAAACACATAGAAAAGTGTAAAACAATGAAATACCCTTTTTATGTTATCCTAGAACTGAAATTTTGAGTTCAATCTTTTATTTGCATTGACTAATGCAAACATACATCAAAATAAAATTTATTCTTTTATTTACATCCACCAATGTAAAAATACATTGAAAATGAAATTAGTTCTTTTATTTGCACTCATTAAGGCAAATATATTTTGAAAGGAAAAATTGTTCTTTTATTTGGAATCAATAATGCAAATATACATTGGAAATAAAATGATTTCTTTTATTTGCATTCACAAATGCAAAAAAAATATTGAAAATAAAAATTTTCTCTTTTTACATTCACAAATGTAAATATACTTTGAAAAATCAAGTTTTTCCTTTTATTTGCATTCCACAATGCAATATAACATCAAAAATAAAAGTTACATTTTTATTTGCAAACAAAGAAAAATGAAATAAACATCTTTGTCAAACTTGATTTAGTTAATATGAAATAAACATCTTTGTCAAACTTGATTTAGTTAATATGAAATAAACATCTTTGTCAAACTTGATTTAGTTAATATGAAATAAACATTTTTGCCAAACTTGATTAGTTAAAATAAAATAATTACTTTTGTCAATTTATACTAGTTGAAATGAAATAATCACTTTTATCAATTTATACTAGTGGAAACAAAATATGCATTTTTGTCAAATTGGTTAGTTAAAATGAAATAAACACTTTTGTCAACTTATACTAGTTAATAACAAAATATTCACTTTTATTAATTTACGTTTGTTGAAAACAACTATTCATTTTAGTTAATTTATTCTAGTTAAAACAAATATTCACTTTTGTCTATTCATACTAGTTAAGACCAATTATTTACTTATGTCCATTTACATTTGTTGAAACCAATTATTTGATTGTCATGGCTATATATGGTGTACTACACTTCCGTTCACAAGTTACCCGACTTGTATATGTGATTGGGACGATAATTTTCACACATCGCCCAAGTGCACAAACTAGTTTATTATTTGTTTGATGGTTGAAACCCCACACGGGTGTTGAGATGAAAATTTACATACACTAATCCCAATTTTCAGTTGTATGTTGATCGTTAGATCGACAGGCTGTGATGAGCGTTATTGTTTCATTTTAACGCTTACACATTGGAAATTGCACTCTGGATGTAGATGGATGATTATACTGTTCCTGTCATATATACGATGTGTGTGAAATCCATATAATCTAAATTATATGGTAAATGTTTGAGTCGCATTTTGATCCAGGTGTTCTTTTAAATAAGAATATTTTACATTAGAAATCCTTTTATGTAAAGTATATATTTTCTTAAAATATATTGTTAATCAAGTATATGTTAAACCAAAGATTATTTGTAAAAGATAAATAATTTGTAATATAACGAATACTTCTCATTTGGAATCTTTTATATAAAGAATATTTTTTTATGATTATCTAAAAATATGTTTTTAAAGATTATTAGGATTTGCAATTATAGTTTGTGATATGAAATAAATTGAGATGTGAGGTGGATTTATCGTGGACGATGTTTTAAATGACATTTGTCCTTTAATCCAATTTACATTGAAATTATTAATTGGAATTTATAAATCTATTTTATAGATTTGAAATAAGTGATCTTGTAATAATGATTTTTGATATCAAATCAAACTGGAGTTTTAATAAATCTTTTAAAGAATATTTAAGATTTATTCTCAGAGTTTATCTTTGATAAAATTAATGAGAACCTTTAATACGAATATCTTATTAAAAGAATACTCTGAGTTGGAATGTGGCATAATGTGTGTTTTTCCCCAATATTGGCTTTTTAATCACAGAATACGCGAGTTATTCAAAAAGACTGGGTTTAACCCATTCTGAATAATCATCACGACCATCAAGAGTCGAAGATGAAGACGGTGATTGAAGACCGACGGTTTTCACATCGTTGGAATGATGATGACTGGTATCTTGAATTGGGATTGTGTAACACCCCACCTCCGCTAGGGTCACTCACAAAGGGAATGCCCTAGTTTTGGAGAGGTATTATCGAGATAACATCACAGAATTATCACAAGACAGAACATAAATAAATAATTAAGTAAACAGCGGAAGAATTTCTGAGCAAAACAGAACTTCATTTCATTCCAAATTAAACCATGTCTTTTACAAACATTTCAAGTAACCTCATTACAACTGTCTTGTAATAATAGCCAAAGAAGCAGTAATTTAAAAACAGTAAAACATCTTATTCCCCAAGTGCAGTCAAAAGAAGCAGCCATAGCAAACCGTACATGCTGAGCCAAAGCAAGTGATATCCAAGCTAAGAGCTAGTTATTCCTCCCTGAGAACCTGGGGGGGGGAACGAAAGAAAAAGAGGTGAAAGGAAAAGGGTCAGTCATAAAGACTGAGTAAGTTCTAGTGACTTTCAGTGTAAAAACGGTTAAAACAACCTGTCATGTATGAACTGGAACTAAACTTAAGAATAGTGTCAAGGTGGACAAGATAAACTAAGGTGATCAGGATAAGTCAAGACAAGTCAAGTAAAGCATCACATGTTCGAGATCCGTTGCATCGACTTCACTAGTATACTAAGCCCGTGTCACAAGTTAATCACGAAATAAATCCCACGGCCCAATATCATGAAATGACCCTAAAACGGGGTCTGACCCAAGTACGGGGTCCTACGGAGCGATTATCTAGTCGATCGGCTCCCTACAAGTTCTAGCTCGTCAAGTGTCCGTGTCATACGGCTAATCACGAATGTAGTCACCTGTGCTGGGTCCACTTTCGGGTGTATCAGCCCTAAGGTGTCAACCCCTGACACGATTCAAGATGCACAGATAAATCTACGGATACCCAGTGTCTGTCCCGGATACGTGCACGATCGTAGTCCGCCGAACCTACACTGGCATACCCCACTGCCGCCGTTCACCTCTTACAATCAGCCCAGTAATCGTGCCCCACCCGGCCTAGCCCCAGGGTACCTTGATACATCTAGAGGGTTACTGCTGAAAGGGGTCGTGTCTAGGGTTTCGCTTAATAGATTAGGTCATGTAATTCGTGACCTAACTCACCTAACAGATTAAGTCATGTAATTCGTGACTTAACCCTTTTCCAGTCTAGTCATGTCAAGATGGTTAAGTATGTCATTTCAGTTCGCGACTTAACCCGCCTACGTGTCATGTCAAGTTGGCTAAGTGTTGTCGTTTTCAAATTCATGACTTAGCCCTACAAATCATGTTCAAGTTGGTTAAGTTGTCTTTTCATGTTCATGACTTAACCCTAATTGGCATTAATTGATTCGTTAATGCACCGAACCACTCACATTGGATCCTATTGTTCGTAGCCACTGGATTTGCCGGGCGGTTCCGGGCAGGTTTACGCTACGAACTCAACCCAACCTCGGGTTTCAAGCGCGATGTGACCAACTACCCACATTGGATCCTATTGTTTGTAGCAACTGGATTTGCCGGGCGGTTCCGGGCAGATTTACACTACAAACTCAACCCAACCTCGAGTTGGCCACTTTCTTGTTTTCTAAAGTCATGCCCATGTTCTTATCAGATTTTGATATCATGTTCATATGTCAACTTCGTGCCCAACTAAGGCATGTTTAAAGTCAAGTTATGGCATGTTCAAGTCAAGTTTTTCGTGCCATATTTCATGTGCTACTTATGCCAAACTTCATAGTTTATGCTTATAATTAATTCAAGTTTTGCCTATTCTACCCAATCGTATCCCCAACGTATATAAACGTACTTAGTTCACAAGAATAAACAATTCAAGAGAAAAAGGGGAATAATACCAAACATGTGATAGGCATATGTGACAGTTACAACATTACTTGCATAATAAACAGACTATAACATATCACATAGTTGCAATGATGATAACTTGGCATAGTAATGATTCCAACTTAATTTAACATGATGATTTCAACTTTGCATCATAGGCATAATAATTATTGCGGCATCATAATAATTTTATTATAAACATGAAACATAAAAGGCATAATAATCCTAATAGGCATAGTGGATTCCAATTTATCATCTTAACATAATAATTCTCATAGACATAATGATTCCAATTTATCATGATAGACATAATGATTCCAATTTAGCGTTTTTAACATAATTAACATGATAATGATCCCAATTTAGCGTTTTTAACATGATAGAAAATTTAGCAAAATTAACATGATAGACAATTTAGCGTCTTTAACATAATTAACATGATAGACAATTTAGCGTCTTTAACATAATTAACATGATAGACAATTTTAGCGTCTTTAACATAATTAACATGATAGACAATTTAGCGTCTTTAACATAATTAACATGATAGACATAACAATTCCAACTTTTCATCATAACCTAGCAATACCCAATTTTTCATTAATCATGATGGGTATAATAACACCATAGGCACAATTCCATCAATATTCATAGCCATGGTCTAATTAGCATCATAGGCATGGTTTAATCAACATAAAGATTTCATAGCGATTCCATGGACATGAATTAGTCCAACTTGCCAAACAATTAAGCCCAAATGATTCATAACAACATAAAAATCATGACAAGTTTAACTTGCAACGTTGCCATAGCAATATCCCCAAATTATAATTCAGCGATAAATAATATAAACAATGGATTAGCAATAGTTCATAAATTCGGTTTCAATTCATCGCATGTCCATATTGTTTTAGCGTTTTTGCCTAAAAAGTAACATAGAACTTACAATTATGAAGCAAATAATAAAAATCCCAAATCAATTAGTCCCAAATTCGTTGTCTAAGGCGTCGTAGTTGCTGTAGCTTCTAGTTGCAGCCTTCAAGAATCATCCTCCTTCTTCTATAATCTTTTTCTTTGTATTTTTAATTTAGAGCTCTAGGTTTAATGGCGGCGGCCTGAGGCTAGAATGAAATAGTATGATGTTAGGCTAGGTCTTAGGTCCTTTTTATAATGTTTGCAAGTTGTTTTAGACCGTCGATGGAGCTTGATTCAACAATAGCCGTTCGTTTGAAGGAGAGGCCAATCCGGTGCCGCCACCTAGCCCTAGTGACAAAGCAGCCCTCTGAAAATCGACCAAACCTAGACCAGGCCAGCCAGGGTGGACTGGGTTCGACCTGGCTCTGGACCAGGTCGACAGCCCTGTCGACATGGCTAGCCCAGGTCGACAGCCCAGTCGACCTAGGTGCCTTAGGCGGGAATTTTCCCGCCTTGGCCAATTGGGCCCGATTTTGAATTTTGAATTGCTTTTCTGAGCTGTTTTCTTATGTTCGAATTTTAAACTTAATTCAGAAACTTCCGGAGGCCATATCTTCTTCATACGGACTCCGTTTTTCGAAAACTCGGATTCTATTTCGCGTATTTTTCCGAGACGAACACAATGGCGTATCCTGTTTCCCTTAATTCTTTGATTTGAAATTAATTATACTTTAATTTACGAATTTCACTGTTATAGAATTCACGGGGTGTTACATTCTCCCCCACTTAAAAGGATTTCGTCCCCGAAATCTTCAAGTTAGGAGGAATGTATATCCTAACATCCAAACATCCATCTACTCATCCATCAAACACGAGTATCCATTGTCCTTAAAAGACTTCTAATGCTTTATGATCATATGCGGAGTGTGTGTATATGTTCCTTAGCTAATGCTAATGATCAGGCCTGATTGATCTTCTAAATGCAAAATATGTTTAGTGAAATGAATCCAATATGTATGCAAATTTTTCCTACTATAATTCATAATTTCTACATGAGTGCTCAAACATTCAATCATATGCAACAACCAAATGATAGCACAACCAAGTTTCCAAAATAAACACTCATGCATATGCAACATGAAAATGTGTTTGAGCCGATCTAGTGCCTAATGTGTATTCATGCATCCACGAGCAACCACTTGCGACCACTTGCAACCATTTCGCAATCATAACATGTTTCAATTACATTTTTACATCCAAAAAGATTCTACCTATGGTTCTCAAGATAGGATCAAAGAGATAACAAAACAAACATGGATAGCAAGAGAAATGTATGTAAACCTATAGGAAAATAGATCTAGAATGTACCCTAAAAAGAAATGGGTATAGCGCGCTTATCTTTTCTTGAATTTCCCAAGTTGCGTCTTCTAGGGCTTCACCCCACTGTATTTTAACTAGCTTGACTTCTTGATTCCTTAGCTCCTAGATCTCCGTTCCTAAGACACGAATCAGAACTCGCCTCAATGTTTCCACTTTTACGCCTTCAAGGATGCTTGGCTCAATCACTCCGGAAGACTCATCCGCCTTATCTTTATCCTTATCACTCATACCTATCCTATATAACATGTTAACAAGCCTCACGAAAACTATCTCCATCATACGGGAAAACCCTCTACGAAGCTAGAAAGAAGATTAGCCGCAGGTAAAGCTACAGTGACTACAGATGGAGAAAAGAAAGGGAAAGAGATTCAAACAAGGAAACAAAGGATAGTGCTAATGGCTTTTGGGGAATAGCCTTTAAAAACTTTTTCTTGGAAAATGCTTCTTTGTAAATGGTTTTGAAAAAAAAATCAAAAGGTTTTCAAAACTTTTGCCCAGTCTTGGTAACCTTCTGCTCTGATACCAAGTGTAACACCCCACCTCCGCTAGGGTCACTCACAAAGGGAATGCCCTAGTTTTGGAGAGGTATTATCGAGATAACATCACAGAATTATCACAAGACAGAACATAAATAAATAATTAAGTAAACAGCGGAAGAATTTCTGAGCAAAACAGAACTTCATTTCATTCCAAATTAAACCATGTCTTTTACAAACATTTCAAGTAACCTCATTACAACTGTCTTGTAATAATAGCCAAAGAAGCAGTAATTTAAAAACAGTAAAACATCTTATTCCCCAAGTGCAGTCAAAAGAAGCAGCCATAGCAAACCGTACATGCTGAGCCAAAGCAAGTGATATCCAAGCTAAGAGCTAGTTATTCCTCCCTGAGAACCTTGGGGGGGGAACGAAAGAAAAAGAGGCGAAAGGAAAAGGGTCAGTCATAAAGACTGAGTAAGTTCTAGTGACTTTCAGTGTAAAAACGGTTAAAACAACCTGTCATGTATGAACTGGAACTAAACTTAAGAATAGTGTCAAGGTGGACAAGATAGACTATGGTGATCAGGATAAGTCAAGACAAGTCAAGTAAAGCATCACATGTTCGAGATCCGTTGCATCGACTTCACTAGTATACTAAGCCCGTGTCACAAGTTAATCACGAAATAAATCCCATGGTCCAATATCATGAAATGACCCTGAAACGGGGTCTGACCCAAGTACGGGGTCCTACGGAGCGATTATCTAGTCGATCGGCTCCCTACAAGTTCTAGCTCGTCAAGTGTCCGTGTCATACGGCTAATCACGAATGTAGTCACCTGTGCTGGGTCCACCTTCGGGTGTATCAACCCTAAGGTGTCAACCCCTGACACGATTCAAGATGCACAGATAAATCTATGGATACCCAGTGTCTGCCCCGGATACGTGCACGATCGTAGTCCGCCGAACCTACACTGGCATACCCCACTGCCGCCGTTCACCTCTTACAATCATCCCAGTAATCGTGCCCCACCCGGCCTAGCCCCAGGGTACCTTGATACATCTAGAGGGTTACTGCTGAAAGGGGTCGTGTCTAGGGTTTCGCTTAATAGATTAGGTCATGTAATTCGTGACCTAACTCACCTAACAGATTAAGTAATGTAATTCGTGACTTAACCCTTTTCCAGTCTAGTCATGTCAAGATGGTTAAGTATGTCATTTCAGTTCGCGACTTAACCCGCCTACGTGTCATGTCAAGTTGGCTAAGTGTTGTCGTTTTCAAATTCATGACTTAGCCCTACAAATCATGTTCAAGTTGGTTAAGTTGTCTTTTCATGTTCATGACTTAACCCTAATTGGCATTAATTGATTCGTTAATGCACCGAACCACTCACATTGGATCTTATTGTTCGTAGCCACTGGATTTGCCGGGCGGTTCCGGGCAGGTTTACGCTACGAACTCAACCCAACCTCGGGTTTCAAGCGCGATGTGACAAACTACCCACATTGGATCCTATTGTTTGTAGCAACTGGATTTGCCGGGCGGTTCCGGGCGGATTTACACTACAAACTCAACCCAACCTCGAGTTGGCCACTTTCTTGTTTTCTAAAGTCATGCCCATGTTCTTATCAGATTTTGATATCATGTTCATATGTCAACTTCGTGCCCAACTAAGGCATGTTTAAAGTCAAGTTATGGCATGTTCAAGTCAAGTTTTTCGTGCCATATTTCATGTGCTACTTATGCCAAACTTCATAGTTTATGCTTATAATTAATTCAAGTTTTGCCTATTCTACCCAATCGTATCCCAACGTATATAAACGTACTTCGTTCACAAGCATAAACAATTCAAGAGAAAAAGGGGAATAATACCAAACATGTGATAGGCATATGTGACAGTTACAACATTACTTGCATAATAAACAGACTATAACATATCACATAGTTGCAATGATGATAACTTGGCATAGTAATGATTCCAACTTAATTTAACATGATGATTTCAACTTTGCATCATAGGCATAATAATTATTGCGGCATCCTAATAATTTTATTATAAACATGAAACATAAAAGGCATAATAATCCTAATAGGCATAGTGGATTCCAATTTATCATCTTAACATAATAATTCTCATAGACATAATGATTCCAATTTATCATGATAGACATAATGATTCCAATTTAGCGTTTTTAACATAATTAACATGATAATGATCCCAATTTAGCGTTTTTAACATGATAGACAATTTAGCATAATTAACATGATAGACAATTTAGCGTCTTTAACATAATTAACATGATAGACAATTTAGCGTCTTTAACATAATTAACATGATAGACAATTTTAGCGTCTTTAACATAATTAACATGATAGACAATTTAGCGTCTTTAACATAATTAACATGATAGACATAACAATTCCAACTTTTCATCATAACCTAGCAATACCCAATTTTTCATTAATCATGATGGGTATAATAACACCATAGGCATAATTCCATCAATATTCATAGCCATGGTCTAATTAGCATCATAGGCATGGTTTAATCAACATAAAGATTTCATAGCGATTCCATGGACATGAATTAGTCCAACTTGCCAAACAATTAAGCCCAAATGATTCATAACAACATAAAAATCATGACAAGTTTAACTTGCAACGTTGCCATAGCAATATCCCCAAATTATAATTCAACGATAAATAATATTGTTAGATCGAAATTTAGACCTAACACCCAAATTATTATGAACAGTAGAGAAATTCGAATGAAGAACCAGGGAAAAGAAAATAACACTCAGAATTTATAGTGGTTCGGCGTTAACGAGCCTACGTCCACTTTATATGTTATTGATTATGCTTTAAAAGCTAATACAACAATGGTTTCTCTCAATATTTCAGTAGTTTGACAATAATGGCGGACTCAGAACTCAATATTGCCAAAAAAATCCCGAAAAATGCCAAGCTTTGGGCTATTTATAGCTAATTTTGTCAGGCGGATCGTGGACACGTGGCACGAATCCCGAGAGTATCGGATCGGATCGCCGCCGTTGAGGAAAGGGTCAAATTAGCCGTTGTGGACAGGTGTCGTGATCTGCTTGAAAATTGGATCGTGCAGATGGGGAGAATTGGTCCAGGTGACGGTTAGGAACACGTGTCGCTAGATCCGTGCGATTCGGATCGCTGAAGACCAGCTCGTGATTGAATGGGTCAGAGGCTTCGGTACGCACCAAGGGATCGGATCGGTTTGCTCTGGACAATAACATAAGTTCGGATCGAGTCGCATAGCTGATTCGTTCTGCTGAAGGAATGGGCGAGTCGATAGTGTGCGATCCAACGGTGGGCGAGACGATGGTGCGCGATCCGATATCAGGCGAGACGATGGTGCGCGATCCATTCCTTCAAGTCCTTAGAGAATGCGGTTTCGTGCTTTCTTCTTATGAATGATCCTGGGTGGCTTGGTCAAAAAGCTAACCAACAAATATAAACAATGGATTAGCAATAGTTCATAAATTCGGTTTCAATTCATCGCATGTCCATATTGTTTTAGCGTTTTTGCCTAAAAAGTAACATAGAACTTACAATTATGAAGCAAATAATAAAAATCCCAAATCAATTAGTCCCAAATTCGTTGTCTAAGGCGTCGTAGTTGCTATAGCTTCTAGTTGCAGCCTTCAAGAATCATCCTCCTTCTTCTATAATCTTTTTCTTTGTATTTTTAATTTAGATCTCTAGGTTTAATGGCGGCGGCCTGAGGCTAGAATGAAATAGTATGATGTTAGGCTAGGTCTTAGGTCCTTTTTATAATGTTTGCAAGTTGTTTTAGACCGTCGATGGAGCTTGATTCAACAATAGCCGTTCGTTTGAAGGAGAGGCCAATCCGGTGCCGCCACCTAGCCCTAGTGACAAAGCAGCCCTCTGAAAATCGACCAAACCTAGACCAGGCCAGCAAGGGTGGACTGGGTTCGACCTGGCTCTGGACCAGGTCGACAGCCCTGTCGACAGGCCTGTCGACAGCCCTGTCGACATGGCTAGCCCAGGTCGACAGCCCAGTCGACCTGGGTGCCTTAGGCGGGAATTTTCCCGCCTTGGCCAATTGGGCCCGATTTTGAATTTTGAATTGCTTTTCTGAGTTGTTTTCTTATGTTCGAATTTTAAACTTAATTCAGAAACTTCCGGAGGCCATATCTTCATCATACGGACTCCGTTTTTCGAAAACTCGGACTCTATTTCGCGTATTTTTCCGAGACGAACACAATGTCGTATCCCGTTTCATTGAAATTAATTATACTTTAATTTACGAATTTCACTGTTATAGAATTCACGGGGTGTTACAGATTGGCCTTCCAAGGAAAGGTATTTAGTAATGATCGTCCAAGCGCATTTGGAGATCGACGGACACGTTGTTTCTCTCAGACCCAGAGCGGACTTGTAAATGGATTGCGTGTCTGACATTGTATTCATTTCTACTGTATTTGTTGAACGCTACTGATTATATATTTCTGTTTAGTGGTGAAGAATTTATTCTTTACTTATCACCCTTCTCTAAGACGTATGAGCTTAGAGGTTATATATATATATATTGGTAGATGATCAATAATATGGTAGGGTCTGACAATGTGGCATGCCAAGATGCAAATGATCAAGGCTTTGTTGAAAAGCAGGCCTTGTGGTTGATGATCAAAGCACAGTCTCTTTAGGCATAGCTTTGTGTATATCGTGACTTCGCAAGCCTCACACACCGGTTGGGTCTAAAACGGGAGAAGGGAATGCAGGGAGTGCACACATTTCTTTCTAGCTAGAAGTGGTGTTGGGCTTTAACACGGCCCGACATTTGCTTATGTGGTTGATGGAATTTTTGCGAGGCCCCGGTTTATTCTTATCGGTCGCCCTCGGCTGATTTGTAGGTCCAATAGGATCGGGGAGCATATGTTCAGGCATAACTACTCCACTAAAGTATTTGTGGACCGGCCCTGCTATTTCCAAGGGTTCGCCAGCGTCCGAATCCTGAGGCATTGCTAGAGTGTCTCGAATCGGTCAGGAGCTCCTCCCTAGCCTTGACTCATGATGGAAACCCAATTCCCAATACGTCCTTGCGGTTTTGATTGTATAACTATTCTGAAGACATAGTAAATGATATCTATGCCGTCTAGGATTGATATTATATTTGAAATGCTTTAAATATGTATATACACACTAATAATAATATCGTATTTTTCGTATCAAGCATATTTTGACCATTATAAGGTAAAACCCTATCCTCTGGTGTGCGTTGCATTATGTGATGGGATCTGGGTCTTGTAATGGTTTCATTTTTCTAAAAAAACATTGCGTCATTTGACGATTTACTTTATTTATGCACTGGCAATCCAATGGAGTAAACCCGTTCCGCGTTAGCGGCGTGGTCCTGTGATTAGCCTTCTTATTAGATAAGTTATGTTAAGATTTCTCACACCAGTCCCACGACTGACCTGTAGTTTGTTTCACTTTGCAAACTCGGGTGCCCTCTTTCCACACGGGCAGTTGAGTAGCTTTTTGCAGATATAGTTAAGCAGGATCCTGGATTGAAGCCTAAAGCTGGGTCCAGAATATTGATGGCCTTCCGCTGAGATTAGTTCCACTGCAATGTATTTAATCTATTGTAATGTATCTTCCGCTGTATTATTTATCGATGTACTCTGATATTCTATACTCTGATGTTACAATTATTTTTGATGTTATAAAAGTCTGTGTTGTTGTTATGATGTTTTGTTTGCCCAAAGTTAACGTATTCAGAATTTGAATGGTCTTGATCGATCTTGCGATCGATTGGGGTCGGGCGAAATCCGGGTCGTTACAGCTGGTATCAGTGCTCAGGTTAGCTCAAATCTTTGGGGTACAATTCGTTAGAACTGAACAGAAGACTCATCAGAGGTTGGATTAGTAATGTCCAATAAGAATACTCATTAGTGATAGGATCAACAATATCTTAGAATGAGAATACTCATTAGAGATAGGGTTAGCAATGCCCTAGAACGAGTCAGAGTGGAAAATTTATAATTAACATACTTGTTATTATAAATAGTTCGATTTTAGAAAATATGATTTTGAATATATAAAAGTTATATATTTTTGAAAATTTGATCAATTAATTGATTGATGATTGTGTTGTGTGAATATGAATTCAACTAAGAAAATGATTAAACAATTAAAGAATAAGAATTAAATTAGTTAAATAAACAACTTTAGCTTCATTTCCTTTTCGGGGACGAAAAGATTTTAAGTGGGGGAGATTGTAATAACCCGCAAATTCTGAACCAATTTAAAATTTTTATTTTAGAAAATTTTAATGAAATTTGAAAATATAAAGTAATTTATATGAATAATAATGGCTAGAGTTTATTTTAATCGATGTTAGAACGAATAAATTTAATTTTAAATATAAATGGAGTTAGAAATGGCGCGGTAGTTTTAAAATTTAATTTTGAACTTTAACTGAATGTACAGGATTCAAAATAATTCAGAATTGAGTGAAACCAGAAATATTTAAATCTGTTTAATCATATCTTTCTAACGAATCTGAAAAATTGAAATTTCATAGCGGATATCAAAAGTCATGGCCAATTCAATATTTAGAAAGGTTGCTGTAGAATTTATATATATAATATATATGGCCCGAAAGGCTACTATTCACATATGAAGGAATTTCGACTCGAAACCACTTCCATTGAGTTTGGAATTACGTTTCTGCATTGAAAAACAGTACACACTTATATATTTTGAGTTTCAGAAATTATTTGTTAAAAATGTATTTTTAGTATTAAATATATTGGCCTTAAAAATAGTCATTTTTCAAACGACCTCTGTTTTCGACGAAACCACTTTTGTTGGAACTGGAATGTCAAATTATAGCTAAGTTTCAATTTTCAGAATTTTTCGAATTAATATGTGAGCGTGGCAAAAGAAAATGTGTTTTGACTATTTTAGTTAAATTTAAACGACCTGAAAATAGCCATTTTTCAAACAATCTCAGAATTCGACGAAAATAATTTTGTTGGATTCGTATCGTCATAAGAAAGCTAAAAATATTTTTTTTTTGGAATTTTCTGAGGTCATATGTGGCCCCGGCATATTTAAATGTACGGCCGATATTTAATTAATTAATTTTTAATGGGATTTTTATATAAAATTTCTACCAAATTCGGAATTGGACCCCGAGACCCATCCCATTGCGTTCAGAAGGCCTCAAAACGTTAAGATCGACAGTAAGCAAGCCCAATTCGGAGACAGCCCGCATTTTCACCTTTTTAACACATTTTTAATAATAAAAAAATAAAAAAATACGAAAATAAAACCCTAACCCTAGAAAATGTCAGACGCCGCCTATTCATTCGAAGGCCAGAAAGCTCCGATTTTCAAACATCAATTTCTCTCAATCCATTCAGTGAAAATCTACAAATTATATACCAAATCGAAGAGAATTGAGAGAGCTTCGAATCTATATTGTTAAGATCGGGTTTTGGTGCACGGATTTGGCGAATTCTGGCAAGGAAGTGGGGGCGTTCGGGTTCATTTTTCGAGGCGAGGAGGAGGCCGAGTTGGGTGGCCTTCTGGGAGTTAGTGGCTCGCGGGCGGAGCATCGGTGTGGCGGGGTCTGATCGGCGGTCGGCGGCTCAGAGGGGGCGCGCGCAGGAGGCTTAAAACGACGATTTGGGTTCGGCCGATGCGTGGAGTGTGAGGAAGAAGAAGTATTATTTTATTATATTATTATTTTATTATTTTAATATTTAATTTATGCAATCTTTAAAAATCAATAACTCTCTCATACGAGGTCCGATTGGCGAACCGTAAGTTGCGTTGGACTCGTCTTTCCGACAGCTTCGCGATGGCGTAGACAAGAACTGATCTTGAGACAGTCAAATTTTCAACAAAAGTCTAGGTGAGAATTCTGAATTTATTATTTAATTAATTATAAATTATTTTTCTTGCGTTAAAAATAATTGAATAATGATGTAAATTCAGACCTGAAATGTTCTGTGATTGATGTATGGTTGATTATTGTTGGTGGTTTGTTTTGCTGTTCATGATAGGTTGGCTCTTCATTGAATTGAATATATTGTTGAATGTATTTGTGGTTAGAGAATTAGATCTAAAATTAGAACTAAATCATATTGTATTCAGATTTAAATTGTAATATAGTTGCTCTAATTTATTTAAAGTATTAAATTATTTATTCTATCATTAAAATGAACAATGAAATTTGAACGATAAATAAAGCGTACCTTTATTTGTTGATACTACAATAGAATTGGAATGATGAATAAAAACTCTTTTTATTTGTTGATTGTACTATAGAAATTGAACGACAAATAGAATATTATTTTAATTTGTTTATTTACAATAGAATATGAACAACAAATAGAACATATTTTCATTTGTTCCATTTCGACAGAAATTGGTTAACAAATAAAATCTTACTTTTATTTGTTTACATTAAGAACAGATTTGTGAATTACAGTAAAAAAAAATCTTTTTACTATCACCCTAAACATAGGATGTTATAGAGTTAGAATCGTTATAAAATATTAAAATTTATTGTTGATATTAAATACATGTTTTTAAAACAAAACTTTATTTACATTGTATTTGTAAATTAAAATTAATATTTGGAGAAAAGCACATAAGTATTTACATTTTATTTGAAAAAAAGAAACCATTCTTTTATCTTTGTTTTTCATCACAAATAATAACATAGGAAAAGACCCATTCTTTTATTTGTGTTTTTCAACACAAATATATACACGTAGAATGAATTATTATTTTTATTTGTGTTTTTCAACACAAATATAACTCAGCAAAAGAATCATCTTTTTATTTGTGCTTACTAACACAAATAAAACTTAGAATTTGAATTATTTATTTATTTGCATTTTACAATGCAAATATTACATAGAAATAAAGTTCATCTTTTTTATATGCATTTTTCAATACAAATATAACATAGAAATAAAGTTCATCTTTTTTTTATATGAAATTTTCAATACAAACATAACATAGAAATAAAGTTCATCTTTTATATGCAGTTTCAATATAACTCAGCAAAAGAATCATCTTTTTATTTGTGCTTACTAGCACAAATAAAACTTAGAATATGAATTATTTATTTATTTGCATTTTACAATGCAAATATTACATAGAAAAAAAGTTCATCTTTTTTATATGCATTTTTCAATACAAACATAACATAGAAATAAAGTTCATCTTTTTTTTATATGAAATTTTCAATACAAACATAACATAGAAATAAAGTACATCTTTTTATATGCATTTTTCAATAAAAACATAACATCGATATTAAGTTCATTTTTTATTTGTATTTTTCCATGCAAATATGACATAGAAATAAAGTCCATCTTTTTATATTCATGCTACAACACAAATATGAAACTTAGAATTTGTTGCACAAATAAAATTCACTTTTTATTTGTCATTTGAAACTCAGAATTTATTGGACGAATAAAATCAACTTCTTATTTGTCATTTAAGAATTAGTATTTATTATACAAATAAAATTCACTTTTATTTGACACTGGAATACATAGAAAAATGGTTACATAAAATATTCTTTTATATGTTATTAGAATGTATAGAAAAGTATAAACAAATAAAAGGATTCTTTTATTTGTTATTAAAACACATAGAAAAGTGTAAAACAATGAAATACCCTTTTTATGTTATCCTAGAACTGAAATTTTGAGTTTAATCTTTTATTTGCATTCGCTAATGCAAACATACATTGAAATAAAATTTATTCTTTTATTTACATCCACTAATATAAAAATACATTAAATATGAAATTAGTTCTTTTATTTGCACTCATTAAGGCAAATATATTTTTAAAGGAAAAATTGTTCTTTTATTTGGAATCACTAATGCAAATATACATTGGAAATAAAATGATTTATTTTATTTGCATTCACAAATGCAAAAATATATATTGAAAATAAAAATTTGCTCTTTTTACATTCACAAATGTAAATATACTTTGAAAAATCAAGTTTGTCCTTTTATTTGCATTCCACAATGCAATATAACATCAAAATTAAAAGTTACATTTTTATTTGCAAACAAAGAAAAATGAAATAAACATCTTTGTCAAACTTGATTTAGTTAATATGAAATAACGTCTTTGTCAAACTTGATTTAGTTAATATGAAATAAACATCTTTGTCAAACTTGATTTAGTTAATATGAAATAAACTTATTTGTCAAACTTGATTTAGTTAATATGAAATAAACATTTTTGCCAAACTTGATTAGTTAAAATAAAATAATTACTTTTGTCAATTTATACTAGTTGAAATGAAATAATCACTTTTATCAATTTATACTAGTGGAAACAAAATATGCATTTTTGTCAAATTGATTAGTTAAAATGAAATAAACACTTTTGTCAACTTGTACTAGTTAATAACAAAATATTCACTTTTATTAATTTACGTTTGTTGAAAACAACTATTCATTTTAGTTAATTTATTCTAGTTAAAACAAATATTCACTTTTGTCTATTCATACTAGTTAAGACCAATTATTTACTTATGTCCATTTACATTTGTTGAAACCAATTATTTGATTATCATGGCTATATATGGTGTACTACACTTCCACTCACAAGTTACCCGACTTGTGTATGTGATTGGGACGATAATTTTCACACATCGCCCAAGTGCACAAACTAGTTTATTATTTGTTTGATGGTTGAAACCCCACACGGGTGTTGGGATGAAAATTTACATACAATATCCCAATTTTCAGTTGTATGTTGGTCATTAGATCGACAGGCTGTGATGAGCGTTATTGTTTCATTTTAACGCTTACACAGTGGAAATTGCACTCTGGATGTTGATGGATGATTATACTGTTCCTGTCATATATATGATGTGTGTGAAATCCATATAATCTAAATTATATGGTAAATGTTTGAGTCGCATTTTGATCCAGGTGTTCTTTTAAATAAGAATATTTTACATTAGAAATCCTTTTATGTAAAGTATATATTTTCTTAAAATATATTGTTAATCAAGTATATGTTAAACCAAAGAATATTTGTAAAAGATAAATAATTTGTAATATAACGAATACTTCTCATTTGGAATCTTTTATATAAAGATATTTTTTTATGATTATCTAAAAATATGTTCTTAAAGATTATTAGGATTTGCAATTATAGTTTGTGATATGAAATAAATTGAGATGTGAGGTGGATTTATCATGGACGATGTTTTAAATGACATTTGTCCTTTAATCCAATTTACATTGAAATTATTAATTGGAATTTATAAATCTATTTTATAGATTTGAAATAAGTGATCTTGTAATAATGATTTTTGATATCAAATCAAACTGGAGTTTTAATAAATCTTTTAAAGAATATTTAAGATTTATTCTCAGAGTTTATCTTTGATAAAATTAATGAGAACCTTTAATACGAATATCTTATTAAAAGAATACTCTGAGTTGGAATGTGGAAAAATGTGTGTTTTTCCCCCTAATATTGGCTTTCTAATCACATAATACGCGAGCTATTCAGAAAGACTGGGTTTAACCCATTCTGAATAATCATCATATAACGACCCATCTTTTTGCCCGATTCTCGCCGGTAATTAAACCAACTTAAACCGTTCACAAAGACGAATTGTTATGGGTACATACATATATTAAACAAAATATCAGGACTTTCATTGCAAATTACAATGTTACATCAGAGTTACATAGAATATCAGAGTTACAAATATATACACATCGGAAGAAAAGGAAATAACTTTACTCTCAGCGGAAGATCAAAACACAGCGGAAGCTTCAATTCTATCGTGGACTCCAACTCTAAAAGCGCTCTAAATCCTGCTCTAGTGATCCATAACTGCAAAACTAAACTACTGGCTGCCCGTGCGAAAAATCATGGGCACCTAGAGTTTAGGTGAGGGAACAATAAACTCCAGGTCAGTCGTGGGACTGGTGTGAGAACTCAAAAACAGCTAGGTTCATTTTAAAGTTGGGAATTTCACTGGACTACGCCGTTATCGCGGAACGGGTTTACTCCAAGTGAATACCCGTGCATATAAATGCGCAATGACTTTTAAAGAATGAAGCTATCATTAGCTCGTCCCACATCACACAATGCAAGCGCACACCAGATGGGCGAGTTTTATCTTATGATAACCAAACATGCTTTCATACGTGAAAATCCTCTTTTATTATATATAAATATAATGTGGAAAACATTTCGCAAATAAATGTATTAATCCTAGATGACATGATACCCCATAATATATGTCGCCATATATATATATACAATAAAATCGTCTAGCTCGTATTGGAGATTTGGATTTCCAACTTGATGATTCCTGGCACGAAAGATCAATCGAAACTCAAGCGAAATGTAATCAAGGGTTTTTCATCCAGACACGGACACCAATACAAATCACGAGGCAGATCAACGGTTTTCGACCAGACGCGGCCCCCCGAACATACCCTATTCCAGTTCATAAGTGGTTTTACCCACTACTGCAGCAGTCATCATCAATTCATATATAAGTATAAACCTAACCGCTAGTTTCTCATCAATCCAGGGTGTGAGGTTTGTCGATGTCAAGTCATACTCAAAGCTATGCTTTGATAAGCCATTCTTTGATCATCACTAGCTCGTTTCAAAACTCGGGTATGCCACATTGACAATTCGCGACATATCACTGATTCCAATCAATGCATACCATCTAAGTTCATATGACTTAGAGACGAGGATAATATATTTCCACAGATCCGATATATATTAATGGGAATCAGTGCTATGTGGTCAATTTCAATGTCAGACACACCATCCATACAAGTCCGTTCTGGGTCTGAACGGAACACAACCCGAAAATATTCAAATATGTCCAGGTCTCATGCCACTCATAACCTCGTATCGGGTGGCCTACCCAACCGAGACATCAGCAAGCAATCAATCTAAACAAATTCAAATATTTCCGGTCTACATTCGCCGTTTACCAAGTCTTGACTACTTCATAACGTCATATTATTACTTGGAATGGTTTTCGAGCATATACTCAATCCCGGTCTTTCCAAGTAATAAGCGTACTTTAAAACAGTAGCTATGGTTTACACAGGCTTTTCAATTCAAATCTCCTTCCAAATGATTGTCAGTTCATATATAACTCAAGATTTGAATTACTTTCATTTCATATATCTTATTATCCTCTTATCTCCTCTTTGAAATCAATGATTTATACATTCGCTTCAATTTCTTACCTTTAATTCCTCGAAACAAAGATTTGATTAAATCCCCAATTACGATATGAATTTCCATTATTCAATCCCACCGGGTTTCAAGAATGATATTATTGAAGATACGATTCACGACAAACCCAATCAATCGATATTGAATCATAAATTACACAGAAATTGTATCCACTTATATTCGATATAAATTCTCATAATCAACGAATACTATAAGTGGAATAACGATATAATAATATCTTTCAAATTCCCCAGATAGTATACGTTTACATCATGAGGTTCCATACCAAATATCGAAGATTATTTCTATCTAACTTATTTCAATCAGGTTGAGAAACCCGTATCTTAATTAAAAGATTTATTCAACTCTTTGACATTAGATATGGATAGAAATACCATCAACTTATCTTCAATATTAATTACCGTATCCAACTCATATTATAAGAGGAATAACGGTGAGTTACCTTTTAAATTCCTCAAATAATAAGAGTCATCATCTACCGAATTAATATCGAACATCTGAAGATTTATCTCCAACCATATCCAATTTCTTAAAATTGGAAAAACCCTTTCAGTTCCCTATAAAATATTTCCAATTCCTTAATAACCTTCCAAATTATTCTTATTATTTAGTTCATGCTTATAAATTCCAAAACGACATTTAGAAATGTTACCAAAAGCAATGCTGTAAAAAAAATAACCATTTAAAAATTTAAATGATATTCATAAACTGTCATATCGTGGCATATTCTATTCATTCTAAACTCATTTTATATATAACGGTAAAAATCATGTTAAAACATGATTCAAATCTTATTCCCAAAACCGTCTCAGGTTATACAAATATCGTTTATTAAATTTAACAGTTCAAATTAAATTTCCAATTATGATTAATACACTTCTCTCAATTTTTTAAATCATTTAATTATTCAATGGATAATTGTTGTAAATAATACGATCAACTGCATATATGAAATAATTTTTGAATATATAAATTAAATCAATTTTTGAAATAAATTTCAATTTAAAGATTTATAACTCATAAATAGTTGAAAAATATTTTCTAAACAATCTTCATTTTTTTACGAATATCAATTTGTAATTATCTACATTTTCAAACAGTTTTGATATTGAATTTCAAAACTTAAATATTATTTAATAATAAAATCATATATATAAAAACCATGTTTTGAGTTTCAAAGATTTCATTTCGAACTTAAATAATATCTTTTCCAAAGCTAGTTTCAAATAGATATATAAATCGTTATACCAAATCAATACCTAATTCAAATCATTTCCAATCCTAATTCAATATTTAAAAAGTTGATATTTTATTCAAAACTAATAATTTAAATATTATTTAATAAATAATATCGTATGTAGGAAGGAGATTCTAAATCGATTACCCGTACATTCCACAACCATAGTGTGTGTAATATCAGGCAATGCAATCATTTGTATCCAAATGAACCATACTATCAGATGGATATGAATTCATTCATCACAACAAACATTTAACTGTGCACTAGCGTTACAGTCAGTAACGCTTACTAGTGTTCAGTGTATTATCTAACTACATGTACATCCATTCAAACAATAACATCCGTCACACACAATTATCATTGACTAATTATAATTAATCTTAGCCAATTATAATTAAGTAATTTAAATAAATAATTTTAATTAGTAGTTCTCTCCAGTCGAGCTTCAAACATATTCATTACCAGAGCGAACAGATCAACGAATACTGCCACCACTACTCGTTCTGCTCTTAGTCCATCCTTATCAGCAGCTGGTAAATTTTCTGCTGGTTTATATATTGAAAATTCTATTAATAATGATCTTCGTTATATTAATATATAGCGACATTTATTTTATTTTTATTATAAATTTATACTTAATAAAATTTCCAATACTATATACCATAACGTTCTCCTATTTAATACGATCCCAACGCCTCTGACGGCGAGCGAAACGGATTTAAAACGAGTGAGATTGTTTTCTAAAGTTTAAACTAATTTAAACAAATTAAATTAAATCATACCCAAATAGAGAAGGCCCAAAGCCCATTTACTCTTCACGTTAAAACCGCGGCCCATCTCCTTGCTTCATCTTCCTCTCCTCCTTATTTCCTTGCGTTAAACTTCCTGGAACCCACTCCTTCGTGCACGGTGGTGCACACGTACACCACAAACTTCCGCCAAACCCCAAATCCGAGACCATCAACACATCCATCTTCGACTCCTCTTCCCAATGCACTGACTCCTCCGAACTCCGATGGGCTACATCAAAATCCAACTGAAAAATGTCGATATCTGGAACCGCACAGGAACCCACGGTTCCACCTCATCGCATGCCCCATTCAAGCACTGAACACCGTCAAAATTTTCCACTTCGAAGCCTTCTCCAATCTTAACACAACGCTACTCTTCGATTCGCCAATCGTCGCTTCTCCCTTCGAAAAATCTCAAGACCTAGTTTCCGACCACCTCAACTATCGACACGGATTCGCTTCGTTTTCAAATGGAAAATACTACTTTACTAGCAGATCGCAATGGCGCAGACGGCGAAATCCAATTCTTTATGGATTTTGAGATATGATTTTTAGAAAGCTAGGAACCCATTATTCGATTCTCTGTAAATTTGCGATTTTCTGTTTCGTTTATCAACGAAATTCCAATCCGTCAATTTTTAAAAATCACCACCGATAATACGAACAATATTCGTGTAGATTATTTCATTTAAAACTGAGCGGTTTGAGAGATATTGACTTTAATTTGAATGGAAACATGGATTTTGATGTTACAGGAAAATGAACAGAGAATAACTAGAAGAAGAATCAGTTTTGTACGTGAGGTTGGTCTGATGGTGAGGAGTTCACGTTCTTATATAGGAATCTGGAGGGGTATTTTAGTCATTTGGTTAAGGGACACATGGCTCATTTCAAGAGACCCTTATCATGCAACCTTACACATACATGGTTACATGTCTCCATACCATGAATAACTCCATGCATGAATACACATAAGTGGACACCTCATTACTTAAGTCTTAATTAAATTTATTTTATTTAGTAACATATTTGCAACACTTGTTAATGTAGCCAAAATTCCAACACTTATGTATTACTTTAAAGTTTATCAAAATGCTTATCACTTAAGATTTATAATATATATATATATATAACTTATTTATAATTTAAAAATATTTAAATATATTACCTATCAAATATATATACATATAATATACAAAAATGGTCATAACAATCCTTATAAAATTTTATAAACAATCATTATAACTTATCTTATTTATTGATATTAAAAACCATTTTTATGAAATCTTAAAATAACTCATCCTTTACTAAATTCATATTTTATAAATCAATATTATCAAAAATTTAGAAAACATCATTTCTTAAACATAAATCTTATAAATATAAATTTTCGAAGTAAGTTTTCTTATAAAAATCATATTGAATAAAAAAAATACTTATACAAAGTAAAAATTCAAATTCAACCTACTAAAATCAATTTATATTCGGAAAATCAAAATTTATATAAATAAAAATCCAAATCAAACTTAGTAAAAATTTCTGGGATGTTACATTCACCCCCCCTTAAGAACTTTTCGTCCTTGAAAAGGAATTCAGGAAAATTTAAACTCCGTAACCAATTTTTAAATTCCCAATTCTCTCTTTTAGTATATTAGAAATATAATGGTCAGAACCAAGGTTCATATCATCCTCAGGGTACTCTATCTAATTCTGACTAAAGGTGGAGTCTAAGGAAACTTGAAATTTCCATGGTCGTCACAGGGCTTTCTAAAAATCAAATTATCTGAATTAGATCCAGAGCTGCTACCACAACCACAAAGGAGAAACTAGAATAGATACTGTCTAGTACTTTGAGGTCTACATCCCTAAGAAAATTTTAAAGTTTGGAAATTATCTTTCTAACTTACTCTTACGGAACCTATGGTTTCCTTATCAAATTATAAGACTAAGTGCTCAAATTTAAATCCAAGTTCTCAAATATATTTTCCCTAATCATTTCATTATAACAACTTGGCTAAATTCAGTATTAGGAATTCAATTGCTCTCAATACAATTCGAGTTCAATTTAAGAGGTAATTCAAAATACTGGTTTCAAATCCAAACTAATACATTTATCCAAGGCTTTATCTGAGCAGGGCAAAAGGAAGAATTCAGGAATAAATTTGAACAGTTAAAATTTCAAGCACGACAATTCGGGTGATATTCAAAAGATGATAATGGGTCGAGAAAAACCTAGCCATATTTCAAATTTTTATTTCAATCGTTTCCAACCTCGTATTCACCCATTTATAAGTTATACTCATTTAATATTCATATTTTAGTTGTCATATTTACCTAATCGAATAACACTTTCTAATCCACTTTAAAATCCAAAATATATATAACTGTTTTCATTCTTGTTTAAATATCAAACCTTGTTTAGAAAGTTTTCTTACTCAACTAGTTGGAAAATTTCTTAAAGCAGTTTTATCTTAAACTACCATCACGCTTCCTCTGCGCACTCTGATTATGCGTACACATGTTTAAGCAAGGGTTGTTTTTCAAATATAAATCTTAACATTTTCAGAACTCACTTCTTCAAATTTAATATTTCAAAGATCCAAAATTCTCTACTTCGATGTTTGTTATGATTAACTTTTTAAACTTATTCCTAGCTTAAGTCAAAATTCTTAACTTAAGTCTAAAGCATCTTCAGATTTCTTAAGGGGTGGTATTGATAATATTCCTTAATGAATTTTCACACTTACATGTTCTTTGTAATTCTTAATTATAGTTTATTTCTACAACAGTTGGTTTTGCATCTATAATATATTTCCCTTACATTATTTTCCTTTTAATATTTCTAACATATTGAAATAGTTTAAGTACTCCTCGACGTCTTAACTGGAGTCATATAGTCATCCCACTTTCGAAACTCGAAAATGAGTACTGGTGATGTTGCAATCATCATCAGATCATCCCCGGGCGACTAGAGTGTGACCCTATATCTACCTAGTATATATTGGGCTTCGCATATACGTTAGCTAGGCGAATATTCAAAATCCCCATATACTCGATAGTCCAATCTTGACGTCAAATAAAATACTCAAAACCAATTATATTTCAAAATTTATTTCAAATAATCATTGTTTTCAAAATGATTTACTTTTTCAAAAATACCTTATATAGGTTCCAAAAATACGCTCTCTCGTCATAATATTCCAAAATCTCATTCTAGGGTATTTCTAACCCTATCTCTAATGAGATAATATAACTCTGAGGAGTCCTATCCTTTTGTCCAAATATGTACGTACCCTATGGCTTTGTATAACCAAAGCTCTGATACCAACTGTAACGACCCATCTTTTTGCCCGATTCTCGCCGGTAATTAAACCAACTTAAACCGTTCACAAAGACGAATTGTTATGGGTACATACATATATTAAACAAAATATCAGGACTTTCATTGCAAATTACAATGTTACATCAGAGTTACATAGAATATCAGAGTTACAAATATATACACAGCGGAAGAAAAGGAAATAACTTTACTCTCAGCGGAAGATCAAAACACAGCGGAAGCTTCAATTCTATCGTGGACTCCAACTCTAAAAGCGCTCTAAATCCAGCTCCAGCGATCCATAACTGCAAAACTAAACTACTGGCTGCCCGTGCGAAAAATCATGGGCACCCAGAGTTTAGGTGAGGGAACAATAAACTCTAGGTCAGTCGTGGGACTGGTGTGAGAACTCAAAAACAGCTAGGTTCATTTTAAAGTTGGGAATTTCACTGGACTACGCCGCTATCGCGGAACGGGTTTACTCTAAGTGAATACCCGTGCATATAAATGCGCAATGACTTTTAAAGAATGAAGCTATCATAAGCTCGTCCCACATCACACAATGCAAGCGCACACCAGATGGGCAAGTTTTATCTTATGATAACCAAACATGCTTTCATACGTGAAAATCCTCTTTTATTATATATAAATATAATGTGGAAAACATTTCGCAAATAAATCTATTAATCCTAGACGACATGATAACCCATAATATATGTCGCCATATATATATATACAATAAAATCGTCTAGCTCGTATTGGAGATTTGGATTTCCAACTTGATGATTCCTGGCACGAAAGATCAATCGGAACTCAAGCGAAATGTAATCAAGGGTTTTTCATCCAGATGCGGACACCAATACAAATCGCGAGGCAGATCAACGGTTTTCGACCAGACGCGGCCCCCCGAACATACCCTATTCCAGTTCATAAGTGGTTTTACCCACTGCTGCAGCGGTCATCATCAATTCATATATAAGTATAAACCTAACCGCCAATTTCTCATCAATCCGAGGTGTGAGGTTTGTCGATGTCACGTCATACTCAAAGCTATGCTTTGATAAGCCATTCTTTGATCATCACTAGCTCGTTTCATAACTCGGGTATGCCACATTGACAATTCGCGACATATCACTGATTCCAATCAATGCATACCCTCTAAGTTCATATGACTTAGAGACGAGGATAATATATTGCCACAGATATGATATATATTAATGGGAATCAGTGCTATGTGGTCAATTTCAATGTTAGACACACCATCCATACAAGTCCGTTCTGGGTCTGAACGGAACACAACCCGAAAATATTCAAATATGTCCAGGTCTCATGCCACTCATAACCTCGTATCGGGTGGCCTACACAACCGAGACATCAGCAAGCAATCAATCTAAACAAATTCAAATATTTTCGGTCTTCATTCGCCATTTACCAAGTCTTGACTACTTCATAACGTCGTATTATTACTTGGAATGGTTTTCGAGCATATACTCGATCCCGGTCTTTCCAAGTAATAAGCGTACTTTAAAACAATAGCTATGGTTTACACAGGCTTTTCATCTCAAATCTCCTTCCAAATGATTGTCAATTCATATATAACTCAAGATTTGAATTACTTTCATTTCATATATCTTATTATCCTCTTATCTCGTCTTTGAAATCGATGATTTATACCTTCGCTTCAATTTCTTACCTTTAATTCCTCGAATCAAAGATTTGATTAAATCCCCAATTACGATATGAATTTCCATTATTCAATCTCACCGGGTTTCAAGAATGATATTATTGAAGATACGATTCACGACAAACCCAATCAATCGATATTGAATCATAAATTACACAGAAATTGTATCCACTTATATTCGATATAAATTCTCATAATCAACGAATACTATAAGTGGAATAACGATATAATAATATCTTTCAAATTCCCCAGATAGTATACGTTTACATCATGAGGTTCCATACCAAATATCGAAGATTATTTCTATCTAACTAATTTCAATCAGGTTGAAAAACCCGTATCTTAATTAAAAGATTTATTCAACTCTTTGACATTAGATATGGATAGAAATACCATCAACTTATCTTCAATATTAATTACCGTATCCAACTCATATTATAAGTGGAATAACGGTGAGTTACCTTTTAAATTCCTCAAATAATAAGAGTCATCATCTACCGAATTAATATCGAACATCTGAAGATTTATCTCCAACCATATCCAATTCCTTAAAATTGGAAAAACCCTTTCAGTTCCCTATAAAATATTTCCAATTCCTTAATATCCTTCCAAATTATTCTTATAGTCAATAATAGTTCATGCTTATAAATTCCAAAGCAACATTTAGAAAAATTACCAAAAGCAATGCTGTAAAAAAAATAACCATTTAAAAATTTAAATGATATTCATAAACTGTCGTATCGTGGCATATTCTATTCATTCTAAACTCATTTTATATATAACGGTAAAAATCATGTTAATACATGATTCAAATCTTATTCCCAAAACCGTCTCAGGTTATACAAATATCGTTTATTAAATTTAACAGTTCAAATTAAATTTCCAATTATGATTAATACACTTCTCTCAATTTGTTAAATCATTTCAATATTCAATGGATAATTGTTGTAAATAATACGATCAACTGCATATATGAAATAATTTTTGAATATATAACTCAAATCAATTTTCGAAATAAATTTCAATTTAAAGATTTATAACTCATAAATAGTTGAAAAATATTTTCTAAACAATCTTCATTTTTTTTACGAATATCAATTTGTAAATATCTACATTTTCAAACAGTTTTGATATTGAATTTCAAAACTTAAATATTATTTAATAATAAAATCATATATATATAAAAACCATGTTTCGAGTTTCAAAGATTTCATTTCGAACTTAAATAATATCTTTACCAAAGCTAGTTTCAAATAGATATATAAATCGTTACACCAAATCAATACCTAATTCAAATCATTTCCAATCCTAATTCAATATTTAAAAAGTTGATATTTTATTCAAAACTAATAATTTAAATATTATTTAATAAATAATATCGTATGTAGAAAGGAGATTTTGAATCGATTACCCATACATTCCACAACCATAGTGTGTGTAATATCAGGCAATGCAATCATTTGTATCCAAATGAACCATACTATCAGATGGATATGAATTCATTCATCACAACAAACATTTAACTGTGCACAAGCGTTACAGTCAATAACGCTTACTAGTGTTCAGTGTATTATCTAACTACATGTACATCCATTCAAACAATAACATCCATCACACACAATTATCATTGACTAATTATAATTAATCTTAGCCAATTATAATTAACTAATTTAAATAAATAATTTAAATTAGTAGTTCTCACCAGTCGAGCTTCAAAAATCTTCATTACCAGAGCGAACAGATCAACGAATACTGCCACCACTACTCGTTCTGCTCTTAGTCCGTCCTTATCAGCAGCTGGTAAATTTTCTGCTTATTTATATATTGAAAATTCTATTAATAATGATCTTCATTATATTAATATATAACGACTTTTATTTCATTTTTATTATAAATTTATACTTAATAAAATTTCAAATACTATATACCATAACTTTCTCCTATTTAATACGATCCCAACGCCTCTGACGGCGAGCGAAACGGATTTAAAACGAGTGAGATATTGTTTTCTAAAGTTTAAACTAATTTAAACAAATTAAATTAAATCATACCCAAATAAAGAAGGCCCAAAGCCCATTTACTCTTCACGTTCAAACCGCGGCCCATCTCCTTGCTTCATCTTCCTCTCCTCCTTATTTACTTGCGTTAAACTTCCTGGAACCCACTCCTTCGTGCACGGTGGTGCACACGTACACCACAAACTTCCGCCAAACCCCAAATCCGAGACCATCAACACATCCGTCTTCGACTCCTCTTCCCAATGCACTGACTCCTCCGAACTCCGATGGGCTACATCAAAATCCGACCGAAAAATGTCGATATCTGGAACCGCACAGGAACCCACGGTTCCACCTCGTCGCATGCCCCATTCAAGCACCGAACACCGTCAAAATTTTCCACTTTGAAGCCTTCTCCAATCTTAACACAACGCTACTCTTCGATTCGCCAATCGTCGCTTCTCCCTTCGAAAAATCTCAAGACCTAGTTTCCGACCACCTCAACTATCGACACGGATTCGCTTCGTTTTCGAATGGAAAATACTACTTTACTAGCAGAACGCAATGGCGCAGACGGCGGAATCCAATTCTTTATGGATTTTGAGATATGATTTTTAGAAAGCTAGGAACCCATTATTCGATTCTCTGTAAATTTGCGATTTTCTCTTTCGTTTATCAACGAAATTCCAATCCGTCAATTTTTAAAAATCACCACTGATAATACGAACAATATTCGTGTAGATTATTTCATTTAAAACTGAGCGGTTTAAGAGATATTGATTTTAATTTGAATTGAAACATGGATTTTGATGTTACAGGAAAATGAACAGAGAATAACTAGAAGAAGAATCAGTTTTGTACGTGAGGTTGGTCTGATGGTGAGGAGTTCATGTTCTTATATAGGAATCTGGAGGGGTATTTTAGTCATTTGGTAACGGGACACATGGCTCATTTCAAGAGACCCTTATCATGCAACCTTACACATACATGGTTACATGGCTCCATAACATGAATAACTCCATGCATGAATACACATAAGTGGACACCTCATTACTTAAGTCTTAATTAAATTTATTTTATTTAGTAACATATTTGCAACACTTGTTAATGTAGCCAAAATTCCAACACTTATGTATTACTTTAAAGTTTATCAAAATGCTTATCACTTAAGACTTATAAAAAATATATATAACTTATTTATAATTTAAAAATATTTATCTATATTACCTATCAAATATATATACATATAATATACAAAAATGGTCATAACAATCCTTATAAAATTTTATAAACAATCATTATAACTTATCTTATTTATTGATATTAAAAATCATTTTTATGAAATCTTAAAATAACTCATCCTTTACGAAATTCATATTTTATAAATCAATATTATCAAAAATTTAGAAAACATCATTTCTTAAACATAAATCTTATAAATATAAATTTTCGAAGTAAGTTTTCTTATAAAAATCATATTGAATAAAACAAAATACTTATACAAAGTAAAAATTCAAATTCAACCTACTAAAATCAATTTATATTCGAAAAATCAAAATTCATATAAATAAAAATCCAAATCAAACTTAGTAAAAATTTCTGGGATGTTACACATCACGACGATCAAGAGTCGAAGATGAAGACGGTGATTGAAGACCGAAGGTTTTCACATCGTTGGGATGATGATGACTGGTATCTTGAATTGGGATTGGCCTTCCAAGTCAAGGTATTTAGTAATGATCGTCCAAGCGCATTTGGAGATCGATGGACACGTTGTTTCGCTCAGACCCAGAGCGGACTTGTAAATGGATTGCGTGTCTGACATTGTATTCATTTCTACCGTATTTGTTGAACGCTACTGATTATATATTTTTGTTTGGTGGTGAAGAATTTATTCTTTACTTATCACCCTTCTCTAAGACGTATGAGCTTATAGGTTATATGTATATTGGTAGATGATCAATAATATGGTACGGTCTGACAATGTGGCATGCCAAGATGCAAACAATCAAGGCTTTATTGAAAAGCAGGCCTTGTGGTTGATGATCAAAGCACAGTCTCTTTATGCATAGCTTTGTGTATATCGTGACTTCGCGAGCCTCACACACCGGTTGAGTCTAAAACGGGAGAAGGAAACGCAAGGAGTGCACATGTTTCTTTCTAGCTTGAAGTGGTGTTGGGCTTTAACACGGCCCGACATTTGCTTATGTGGTTGATGGAATTTTTGCGAGGCCTCGGTTTATTCTTATCGGTCTCCCTCGGCTGATTTGTATGTCCAATAGGATCAGGGAGCGTGTGTTCAGGCATAACTAATCCACTAAAGTATTTGTGGACCAGCCCTGCTGTCTCCAAGGGTTCGCTAGCTTCCGAATCCTGAGGCATTGCTAGAGTGTCTCGAACGGTCAGGAGCTCCTCCCTAGCCTTGACTCGTGATGGAAACCCAATTCCCAATACGCCCTTGCGGTTTTGATTGTATAACTAGTATGACGACATAGTAGATGGTATCTATGCCGTCTAGGATTGATATTATATTTGAAATGTTTTAAATATGTATATACACACTAATAATAATATCGTATTTTTCGTATCAAGCATCTTTTGACCATTATAAGGTAAAACCCTATCCTATGGTGTGCGTTGCATTGTGTGATGGGACCTGGGTCTTATAATGGATTCATTTTTCTAAAAAACATTGCGTCATTTGACGATTTACTTTATTTATGCACTGGCAATCCAATGGAGAAACCCGTTCCGCGTTAGCGGCGTGGTCCTGTGATTAGCCTTCTTATTAGATATGTTAAGTTAAGATTTCTCACACCAGTCCCACGACTGACCTGTAGTTTGTTTCACTTTGCAAACTCGGGTGCCCTCTTTCCACACGGGCAGTCGAGTAGCTTTTTGCAGATATAGTTAAGCAGGATCCTGGATTGAAGCCTGAAGCTGGGTCCAGAATATTGATGGCCTTCCACTGAGATTAGTTCCGCTGCAATGTATTTAATCTATTGTAATGTATCTTCCGCTATATTATTTATCGATGTACTCTGATATTCTGTACTCTGATGTAACATTTATTATTGATGCTATAAAAGTCTGTGTTGTTGTTCTAATGTTTTGTATGCCCAAAGTTAACGTATTCGTAATATGAACGGTCTTGATCGATCTTGCGATTGTCGGGCGAAATCCAGGTTGTTACAGAAAGTGATTTCAAAATATAACATTTTGAAAATATTATCATTTGTATATCGATGATGTGGAATATTCAATTTTGATTCGAAATTGAATATGAAATTTGAAATCGTTTCGAAAACGAATTTAAAACGATTCATAAAATACGTTTTAAAAGGAAATCGACGAAATATATATAATATATATATATATATATTATAAATATAATGGCCTGAATAGAACGCGCCGCACCGCGGCAGTTCGCGAATTTCGACCGTTGACTTAAAATTGACGTTACGGGAGATCCGACCGTCGGATTCTCCTAAAAATGGAACCGTTGGGTTCGTATCGAAAAGAGCTTTCCAAAGAATATTAGCAATTTGAAATCTAATGGTTGGATTTGGAATTATATCCAAATCAAATTTAGAAAAGATCGCTGTAATTGCAGTTCGGTGGCCGTTATTGAAAACCGACTGTACGGGCCTTGATAAAATTGTTAAAAATATCAATAATTTGTGTAAAATCATAAGACATGATTTGGAAAGAATTGGGATGAAAAACTCCATATTTGAAAAGATAAAAATAGATTTTTATCGAAATGAACTAGTTTTGAACTAGAAATAGAATTAATTTATTTTTGAAATAAATAAATTGAATTTGAAAATGGTTTTAAAAATAATCAGAATTTCCAATATATAAAGTTGGAATGGATTTGAATCGAAATTATCTTCGGAATATTTCGATGTTGGATTTCGTGATTATACAGAGATGGTTGTGGAAATTTGAAAGATATATTTATATCGTTATTTCCAATACGATATTTGTTGATTTCAGAATTTGATATTGAATATAAGCCGGTATATTTTCTATTCAGAGCCTTGTATTTAATATCAAATGTGATTTGGGTTTGTCGTGGATGGTGTCTTCATTAACACTGTTCTTGAACCCAGTTGAGAAAAGATTAAATCTTTCTATTTGGATTTAATGAAGTGTACCAATTAAATGATATTTAATTGGAACTGAATTTGAAAGTGATTTTGGGTTTATCGTGAATCATGTGTTAGGTGACATTGGTTCTTTAACCCAGTTAAAGACAGGATATTGATTTTTGAGAAGATTAAAAATAAGTGGAGTTTTAATGAATCTGTAATTAGATTGAAACGTGAATTGATAATTTAAATTATCAAATTTGGAAAGTGATCGAGAAGGAGTATCACCAGTTTTGCTCCAAAGCGATAGTTAAATCTTTAATTAGATTTGAACGTGAAATGGTAATTAATTTTACTAATAACACCGTTGTGTTAGATATGGAGTATTACCAGTTTTGCCCCATGGGATGAATAGGTTGGGATTGGGAAATAAAATATATATTACTTCAGTGTGGTATGCTAATCTCGACTAGTTTGGAAACCATGATACGGTTTGAAATGATATCCAAAGGAAGATTAAAGAATAAATTTAGAAAAATTTATCTTTGATAAAATTAATGGGAACTTTTCCCTAAGAGTGTGAAAATTTGAATAAAAGAATATTCTGAATTGAATGAGGCGTATGTTGTGTTTGTGTAACACGTGTTTATTATATACGCGGGTTATTCAAAAAGGCTGGGTTTATACCCATTCTGAATAACCGATTCGACGATATGTCGAAGATGAAGACGGTGGTGGAAGACCGGAAGTCTTCACATCGTTCAGGTGATTACTGATGATCTTGATTGGGCTGTACATCCAAGATGAGGGAATCAGTTGGTGATCGTCCAGACGTACTTGGAGATCGATGTATATGCGAGGAAAGTGCCTACGGTTTCGTTCAGACCCAGAACGAACTTGTAAATGGACTCTATGTCTGACATTGGATTTTATTCTGTGTTGATTGATCTTTATTAAATATACACCTGTATGGCGGCGGAGAATTTATTCCCTTGCTTAACGTCCTTCTCTGAGACGTACGAGCTCTGAGGTTGTATATCGATGGACATCAGTCGCATGGAGTGAATTGCCTGTGTGGAACGCCTAAGTGGTAGATGATCAAGGCTTCTGTTGAAAAGCAAAGTCTTGTGGTTGATGATCAAAGCACGGCCTGTGTGGCGCAGCATTGTTTATAACGTGAATTCGCGAGCCTCACACCTCGGTATGAGTAAAAAAGGGATACGGACCGTTGGGAAAACACGACGTTTCTTTCTAGCTATAGGTGATGTCAGTGACCTACCATCCCTGACATTTATATACTTTTTACCTGTGTGGATGTTGGAATGCGAGGCACCTCGGATATAGGTCTGTTAGGACCGGGAAACGTGTGTTCAGGAATTGCCAATCCTCAAAAGTAAGAGAAGACCGACCCAGCCGATTCCAGGGACCGCTGTGTGCGATCCTGAGGCATTTGCTAGAGTGTCTCGAACGGAGAGGAGCTTTCCACTTGCCTCGACTCATGATGGAATCCAATTTCCAATACGTGATAATTCGGTTTTATTTGTAGAACCTAGTATGGCGACATAGTAGATGGTAGCTATGCCGCCTATGATTGATACTTATGATTGAAATTGTTTTTGACACTATACACTTATAGTAATATCAAAATAATGTGTTTTAAACGTATTAAGCATTCTTTGGCTATTATAAGGTAAAACCCCATCCTTCGGCTTGCGTTGCATTGTGTGATGCGACCTGGGTCTTATAATAGCTTCATTTTTCTTTATTTAGCATTGCGCCGTATGTTTTATGCACTGGTATTCTTGGGAGGAAACCCGTTCCGTGTCATACGGCGTGGTCCCTTGATTTACCTAACTTTAAAAATAAAGATTAATAACTGTTTTAGTTCTCACACCAGTCACATGACTGGCCAGGAGTTTATTGTTTTAACCTAACCTTTGGGTACCCCTATTTTCGACAAGGGCAGCTAGTAGTTTTGGTTTTGCAGATTTATATTCACAGGAACCTGGTTTATAGCTGAAATGATATCCGGAAAGCTCTGTATCTGTATATCACCTTCAGTTGTGTTTTGTATTATTTTCCGCTGCTATGTAATTTATTGTAATCTTTGATATTTAGTAAATGTATAATATTTATTCATACTCTGTACATTCTTGTAATCTGATGGAATTGTTGTAATATACAATGAAATGTTCTTCTGTTTGCGTCCTAATTCGTCTTGTCCTCAAAAGTAATTCGTGCTTTCCTTACCGGGGAAGTTACAGGTTATCACAAGATCTCCCTATCTCAAGCCGTTGCAGCCCTTAAAGTAACCAACTATATGTGCATTGAACACAAGTGAATAATGCACAGTAGAAATACAAAGGAAGATCCAATTGGCAAATTTGTGTGGAAAGAGCATCATCTCCATAATGCTCATCAACGCAGTCCAGTTAACAGAATCAGAAGCCTTCATGATGTCAATTATAATCATGGCACGAGGAGATATTTGTTTGTTCGAGTAGCCATTCAACAGTCCATGAGATAATAATGCGTCATCAATTTGTTTTGTTTTGTTTCTCTTGAGCGTAGACCACTGAGCTAGCATCATGTTGAAAGGAGAGAGCCTGAATCTATTTGAGTTGATTTGTGAGAGTTGTAGTGAGTTTGCTACCATTACCATATATTTGTTGAGACCATTTTTTTGAATGCATCTTTTGTATTCTTCAGCTTCTTTTGCATGTTTAGCATAGGGTTACCATACGTATGCTTGTTCCATGCTTCAGAAATAACGTGCAAAAAAGAAGGATGTGTAGTCGAGTCATCTAAAAACTTGAAATTTACCATTTAAAAAAAAATTGTTGGGCCAAACATGAGGATCAAAGGGAAGTGACCGGAAAGGAGAGGCACTGTTATGTTTATATTAATTATAGGCCAGGTGGTAAGGGTATTAAGGTTCATAATCCCATGGTCAATTCTGGTTAGGGTTCTCAGTTTTTCGACGCTTTTGTTGGACCAAGTGTACTAGTTACCGAAGGATTGGATTTCAATTAAGGAGGCATCAAGCATAGCTTTATTCAATGGCAACATGTCAGCAATGGTAAGAGGGACACCTCTATATTTTTTATTCGAATGAAAGGAGAAGTTGAAGTCACCAATGACTATCTAAGGATGGGAGTCTTAAGAGAAATGTGTAAAGCAATCCAACATTTTTTGCCTAACTGCTTCGGTATTACTGGCATAAACAAAAGTGACATACAAATTTGTTTTGGTGGGAATGTGGTGTACTTTAGAGTGGATGAATTGATAATTAGTGATGATTAGGGACAAAATGTAGATAGACGGATCGTATACTACAAGAAGTCTTCCATATGGAGCCTTATCATGTTTAGTAACAAAAACTGTGAAGGACTGGTGTATGTTGAGGCTTTGGAGGAGAGGGATAGGTTTTACTTAGTTTTGGAAATATATTGAAGAGATAGTTTATGTTCATGAAGAGGGATTTGATTTGACTAAGTTTGCTTGTTTGGTGAGCCCCTCTAATATTCGATGCTTCCATTGTGTGCAACATGATATACAAGAGGGGTTTTCAAATTGCTTCGAGTTCTTCTTATAAAAGAGGAAGGTGATTTGCAGTAGAAACTATAAAGTGAAGAGACAGATTCACTTCTAGAGGAAATGGGAGAGTGGATATATTGTTCAGGGATGCACTTGCTTCTTTTTTTCTCCATTCTTCTTTTTATCAAGTGGGATGGGATCTGGATCATAGTTCACTTTATTTTTCCAAACTTTTGACATGAGGGTGGTATGTTTGGATGAGATTGTATTGTTTGGGTAGGGTAGGTTTATCTGGAGGCTTAATTATGGATGAAATGGCATGGTTAGAATTTGTGACAAGGGTGGTATGATTGAGGGGATTAACGGATGTGGATGGAGAAGCATTGGTAGGTATTGAGGGTGGTTGAAGTGTAGCGGCAAGGGTGGTCTAATTAGAGAGATTAATGGATGTGGTTGGAGCTATGTTGGTGGTAAATGTGAGAGGATGATTGGAAAAGGTTGTTGGATCAGCATTCATTGACATACGTTTATCTTTGGCCATCAGTTCCCCATGGAAGAATTCAATGTTGCATGAAGTGAAGTTACTTTCATCAACTTTTTGCTTTTCTTGTTCTTTTTGAATTGTTTCTCTTTTCTTTATTTTTCTCCGCTTTTTCTCTTTTTTTCTTTTTTGCTTATCTTCGGTTTCATGTAACTCATCCATTACTGTTTCATCATTCACTTATGTTTCCAATAACTATTTGAACATTTACTTCTTCAATGTCACTTACTTCATATGCACTTACGAATTCATTTTCATCTTGCTTGTCCTCTGCAGCACTTTCAATAGGCGTTTCATCATTTGTGTTAGTGGAGTAAAGAGCATCAAACATATTGTGAACTACTGATTTAGCAATTTGCACTCTATCTTTTGGTTTCACAAAGACCCTGAACTTATTGCGTACTACTGATTTAGCAATTTGCACTCTATCTTTTGGTTTCAAAAAGACTCCAGACACATTTGCACATGAATCATTTCCCATTTTTTCTCTACACAACTGCTGTCTCACTGGATGCTTATACATGTTATTTCTTCTTCTAGTTGCATTACTCTTATCCAGGTTTTTATTTTGCATTGTATCTTCTAGCATGCCTTCCTTTTGTTTAACCTTCTTCTTATTTGTTTCTTTCTATTTATCTACTTCCTTCTCCACATGGATCTCTACTTTCTGTTTATTATAATCACAATTTGGTTTTATTGGTTGCTTTGTGGTTGATATGGATGTTTTTATAGTTATCATTATTCTTATGAGTATAAGCAATAATTGTCGTAATGCTTATTTTATAAATATTATGAGATTGATGAATGGTTGCTATGTGGATGTTATCATGATTTTTTTTTGGAAAACAAGCGGGGATTAACGGCCCCTACCATATATTTATATCAAAAGAAGGTCTTACAACATAAATTGAGCATACAATACATAAATAATAATAAAAACAGGGAGAGTCACATCCATCTTCGTTTAACAAGAGAGTCAAATGCATATGGAGATAAAGAATTTGATTGCTTATACTTATGCAAGCCATAAGATAAATTCTTTTTCTGGTTCTTTGCAATCCACCAAATACCCTTGCATTTCGTTCTTTCCAGAATTCCATTAGTACAACTATAAGCATAATAAGGAGCTCATAAGTAGATGATTCCTTCCAGTGTATTGCTTTATAAATACTTAACCATTCCTCTTGATTATTCCGATGGGGTGCAGCATAACCTTCCCTCATCCTTATCCTCCTCCATATGTAATTTGTGAATGGGCATGTGAAGTAAAGATGTTGATTGTCTACATAACCACTACGAAACAAACTACAGTTAACTGATACATTCATACTTTTGTTAGACAGGTTTTTCATTGTATTCAATGCGCTCATATACACCTTCCACATCATGAAATTTCAATCTTTCATTATTTTTCTCATTCCATATACGCTGACACCATAGGCTTCTACGTACCAAATTCTCACCCGTCAATGCTTCACAAACATTAGCAGTTGAATAATATTTCTTATCATCCGTCCACACTAGTTCATCATTTTCAAGTTGAGGATACAATACACTATTATATTTCTGCAATAAGTTATTGATCTGGACATTGCTCGTAGCAGAGAGGCATATTTTACCATCAATTATGTAATTGCATGCCATTGCATTGTCAGGAATACTAGTCTGTTGTATGTCCTGATATTGCAAAAAATTATGTTATATTATTCCTTTTTCAATCCAAGGGGAACTCCAAAACCCTGCTTTACTCTCTGCAGATAATTTAATCTTAGTATGGGCTATGATCTTTTCACGAATCTTGATAATCATTTTCCATACCAAACTATGTTACGGCCTCGCTTGAACAGCCCATATTTTCTTGCCTTTCAGGTAGTTTCTCTCACACCATTTAACCCATAATGTATCTTTTGCATGGCGACATTTTCAAAATGTCTAGACACAGCCGCAACATTGCATAGTTTAATGTTTTTTTATACCTAGGCCTCCTTTTTTTGTTGGTTTATCCAATTTATTATATGCAATGGGGGGCAATTTCTTTGAGTGTATGCTACCAAACCAAAGAAAATTTCTCATAGCAGATCTAATCATGGTTAGGAGTTTCATCGGCAGAAGAAATGTTCTGCTCTAGTACACAGTCATAGAAAAAATGAATGCATTCTATATAACAAGTCTTCTAAGCTACGAGATAAATCTATTCTCCCATCTAGAGAAAACTGACGTTATCTTTTCATATAGAGGCATGCACTGAGCGGTGGTTATTAATTTTTTTGTAACAGGTATTCCCAGATAAGAAATATCAGATTCCATCATGGACATATTGATTATCTATCAGCAATGTTGAGATTGTTGAGGGGATAGACCTGCAAGATTTTTTTAGATTTGCTAAGTTTAGTGCCGAGCCAGGAGAAGGAATGGAAAGACTTCAGGGTGTTATTATAGCCTGAAGGTATTAGGACGTAGGTTTGGTGAAAATAGCAGGTCGTCAGCGAAAGCCAAAGTGGTGATTTTAGGGGATTTGCATTTTGGATAGAGGTGAAAATTCTTTAACAGAACCTGGTTTCTAAAGGCAGTAGACAGACCTTCCATGATCATTAAGAATAAGTAAGCGGAGATAGGGTCTCTCTACCTCAAACCGATGCAGCCCTTAAAGTAACCAACTGTATGTGCACCGAACACAAGTGAATAACGCACAGTAGAAATACAAAGGAAGATCCAATTGACAAATTTGTGTGGAAAGAGCATCTTCTCCATAATGATCATCAACGTAGTCCAGTTAACAGAATCAGAAGCCTTCTTGATGCCAATTTTAATCATGCCACGAGGAGATATTTGTTTGTTTGAGTAGCCATTCAACAATTCATAAGATAATAGTATGTTATCTAGAATACTTCTGTTAGGTCAAAAGGAAGCCTGGTTAGGAAAAATTAAAGATGGCAGCACTGATTTTTGTCTTTTAGAAAGAATTCGAGAGAGATCTTTATAAATAACATTACAACAGGCTATATGCCTGAATTGGGTTACATCAGAAGGACAATTAGTTTAAGGAACCAAGGCAAGAATGGTAGAGTTGATTGAACTTAGTATTTTGTTATGAGTGAAGATGCTATGTACCGCTTTCGGAACAACAGGGATGATGATGTTCCAGCAGTGTATGTAGAAATTTATAGAGAACCCATCAGGACCCGTGGAAGCTGATTCCTCATAGAGAAAATAGAGGATTTAATATCATCATCAGAAACTTACATAACAAGATCGTTACACATCTCAATAGATAACACAAGAAGAGATAGGGAATCTAGAAAGGACATATCAGCAGAAAGGGGTTGTGTACTAAGCAAGCTAATGTAGTATGTCAAGAAGGCACTGTCAAAAGATAAAGGGATTGAATGGTTGATAAATAAAGCAATCATTTATTTGGTGGATGAATTCCTTAACTTGTTTTATCTTCAAGGATGAAAGATATAGCTTCATGTTCCTATCTCCTTGAGAATACCATTTTTGCTTATTTTTCTAGATAGACATGTTTGCTTCAGTCTTGAGAGCTTCATCAAGTTGTTTTGTTATTTCTTCTTCTTGAGCGTAGATCACCGTGCTAGCATCATGTTGAAAGGAGAGAGCCTGAATCTGTTTGAGTTGATTTTTGAGAGTTGTAGAGAGTTTGCTGCCATTACCATATATTTGTTGAGACCATTTTCAAAAGCACCTTTTGTACTCTTCAGCTTCTTTTGCAAGTTTAGCATAGGGTTACCATACGTATGCTTATTACATGCTTCAGAGAAAACCTGAAAAAAAGAAGGATGTGTAGTCCAGTCATCAAAAAACTTGAGATTTAACATTATAAAAAAATTAGTTGAGCCAAACGTGAGGATCAAAGGGAAGTGATCGGAAAGGAGAGGCATTGTTATGTTTATATTAATTGTAGGCCAGGTGGTAAGGGTATTAAGGTTCACAAGCCCATGGTCAATTTTGGTAAGGTTTCTCGGCTCTTCGATGCTTTTATTGGACTAAGTGTACTGGTTACCAAAGGATTGGATTTTAATTAAGGAAGAATCAAGCATAGCTTTATTCAATGACAACATGTCAGCAATGGTAAGTGTGATAACCCCTAACCCCCGTGCCACAGAAGCAAGGATAATCATTGGAATATAACACATAAACAATTAACAACAGAACAAAAATATAGGATTACACCAGATAATGATATCAAATTACAGTGGAAATAATATAATCATCAGAGGTACACAGCATAATAGGATTGTACTTAGTACAGAATACAGTTTCAGCTTAATATAAAATGTCTGCAGTGGAATCAAACATAATATACTTAATGAAGTATGAACAACATAATAGAAATGAAAGGCAGCAATACAGAATGAAAACATGAATACAAGGCTGCCCATGTAGAAAATAGGGCACCTGAGTTTTCAAAGTGAAACAAACTACGAGTCGGTCATAGGACTGGTATGAGAAATCTCACTTAACCTATTTAATAATAAGGCTAATCACAGGACTACGCCGCTAACGCGAAACGGGTTTACTCCATTGGATTGCCAGTGCATAAATAAAGTAAACCATTTAAACAACGCAATGCTTTTTAGAAAAATGAAGCCATTATAAGACTCAAGTTCCATCACACAATGCAGCGCATACCGATGGAAAGAGTTTTACCTTATAATGGCCAAAATTTTCTTGATACAGATAAAGCAAAGTCATTTGATATTATCATTAGTGTATATATGTTTCAAAAACGATTTCAATCATAATGAATCAATCACAGACAGCATAGCTACCATATAATATGTCGCCATATATAGGTTTACAATCAAAATCGCACGATGTCGTATTGGAAGTTGGATTTCCATCATGAACCAAGGCAAGGGATCGTCCTTACTAAATTCGAGACACTCTAGCCCGTGCCTCAGGATCAGCCGCGACTACACCTTGGATCTTCCCTGCCGATCCACACTTACTTAAGTGGACTAGTAATTCATGAACAATACATTTCCCCGCCCTATGGGGCGTAAATTTAGAGCCACTAGGGACTCAAATCCGAGGTACCTCGCTTTCCAATATCCACATAAGTAAAAAATGTCTGGGCTTCATACCATGACACCACTCCTAGCTAGAAAAAAACATATGTCCTCCCTGCAGTCCTCTCCCGTTTCTGGTTCATACCGGGGTGTAAGGCTCGGGAAGTAACGCTATACACAAAGCTATGCTTTGATCATCAACCACAAGGCTCTGCTTTTCAGATGGCTTGATCATTTGCATCTTGGCATGCCACACTGATAATTCACGCCATGCGACTGATGTCTATTGATATATAACCTCTAGTATGTCTCAGAGAAAGGTGTTAAGCAAGAGAATAAATTCTCCGCCACTAAACAGATATATATTTAATAGAAATCAATCAACACAGAATAAAATCCAATGTTAGAAATACATCCATTTACAAGTCCATTCTGGGTCTGAACGAAACCAGAGACACCTTATTCCTCGTCCCATACTACGGAAGAGAGGCTCTCGCATATCTGGACAGTCAACAAGTACGTCCGGACAACTACCACTGTAACTCTTTTAAGGCAGCAACTCCAATCAAAGGCATCAGTAGTCTTCCATTTGATGTGAAGATCGCCGGTCTTCAACCACCATCTTCAATATCTTCGACTTCTAGTCATCATATAACTATTTGAAATGAGAACTAACTCGGCCTTTTCAAATAATTCGTGAATATAATTCAATTCAATTCTTTTAAATCCATATCGTTCATAATATTTTATAACGATTGATCACTATTTTTATTTATATAAAAATAGCCCCTTTTTATTAAATGACGCTTTTGGTTATTACACGGCCATGGCGCTGTTTTTATTAAAATTTGAATTACACATTTCTCAAAATCTAACCATTGGGTCTCAGCAAATTTTATATCGTTGAAAAGCTCTTTCCAAAGCAAACCCAACGGTTCCAGTTTTAGGAAAATTCGACGGTCAGTTCTCTCGATATATTCATTTAAAGTTACGATTCCAGATCGCGAACTACAGCTGTGCGATTCGTTTAACTTAATATATATATATATATATATATATATATATATATATATATATATATATATATATAATTCGTTCAACGATCTCAAACTATTTATTCTTCAAATAATTTTGTACACTTCATTTTCCATGTTAAAAATTATATTTTCAATGAACAAAATCATATTTAACAAATGATCATTTTTCTAACTTTGCTAACATGTCATAAATAATGAACAAAACATATTATTATTTTTCTAACCTTGCTAACATGTTAATGATAATGAACAAAACGTATGATTATCTTTCTAACATTGCTAACATGTAAATGTTAATGAACAAAACATATTATTATATTTTCTAACATCGCTAACATGTAAATGTTAACGAACAAAACATATTATTATATTTCTATCCTCGCTAACATGTTAATGACAATATTTTAAAATAACAAAATATATTTAGCAAATGGTTCTTTTTAATTTTAACATCGTTAACATGTAAATGATAATGTTATAATAATAAAAACATATATTAACCAATGATCATTTTTTTTCTAACTTCCCTAACATGTAATTAACTTAATTTTAATGAATTAATAATATAATAAAAGTGTATTTTTTTACCGTCTATTCCTTTTATTTAAAACATGATTCTTTTTAATGAATCAAACACATAATAAAAATGTAATTTTTATTATTAAAAACATTTTCTTTAATCATGCATTTTTTCCTGAATTAAACATACAATAAGAATGTAATTTTTATTGTCCAATCGTTTAATTCCAAACAATCAATATTTCTCATCATTTCTTATATACAATAAAAATGTAAATTTTTAATGTTAAACTTTTCTATTTCAAATAATGATCATTTTTACATATTCTATTCATATAATAAAATTGTGATTTTTATTGTTAACATATTTTTATTTCAAATAATGATCATTTTTACATATTCTATTCATACAATAAAAAAGTGATTTTTATTGTTAACATATTTTTATTTTCAATAATGATCATTTTTACATATTCTATTCATACAATAAAAATGTGATTTTTATTGTTAACATATTTTTATTTCCAATAATGATCATTTTTACATATTTTATTCGTATAATAAAAATGTGATTTTTATTATTAACATATTTTTAGTTCAAATAATGAACAATTTTACATATTCTACTCATACAATAAAAATTTGATTTTTATGGTTAACATATTTTTATTTCAAATAATGATCATTTTTACATATCTATTCATAAAATAAAAATGTGGTTTTTATTGTTAACATATTTTTATTTCCAATAATGATCATTTTTACATAATCTATTCATACAATAAAAATGTGATTTTTATTGTTAACATATTTTTATTTCAAATAATGATCATTTTTACATATTTTGTTCATACAATAAAAATGTGATTTTTATTGTCAACATATTTTATTTCAAATAATGATCATTTTTACATATTCTATTCATACAATAAAAATGTGATTTTTATTGCTAAGATATTTTTATTTCCAATAATGATTATTTTTACATATTCTACTTATACATGAATATTTTTCAACACATGAATATTTCAGAAAATTTCGTCATTATAACGGTAGGGTAATTAAAACCTGCACCGTGTTCAGCACGGCTCTTCTGCTATACTAGGCCTCGCGGCGACACATGGGTTTCATCTTTATAATTTCCACAATAAAATTCATTTTCACAACACTGTGAATTTACCGTAAACACAATCAATTTTGTTGCAACCACAATCAATCGCACACAATCGCAATCAGTTTCACACCACAATACAAGCAAGTCGTTTGTTGACTCACTTTTTGGTAAAAGTTGTCACGCTGAATATCTGGATAGCATCGCGCTCGGATATGGAGAACAACATCAGAAGATCGACAGCGATTTGGTCAAAGTCGCATCACGAACAAAGAAAGGCCCGAAATTCCTATCAGACAACCTTTTTTGGGCCCAAAAACAGCAATTACGAAGCTGAGCTTGTTAATTCTTGTAGATCTATGAATTAGCTTCAGTTTGAGCTTTGGTTTGGCTCAATCGGACTTACGGTTCGAAATTTACGCTCATTTCTGTGAATGGGTGTAATATGGCAATTTCCTGGATAAAGCGACAAAGCGTCACACAATCGGAGTACGGCTCGTGCATCTTCTTTGGCTCATGGTGCATCCTCGGTTCGCCCTTCATCGGATTGCCCACCCTCGGATCGTGACGCACCCTCAGACCACGACCCGTTCGTGGTACACCTCCTGATCACGACCCGCTCGTGACACACCAGCTTCACCATACAGCTCACGATCAGACCTTGGTTCGTGGAGCCCATATCACGATCCGATCCCATGACCATGAACCGACCCATGCACCTACTGATACACGCACTGTTTTGGTATTTTCTCATGCCACATCTTGCTCCTACTTTTCCAGATCGGGTGCCACGTACCCCATCACGAACAGGTCTTCCCAGAAGCTCTCCTACAGCTATAAATGCACCTCTATATGGAATTTTAAAGGAATTTCTCATGGATTTTTTGGATGAGACTTTCTCTAACATCTAGACAGCCTCTGCCATTACCGATTGCAAGGACTTTGGACCTTTCTACACATAAATTCTCCTCTTGTAATCTCAATTAACACACGGATTGTGTGTCTGCATACAACTTATTCTTGTAATCTGTCAGTATAACAATAAGATTATAAAGTGGACGTAGGCTACATCTACAGCCAAACCACTATAAAAAATTCATGTGTCTCCTCTTATTTATCATTTTCTGCATTCTGTGACCTGCATTTGGGTGTTAGGCCATTTTTTGGTCTAACATTTTGGCATGCCAAGTAGGGGGCCACACAACAACATCAACTTCTGCTTGGATTTTTAGGCTATTGGATAAATGGAAAACAAAAGGAAGAAGACTGGAACTTCTGCTCATGCCGGTGATGCTGACGCTGAAGACGAAAGGAATGAGGCAAGCCTGGAGGCTTCCTCCCATGAAGACCCATCAGCATACTTGACCAGAGAAGAGATGGACGGTGTTCTCGCTGAATTGAGGGATCAAATGGCAAAGCAAGATGATCTCCTCAGGAAGCAATAGGAAATGATCAACTAATCTTCGCTCGGATAGATGGAAGGCCGAGCAACGCTTAAGTCATTGGAAATAAAAACACAGAAGCGGCTCACGCATCACATGGACTCAGGGGCAACCCCCTCCCTATCGGAAATGCACTGCTATCTACTTTAACTCCAAATCAGATGAACACCGGATTGCGAGCTCCTGCTCCTCAACAGCATCAACCATCTCGTGATACACCTCTGAACCACGACTCGGATCGTGCTGCACCACCAGGCTCACGAGTTGATCCCAGCAACTTGCTCCCGCCTACTCAACATCAACCGATTCGTGGCCTACTTCTAGAACCCGATCGGATCACACCTCATGGACCACTAACCAGCCTCCACGATACACTCCACCTCGACCCACGAGCCTCGAACTGCGAGCCCTATGCTCCACGAACCAGCCCTAACGATCCGCTCCCGGCAGCTCGCCAACAACTTCCATCCACTCTTGCATTCAACGCTGGGAGCACCAGCTCTGATCTTGGCAATTTACAGCAACTTTTTGAAGGCGATTGGCTCGCAAATCTGATTCAACGCCTCTTAAGAGGCCGCATTTATCAGAATGATGCGGATGACGTCAATCACAACCCATTCACACAAGAAATCAGGAATTCTCGCAATCCCCTGGATTTCAAACTTCCACAACTGGAGCCCTACAATGGCAGGACCGATCCTACTGTGCACTAGATGCGCTACAAACGGCATATGGAAGTTCAATCGGCATCAGAAAACGTCATGGCAAAATGTTTTCCCCTCTTTCTAACTGATATAGCAGCCATGTGGATTCGTCAGCTACAAACGGAATCGATCAGCAGTTGGAACATGTTGGTCGCACGCTTCCTCGATCAATTTCGGGTCCACATCGCACGACCCAAGAATGTCATGTCCCTCACCACAGTCAAGCAGAGGCCAAGAGAAACTCTACGTTCATTCCTGGAAAGATTCAACATTGCAGCAACATCAGTTGATCGCCCTGAACCATCGATGGTACTGATGGCAGCAACATCCGGCGTTCTAGATAACTCGGAGTTTAAAAAATTCTTATGCCGAGATCCACCACAAAATATCGGCGAATTCTACCTTGAAGCAGCCAATGCAAAGAATGATTCTGGATAGATTTCTGCGGGAAGAAGATGCAACTTCCGAGAAGAAAACCCTCGAAGTCAACATGCTCAAAGTGGAGAACCATCTGATTCTGGAAAAGGCAAAGGAGCAGCCAATGCAAAGAATGATGGTAATGGTCCACCCCGGAGAGGGTCCAGATATGACAAATACACTGAACTGAATGACACCCTAAGTAATATCTTCGTAGATACAGGGGGTGCTGCCTCATATCCAAGGCCACCCAAGAGGGAACCAACACTAGCACAACGCAATTCTGGCAGACACTGCATATTTCATGACATGGATGGTCATAACACTGATGACTGTAGGCATTTGCGAGACCTTATCGAGGATCTGGTCAGGCGAAGAGAGCTACCCGAGTACGTCATTCAACCAACAACGCCTGCATCTGCCCCTGCGTTGCCACCACCGACTCGCCGAAGAGGGAATAATCCTGGACCGAGCCATCGCGGGATTATTATCAACTGATCCCACTCAGCGGATCCCTTCAGTTTGTCGGACTCCGGTTTGTAGTTCATGTTTTTAGGCAACTTCTCGCCCCTCTTTGTTTTTAACGCATGTAATAAGCGCAGCAACATTGGACCACACGCACGGAACCGGCCTGTAGTCTCCAGTCGTGTTCGGGGTTGGAATAACTGCCACTTAGCTTTCATGAATCAATAATGATCACTCTTGAGCTCCGGCTCCTAACTGGATCCGTCCAGTATAAACATTGAGCTCCGGCTCCCAACTAGGTCCGTCTAGTACAAACATGAGCTCTGACTCCCAATTGGATCCATCTACTATAATCAAATTCTCATGTGCTTTTCCTTGGTCATCTTATCCTGGTAAGGCGATCTTGGAACTTCTTGTGCTTTTCCTTGGTCATCTTACTCTGATAAGGCCGTCTTGGAACTTTCATGGCATTTCCTTGGTCGTCTTACTCCGTTAAGGCCATCTGGGAACCCCTCTAACATCTCCTCAGATGGTTTACTCCAGTAAGGCCATCTAGGAAATATTTTTGCGTTATTTGTTTTATCTTCCTGCAGGTACAAACTCCTGGTCTTCTTGGATTTCTCTGGCCTTAATACGATCCCGTGTGATCGTCGGTTTTCTGGCCTTAATACGATCCGGCATCATCGTCGCATTTTGGGTTTGGATTTCTCAAATTATCCAGAAAACATCTTCCTTCAACCAGAAAGATATGTTCTGGGGGGCAAACATGTTGACACACTTTTTGGTAAAAGCTGTCACACTGAATATCTGGATAGCATCGCGCTCGGATATGGAGAACAACATCAGAAGATCGGCAGCGATTGGTCAAAGTCGCATCATGAACAAAGAAAGGCCCGAAACTCCTATCAGACGACCTTTTTTGGGCCCAAAAACAGCAATTACGAAGCTAAGCTCTGTAACTCTTGTAGAACTCTGAATTAATGAGATTTGGTTTGGCTCAATCGGACTTACGGTTTGAAAGTTACGCCCGTTTCCGTGAATGGGTGTAATCTTGCAATTTCCTGGATAAAGCGACAAAGCGTCACATGATCGGAGTACGGTTCGTGCATCCTCTCTGGCTTGTGGTGCTTCCTCGGTTCGCCCTTCATCAGATCGCCCCTGGATCGTGGCGCACCCTCAGACCACGACCCGTTCGTGGTACACCTCCTAATCACGACCCGCTCATGAAACACCAGTTCACCATACAGCTCACGATCAGACCTCGGTTCGTGAAGCCCATATCACGATCCGATCTCATGACCACGAACCGACCCCTGCACTTGCTGATACACGCACTATTTTGACCTGTTCTCATGCCACATCTTGCTCCTACTTCTCCGGATCGGGCGCCACATACCCCATCACGAACCGGTCTTCCCAGAGGCTCTCCTACAGTTATAAATACACCTCTACATGGGATTTTAAAGGAATTTCTCTTGGACTTTTTGGCTGGGACTTTCTCCTACATCTGGACAGTCTCTACCATTACCGATTGCAAGGACTTTGCACCTATCTACACATAAATTCTCCTCTTATAATCTCAAGTAACACACGGATTGTGTGTCTGCATATAATTGATTCTTGTAATCTGTCAGTATAACAATAAGATTATAAAGTAGACGTAGGCTACATCTACAGCCGAACCACTATAAAAACTTCGTGTGTCTCCTCTTATTTATCATTTTCTGCATTCTGTGATCTGTGATCTGCATTTGGGTGTTAGGCCCAAATTTTGGTCTAACATCGTCCATGGTCTATAGACGACGGTGTAAGGAGCTACTAAACTCCGTCTGCAACCTAATATAATTTCATTTATTTATTTATGAATTCAGAAATCTCACATTGGTTTTGACTTCACCTAAAATTATAGATGGCTCTAAAATTCTACATGTTTTTTTAGAATGTCGTGTACGATACCACGAGTCCAATGACTCCTTTTTCATCGAATTTCGTGATCGTATGATAAAAATATGATTTTTATAATTAAATTCAACTTTGCAACACTTTAAAGTGTTATAAACAGTTAAAAAAATAACTGCCATTTACTTCAGCCTTTGCTCGAAACTAGGTTTCGAATTTACTTCCAATCCATGTAGTTGGATGCCGACTGGATTATACCCGACGTAGTGCTTGGAGAGGCACACCAGTCGACCCCACCACCATCGAACTATAACTGGTGGTGCAGGAGCAAATCGACGGTGAACGGTGGATTTTCAGAGCAACGATTCGAGCACAGTACCAAATGAGGGAAGGCGAGACTGATATGGATTCAAAGAGGAGGAGTATATCTACAAAATCCTCAACAGGATCGTTTGATTTCATTGAGCGGATTAGGAGTTACGGAGGAGAGAATGTGGGAAGGGTAGCTGCCATCATTTTGAAGAGTATAGGTTTTCCTGATTAGCAAGAAAATGGAATGGAATTTCATGATTGGCCTGTGGATTCATAATTAAATTATTTAATTCTTTAATTCTGAAAAGGCCCGTTAATCTATATGATCTCCAAATCAAGCCCAACGACTATAACCGCTAGCTAAATACCCCCATTCCGGACACAATGGAATATGTTTCGTAAGCCCATTCGACTGTTTCAGTCAGTTATTCTCCAAATTAAAATATAAAACATTCAATATTAGATTTGAATGTACATTTTAATTTAATGGGGCCAAATGATGATTCCGAAAATTCTAGAAAAATAAATCTAGCTATATTTTGACGATACGGTCCTAACAAAATTAATTTCGTCGAATTTGAAAACTGTTTGAAAAATGGGCTTTTTAATGGTCGATCTAATTTAATAGAAATCACTAAACGCGTTTTAATTTACCACGCTCACATATTAATACCAAAAATTATGGAATTTTAAACCCAGAAATAATTTGACATTTTAGATCCAAGCAAAGTGGTTTCGTCGAAAACGGAGGTCGTTTGCACAATGACTATATTTAAGGGCTGATATTATATTAAATTCCATAGCGACTATTTTAAATTTTAAACTGGACATAACTTTCAATTCTCGTTATGAAATCTGGATTTTTCACATTCGTCAGAAAGATATAATTAAACAAATTCAAATATTTCTAGTTTTACTGAAATCGGATTTATTTTGAATTATGTACATTCTTTTGAAATTTGAAATCGAAATTTTAAACTACCGCGCCATTTCAGGCTCGTTTTATAATTAAAATAAATATATATGTTCTAGCTTCAATTTAAATAAATTTTAAATCATTATTATTAAAAATAAATCATTTTAAATATTCCAAATTCACATAATTAACTATAATAAAAAAAAAAATTGGTTCTGATTTTCTGGATTGTTACAATCTCAACTACTTAAAACTTTTCGTCCTCGAAAAGGAAACAACAGTAAAGTAGGAAACAAAACGGAAATGCAAAATATTGTAAATGTACCTTGCACCAGAGCTAATCAGAGATATCCACTCTGCACTTCGGATAAACCTGCTTAATGATATCTTCTATCTCCCATGTATAGTCTCTAGGATCCCCGCTCCACTACACTTTGACTAAATGTATCTTCTTGTTCCTTAGTACTCTTTTTTCTTTGCCAATAATTTTTAGTGGCTCTCTTCTCACTTATAAGCTTGGAGTAATTTCCAAATCTTGTTGCGCTGCTTCTTCCACAATCAAGTCTAGATTATGCACATACTTTCTAAGTTTAGACACGTGAAATACATCATGTACTCCAGGCAACCAGTCACGCAACTAAACCCTATAAGCAAGAGTTCCAATCCTCTCAAGTTTATGAAATGGACCAATAAATCTAGGCGCCAACTTCCTTGTTTTCCCAAATCGGATTACTCCCATCGGAGAAACTCTTAAATATACATAATCACCAACAGCAAATGCTAAATCCCTTCTTCATGAATCTGCATAACACTTCTGTGGGCTTTGAGCTATTTGTAGTAGCTTTTTAATGAAATCGACTTTATCCAAAGCTTTTCGAATCATGTTGGGACCTAATATTAGTAGATTGCTTGATTCCACCCAACATGCGGGAGATCTACATGGTCTACCATACAATGCTTCGAATGGTGACATTTTTAAGCTTGCTTAATAGATGTTATTATATGAGAATTCAAACAAATGTAAGTGATCTTCCCATGATCCACCAAAATCAAGAATACATGCCCGCAACAAGTCTTCTAGTATACGATTCACCCTCTTAGTTTGGCCATCTGTTTGAGGATGATATGCGGTGCTCAAATTTAACTTTGTCCCCAGCTCTACCTTGAATGCTTCCCAGAATTTACTAGCGAATATCGGGTCACAATCACTAACAATACTACTGGAAACTCCATGTAATCTGAAAATTTCTTTGAAATAAATTTGCGCCAGACTTTGAGCTGTTCTAGTCGATCTGACAGGAATAAAATGGGCGGTCTTCGTGAAACGATCTATGGTCACCCATATACTGTCATTTCCTTTCCTGGTTTGGGGTAAACCATCAATAAAATCCAAGGAAATTTGATCCCACTTCCAATTTGGAACCTCTAATGGTTGTAACAATCCGATAAGTTTTTGCTGATCACTTTTGACTTCTTGGCAAGTAGAACACCTGCTAACATAAATGGAAATATCTCTTTTCATAGATCTTTACTAGAACATATGCTTGAGATCATGATACGTCTTACACACCCCTGAATGAATACTAAGCTTGGATTTGTGATATTCATCCAGTACTTCTCTTCTGAGCTTTGGAATATTCGAAACACAAATTCGGCCTAGTAACCTCAGAACTTCCTTGTTATCAATCTGAAAACTCGAGAGTTTGCCTTCCCGAACTCTTTTACTAATTCTCTGAATAAATTCATCATCCTTTTGAAGAACAGAGATTTTGTCAATCAATGAAGGCGTAATAATGAGACTAGCGATAATTGCATTCTTCCTGCTAAGCGCATTTGCTACTACGTTGGCTTTCCCTAGAGTATACAAAATATCAAGATCGTATGCTGCAAGAAATTCTAACCAACGCTACTGCCTCAAATTCAAGTCCTTCTGGGTGAACAGATACTTTAATGACTTATGATCTGTATATAATTCGAACTTCTCACCCAAAAGATGGTGCCTCCATATTTTCAGAGCAAACACGACGGCTAACAACTCAAGATCATGAGTAGATATCTCTTCTCACGCGGCTTTAACTGACGGCTAGCATAGGCAACTACTTTGCCTCTTTGCATTAATACCGCACCAACACCTTCAAGAGAGGCATCTGTGTGAATATCAAATCTTGATTGCCATCAATAATAGTCAACACTGGAGCAGTAGTCAACCTTAATTTTAGCTCTTGGAAAGCTGCCTCACATTCAAGCATCCAATTAAACCTTGTATGCTTTTTTGGTAAGTTTCGTTAATGGACTAGATAGCTTCGAAAAATCTCTAACGAATTTTTGATAATATCCAACCAACCCTAGAAAACTTCTGACTTCTGTAGGCATGCTAGGCTGCTTCCAGTCTCGAATTGCTATGATTTTACTTGGATCCACTGAAATTCCTTCCTTCGATACTACATGACTGAAGAACTTTACTTCTTTCCAGAATATGCATTTAGAAAATTTTGCCTTTAAAGCATTCTTTCTCAGAATTTCCAAAACTTCTTCCAAATGCTTCGCATGCACGGTAGTTGACTTATAGAAGATTAAAATGTTGTCAATGAAAACCAGTACAAATTTATTCTACACATCGCGGAATACTCTGTTCATTAAATCGACAAAATAAGCAAGAGCGTTACATAAGCCGATTGAAATTACTAACCACTCATAAAATATGTCTGGACCTCTGAAAGCTGTCAAAGGAACACATTCTTCGACAATACGCAATTGACGGAAACCTGTAGCTATGTCCATTCTTGAAAATACTTTAGCTCCATTCAAGCGATCTAATAAATCATCAATACGCGGTAATGAATATTTAATCTTTAGCATCTGCTTATTGAGATCTCGGTAATCCACACACAATCTGAGAGTACCTTATGACTTTAGGACAAACACTACTACTGCACCCCAATTTGAAAAGCTAGGCCTGATCATACCTTTCCACAAAATCTATTTAGTTTGATTACTCAATTCTTCTTTCTCTTTCAATGTCATTCTATGAATAGCATGAACAACTGGCCTTGCATTCGGAACTAAATCATTCCTGAAGTCAATTTCTCTCTGTGGCGGTAAGCTATCCACTTCTTTGAACACATCCGCATAATTCTTAGCGACAGGAATATTTCTATAGAAGCAGAAGAAACATCAAGAGCAACCCAAAATTCTTTTCTATCTAAATCAGAGCCTATGCATGGTATAACAATATTTCCAAGCTTCGTTTTAACTTTACAATTCTTTCGGCACATTTAACTTCGGACTTGTAACATCCCGTAATTCTATAACACTAAGATTCACAAATCAAGGCAGGCTTAAATTTTAAAATCAAAATCAAGGGAAACGGGCTGGCCCATTGCGTTCGTCTTGGAATTCTGCATGAGATAGTGTCCGAGTTTGCGTTAATCGGACTTCGTATGAAGGAGTTATGGTCTTCAGAAGTTTCAGAATTCGATTTAAAAATTAGAACAGGTCAGAAAACGAGTTCAAATTCGAAAAACAGACCCAGATTGGGCTGGGCGGGAAAATTCTAGCTCAGGACCCAGGTCGACTGGGTAGTCGACGTGGGTGTCGACCTGGGGTACCCAGGTCGACTGGGTAGTCGACCCCCCTGCTTTTTCCGGATCTGCAGTCTGGTTCGTTCTTCTGTATCCGGACGCCATTCTGACCAGATTTGTCCGCCTAATCCTATATAAACAGCCTTAGTCTCCTTCTCTATTCACAATTCTTTTCTATCCTTATGCTGCCTCTGAGAAATGAATAAATAAGTAAGTAAAATAATATATATAAAATAAATCAAGACGAGGAAATGCTGCTCAAGACTTTCAAGAGGAGATTCAAAACAAGCTAGGATTCAAGTGAAGATTCAAACAACTGCAACGACTATTTTTCTACGAATTTAATCTAATCTCTGTAAGTCGGTTACTTTTTAGACTGGAACATTTTCTCTATTCGTGACATGAAATTAAAGGAATAAAAGAATATGCCAAATTCTCACTATTCGAATCAGTGCTTATATCCTTGGACCTAATTAAGAACTGTTATGATTCGATGACCAATTAGGCATTGCTTATGACTATGAACATTGCCTATGACTATGAACATTGCCTATGACCATGAGCATTGCCTATGACTGTGACTGTGACTATGAGAATTATTTCCTTGACTATGAACACAAGCTTATGCCTTTGATTAGGAAACATAAAACTATTGCCTATGACATAACAAGGACAACAGTGATTAAGCACCTATGATTCATGACTAGGAAAGTGTTCCTTAAGTTTTATGACTGTGAAATTGGGTCTAAACCTGATTATCTATTCTTTCTATTCTTGGTTTTCTTTACCTATTAAGTTAGGTCTACCCATGTTTATCTATTCTGTCTATTCTTGGTTTTCTTTGGTTTTAGATCTTGGGAATTTACCTATTAAGTTAGCTCTACCCATGTTTATCTATTCTGTCTATTCTTGGTTTTCTTTGGTTTTAGATCTTGGGAATTTACCTATTAAGTTAGGTCTACCCATGTTCTTGAACCTATACTATTCAACCCTTTTCATGTCGTAATATTACCATATCTATATGCCTGTGAATTGTCATCTTATACCAATTGTTATGTCTGCTCTTTCATGGCATTTTGGCACATTCCCTTCTATCCACGAATCTGGCTCTATTTATGATCTAGGTTGAATCACGATTATACGAACGATGGGAATATGTTTTGGGGGAAAACATGAAATTGACTAAACTTGGAAATTGGCATAATATGATGAAAATTAGAATAACAAGTCTAGTTTTGACATGAACTGAAATTAGAATATTAAATCAGAATTGGGTGGCTAAGTTAAGCATGATAAGTATATTAGCATAATTTACATACATTGGGCATAAAAGGTAAATGGTTAAATGGGCCACAAAACAGGTAGTTGGTATGCAAATTTCGTTTTGGGCATAAACGGTGAACTAGAATATAAAATCTAGTTTGGCATAAACTGTAAACTAGAATATAGAATCTAGTTTTGGCATGAATTGTAAATGGGGGTGTTGGATCTAAATTGCTATAAACTGTAAGATAGGCAAATCAAGATTTGGGCCTAGAATACAAGTCCATTAGTAGGCATGGCAAATGTATAGGGTATAGGCCAAATTTATTTTAAAAAAGGGAAAATGGACTTTGAGGATAAGTGGCTAAACTTTGAGGACAAATTGTTAACAATTTAAAAGAAAGGTTTATTAATGACATCTCTTTTAATAATACATACACCAGAAAGTTCTAGGGTGACAAAGAGGATAGTGTCTAGGCTTGGGTTTGGAAAATACAAGTTTCCTGCTCTCCCTGGCTATCCCTAACTGAACCGACGGACGGGATGGTTACTTTCAAAACCTGATTTGAAAATTAGTCAAAACCCTTTGAACGTAGAAAACACGAATATGCCTAACCCGAGGTTAGACTGAGTTGCGATGTAAACCTGCCCGGAACCAACCGGCACATCCAGTAATTGCAATAATATCTGTCTAATGTGAGTGGTAGCGGCTTTAATTTATTTAGTTAAAGCTAGAACAAGAACGGTAGGGTTAAGTTAACTAAGACATTTAACCAATTCAACATGATAACCAGACCGGTGGGTGGGGTTAGGTTCATACAGACACTTAAGCTAGAATGGGAGGGTTAAGTCCATAGGAACACTTAACCAACTAAACACAGTTAAGCTAGAATGGGAAGGCTAAGTCCATAGGGACACTTAACCAACTTAACATGGTAACAAGACAAGATTTGTAGGGGTTAAGTAACTAAGAAAACACTTAGCCAAATTAACATGTTAACTAAACTAGAAGGTGGGGTAAAGTAAAGTTGATACACTTAGCCAAATTAACATGTTAACTAGACTTGAGGTTGGGGTTAAGTAAAATTTAATACACTTAGCCAATTTGATATGTTAGCTGGACTAGACTGTAGGGTTAAGTAAGCTTGAACACTTAACCATCAGATTGTGATAAAGGAATAGGGTTAAGTTTAAAACATGAAGGGATAATACTTAACCGTTAATAACATGTTAGTTAAAACAGACGGGCAAGGTTAAGTTAAAAAGGAACACTTAACCAATACTGGATGAATGGGTAGGGTTAAGTAATAAGAAATACTTAACCAATATTACTTGGTTTGTGGTAGGGTTAAGTCAACATGAATTACTGATAACACTTAACCAGTTTAACAGGATAAACGAAGAGGGTTAAGTTAGCTTGAATTGACTAATGACACTAAACCAATCCAAATTGACAGGGAAAGAGAACTAAGTAGTAAACCTTAATTAAAAAGGAGCTAAGTAGTAAACCTTAGTTAAGAAAACAACGATTCTGGAAACTAAGTGGTAAACCTTAGTTAGTAAAACTAAATAGTAATTCTTAGTATAACACGGGAAGGAGCGAATGTCCATCTGAGTAAAAAGAAGGCTCCAAAGAATTGGGTTACGAAGCCCGAGGCTTCGAGGGGACGTGAGGGTACTCTTGGTATCCCTCTGTGAGGCTGCAGATGATCCTCCTGGGCTCACAGAGGTTAAGGTCTACGTTAGAAGAACCAGGGGTAGGCCTTGGTTGCAATATATGGCAACCTAAAGACTAGGATGGACCAGCGTGATTCGGCGAGAAAACGGTAGCCCTGTGATAGCAACTCATTGTCTACCATCCATCTTGAGTCAATCGAGATACGTGAAACGGAAAGACGGAGAACTCCAAAAGACCATATACTTGCTATCTTGTTATGGGTGAGGATGGCCATAGGATAGTGGGGCATCGGTGGCCTGCGTATAGTTCTCATTTTTCAAGGTGTGCCTTTCATTAGTTGAGGGAGGGGTCAAGTGGGACCATATCCACTGGAATAAAAACAGACCTTAGCATCTGCATCGGCAGATATCTGAAAGCTCCGGACCGAGTTCTGTGTTTCTTGATTTGCCCTGCCACACGACTTGGGCCGCACATTACAGGACATGTGCATCTAGACAAGCGATAACGATTCACGATACATGTGTGGGGAAGTATAGGAACATATACCACTCTATGTAGTGTGTCCTAGACTTGGGAGCATCGTTCGACAGGTAGCGTAATCCCTAGTTGGACTAGGTGGCATAAACCCTGAATCCGAGAAGCGTTCAGCAGATAGCGTAAACTCTAGTTGAATCTAGAAAGCACTAGATAGAAAACCCTAGATTAGATATAGGTAATAAATAATAAATGTATGCCTGAAGGCAATGGGAACTACAGGGATTGGGATCACGTTATCGTTACTAGTTGGGACACTAGTTAGGCGATGCCGAGATATAGGAATCAGTATAACAAGGAAATAACGAAGCGGCGAAAGTATTAGAACATATCCAGTTTATCTTATCCCAGCATATCTTGTGTTAATCTTGTCTAATCTTGCCAACCCTATCATCATGGTGTTATCTTGTATTCAGTTAATTCATGTCGTTTTGTTTTTCTATGTTCACATGCTAGAAGTTACTGAACTTACTCAGGCTTTATGTCTGACTCTGTTTTTCTTTCGTCTTCTTTTCTTCCATCCCCCCCCCCCCCCAGGTAGTAAAGGAGGGAATAGTATAGCTCAGGTTAAGTTGGAGTGTCACTCTTTCCCAGCTTGAAGATTTGTCGAAGTTTTGCTTGGATTCTCTTTTCAGATACTATGGCTGGCTCTTGCTACATTGGGGAATATAAATGTTGTTTTTATGCTTCTTTATTTTGTAAGACAGATGATACTGTGACATTATAAAGAAATCATTGTACAAACTATTTTATCAATAAAGCAAAGTTTCATTTTCCGCTGTTGTAATTTCTGTCTGTCTTGTAATTTATCTGCATCTTTTACCTTAAAATGCTCCACAGAACTTAGTGCATTCCCTTTGTGAGTGACACTAACGGATGTGGGGTGTTACACGTGGTATCAGAGCTGAAGGTTACCAGATCAGATAAAGGATTTGAAAAATTATTTTCAAAATGGTTTTAAAAGAAGCATTTTCAAGAGAAAAGATTTGTTTTAACGGCATATTCCCCAAAAGCCATACGCACTATCTTCTCTTCCTCTGTTTGAATTCTTGTCCCCTCCTATCTTGAGTCTCTAGGGCTCCTGGCTTTCTGGGAGGTAACCTCATCGAAGGGCGAAGTAGTACCTGACTTCCATCCATAGCCATAGTTGTTTCACATACGGCCAGTTTTCTTTCAAGCTTATAAGGTTTTCTGTACGATGGAAGCAGCTTTCGAGATATTTGTCAACATGGTTACACACGGAAGGGGATGAGGAGTTTGGCTAAGGAGCACAACCCTAGGATGAGGAATTCATGGATGTAGATTTAGCTCACGAAGGGGGAAGAAATTTTAAACCTAAGACAAGAGGAAGTATCTTTACTAGGGTATAATAGGACATATAATTAAGGACAAGGGCAAGAACGAGGAACAAGATTTTCAGAAGGGCAAGTACATACTTTCGCCACCAAGCGTACCTAGGAGAAAGGTAGTAAAGTTCTGTTGGAAGAGTCTAGTTTTGCTGTTCGTACTCTTTCCTTTGGTTTTAGCGTTTCGCATTTTTTCATATCCACTTCCATAGTTGAGTCACTGCACCATAGTACTTGTATAGTAGAAAGGTCCCACTAGAGTCTCAAATCCAATTGGTGGTCCGACCAGTTTATTTTTGGTTAGTAGGTATTTGAGAATAGCTATCAAGTTTGCTTATACCATCTCACGTAGATCATCTAAATTCGGAGGAGATATTCCTTGGGTGCTTGTCTGATATTGGTTTAGGCCTTTGGGGCTTGTACTGGAGGAATGTCGAGTTCGACTAGGATGGTTTGCGTGAGAGATGAATAGTTGTGGCAGACACTCTAAAAAGCACGTAGTAACCTTTCGACCCTTATAGTTATGGCATGGCGGATAAGAGTGAGACCTCTAATCATCTTAGTACATATTCTTGGTACCGTGATTGACATCTATTTATTTTCGAAATGGAGATCAGAAACTTCACAATCGTGAAGTTCAATTAGTTAAGACACAGTGGAGTAAAGCTCAAGAAGGCTAGATACTAGCGTCATACCCTTTTCCTTAAGGGTGCATCCTGGATTTCTTTTATTTGTAGGAGCTTTACGCAAAATTGTTCCTCTCTTTCCAAAGTATATCCTCTAGGTCGTATCTTCGATCCTTAGGTAGAAGCCAATGGATGCAAACATGTATTTGAAACATGTTATGATTGATGGTTGCAAGTGGTTGCTAATGGTTGCTCGTGAATTCATATGCATACGTATTAGGCACTAGATTAGTTCGGACGCTTTCATATTACATTTACAGATATGTATTTGTTTGTAAGTTGAGCTTGATATGTTATCATATGGATGTTGTATATGGATGAATGGCTATGCACACATGTAGTATTTACATAACTAGGGATGCTTGCATACATAATTGGATGCATGGCACTGACATGATTCGCATTAAGGAGGTCAACTGAATTAGTAGACCACCTGATTTTGCATTAGATAAAGACATATACACACACTATGCTTATGAACATGAGAGCATTAGAAATCTTTTAAGGACAATGAATGTCTGTGATTGAATGGTTGAGTAGATGGGTGGTTGGATGGTAGAACACATTCTTCCTAACTTGAAGATTTCGGGGACGAAATCCTTTTAAGTGGGGGAGAATGTAACACCCCGTAATTCTATAACACTAAGATTCACAAATCAAGGCAGACTTAAATTTTAAAATCAAAATCAAGGGAAACGGGCTGCGCCATTGCGTTCGTCTCGGAATTCTGCATGAGATAGAGTCCGAGTTTGCGTTAATCGGACTCCGTACGAAGGAGTTATGGTCTTCAGAAGTTTCAGAATTCGATTTAAAAATTCGAACAGGTCAGAAAACGAGTTCAAATTCGAAAAACAGGCCCAGATTGGGCTGGGCGGGAAAATTCCCGCCCAGGACCCAGGTCGACTGGGTAGTCGACCTGGAGGTACCCTGGTCGACTGGGTAGTCAACCTGGGGGTCGACCCCCCCCCCCCCCCCCCCCGCTTTTTGCAGATCTGCAGTCTGGTTCGTTCTTCTGTATCCGGACGCCATTCTAACCAGATTCGTCCGCCTAATCCTATATAAACAGCCTTAGTCTCCTTCTCTATTCAAAATTCTTTTCTATCCTTATGCTGCCTCAGAGAAATGAATAAATAAGTGAGTAAAATAATATATATAAAATAAATCAAGATGAGGAAATGCTGCTCAAGACTTTCAAGAGGAGATTCAAAACAAGCTAGGATTCAAGTGAAGATTCAAACAACTGCAACGACCGTTTTTCTATGAATTTAATCTAATCTCTGTAAGTCGGTTACTTTTTAGATTTGAACATTTTATCTATTCGTGACATGAAATTAAAGAAATAAAAGAATATGCCAAATTCTCTCTATGCGAATCAGTGCTTATATCCTTGGACCTAATTAAGAACTGTTATGATTCGATGACCAATTAGGCATTGCCTATGACTATGAACATTGCCTATGACTATGAACATTGCTTATGACCATGAGCATTGCCTATGATTGTGACTGTGACTATGAGAATTATTTCCTTGACTATGAACACAAGCTTATGCCTTTGATTAGGAAACATAAAACTATTGCCTATGACATAACAAGGACAACTGTGATTAAACACCTATGATTCATGACTAGGAAAGTGTTGCATAAGTTTTGTGACTATGAAATTGGGTCTAAACCTGATTATCTATTCTGTCTATTCTTGGTTTTCTTTGGTTTTAGATCTTGGGAATTTACCTATTAAATTAGGTCTACCCATGTTTATCTATTCTGTCTATTCTTGGTTTTCTTTGGTTTTAGATCTTTAGGTCTACCCATGTTTATCTATTCTGTCCATTCTTGGTTTTCTTTGGTTTTAGATCTTGGGAATTTACCTATTAAGTTAGGTCTACCCATGTTCTTGAACCTATACTATTCAACCCTTTTCATGTCGTAATATTACCATATCTATATGCCTGTGAATTGTCATCTTATGCCAATTGTTATGTCTGTTCTTTCATGGCATTTTGGCTCATTCCGTTCTATCCATGAATCTAGCTCTATTTATGATCTAGTTTGAATCACGATTATACGAACGATGGGAATATGTTTTGGGGAAAAACATGAAATTGACTAAACTTGGAAATTGGCATAATTTGATGAAAATTAGAATAACAAGTCTAGTTTTGACATGAACTGAAATTAGAATATTAAATCATAATTGGGTGGCTAAGTTAAGCATGATAAGTATATTAGCATAATTTACATACATTGGGCATAAATGGTAAATGGTTAAATGGGCCACAAAACAGGTAGTTGGTATGCAAATTAAGTTTTGGGCATAAACGGTGAACTAGAATATAAAATCTAGTTTGGCATAAAATGTAAACTAGAATATAGAATCTAGTTTTGGCATGAACTGTAAATAGGGGTGTTGGATCTAAATTGCTATAAACTGTAAGATAGGCAAATCAAGATTTGGGCCTAGAATACAAGTCCATTAGTAGGCGTGGCAAATGTATAGGGTATAGGCCAAATTTATTTTAAAAAAGGGAAAATGGACTTTGAGGATAAGTGGTTAAACTTTGAGGATAAATTGTTAACAATTTAAAAGAAAGGTTTATTAATGACATCTCTTTTAATAATACATACACCAGAAAGTTCTAGGGTGACAGAGAGGATGGTGTCTAGGCTTGGGTTTGGAAAATACAAGTTTCCTGCTCTCCCTGGCTATCCCTAACTGATCCGACGGACGGGATGGTTACTTTCAAAAACTAATTTGAAAATTAATCAAAACCCTTTGAACTTAGAAAACACGAATATGCCTAACCCGAGGTTAGACTGAGTTGCGATGTAAACCTGCCCGGAACCAACCGGCACATCCAGTAATCGCAACAATATATGTCTAATGTGAGTGGTAGCGGCTTTAATTTATTTAGTTAAAGCTAGATCAAGAATGGTAGGGTTAAGTTAACTAAGACACTTAACCAATTCAATATGATAACCAGACCGGTGGGTGGGGTTAGGTTCATACAGACACATAAGCTAGAATGGGAGGGTTAAGTCCATAGGAACACTTAACCAACTTAACACAGTTAAGCTAGAATGGGAAGGCTAAGTCCATAGGGACACTTAACCAAGTTAACATGGTAACAAGACAAGATTTGTAGGGGTTAAGTAACTAAGAAAACACTTAGCCAAATTAACATGTTAACTAGACTAGAAGGTGGGGTTAAGTAAAGTTGATACACTTAGCCAAATTAACATGTTAACTAGACTAGAGGTTGGGGTTAAGTAAAATTTAATACACCTAGCCAATTTGATATGTTAGCTGGACTAGACCGTAGGACTAAGTAAGATTGAACACTTAACCATCAGATTGTGATAAAGGAATAGGGTTAAGTTTAAAACATGAAGGGATAATACTTAACCATTAATAACATGTTAGTTAAAACAGACGGGCAAGGTTAAGTTAAAAAGGAACACTTAACCAATACAGGATGAATGGGTAGGGTTAAGTAATAAGAAATACTTAACCAATATAACTTGGTTTGTGGTAGGGTTAAGTCAACATGAATTACTGATAACACTTAACCAGTTTAACAGGATAAACGAAGAGGGTTAAGTTAGCTTGAATTGACTAATGACACTTAACCAATCCAAATTGATGGGGAAAGAGAACTAAGTAGTAAACCTTAGTTAAAAAGGAGCTAAGTAGTAAACCTTAGTCAAGAAAACAATGATTCTGGAAACTAAGTGGTAAACCTTAGTTAGTAAAACTAAGTAGTAATTCTTAGTATAACACGGGAAGGAGCGAATGTCCGTCTGGGTAAAAAGAAGGCTCCAACGAATTGGGTTACGAAGCCCAATGCTTCGAGGGGATGTGAGGGTACTCTTGGTATCTCTCTGTGAGGCTGCCGATGATCCTCCTGGGCTCACAGAGGTTAAGGTCTGCGTTAGAAGAACCAGGGGTATGCCTTGGTTGCAATATATGGCAACCTAAAGACTAGGATGGACCAGCGTGATTCGGCGAGAAAACGGTAGCCCTGTGATAGCAACTCGTCGTCTACCATCCATCTTGAGTCAATCGAGATACGTGAAGCAGAAAGGCGGAGAACTCCAAAAGACCATATACTTGCTATCTAGTTATGGGTGAGGATGGCCATAGGATAGTGGGGCATCGGGGGCTTGCATATAGTTCTCATTTTTCAAGGTGTGCCTTTCATTAGTTGAGGGAGGGGTCAAGTGTGACCATAGCCATTGGAATAAAAACAGACCTTAACATCTGCATCGACAGATATCTGAAAGCTCCCGACCGAGTTCTGTGTTTCTTGATTTGCCCTGCCACAGGACTCGGGCCGCACATTACAGGACATGTGCATCTAGACAAGCGATAACGATTCGTGATACATGCGTGGGGAAGTATAGGAACATATACCACTCTAGGTAGTGTGTCCTAGACTTGGGGGCATCGTTCGACAGGAAGCGTAATCCCTAGTTGGACTAGGTGACATAAACCATGAATCCGAGAAGCGTTCAGCAGATAGCATAAACTCTAGTTGAATCTAGAAATCACTTGATAGAAAACCCTAGATTAGATCTAGGTAATAAATAATAAATGTATGCCTGAAGGCAATGGGAACTACAGGGATTGGGATCACGTTATCGTTACTAGTTGGGACACTAGTTAGGTGATGCAGAGATATTGGAATCAATATAACAAGGAAATAGCGAAGCGGTGAAAGTATTAGAACATATCCAGTTTATCTTATCTCAGCATATCTTGTGTTAATCTTGTCTAATCTTTCCAACCTTATCATCATGGTGTTATCTTGTATTCAGTTAATTCATGTTGTTTTGTTTTTCTATGTTCACATGCTAGAAGTTACTGAACCTACTCAGGCTTTATGTCTGACTCTGTTTTTCTTTCATCTTCTTTTCTTCCGTTCCCCCCCACCCCCCAGGTAGTAAAGTAGGGAATATTATAGCTCAGGTTAAGTTGGAGTGTCACTCTTTCCCAGCTTGAAGATTTGTCGAAGTTTTGCTTGGATTCTCTTTTCAGATACTATGGCTGGCTCTTGCTACATTGGGGAATATAAATGTTGTTTTTATGCTTCTTTATTTTGTAAGACAGATGATACTCTGACATTATAAAGAAATCGTTGTACAAACTATTTTATCAATAAAGCAAGGTTTCATTTTCCGTTGTTGTAATTTCTGTCAGTCTTGTAGTTTATCTGCATCTTTTACCTTAAAATGCTCCACAGAACTTAGTGCATTCCCTTTGTGAGTGACACTAACGGATGTGGGGTGTTACAGGACTCATATTTCATTAACCAATCCAGCCCAAGAATGATATCAAATTCATAAAAATTCATAACGATCGAATTGAAAGGAAACTGATGGCAAGAGTAGGAGACAGGCACTTTACAATATAAAACGAGAACAAGAGAACCCCCTATCGGATTATGAACTCCAATTGATTCTTTAAGATTCTTTAGTTTCAACTTCAACTTCTTAACCGTATTGCTTGAGATAAAGCTTTGCGGCACACCCGTATCAAACAATACTGTAACAGGAATATTGTGGACAATGAGCATGCCCTCTAAAACATCTGGCCTTTCCCTACTAGCTGAGGGCATTGCAGCATATGTCATGTTATTGACTTGAGCCACCTTGGTAATTTTTAAAAGCCGGCAATCTCTCTTTATATGACCTGACTTATGGCAAAGATTACATTCCCTGATCTCTTGAGACTTCTTATTGGATTTTGATCCATCCTTTCTTTGTTTCTTTAGAGATCTGCAATTTATCGCCAAATGTCCTTCTCTATTGCAGTTAGAGCACGTGGCAGTCGTTAAAGGTTCTTTCTTAGATCTAACCCCTTTCTTATTGACTTTAGGCATCTTATTGACCTCAGGCTTCGTACATGCCTCAGGGCTACCGGTTTCAAACTTTCTTTTGCTACTAGAGCTGCCTTCTTCTTCATCTTCCAAAGCACTTTGCTTATCAAGATCCTTATAGCGATAAGCCATTTGTATCGTTTTAGAAAAAGGAAGATTCACATGAGCAATTACTCAACTTTCGTATTTTCTTTGAAGTCCATTAATAAATATGAAATTATTCCTCAAAGGATCTTCAATTAGCTTCGGGACAAAACAAGAAAGTTCATTGAATTTATTCTGGTACTCCTGGATGGTCATATCTCTTTATTTAAGATTGTAAAACTCATCATATAGCCGCTCAATTGCTTCTGGAGGAATAAACCTTTCTTTGAAAATTTCTTTAAATCTATCTTAGGTAATATTACCTTCTGGATTTTCCTCAATAACAGTTTCCCACCAGATTAAAGCTTCGTCTTTGAGTGCGCAAGATGCCAGTAATCTTTTCCGATCATCTCTCAACTTTAAGCCTTCAAAAATTCTCTCAAAAGAACGCATCCATGCTTGTGTTTCAGTAACAGACTCTTTGCCCAAGGATGGTACTCCACCCAGATTTCGATACTTCTTTATTAGAACTTCTAACTCTGATTCTGGTTGTGGGAGCACAATTGGCTCATTAGATTGTTGAACCATAGAATTACTTCTTCTGTTTCTACCACTCATTTTCTACTATGTCTCCAAATAGCAGACAAAGAGTCAGGCCAACAAAAAAATATTGTAAAACATAGAGACATGTATATAAGTATAAATTCATCAATGGGGGTGTATTTTATTCTGCTATACTCATTATAGGACATTACTAATCTTATCTATAATGAGTCATTCGTCTTAGAATACTACTGATTCTATTTTTGACGAGTTCGTTAATATGTTATATTTCGGAGCTAAGGTTAACAAAAGTTCTGATACCAAATGTGATAACCCCAAACCCCCGTGCCACCAAAGTAAGGTTAATCATTGGAATATAACACATAAACAATTAATAGCAGAAAAAAAATATAGCACTACACCAAATAATGACATCAAATTATACTGGAAATAATATAATCATCAGAGTTACGCAACATAATAGGATCGTACTTAATACAGAATATAGTTTCAGCTTAATATAAAATGTTCGCAACAGAATCAAACGTAATGTACATAATGAAGTCTGAATAGCATAATAGAAATGATAGGATCCATCTTCAGCTCCATAGCTATCAAGAATGAGTCTGCTAAAACTTGAATACAAGGCTGCCTGTATAGAAAATAGGGCACTCGAGTTTGCAAAGTGAAACAAACTACGAGTCAGTCATGGGACTGGCATGAGAAATCTTACTTAACATATTTAATAATAAGGCTAATTACAGGACCACGCCACTAATGCAGAACAACTTTACTCCATTGGATTGTCAGTGCATAAATAAAGTAAACCATCTAAACAACACAATGCTTCTTAGAAAAATGAAACCATTATAAGACTCAAGTCCCATCACACAATGCAACGCAAACCGAAGGATAGATTTTTACCTTATAATGGCCAAAATATGCTTGATACGGATAAAGCAAAGTCATTTGATATTATCATTAGTGTATATATGTTTCAAAAACAATTTAAATCATAATATATCAATCATAGACGGCATAGCTACCATATACTATATCACCATATATAGGTTTACAATATAAAACGCAGGATGTCATATTGGAAGTTGGATTTCCATCATGAACCAAGGCAAGGGATCGTCCTTACTGAATTCGAGACACTCTGGACCATGCCTCAGGATCAGTCGCAACTGCATCTTAGATTATCAAGCCCGATCCGCACTTACTTTAGTGGATTAGTAATTCCTGAACAATACGTTTCTCCGCCTTGTGGGGCGTAAATATAAAGCCATTAGGGACTCAAATCCGAGGTACCTCGCTTTCCAATATCCACATAAGTAAATATGTCTGGGCTCCATACCATGACACCACTCCTAGCTGGAAAGAAACGCATGTCCTCCCTGCCATCCTCTCCCGTTTCCGGTTTATACCGAGGTGTGAGGCTCATGAAGTAACGCTATACACAAAGTTAGGCTAATTAAAGCTGTGCTTTGATCATCAACCACAAGGCTCTGCTTTTCAACAAAAGTCTTGATCATTTGCATCTTGGCATGCCACACTGACAATTCATGCCATGCGAGTGATGTTTATTGATATATAACCTCTGAGTTCGTACGTTTCAGAAAAGGGTGCTAAGAAAGAGAATAAATTCTCCGCTACCAAACAGATATATATATTTAATAGAAATCAGTCAACATAGAATAAAATCCAATGTCGAACATACATCCATTTACAAGTCCGTTCTAGGTCTGAAAGAAAATGGAGACACCTTATTCCTGGCCCTATATGTCCAATACGGAAATGAGGTTCTCGCATATCTGGACAATCAACTAGTACGTCCGGACAACTACCACTGTAACCCTTTCAAGGTAGCAACTCCAATCAAAGGCCTCATTAGTCATCCATTCGATGTAAAGATCGTCGGCTTCAACTACCGTCTTCAATATCTTTGACTTCTAGTCGTCGTATAATTATTTGGAATGAGAATTAACTCGGCCTTTTCAAATAATTCGTGAATATATAATTCAAATCAATTCTTTTCATTCCATATCGTTTATAATATTTTATAATGATTTATCGCTATTTTTATTTATACAATAATAGCCCCTAATAATTAAACAACGCTTCTGGTCATTACGCGGCCCTGACACTGTTTTTATTAAAATTTGAATTACACATTTATCAAAATCTAACTGTTGGATCTTAGCAAATTTTATATCTCAGAAAGATCTTTCCAAAGAGAACCCAATGGTTCCAGTTTTAGGAAAATCCGACAGCCGGATCTCTAGGTATAATCGTTTAAAGTTACGATTCCAAATCGCGAACTACAGTTGTGCGATTCGTTTTACTTGATATATATATATATATATATATATATATATATATGTGTGTGTGTGTGTGTGTGTGTGTGTGTGTGTGTTTCATTCGACGATCTCAAACTATTTATTCTTTAAATAATTTTGTACACTTCATTTTCCATGTTAAAAATTATATTTTTAATGAACGAAATCATATTTAACAAATTATCATTTTTCTAACTTTGCTAACATGTTGTAAATGACGAAAAAAACATATTATTATTTTTCTAACCTTGCTAACATGTTAATGATAATGAACAAAATATATGATTATCTTTCTAACATCGCTAACATGTAAATGTTAATGAACAAAACATATTATTATATTTTCTAACATCGCTAACATGTAAATGTTAATGAACAAAACATATTATTATATTTTCTGCCCTCGCTAACATGATAATGACAATATTTTTGTCTAACAAAATATATTTAACAAATGATTCTTTTTAATTTTAACGTCGCTAACATGTAACTGATAATGTTATAATAATCAAACCATATATTAACAAATGATCATTTTTTTCTAACTTCCCTAACATGTAATTAACATAATTTTAATGAATCAATAATACAATGAAAATAAAAAATTTATTGTCTAATCTTTTTATTTAAAACATGTTTATTTTTAATGAATCAAACATACAATAAAAATGTAATTTTTATTATTAAAAACATTTTCTTCAATCTTGCATCTTTTTCATGAATTAAGCATACAATAAGAATGTAATTTTTATTGTCCAGTCATTTAATTCCAAACAATGAATATTTCTCATCATTTCTTATATATAATAAAGAATTAAATTTTTATTGTTAAACTTTTCTATTTCAAATAATGATCATTTTTACATATTCTATTCATACAATAAAAATGTGATTTTTATTGTTAACATATTTTTATTTCAAATAATGATCATTTTTGCATATTCTATGCATACAATAAAAATGTGATTTTATTGTTAACATAATTTTATTTCCAATAATGATCATTTTTGCATATTCTATTCGTACAATAAAAATGTGAATTTTATTTTTAACATATTTTTATTTCCAATAATGATCATTTTTACATATTCTATTCGTACAATAAAAATGTGACTTTTATTGTTAACATATTTTTATTTCAAATAATCATCATTTTTACATATTCTATTCATACAATAAAAATGTGATTTTTATTGTTAACATATTTTTATTTCAAATAATGATCATTGTTACATATTTTATTCATACAATAAAAATGTGATTTTTATTTTTAACATATTTTTATTTCAAATAATGATCATTTTTACATATTCTATTCATATAGTAAAAATTTGATTTTTATTGCTAACGTATTTTTATTTCCAATAATGATCATTTTTACATATTCTACTTATACTATAAAAATGTGATTTTTATTATTAACATTTTTTTATTTCAAATAATGATTATTTTTACATATTCTATTCATACAATAAAATAGTGATTATTATTATTAACATATTTTTATTTCAAATAATGATCATTTTTACATATTCTATTCATACAATAAAAATGTGATTTTTATTATTAACATGTTTTTATTTCAAATAATGATCATTTTTGCATATTCTATTCATACAATAAAAATGTTATTTTTATTGTTAACAAATTTTTATTTCCAATAATAATCATTTTTACATATTCTATTCATACAATAAGAATGTGACTTTTATTGTTAACATATTTTTATTCAAATATTGATCATTTTTACATATTCTATTCGTACAATAAAAATGTAATTTTTATTGTTAACATATTTTTATTTCAAATAATGATTATTTTTACATATTCTATTCATACAATAAAAATGTGATTTTTATTTTTAACATATTTTTATTTCAATTAATGATCATTTTTACATATTCTATTCATATAGTAAAAATGTGATTTTTATTGCTAATATTTTTTTTCCAATAATGATCATTTTTACATATTTTATTCATACTATAAAAATGTGATTTTTATTGTTAACATTTTTTTTTATTTCAACTAGTGATCATTTTTACATATTCTATTCATAGAATAAAAATGTCATTTTTATAATTAACATATTTTATTTCAAATAATGATCATTTTTACATATTCTATTCATATAATAAAAATGTGATTTTTATTTTTAACATATTTTTATTTCAAATAATGATCATTTTTACATATTCTTTTCATATAATAAAAATGTGATTTTTATTGCTAACATATTTTTATTTCCAATAATGATCATTTTTACATATTTTATTCGTACTATAAAAATGTGATTTTTATTGTTAACATTTTTTTATTTCAAATAATGATCGTTTTTACATATTCTATTCATACAATAAAAATGTGATTTTTATTGTTAACATATTTTATTTCAAATAATGATCATGTTTACATATTCTATTCATACAATAAAAATGTGACTTTTATTGTTAACATATTTTTATTTCAAATAATGATCATTTTAACATATTCTATTCATACACTAAAAATGTGATTTTTATTGTTAATATATTTTTATTTCAAATAATGATCATTTTTACATATTCTATTCATACAATAAAAATGTGATTTTTATTTTTAACTTATTTTTATTTCAAATAATGATCATTTTTACATATTCTATTCATATAGTGAAAATGTGATTTTTATTTCTAACATATTTTTATTTCCAATAATGATCATTTTTACATATTCTATTCATACTAAAAATGTGATTTTTATTGTTAACATTTTTTTATTTCAAATAATGATTATTTTTACATATTCAATTCATACAATAAAAATGTGATTTTGTTTGTTAACATGTTTTTATTTCCAATAATGATCATTTTTACATATTCTATTCATACTAAAAATGTGACTTTTATTTTTAACATTTTTTTATTTCAAATAATGATTATTTTTACATATTCTATTCATACAATAAAAATGTGATTTTTATTGTTAACATATTTTTATTTTAAATAATGATCATTTTTACATATTCTATTCATACAATAAAAATGTGATTTTGTTTGTTAACATGTTTTTATTTCCAATAATGATCATTTTTGCATATTCTATTCATACAACAAAAATGTTATTTTTATTGTTAACATGTTTTTATTTCCAATAATGATCATTTTTGCATATTCTATTCATACAATAAAAATGTGACTTTTTTGTTAACATATTTTTATTTCAAATAATGATCATTTTTATGTATTCTATTCATACAATAAAAATGTGATTTTTATTTCAAATAAGGATCATTTTTACATATTCTATTCATACAATAAAAATGTGATTTCTATTGTTAACATATTTTATTTCAAATAATGATCATGTTTACATATTCTATTCATACAATAAAAATGTGACTTTTATTGTTAACATATTTTTATTTCAAATAATGATCATTTTTACATATTCTATTCATACACTAAAAATGTGATTTTTATTGTTAATATATTTTTATTTCAAATAATGATCATTTTTACTTATACTATTCATACAATAAAAATGTTTTTTTTTATTTGTAACATATTTTTATTTCAAATAATGATCATTTTTACATATTCTATTCATATAATAAAAATGTGATTTTTATTGCTAACATATTTTTATTTCCAATAATGATCATTTTTACATATTCTATTCATACTAAAAATGTGATTTTTATTGTTAACATTTTTTTATTTCAAATAATGATTATTTTTACATATTCTATTCATACAATAAAAATGTGATTTTTATTGTTGACATATTTTTATTTCAAATAATGATCATTTTTACATATTCTATTCATACAATAAAAATGTGATTTTTGTTATTAACATGTTTTTATTTCCAATAATGATCATTTTTGCATATTCTATTCATACAATAAAAATGTTATTTTTATTATTAAAATATTTTTATTTCCAATAATGATCATTCTTACATATTCTATTCATACAATAAAAATGTGACTTTTACTGTTGACACATTTTTATTTAAAATAATGATCATTTTTACGTATTCTATTCATAAAATAAAAATGTGATTTTTATTGTTAACATATTTTTATTTCAAATAAGGATCATTTTTACATATTCTATTCATACAATAAAAATGTGATTTTTATTTTTAACATACTTTTATTTCAAATAATGATCATTTTTACATATTCTATTCATATAGTAAAAATGTTATTTTTGTTGCTAACATATTTTTATTTCCAATAATGATCATTTTTACATATTTTATTCATACTATAAAAATGTGATTTTTATTGTTAACATTTTTTTATTTCAAATAATTATCATTTTTACATATTCTATTCATACAATAAAAATGTTATTTTTATTGTTAACATATTTTATTTCAAATAATGATCATTTTTACATATTCTATTCATATAATAAAAATGTTATTTTTATTGTTAACATGTTTTTATTTCCAATAATGATCATTTTCACATATTTTGTTCATACATGAATATTTTTCAAAACATGAATATTTTAGAAAATTTCGTCATTATAACGGCAGGGTAATTAAAATCGGCACCGTGTCCAGCATGGCTCCTCTGCTATCCGAGGCCTCACAGGGATACAAGGGTTTCATCTTTATAATTTCCATAACACATTTCATTTTCCCAACACTGAATTTACCATAAACACAATCAATTTTGTTGCAACCACAATCAATCACATACAATCGCAATCAGTTTCACACCACAATACAAGCAAGTCGTCCATGGTCGATGGACGACAGTGCTAGGAGCTACTAGACTCCATCTACAACCTAATATAATTTTATTCATTTAATTATGAATTCGGGAATCTCACATTGGTTTTGACTTCGCTTAAAATTTTAGATGGCTCTAAAATTTTCATGTCTTTTCTAGAATGTCGTGTACGATGCCACAAGTCCAATGTCTCATCGAATTTCATTATCGTATGATAAAGATACGAATTTTATAATTAAATTTAACTTTGCAATGCTTTAAAGTGCTATAAATAGTTAAAAATATACCAGCCGTTTACTTTAGCCTTTGTTCGAAACTAGGTTTCGATTTTACTTCCAATCCGTGTAGTTGGATTCGATCAGATTATACTGCGACATAGTGCTTGGAGAGGCGCACCAGTGGACCCTACCCCTGTCGAACTCGAACTGGTGGTGGATGTGAAAATCGGCAGTGAACGACGGATTTTCAGGGCAATGATTCGAGCATAATACCAAACAAGGGAAGGTGAGGCTGATATGGATTCAAAGAGGAGGAGATCTACAAAATCCTCAACTAGATCATTTGATTTCGTTGAGCGGATTAGGAGTTACGAAGGAGAGAATGTGGGAAGGGTAGCAGCCATTGTTTTGAAGAGTTAAGGGTTTTCCTGATTAGCGAGAAAATGGAATGGAATTTCGTGATTGTCCTATGGATTTATAATTAAATTATTTAATTCTTTAATTCTGAAAAGGCCCGTTAATCTATACGATCTCCAAATCAAGCCCAACGACTGTCACCCAGCTAAATACCCCTATTCCGGACACAATGGAATATGTTTCGTAAACCCATCCAGCTATTTTAGTCATATATTCTCCAAATTAAAATATAAAACATTCAATATTAGATTTGAACGTACATTTTAATTTACCGGGACCAAATACTGATTCCAAAAATTACCAAAAAATAAATATAGCTATGTTTTGACGATATGGTCCTAACGAAATTAATTTCGTTGAATTTGGTGACCGTTTGAAAAATGGGCTTTTTAATGGTCAATCAAATTCAATAGAAATTACCAAACATATTTTAATTTACCACGCTCACATATTAGTTCCAAAAATTATGGAATTTTAAACCTAGAAATAATTTGACATTCCGGATTCAACCAAAGTGGTTTCGACAACGGAGGTCATTTGCACAATGGCTATTTTTAAGGGCTATATATTATATTAAATTCCATAGCAATTATTTTAAATTTTAAACTGGACATAACTTTCAGTTCTCGTTATTAAATCTGGATTTTTCACGTTCGTTAGAAAGATATTATTAAACAGATTCAAATATTTCTAGTTTTATTGAAATTCGATTTATTTTGAATTCTGTACACTCATTTGAACTTTTAAATCGAATTTTTAAACTACCGCGCCATTTCAGGCTCGTTTCATAATTAAAATAAATATATATGTTCTAACTTCGATTTAAATAAAATTTAAATCATTATTATTTAAAATAAATCATTTTAAATATTCCAAATTCATAAAAATAACTACAATAAATTTTTAACTTGGTTCTGATTTTCCAGGTTGTTACAGTAAGAGTGACACCTCCATATTTGTGATTCAATTGAAAAGAGCAACTGAAGTCACCAATGACTATCCAAGGATGAGAGTCTTGAGAGAAATGTGGAAAGTAATCCAACATTTTTTGCCTAACTGCTTGTGTATTACTGGCATAAACAAAAGCGACATACAAATTTGTTTTGATGGGATGGTGCACTTTAGAGTGGATGAATTGACAACCAGTGATGATTGGGGAAAAACTGTAGATAGACGAATTGTATACTACAAGAAGTCTTCCATATGGAGCTTATCATGGTTAGTAATAAAAACCCATGAAGGATTGATGTATGTTGAGGCTTTGGAGGAGAGGGATAGGTTTTTGCTTAGTTTCGAAAATAGAGAGAAGAGATAGTTTATGTTCCTGAATGAGGGATTTCATTTGACCAAGTTTGCTTTTTTTTGTGAGCCCCTCTAATATTCCATGCTCCCATTGTATGCAACATGATTATACTAGAGGGTTTTTTGAATTACTTCGAGTTCTTCTTGGAGAAGAGGAAGGTGATTTGCAGTAGAAACTATGAAGTGAAGAGCCAGATTCACTTCCGCAGGTAATGGGAGAGGGGATATGTGGTTTAGGGATGCTCTTGCTTCTTTTTTTCCATTCTTCTTTTTATCAAGTGGGATGGGATCCGGATCATAGTTCACTTTACTTTTCTGAACTTTTAACTTGAGGGTGCTATGTTTGGATGAGATTGTATTAGATTTGGGTAGGGTGGGTTTATCTGAAGGCTTGGTTATGGATGAAATGGCATGGTTAGAATTTGTGGTAAGGGTGGTCTGATTGGGGGATTACTGGATGTGGATTGAGCTGCGTTGGTAGGTATTACGCGCCGTTGAAGCGTAGCGGCAAGGGTGGTCTGATTGGAGGGATTAATGGATGTGGTTGGAGCTATGTTGGTGGTAAATGTTAGAGAAAGATTGGAAGAGGTTGTTGGATCAGCATTCATTGACATACGTTTATCTTTGGCCATCAGTTTCCCATGCAAGAAATCAATGTTGCATGCAATGAAGGTACTTTCATTAACTTTATGCTTTTCTTGTTCTTTTTGGATTATTTCTCTTTTATTTATTTTTCTCTCCTTTTTCTCCATTTATCTTTTCTGCTTGTCTTCTGTTTCATGTAACTCATCCATTACTGTTTCATTATTCACTTTTGTTTCCAACAAATATTTGAACATTTACTTATTTAATGTCACTTACTTCATATGAACTTACGAATTCATTTTCATCTTCCTTGTCCTCTGCAGCACTTTCAATAGGAGTTTCATCATTCGTGTCAGTGGAATAAAGAGCATCAAACTTATTGTGTATTGCTGATTTAGCAATTTGCACTCTATCTTTTGGTTTCACAAAGACTTTAGACACATTTGCACTTGAATCATTTCCCATTTTTTCCTATAAAACTGTTGTCTCATTGGATGCTTATACATGTTATTCCTTCTTCTAGTTGCATTTACTCTTATCCATGTTTTATTTTTGCATTCCATCTGCTAGTATGCCTTCCTTTTGTTCGACCTTGTTCTTATCTGCTTCTTTCTGTTTATCTACTTCCTTCTCCACATGGATCTCTACTTTCTATTTGTTAACTTTACTTTATGCACTCTTATGGCCAAAAACTTTGCATAAAGTACATATGTCAGCCTGCTATAAGTACTCGACATTTATCATTTGGGTTGAACCATCAGGATTCAGAACAGGAAAAGTAGTTACTAATTCCGCATTAGGGGTAATTTCTATAAGGCATTTGGCATCTTGTATTCTCAACATAGATTCAGTAGCTCCATGAAGTCATATAAGTTTCCCCAAACAATTTAGAAGCCAATTTATGCCAATATTAGACCATAAATAAATGGGAATATTAGTTAATCTTACCCAGACAAGAATAGCTTCGATCAATCCACAAAAAAGTTTGTTTCTCATGATTATCGGATCTTATCTAATAACTTTTTCCTTGTCCAAATCGTCAGTAAAATCGAATATGAACACAGATCCACCCGATTTTACATTGAAATTTCCTCTTAGCTTCCATCTAGCCTTTAGAGTTTCTATCACCATCGTATATGATAGCGGTTTGTCTAGGAAAAACCCTACTACATAATTATTTGAAACATTAGAGCCAGCGTCAACAATGACTTCAGAGGGAACCATCTTGTCGCCTGTGTATTTGATTTTGAATTGAACAGGCATGTACTGACATGCATTACGAGGAAGTTGGTGGAAGTGTAGAGGTTTAGTCCAAGCTTGTTCAGTCGGTTTTTTGTTAGGGTTGAGGAAGGGGCTAGAGGATTGTGGCTGAGTGGAAAAAGGACAATTAGACTGTATAATGTAAGGCTGAGTGGATATAGGCTGTTTAGGTAGAGGATTTGGGGACGCTTAGGAATAAGGAGGATCAGGTTTGTGTCAAAGGAGGATGGGTCTAAGGAGAGAGAAGGACGTGGTATTGGATTTGATTGGGTGGGAAGGGGGTTTGGCTTGTCTGATATTAAATTGAAAAAGAGGAATATGTTATAATGAATTTTATTAGTGATAATATAACACACTTCACATATTACACCCAAATATATGGAATTAAATATGTATTGATTAAGTCTCATTCCAATTTGACAATATAAATGAATATTATATATTTTTTTAATGGAAATAAGGTGTAAAAATAAAAGTTGGACTTTTGCATCCAAAACTGGACAGAAATGAAATTCAAGTGGTTATGAAAAACCTTTGTAAAGGTGGAAATTTAATTGAACAAGGATTTGATATGAAATGGCATGTTCAATTTTAAGAATAATAAAACGATTTAAAATAGTTATTTTGAAATTTAATTTATGATATCTATGTAAGTGATGCTTTAAACTCAAATTAAAAGTTCCATGAAGCTTATATAATGTTTAATTTTAGATTTGGAAAATTTGAATTTCAATAAGTTAAGTTTTGAAAAATATTAATATGATATTGGTTGTATGATAATATAATATTCCTTTAAAATAAATATTTGAATTTAAAGTTGAGATATTATAAGTTATAAACATAATTGGAGCAAAACGGATTAATTTCAAGTTGAAGATGAAATACAGGTAGAATAGAGCTAGTACCACAACGACAATTCGCAATTTTCGACCATGAACTTCAAATAGACCTACATAATGTAAATTAAGTCGGATGTTCCCAAAACAAAAGCAGTTTGTTTTTAAATGATATAAGTTTTCAAATAAAATGGAAAATTTTAGTTTTCAATGAATAGATTTTAAAATATGCTCAAATCAAATTTAAATAAAAATAGCAATCGTGCAATTTGGTGATCAAATTAAGAAATCTATCGAAATGGCTATTATAAATTTAAAAATAGGGAAACTTTATGATAAATCATAATAAATAATTTAAAAGTTATTTGGATTGAAATATGGAATTTTGAATAATGGAAAAGTTATTTAAATCAAACAAGCTGATTTAAGCCATTTAGTAACACTTTTAGGAACGCTTTTTACAACACTTTTCCAACGACATTAAGATTAAAAACATAACGATTCTTATCTGAATGTTTATAAACATTTCCAAATAATAAATTAAGTGCATTAATGATAATTTGGAAGTTTGAAATGCCTAGCCAAGTTAAGAAACAGATAGACTCAAATAAATTGAGTATGCAGAAACCACTTGTATATTTGTCCCACCTCTGAGATCTGGAACAGATCGAAAGGAAAGCCCGGATACTCTGGAATAATATTATTAAAGATTTAAATTTAAAAAGATTAAATATTTCCAAGTATGAATCAATTGAATTTTGATGGAAATAATCTTCATATACTTGGTATTAAATTCCGTAGATGGAACTCGTACTGTTCAAGGAATTTAAAAGGTGATTATACCATTATTTCGCTTCTGGTATTGGTTGAATAAGGAAATTGATATTGAATATAAGCTGAAATAATTGCCATGAGATTTGTGTGCTCAATATTGATTGGTTTGGGTCGTTATGAATGGTGTCTTAAATAACACTAGCTTTAACCGTTAAGGAGTTAAACCTCATCATTTTAACTCGTTCAAAGTTGTGTTTTGAAAAGGGAGTATTTATTTAAGAACTAAGAAATGTTTTAGTTAAATTAGGTAATATTGAAATAATTTCCCTGAGTAAAGTTGAGAAAAAATATTCATTAAGATTGAAATAATTTTTTGTTTAAAAATTATGATATGAAATGGGAAAGTAATGGTTGAAAAATTAATAAATCTTTTGATTCCAAAATTAGATAAACATTGTTGAAATATTTCCCTAAATCAAACGTGAAGTGAAGTTAAGAATAAATCTTTGTTAAGATTCAGTGAACCTCGGTTTTGAGATTAAATGGAGCGAGTTTATGAACAAATTCCAAAATAAAGGAATAAAAGATTTAGGATTTTATTAAGTGGGCAGAAGGTTTCGTTTAACTAATTTAAGATGGAAGAGACTTAGCAAATCCTATATTTCCATGTTGAGCTTTTAGATAATGCTCATTGTACGAGAAGATCGGGACCGGATTTTTATTTGAAAACCATTTCAAATAATGATAGGATGAAATAGAGAAAATGAAGACGATGGTTGAAGACCAGAGATCTTCACATCGAAAGGGCTGCTTGTAACAACCCGCATTTTACGTATTGGAGGATCGTAACCTATTTTTATTTTATTCCTTGATGGTTGGATCATTCTCGTAATTTAATATGTTGGTTATCGGGATGTGAGACATATCCGTAATTTTTACCAATTTTATTTGTGATCATTTTGCACATGTCAGTATTGTACATGGAATAACTTTTGAATGGGATTGAATTAGGTGCTGAGGTTGGTCTCATTGGAAAGGAAACAATGTTGCCAATTCCTTAGAGTGGTCACATTAAAGATTTCACTTGGCATTTTGGGAGAAATCGTTGTTTTAGTGCTACACAGTTTTCTGTTCATGCTTTCATCCATTAATGGGCTGATTTGAGGAGGCCCATTAGTGGGATGATGGGAGACTATAAATCGGGGGTTAGAGGCACAGAGAATAGTTTACTTTCTTCATTCTCTCATTTTTTTGAGCTCGTGATCCTCCTTGCTCAATCAAATACACATTTCCACCATTAATATTTTAGATCTACATAAGAGAGTCGATGATATACGTCGTTTGAGGGTAGATCTACATCAAGTGAATAGAGTTTGCATCAAATCAAGATGTTTGAAGCAAATTTTTCACTGTCCTAATTGAGAATTTAGCGATTTCAAGTTAATTCGAAGAATTAGTGAGTGATAAGCATCTCTCATGTGGATTCAATCAAGTATATGGGTTGTTTGTTCTTGTGTTCATCATTTCAACTTGTTTTCATAAAGATCTAATCGATGTAAGTATGATTTTAATTCAAATCACCATAGGATCTAATCTAGCAACTTATGAACGGTAATTTCATATGTTAATTCTATGCTTAAATTCATTTATTGATTTGATAATTTATTGAATCATTTTTTTAAATTTTGTTGATTATTGCTTGAATCAATGATTGATTTGTTGATTGAATTTTCGTGGTGTTTGAGATGGATCTGTTTGAGATGGATTGGTGTAGTTTGGGCGAGTTTCGGGCTTGGATCGGCGAGTTTTGGCCAAGACTGAATTTTTAGGTTTTAACAGCATTTTACATGCTGTAGAAAGTCATGGATTGAGCACAATCCTAGTATGGATCGACCACCAAAATCAGTGAATCGGCGTGAAAAAATGATGGATCGGGCAAGTTTTGATGGATCTTGCAAAAGCTGAATTTTTTGGGTATGCTAGCATTTGGAAAACGCTATGAAAAGTCCTTGGATCGGCCATGATCCAGGCATGGATCGCGCAAGCCAAAAAGGGGTGGATCGGCCTTGAAAAAGTGGTGGATTGGAGCATTTTCTTGGTCTAGCAAAAAGATGGATCGCTGGGATTTGATAGCATTCTGACAAACGCGGTAGAAAAGTCTTGGATCAAGCAAGATCCATAGGGGCGGATCACCACATTTTCATAGAGTGCGCACGTGGTATTGGGGGTATGGTACAGGTTCTGGCACATGGATCGACCACGGTCTAGGATGGATCGCGGAGGAGCAATGATAGCATTCCAAAAACGCTACAAAAAGCGTTTTAAGTGCTATGGCTTGGAATCTAGCCAAATGGTTCAGGAGCAATATAGAAGATATGATAGCATTCCAAAAAAGCTGTTGTGAAAGCCGGTTTGATGTTTTGCTTAGTTTTCACACCGGATTGATGCAGAATAGAACCAGGAGGTATAATAGCATTTTAGAAACACTGCAAAAGGCTATTTTGATGTTGTGGCCAGTTTTTCATAGCCAAAAAGTAGGAAATGCTATAAAATGCAGTATCGACCAAACGAAACTTGTTTCTAAGTTGACAATGGTTCTAACTTCGACGAGTATTCAATATGGAATGTTGAAGTGTTATGATGTGTTCGTTGATTGTCGTAGCGCAACGAATGTGAAGACGACTAAAGGTGTTTTGAGTTCATGGATAATGGTTGCTCGAGTATGTAAGAGCTTATGGAAAGTCACCGGTGATGACAACTAGAGTTATGGAGGCCAAGGAACTATTGTTGTCGTAGGTTCTAGCAGACTCAAAGCAGGGGTCATACGAATTTGTTGTATGGTCGAGCACCCTGGGCAACTCGAACGGGCCTAGTTACGTTTCTTTGTGTGGCATATGGAGTTTTGTTAGAACTGGGGTTACCATTAGCCCTTAACAATTGATGGCAAATTGTTTAGTCTGTCATACGATTAATGATGGTTTCAAAGAAGGATTGGCAGTGATAGCTCGAGTCTGTCATGAATGTTGATTGTTTTTCTAGTACCGTCTCACATAGATTGTCTGTCGTCGAAGGAGATGTTTCTTGGGTGCTTATCTGATGTTGGTTTAGGCCTTCGGGGCTTAAGCTTGAGGGATGTTGAACTTGATTAGGATGGTTTATGTAAGATATATAATTGGTTTCCATGATTGCTATTATCTGGTTACTTCTAATTGCTGTGAATGAATGGTTGCTCTAATTGCCATGGATGTATGATTTTTTTCAAATGCTTATTTTGAAGGCTATCACTATTCGATGTGGGGAAGATGGGGTTGATTTCTTCTCTGGTGTTTTGGTAGATTGATTGGCTAATCTACCTATTATCATATACTTTATTGATGAAGTTAGATAGTTGATCGCTCACTAATACTGTTGTTTGACTCAAGATTTTATGTTTCCCTCTTATTACCTTAGGCTATTCATCCGGTTTTGGATGGGAAGACTGAGTAACAGGTAGCATAACTTGGTGAGGCGAGGATGTTGTGCAGTGGCGAGCAAGAGGCCGACGTATTACTTTTTACTATATAATATATGTTGTTTTTTATTATGTGATGATTGACTCTGAGTGTTTTAGTGAGGCGAATTTATACAGATACTTATGTTGTAATCCAAAAATACATCGATATTCTTTCTAGTTGTTATGGAAGTTCAAGTTTCTACTCAAACATGCTTCACTATTATTGCCTGTTGTATATATTCTATTATATTTTATCCTTGTGTTGGGAGTTATACGACAGGTTCCGCATGTATTATCTTACCTTGATGATTGTCCATAGCTGCCTGGAACATCTTTCAGCGCATTATTTCCCTTGTTAATTGCGAGAGTTATGGGTTGTCGTTACACTGCTTGTTTTTGTCTTGGGTGGCAACCCATTATGAGATTATTTATAGCAGAAGCCCCGACATATTTGGAGAATTTATAAATTTGCAAGGGCTTCTCCCCTTTATTAGATGAGGAGTAAAACATCTTCGGCTTCTTTTAGTCCTAGAATGAACTTGTATGGATTATATGTCTAACATTGCATTTTATGGCATAACAATTGGTTTTTACTAAGTACATATCTTTTTTGTTGTGGAGAAATTATTCTCTTATCTTAACACCCTTCTCTAGACATACGAGCTCAGAGGTTATATATTGGTAGAAATTTGTTATGTTTTATGAATTGGGAATGTGGCATGCTAAGTGAAAAAAGCTATGGATGGTCAAATCATGGATTTAGCGTAAAGCGTAACTTTGTGTAACATGACTTCTTAAGTCCTCACATCCCATGATTGACCGAAATAGGGTAGAAGCTGCAAGATTTAGTGGTTTTCTACCATTAGGGTATAATCATTTTCTTCAAGATAATAGGTGTACCATTTTATGGAGCTTAGGTATTTTACTTTTTTGGAAAATTATACTTTATGTGGATGATGGAAGGAGCACGCTTGGTAAAGATTGGTTACGACCAAGAAATGGAATACTTAGGAGTGCTCAGAGTTAGTGACATCGATAACATGGTCTTATGTAGCAAGGAGTTGGGTTCTTTTTGAACATACCTCTAGAAGCGTACCCATAGGATAAGGAAGATCCTTTGCCTGGTCATTGTTGGAAATCCAAACAAACTCCACTACGAACCCTAACGGTTTTAGTTGTATAACCTGGGAGGAAATAGGAGGGCGTTAGCATAATATAATGGTACCTATGATGGCTAAGATTAACAAGTTTATTTGCGAAGTATTTTTAACACTATGTACTAATAATTATATCAAATGATTTTATGTATCAAAGTCATTTTTTGTTATCATAAGGAGAAACCTCGCCCAACGTGTGCAATTCATAGTGTGTGCCAATGGTAGCTTCATTTTACAAAAAGAATGTATTATTTTCTGCACAAACATCACCAAAACCCATCTGATGGCACTATTATGTATGTATGGTAGCCATCTAGTTCTCATGCTAGTTTATCCAAGCCTGATTCAGGTTCCTTAACGCTTGGATCAGATCCGAGTTGTTTTAAATTTAGGTTGAATACGCAAGAATTTTCTAGAGGAGAGCTAGAGATCTTCACCAATGTAGAAACATAGTCTATTATCCATTATCATTTATTGTAAGGATAGGCATCTATAAATTTCCAGGTAATTCTTAACTCTGATTTTGTAAATGATCCTCCACTATAAAAATTATGTTCATTAATATATTTTATTCCTTCCGCTGTGAGATGTTGTTCTATTCTATTTTTATTCTTATATTACCCCTTACCAATTTGGATTCCAACACTTGAATTTCTAACATTTGATTCATCCAAGGATGTAGTAGGTGTCGATTTCTAAGGGTCAAAAATCCAAGTCATTAGTGTGAATCAAGAATTTGTATCATTTGGACCAGAATGGTGTGGTTTATAGTCGGTTCAAAAAGTACGGATTTTCGGGTCTTCACAACAACTCTTTGTGAAGCCATAGTCCTCTATGGGAGGAACCTATTAATGTACCCTGACTACTCATAAGCAAAGCACATCCCTTTAAGACTATATGCTTTGTTGTCCCAAACGAGTGCGTAGATCTTCCACGATTACCACACATAGAATCCTTCTAAATCAAATCTCCTTTATGGGGTCCTCTTACTTTCTTCTTCTTTCTATCTTCCAGAAATTCATTCCCTTACTAGCAGCTGCCTTAATAACACCTTCTTTCCCACCTCCACTACCATGGCCATCTTTATTAATGTCTTGAATGTAGCCCTTAGAAAGTCATGGTCGAGTGCTGACCCTTGCAGTGGTTGGTTCAACCCTTTAGCATACTTTAGGGACATCTTGTGCATAGTGTTGTCAAGCTCCAAACCAAATCTAACAAACTCATTTAATTGAGTAATATAATCTTTATTTGACATTTGCCCTTGCTTAAGATGAATGAACATCTTTAACTGAGCTCCTTCATCCGCTGACAACAGAAAATTTCTCCTAAACCTTCTTTTGAAACCATCCCAATCTATCTCCCCTAACTCCGCTCGAGGACCTCCTACCAGTATAGAGCCTCACCTTTTAGCTGGCAAGAGGGAAGTTGCCTCTGATCTCTATATCCCAGCCACATAAATCAAAAGATCTTATCATGGTTCTTAATCCAACTTCATGCATCGATAAGTGACTCGATCCCATCAAGTTTCTTTCCTCCCGAGTTGATGAAATTTTTATGTAACTTAGTAAAATCAACCATCATTGGTGGACAAGCGGGGGCTCCAATTACATGTTCCTCTACTTGCACATTAACTTTAGGCTATGTGGGTGTTATGTCCTGCATGTACTCGTGGAGCTATGTGGGTATTGTGATGACTAGAATGTCGAGGAGATTTGGGGCATCCTCCATTCTGTGTAAGAGAAAAGATAAATATTCAAATAAGGAAGCAAAGAATCAAAAGAATGGAGTTTGAATTTGAGAGGCTTTTCATAAAACTTTTTATAATTTTCAAATACCTTTCTTCTTAACCTCTTTTCCTTGAAAAATATTTTACTTTCAGAGCCTATTTTAGGAATTTGAAACCTTATGTTCTAATACCAAATGTGACAACCAACACTATTTGAAATTCCCCTATTGATTCACGTCAAAGAGAATGAACATCTAGGTATAACGAAATATAAAGAGATTAAGATCACAAGACATAAAATTAAACATTTTACAATGAAAAATTTTAACATTGTAAAAAGCCTAGCATAAAAAACCATTATTTCAAAGCATTTTAATCTCAAATGACTCCATCACACTCTCATACAAAACCAATCAGTGTACATATATAAAATATTCCTAAAAAATCCAAAGACACAATAAAAATAAATAAAAACTTAGTAACGAAACAAAATACATGAAGAAGAATAATGAGCTCTCAAGACGCACTCCAAGCTAACCAAAAATCGACCAAAGCTATGTATGCTTATTGGGGGAAAAGGGAAACGAGAGTGGTTCAGACATAGGGTAAATGGAAAGTAAGTACTAGAAAAAGAAAGAATAAGGTATAATAGTCTCAATGGTTGTTTTAAGTATTACAATGGTTCTTTTTATTCTTCTTTAAGGGGATTACTTAAGTTGATTATTTGCACTAAATTTTTACATGAATGGTGAGTGTAACACCTCATATTTTAACTACATTAAAAGGGATAAATTAAAGAATAATTAATTTAGTATTCAGAATTAAGGGAAACGGACTACATCATTGCGTCCATCTCGCAATTCTTGTCAAGATAGACACCTAGTTTATGTAAAACGGATAACATATGAAGAAGTTATTAATGGTAGAAGTTTGACAAAGAGAGTAGGAAAAACGGGCGCAATTGACAAGTGCGCCAAGGTATTTTTTTCACTGGCGCACACGTAAAGTGCGCCCATGTTAATTTTCGGCATCCGGAGCCCTTCAAGTGGGTGTCGACCCATGGGCTGACCCCCCAGGGTTGACGTGGAAGGTCGAATTCAGGGGGTTGGTAGCTATATACATGGCTCCATTTCTCTTGTTTTCTACAATGAAAATAATGGAGGCTTAGATGATGTCGGTGATTGAACTGAATCAAATCTCTTTCTTCTTCTGCAATCCAATTAATCAAGCTTAGAGATTCAAGTGTTTCAAGTGTAGATCTAAGATCCAAACTTCACTTTTTTCCTCTTATTCTTCAAGATCCGATCATTGTGAATTCAAGTTACCTTTATAATTGAATATTTAAAAGTGAGCATGATATGACTGTAATTTGGGTATATGCTTAGGATTGAATCATATCAAATATATTGTAATTTGTGAATCTATGAAATTCTGAATTAATTATGACTTGGATCTTAACCTTTATCATGTTATATCTACTTTTGATTATAGATCTAACTCTATTTAGATCATTTTGTACCTATCATGTTGTAGTTGAATTGGATCTTAACCGTTACCATGTTAGATTTACTTTTGATTATAGATCTAATTCTATTTAAATCATTTTGTACCTATCATGCTGTAGTTGATTTGGATCTTAACCGTATCATGTTAGATCCACTTTTGATTATAGATCTAATTCTATTTCGATCATTTTGTACCTACCATGTTGTAGTTGATTTGGATCTTAACCTTTATCATGTTAGGTCTACGTTTCATTATAGATCTAATTCTATTTAGATCATTTTGTACCTATCATATTGTAGTTGATTTGGATCTTAACCATTATCATGTTAGATCTACTTTTAATTATAGATCTAATTCACTTTCTAGATCATTTTGTACCTATCATGTTGTGGTTATTTTGGATCTATCATTAGTTGGACATGTTTTAGATTTAGATCTAAACTTTCACCTAATTATCAAGACAAGTCTACCTTGATTTCACTGTTTAGATTACCTTGTTCCTATCATATTGATGTTAAATAGGATCTATTATTAGTTCGACATCTAAATTATTATTTAATTCTTATCATGCCAGTTATGACATCCCTGTATGTTAAGATTGATTCTAATATCACATGTTCACTAGATTCGTTCATGTATGTGCATCTTATCATTATGTCGTTATATGATTATGCCACCACATGTTTATGTCAATCTTGTTAGAATAATCATTTCCGTCACCGTGTCCCTTTTATTTTAGACTGGCTACTTTCTAGCCTAGGCATGACGTTAAATTATGCGGATACGTTAAATTGGGAACGAGGGAAAAAAGGGAAAAAATTGGACATAATTTGTAAACGAAAAGTTTGGCATAACTTAATGTTTATGAACATGAATTTGGGCATATAATTAATTATGAACATAATTGGGGAAAAAGATTCATGAACACCTATAAAGACATAGGTATAATTAATTAATAATTGAAATGCCTAGGATTACAGTAATTAGAAACTTTGATGGCACTTATGACATGAGGTTAGATTGCACTTGCAGTGGAAGTTTTCCCGAAATCGACTGGCATATCCAGCGACCGAAAGCGGTGAATCTAATTTCAGAGGTCTAAGTGCACAAATACGAGACATGCTATGACACGAGGTTTAGCCCAACTTGTGGAAGAAGTCTGCCCAGAACCAACCGGCAGAGCCAGCGTCCACAAGTTGTAGGCCTAATGTAGGAGGTCTAGCACATTTTAGCCATAATTGAATATGGTAATAAAGATGAAAACTTAACCCATTTGAATCCATAGGGATTGTGTAAACATGTTTGTTTGAATAGGGTTAAGTAAACTTGAATGAAACAGTGGGAGGGTTAAGTACATCTTAGGTTGGTGGGTAATATTTTTATATATATGCCCACAAACTTAACCTGTTGGGGTTATGTAATTAAAGACACTGTTAGGTAAACATAACAAATGGAAAACCTAGTGGTGGGGATTCAAGACAAAGGGGAGAGCTTTCATCATCTTATAAGGGACCCATTTCAGTTAGTAACCCTATGTAGGTAATGAACGAGTACTTCGAACTACGTCAGAGTTGGGCCACGCTTACTGAGTTGATTGTAAGAGATTGAAAAGTGAAGGACGGTGTGGGCGGCGCATACCGACCGGGTCCTATGCATGTATGGTTCGGACAGAGGAAGATAAGACTCCGTGACACTGGTAGATATGGTTGTGCACATCAACGAAGGGTTGCCACTTTATGAAGTGATACCTCCTGCTGTAGGGCCGGCACAGGGTATCTACGGAGTAGGCAACCGATCGATTAGGATAGTAGTTGGGTACATCTAGACACTGGTAAGTTTAGGAGTCCATTATTTGGGCTGTCTATGGATTGTATGGGGTTAAAACCTCTCACCAGAAGTACGCCTAAGTCTACCATTTCATACTTCTTAGAATCATCTCATTTTGGATATACTAGTATTAGTGCAGAGAAATCTCTAGAAGCGCAATATACTCTATCTTGTTTACCTTGTTACACTTACCTATTATGATGATATCTCTCTTATCCACTTTGTATGCCTATCATGAAACTTTTACTTATTCACTTGCTAAAAGTAACTGGACTCGCTAGACTTTATGTCTGACCCTTTTTGTTTCCTCTTCTTTCTTTCGTTTCCACCCCAAGGTTCTCAGGGAGGGAATTCTCAGGCTTAGTCAGGATTCTGCTATCGTCTTGCTTAGAGATGCTAGATGTATTGCTCTAGCTTCTATCTTTGCTACTATGGCCATGTTTTCACTTGTGGATTATGCTTCTTCTATTTTGTACTCTGATGTTTAAGAATAAGACAAATGTTTTAATGGTTTTCATGTATTTCAGACGTAGGATGTTTGACTCTTCTACATTATGATAAATAAAGTTTTTATTCCCGCTGCTATTTTTATGTTTGTCTTGTAATATTTCTATTTCTATTTACCTATAACGCTTCACGAAATTTAATGCATTCACTTTATGAGTGACATTAACGGACGTAGGGTGTCACAGTGAGTTTCTACTTAAGGATTTATTACTTATCCTTCCTTGTGATCATCCTATTGGACTTCTATCCTTTTACTCATCTTCTACCACACATGTAGTTAGTAGTCTAATGCCTCATCTAATAACAATAACGCGCTTGAACAATCATCATTAGGACAACTCACCCCTATTGTAGTTAATTATTTCAGCATCGAAGCAGTTAGCGTACCCATTAAAATGGAATGTAACTATTAGCGCTTGAGAACCCAAAGTGAACTATTTTCCAATCGATTCCCACACATTCGTTTTGGAAGCGCTCCCCTAGTTCTCATCTCTAATAGGCCACTTATTTACAATGCCAATTTGTGTGCATATTCGTCATTAGGACGAGCATTCAGACAATATTATAGTTGGATTCCTCCTCAGCCCCCTCGACTTTGTTTCCAAACTAATCACAAGTTATTTCCCGTTCAAGGATTTCAAATTTGTCATTTGGACATGCCCCAACTAAGCTAGGTATAACTGATTCTATGGGTCAATTATTTTTAGCATCGACAAATATCTAGTTCGTCTTAGGGTAGGCCTAAATGTGATGTTATACGATTATTGTGATATTTTTAATCTGTTAGATTTTATACTTTTTCATGATAGTCACTATTAATAAAGGCACTCTGTCTATCATGAACTATTAATCATAGTAATATTGCTCTTTTATTCTTTTATTATAACGAATGTTATAATCCAACTTTCTAGAATAAAACTTGTTCCTTTTCTTTTATATTATAGCCTTCTATGGTAGTAACTTTTCTGCTTTCAAATTTACATTGATTACATGTACCCTTATAAATTAAATAATATTTTCTAATCAAGCTGCATCTTTTATTAATTAGTATTTTCATGAAATTTGCATCTTTTTCTACTAATTTCATATAAATTATATGGATCCAAAATTATCATTATATCAAAAAATTGTAGAATAAATAAACGTCTCTATAAAGATAAGGGAAATGTTTATTAATTGTAGAAAATAAATAAATGTATTAAACCATAAATAAACTATACTAGACTCCAAATAAACTATAAATTATAATGTATACTAGAATTACTTTTTGAGCCTAAATCTTCCTAATTCTAAAATTTATAGTACTTTCCACTCACCTGAGGTCCTAAGCTATATCCACTTGGCCTTCGCTGATCCTCCTTCTCTTGGGGTTTCTAATAATATTTTAGTCATCATCTACTTCCTAATAAAAATATTTTTGTTTTGTTTCAACCAACAAAATTCAAAGGGAAACATGGGAATAGAGGAAGAAGAGAATTTTTTGAATGAGGTGAGGGTTCACGCATTGGCTTATACTTATAGTTTTAACTGAGGATCTTGCACCATTAGATTCAACTAGATTTAATATGGGGCTGCCATTTCATAGCCTAAATCATAACTTTTAAATTTACTTTTAGATTCAAATATGAACTTAGATAAATTTCAGGTTAGATCTGACCCTTAATCTAAAGTTTGAAAAATCAAACAATTGCATCAAAATTCTCAAGTTTTAGATCTACTTTCTCAGTTACGTACCCGACCAATTTTATGGTCAAGTACCGAACTCTTGGACCGTCCGCTACCCAACGCGGTCGACCTGCCTTAAGGCGGTCGACCTAGGTTGCTCCATTTTTTTAGAGCCGTATGACTTAGATTTTAAAATTATAAATTTTGTTTTATATTTTCTCTCATAACTCCTTCGTATTAGCATGGCTTTAAATAAGTTGTGTATTAAAATTATCTAGAAAATCTCCATGGACTCAATGGGAAAACTGCCATTGCCAATTTCGAAAATATTTATAACTTTATTTCTTACTTAATCCATTTCTTAATTAATTTTACTATTATTAATTTTGGGTGTTAAAATTGACCAAAATCTTCGCCCTTCCCTCGTTACTTTGCTTCCCTCCAAGCTCATCCTAAACGCAACAAGATTGATGTCATTTTACTTTGTAATTATCATTGTATCATAAGGCTTCACACTACTTGTGCTGAGAAGGACTTAAAATACGGTTAGTGCTTCAACAGGTTTATAATGTATTATGCCTAGGTTAAGCATAAGGTATCAGATGAAAATTTATCCCACTTTATGTTGTCCAAAAGGTTGGCACAACACCCAAAAGATTTCCACGATAGCAAAATAAACATAAAATGAGGAATTTTAGTGGAGAAATGCAGAAAAATAAATGACTTGGCATTCATAGTGGTTGGTTCGAAAGAACCTACATCCACTCTGAAGATTTAGCACTTTATTCTTGATTTTTATGTGAACTCTACAATGGTGGGATCAATATAGCAACTACAAGAAAAATGGTGGAAAAAGTCCAAAAAGTCAAAAAGGAGCTTGATTTATTCTTCCTAAAGTGTCAAAGATCACCCAAGAGTCCAAGATCCAAGAGTTCTATTAAGTTTCCAAAATATCAAAAGTGCTGTTCACAACGCTGGATAGGGACTTTATGGTTGGCGACGAGTCTTCTATCAACTAAAAAATCGTCGCGATGTGTAATAAACCGCAAGCGCATAGCATAAATTGTAGTACCTAGCGAATACAGGTAGATCCATGGTGAAAGAGATAATTTTAGATTTTACTCAATCAAATTATACCACTTGATATTTTGATTAACTAAAAATTACAAAATTGACAGAAGAGAACAAGTTGAAAGTTAACAAATGAAATGAGAGCAATTTAAGAGCAACTTCACCCTCATGACCAAAAAATTCAACATATAATGATTTCATAATCTTTTTTTTTTGATCTTTTGTTTGATTATTTAGTGCATTTTCATAAGCATGACCTAATTGTGTTATTAGTTAACACACTTAAACCGTCAAATTTTATTACACTTTCTAATCCACATTTACACTTTCAGGAAATGAAAACAAAAGTCGAAATTAAATTTTACTTTAATTATACTCTATTTACTATCAATTTAGTAACATAGAGTATCTAATTTGAATTTTAACCACACTTTAATTACCATATTCATATGTAGATGAAAAGGCAATCTTGTGTTTATGTTGACTAAGCATAGCCTATTTTGTTGTCACAAACATAGAACATCAAAACCAAAACTCAAACAACAATGTAATTACTACTTCAACCATTCCATTATGAATAAAAATAGAGCATAAAAATCAAAATATGTTGCATCTACATAATCCAGAGAGCTTCACTGCCCCTAAATTGAAGGGGTTTGGCCTCTAATATCTGTAATCATTCTTATAAATGTAGATTTCAACATAAACAAAAACAAAAGAATGAGAGAACTAAATAAAAAGAATAAACTAAACTAATCTACTCGCATAAAATGTAAATCTACACTAACTGCATTAAATAAATATAAGCTATAAAAAACAAAAGGGAAGCATAGAAATTGAAAGAAGCATAAGATAGACATAAGAGAAAGAGGCTTGGAAGCCATTTTTAATAACTTGATCAATTACACTTTCATATGATTAAAAGAAGATCCAAATTACATGAAACATGGGGGGGTATATATACATGATATCTAAAACCCTAAAACCCTAATCACTCTTCTTGGGAATTCCCCAAAATGCCCACTTCATGAAGCTTCTAAATTTTTTCTTTAACCACTAATTAATCATGTAGAATGCATGAAGCCTTTCTTGCCTCATCCAATCAGTGCATTAATATCTAACATGAAGCCTTAAGAGTAAGTGAGTTAGTTGAGAGGTGGGGTCCTCCTCTTTCCATAGAATGAATTAATTATTTCCCCACTTTTGTGTATATGCATGCTTTTCTTCATATCCTCATGTGCATACATCATATTTGCTCCTAAATTCCTACAAGGAACAAGTAAATGCAATCACAAATTAAAACACGAACAATTTACCGTTAAACGCCCCAAATGAGTGATGATTTTGAAAACATTTAAAACATGGTTTAATCGTATAAAATACCCAAAAATGTTCATTTATTTAACTAAAACAAGAAAATATGTGAATATAAATGTACATATTTACATGCACATCACTATTTATAGGAGGACAGATGAAGGGAAGGTGAGCAGGTGCATGGGAAGAGGTCCAGGGTGGTGACCCATAGCCTAACACAAGTCATAGGCGGGATCAATACGATACGGGGATCAGCACTAATCCTTAAAGGCTTGTCATTTTAGGGCTTTGACCTGGTGGATATCTTCTACTAGCTTTTCTTCATCTTTAATTGAATTTTATCGGAAGTTTCTTGATCGATCGGGATGTAAGATGACTTGAGGATGGGTTGAACTTCTGGACCCGGTGATTTGTACCGACCCGGAAAGATTTGGTGTAAATTCTTAGTTGCTTTATGATTTACACCGACCCCACATCTTCCTATGATTCTCTCCTATGATTTATACCGATCCATGAATATTTGAGGTTTCTTGGAGATTCCAGAAAAAGTTGAAAGTTGCACCGATTTCGGATTGCTTAGGGATTTGTACTGATCCCTGATGGCTTGGTGATAATTACCGGTCCTGTAAGACTTAAACATATTTGTTGCGTAGTTTGGAATGTGGGGACACGTATTGATCCCAATTGGCAACTTACACCAACTCCTAACCACTTAGCCATCAGTGAGCTATTTTGATGAGATGGGATGACTGTAACTGAATGACTTCCATATGGACTTTATTTATATGTGTTCATACGACACTTCTGAGCCATATAGCCATGCGATGGTCGAGTCGTGTCGTCCTGGACTGCTTTTGATAGTTGGGCCAAAATGTCAAGTATCACATGTCCCATACAGTATGTCTTATGTTAACATGACATGCTTTGAGTTGAGACAAGTCTTTCTCATAGCTGGGAAGAACTCCAAGTCGCATTCAACAAATGGTTATGGCCTTTCTGTTGAGCAACATATTCTAGGAAGTAAGTCATTTCTGAGTAGCTATGACGCTTTGTCGAATCTCGTTGGTATAAGTGTGGAGTTCCAACTTGTTGAGAACTCTGAATGCTTGGACCGGAACTTGTCTGATTTCTCAGGTGAATGTCTAATCTCGATCAATTCAAGAAACTAAATGTTAGTCACTGACTCCTCCTTACATCGGAGCGTAAATGAGTCGTTGTTGGTATAGAGTCACCTACGCACTCACATGTTTGCACATGATTTCACGCGATATGGTAGGATTTTATAATAAGTAACATAATTAAAATGATATGCTTCGAAGGTACGATCGTGTAAGTTAGTTTCCAAAAAATCATCAGATTTGAACTCGATCGTTAGGCATGTACTCTTGAATTGTTGAGATCGGTGAGAACACGATTGGTTAATGACTTTGGAGTTTCAATGATTGCAGTTTGAAAACATGTATGTGCGGTTGTAGCCGTAGTCCTGAGTTAAGAAATTTTCATCGATCCGAAGTTCTCCTGTTTCTTACTTCTCCCCCTTCCCTTCTTTTCAAAGTGTTGGGGTTGGTACTGTCCTGGGGATCGGTACCAATCCCCAAACACTTAGAGAATTTTAGAAATTTTTGGAAAGAATACCCCTCTTCCTCCCTATGTATATAAGTGGGATACGTGCTTTCCTCTCTTCTTCCCTGGCATTTAGTACTCCTAAGGACTTAAATAATTTTTAAAAACCAGAAATTCCCAAAACCACCAAGCTTGCCATCCCTTGGTTAGATCATCCATTTCCGGCCACCTAGGTTCTTCGAGGCCACCAAGCTTCCTGCTTCGACCAAACAACATTAATCACAGGTGGGCTTCCCTTTTGATTTGCACAAATTTACCTCGGGATTTTGATTCGAGCACGAGTACGATTTGCTTTGTTTGTGGTTCGAATGATTCGAACATAATCGTATCCTATGGGGACGGCGAGGTTGGTGGTGATGGCTGTGGAGTCGATTCTAGCGAGGTGGTTGGAAATTGCTTGGGAGATGGAGGAGTTCCAAGTTGCATGATGTAGGACATTGAAATCTTTAGTAAGAGGGGGGTGGTAATACGAAAAATCGGAGTACGAAGTTTCCACAAAGTGGATGTGGGAAATTTCAACAAATTATGGGGATAATAAATTTCATATCTTGGAAGACTTGGCGATTTTCCTATGTCTAGGGATACGAAATGAAAATTTTATGTTCTAAGGGATTAGGAATTTTGCCATGTCTTTCAAGAATGAATTTTTTGTATCACGAGGGACCAGGAAAATAATAGATCTAGAGTGAGGAGAATTCGGGGAGATGAAATCGGGGATCGATGAACCTAGACCGGTGTCGGAGAGTTTGGGAAATAAATTATTTGCTTCAAAATAAGAAATTGAATTTTGTATCTTAGGATAAAGAGTTTTTTCATGTCCTAGGGTTTCAAAAGTCTAAGTTTTCGAGAGCTAAGGGGATATGAAATTGAAATTTTCGTGTCTTGGAAGACCTAGAAAATTTCGACTTTGAAAGTTGAGTTCGAGATGTTGGATCATTACGTGATGTCATGCAGTTGGGTTGTGATTCAAATCGAGCGTATCTTCGCCTAACGGCTTAACGCTAAAAAAAGAACTTCATTGGACTGATAATTCAGACATGCAATAGGATTAGAGCATTAGACTTGACATTAAAAATATGACTGAACTATAAATTCCAGAGCTCGAATCTCAACCCAACCATGACGTAATCATGAATCGAATCATATTCTATGACATTGGTTTTCAACCACAATAGTTTTGGTTTAATAAACTTGAAATATCACTGCATCCCATGGTGTTTTACTGTAATTTCATCAGCACGCACGATACTGCACATTCTACATTAGTTCACATCAACATAGGGGGCACAATTTAATAATGCTAAATAATGCAACTATCTTGAAAGCATAGTTTGCTATGGCATCGCGAAGCTCTAGACGACTCCAAGGTTTGCTTGTTGAAAATGTAGAACCATGTCGAGTTCACATGAGACTTCGTATGACTCCATCCCAATGTCTAGCGAGTGTGAGACCTCTGAAGCTTCTACTCCTCAACAATTGAGCTCACCTGATGTAAACGATCAGGAGGAGCAATCCAATGTATTACAACATTCAGACGAGAACGTGGACGAACCGATTGTTCAAGATGAGCCAGAGCCAGCAATCCAATGTAAGTGGTGGAGTATGTTGGCGGCGAATAGGAAGACGTTCCAGTGGCACCAGATATAATGTGTAATACTGCTATTCTTGAGTATCCCTAGATTTGGTCCCTTTGCGAATTGATAAAGTTACACTGAGGTGGATTTGCATAAGGTATGGCATAACTAAGGATGATATCTTGGCTCCTGAAAGGGACGATAAGGCGCATGCTCTCACATAAGGGTATACGGCTAGGAAAAGACACATGTGTTATGTTGGATGTGTGTCCCCATCCTATGAATATGTCCGATATATTTGGTTCCTCGTTTGCCTAGCACTGACGAGCTTTACCAAAATGTGTATGCTTTCCAGCTTGGAACCTATATTGTGTACATACAAAATTTGGCTGTGGAGCTGACTGGGGAGGACATTTGATATCTCTACTCCCTAAAGAGAAGAAACATGTCGCCTTCCCTTGTCCATTTAAAGGCGTAGGCCAGCAGTCGTTTCATCCTAAGGGCGTGGAAAAAGCTCAACTAGTTCAAGCATAATGAGTTTTATGGTTGATGCTATGACGACCGCCCACAACCCATGCACTAAACAAGAGGAATGATGCACTGAAAGGTGTGCCAGGCAGCTATGGACCATCATTTAGATATGAAAACACATCTTGAACCTGTTGTAAATCTCACAGCGCAAGGATAAAATATAATTGAACATATATACAGGTAATATTAGTGAAGCAGAAAACACTAAACTTTCATAATGACTAGACAGTAATATCCATATAATTGGATTAAAACAATAGTGTTTATACAAATTGCCTCACTACAGCACTCAGGGAAGAATAACAAACAGCTGAAATCCAAGTACTATATAATAGGTAGGATAATACGCCAACCTCCTGCTCGCCTCCAAACTGCAACATCGTCCACACTAAGCTATCTCCTGTCACTTACCACCTAGTCTGCCCATCCACAACCGGATGAATAGTCCAAGATAATAAGAGGAAAACATAAAACCTTGATTCAGACAACAGTCTTTGTGAGCAATAAAATAAGTATCTAACATCATTAGTAAAGTATATGACAATGCGTAAATAAATGAGCTAATATACCCACAACACCAGAGAAGAACTCAGCCTATCATCCCCACGTCGGACAGTAATAGCCTTTACAATCCATTCATCCAAACGAACAACAATCCATTCATGGCAATAGAATAGTCAATGATAACACTTATAGCATCCAGATTATATATCTCACAGAAACCATCCTAATCGAATTCAATCATTCCTTAAGCACAAGCCATAGAGGCCTAAACCAATATCAGATAAGCACCTTAGGAACATCTCTTTTGACATTGGCCAATCTACATGAGACAGTACAAACCAAACAACTAGTCAACCATGACAGACCTTGGCTATCACTGCCAATCCTGCTTTGAAACCATCGTTTATCGTTTGACGGCCAACCTTTCCACATGTTAAGGGCTAATGGTAACCCCAGTTCTAGCATAAACTCCATACGCCTTTCAACGATATGTACGTTTGTCCAACCTTGACAACTAGGCCTTTAAACAATACCCAGGGTACTCGACCAGTAACCTTCCAATCTTTTGGGTGCCCCCATCGTACCCCTGCTTTGAGCCTGCTAGAACTAACGACAACGATAACTTCTCAGCCTTTGCATCTCTAGTCATCCAACCTTGACGACTCTTCATAACTCGAGAAACCTTCTCGAGTAACCATCATCCACCATCATCAAGTCACAACCTCTATGTTGATCACTGCGCTGTGGCATGGGTTTGGAGGCATCATCCCCGAATTTTTTTTCCAGACCCTTTTGTTCAAATCTGGCTTGTACCCGATTTTTTCTTCAAAAACAACCCTATGTCTAACATGACATGACTCCTCATGCCGAACTCGACATAAATTCCCATGCCAAACACGCCACGACTCCTTATGCCAAACACGCCATGACTCCTCATGCCGGACTCGACATGATGTCGCATGTCGGCTACAACATGACTTTCCAGACCGTTACCTCAACCATGTTGGTCTCCACCATATCAGCTTTTACCATGTCGCACCACCATGTCGGTTCCCACCATGTTGGTCTCCTCCATGTCGGTTCTCACCATGTCATGCCACGTCATCAGCCAACAACCTACGACATAGGCCATGCGACCTAGTTTTCCAATGATCTGAACTTCATGATCTACCCTGCGACATGGCTTCTAGTGACATGGCTCCTGGCGCCTTGACTTCCTATGACTTGGTCTCTTTTCTTGGAAAGGAAGAAATATGACCCGACTCATGCCAAAAGCGACATGACTCCATATCTGACCAAAAGAACTCCAAATTTAACCAAATTTTCGATAAACGAAAACAACGTTGAAATCCGCTCATCCTACACATCCAAATCAATCATAAACACTTCAACAAATCATCAACACCATCAAAATGACCATTATCATCATTTAATCATAGAAATTTCTCTAAATCATGATAATTCAATTATTAGACCAAAAATGATGGATCTATCTTGCATAACATATGAAATGACATAGAAATTACCGGTTTGAAGTTGCTAGATTAGATCGTATGGTGATTCACATGAAAATACATTTACCATGATGTAAATCTAAGGAAAACGACTTGAAAATGATGAAATTAAGATCATATAACTCATGTACTTGATTGAATCCGCGTGAGAGATGCATATCACTCACCAAATCCCCAAAACAAGTCAAAAGCAATGAATTATGATTTCGGACAGCAAAGAATTTGATCCAAACTGTTCGGTTTGATGATCTCTCTCTTGGAATGGCAAACATCTAGCTTCAAGCGATGTAGATCTTCTAATATCTAAGCTTTAATGGTGGAAAGGTGAAGAGAATGGAGGAATGGAGGACGTCTAGCTCTTCCAAATGAGAGAATGGAGAAAGTAAACTATTCTCCACGCCCCCTACCCCTTATTTATAGCCTCCACCATCCCATGGGCTTCTCCAAATCGGCCCATTACGACTTACCAAACCTGAACAACCAACTATTAAACCTTAAAACGACGATTCCTCCCAAATTGCTGAGCTAAATCTTTAATGTGACCACTCTACAGAAAGAGAATCATCATTTCCTTTCCAATGACAAAAGTCTCAACACTTGAGTTGATCCGAGTCAAAAGTTATGCCCTGTACAAGATTAACAGGAGCAAAATGGTCCCAAACAAAATTGGTAAAAATTATGGGCGTCTATCACATACCCATAAACAACATATAAAATATGAGAATGATCCAACCCTCACGGAATAAAATAAAATTATTTTAGGATATTCCGGTACGTAAAATGCGGGTTGTTACAAATGCCCTCCCGGATTTGCGAGGAGGTGGCTTGTTGATAGTAAGTACGTTAATAATCATGTTGCATTCCAAGTTAATTGAGTCGTAAGCTCTAAACTTACTTGAAACCTTATATGCTAGGCTACCCCCAGATTCAAAGGTAAGTAACTATCTCCAACGAGTGTTGGCACAGATGAATGTTCCAAATGCATTTTGTGATGCTCAAACCCTACTGGCATACCGTATCATTTATCTGTCAGCCTACTTTACAAAGGTCTCTCGATTGGTCATAAGGATGGAGATGAGGAAGAGGAAGAAGTGGCAGAAGATAAAGGGAGGAGATGTTACTCCGGGTCCACAAGTAGAAGGGACCCCTCTCATGCTTCCGGACCTGCCCCCGGTAGAAGAGGAGGTGGCTGGAGCTTAGCGGAAAGTTGATTCCCATGAAGGCAGTGGTGAGGAGGAGCTCACCGAAGGAGATGGTTTGCAACCCACTCACGTTCCCTCTCCAACATCGAAACCAGTTTCTCCAGTAACAACCTCTTAGACCACAACGTCGAAGGAAGTAGAGGGTCAGTTTAAAGACCTGAACATAGTCCCAATAGAGACGTATTCATTTGGGATAAGTGACACAAAGTTGAAAGAAGGTTGCTGAACGTTGGTAAGGTTACCAATTCAAGCAAGCCGACAATTGGTTTGTGAGTGAAACACAAGGACACACAGAGTCATAAGCATTAATAACACAACACTTAACTTGTGCATGTGTGGGAAGTTCATTCCTGATTCAAGATTTGCTTTGTGCAAGCCCTATGACTCGAGACAGCGATAGAGACATGGGCTATGGATGTGGATGATCCAGGCGGTCAAAGCCCAAAGTCATGGTTGCTTTTCTTAGAAGCTCACAATTGCAAGAGAGGAGGTCCAAGCGGGTCCATGAACATAATAAAAGCACTCATCACTGAGACTGCTCTCAGCGCTTGGTGTCCCCTCCACCGAGCACAAGGCCAGCAAATGTTTGGAGGATGACAGAATCTGTGATGCCGCACCTCTATACTTGTGTTAGCCAAGGACATTACAAGCAATGTTGTCAACTAACCTGAAGAATAAGTCTGTTGAGGAGCAACCATCTGTGTAATAGCTTTAAACGAGTATTAAACATGTCGGATAATGTGGTCTTACTTTTTTTAAAATCTCGAGAGGAACTCTGCCATATCCAATTTAGGTTCAAATCCACTACATAATGGTTATATATAACTCAAGATCAATACAAAACACATAATAATATAATCGGAGTCAAAAACAGATATTCACATTACTAAGGTGGAAATAGATACGAATATAACACTTAAGTGTATATAAATAAATAGTTGTCAGACATAATCCACTACACAACAAAAGAATAGGTAAAAGGCTTAACAAAATAATATATATACAAAGGAGTCTCTATCTCCATCTAAAAACTACTAAACTAATGTAGTTAGCCCAAAGGTCAAGAAGTGTTCCACGCTAGAAGTCATATGAAGCACCTGTAACACCTCGTTCTGACTCGAGTATTATTTATAAAATAAAATAAACAATAAATGGATTAGTCTATCTGTACTTATCTCATAAACTAGGATTTAACAAGAGATATAATAAATATAGACATGTATGCAATAATAATACTGTTCACACATAAGTACGAAAACATAAAAATTTCCACACTATATCACAAAGAGATCCCAAAGCTACAAAAGAATATACCATAGTTAAATATATAGAAACTCAGAAGAATGTTGTCCCCTATCAAATCAACACAAAATTGAAAACACATTATTGAAGAAATACAAATTGATAACGCATATCAAAGAAACACAAGTTGGTAATACATATCAAAGCAACTCAAAGTGACCTAAGGATCACAATTCCTCATGGAATACACAATTCCATATGATGAACCGAAGTTCCCCAAGATGATACGACGATCATATCCACAGAATGAACTGAAGTTCCCTAAAATGATCCGAAGATCGACCACGAAAGATGAACTGAAGTTCCTTAAAATGATTCGGAGATCCACCATGAAATATCATAATTGATAAAAGAAAGAATAAATTATTCCTAGCTAGTAAATATAAGATTTGAGCTGCATGTCCCATAACCACTTGCTCTACTCAAATATTTAAGAACAAGTTACATATTCCACTAAAAACACATAACAATCATTGCCATAGTTTTCAATCGAACAAGTTCAAGAATTAACCGTCGAAGCAAACACAAGCATTACATACCACTCATTTTACTAAGGCATTTAATTGGATTTCTCATATGAGTGAGGAAAAAGGTTTATACCACACGTACCAGTAGAGTGGAAAACAATTTGTAAAATAACTTCATACGGTGGAGTAAGAATAGAAACCATTTTAGTAAAAATTTGGTATCTACTAATAATATAAAAAGCTTTATCGTTTGAAGTGGCAAATCTCGTAAAATATCGATTGTAATAACAGTTGATCTCAAATTTCACATTTGACAATGTAAATCCAATCCCATGAATATCGATTATAAATTTGTTCACCACGAATGAATAAAGTCTATATAACAGAGATGCTAAAATATGAGGATTAGAGCAATTGAAAAGTCAGAGGAAAAGAGCAAACGACCCGAGACTTGGCCGGGAAGAAGCCTAGAAAAACCTAAATGGTTGACCATGGTCTCCACCAGTCAACTATTGAAAATAGGATTCAATCAGCTGAATTTATTATTCAGTGGTTGAGTCTGTTTTCCAGAAATGCATGTTGTTGTTTTGAACTTCAACCGGGTGAGTGATGCTAAACAACCGTCTGAATTAATATTCAGCCAGTTGTTTTGAGCTATTCAACCAGTTGAAGTAAGATGTGCATTTTTTTTATAAATTCAGCTAAAGATCAGCTAGTCGAATCCCTAATTTAGTCGCCTGAATATTGACCTAGGGACTGGTTTGCCCAGGCCAAGTATAGACTAAGGATTTCAGACGAGCACGAACTATTGATAAATGCTTATTATGTTTTCTAAATGTGCATAAGACTTTTAAGGCTCGCCAAAACAACTAGTATCACACGAATCAAATCCATACAAAGATTTACAGAAGAAATCATTGGAATGAGATCAAAACATCATAAATCGGAAAGTTCACACAATGTATAATACACAACATAAACATGCCAAGGGCACTCTAGCCAAGCATATAAGCATGAGTCAAAGATGTGAGTTTGCAAGAACCAACATTTGAAGTTAAGAAGCAAGGAGAAGGTGCAAAACCAAGCTATATAACACTCTCTTCCAAGATAACGCACTACTCTTCAATCTACACACAAATATAAAAATTTCCTAAGAGTTAGATTTAGGAAAATCTCGGAAAATTAAGAGAGAGAAAGTTGGAGAAGATGGAGATGAACTTGCCCAAGCTTCTCGTTGATTTTGCAAAGCTAATCACCGAAATTTCCTAAGATCGGAACATAGGATTATTAATTTTCCTTTCCCTCCGCTCATTTCTATTTTTGTTAAGTGCTAGGTAATGGATGAGAAGGAGATGTGGGTTATAAGGAAGTGGGCTAATGTGTTATGTTTACTAACCCAAGCCCTACTTGAAATACCCAAATTTCACTATCTCAAAATATATCGATGTTTACAGTTTTAAATATCGTAAACGATATTTTGAATTCAATGAAATTGGTCTCAAGTCCAAATTCACCCGTATTAAAAAAGTGATATTTCGGACATGCACTCAAATAACGATGTTATATTTAAATATATTAGCGTGAAATATGTGGGTTATTACAGACTTCCCTCTCAAAGAAATTGCGTCCTCGTAATTACTTAAGTAAAAACTCCAAAAGTAACAACCGAGCATCAATAAAAATCTATATAAAAATATATTAACTCAAGCAATTTACTTTTCTTTTCGTATTTAGTGTATCACTCTTATACTGACATTACTTATGAATCATTGTAGAAATTTTAACTTTGAATTATTAATCATTATATGTCTTAAGTGTATACACATATAATGTTCGAATAAAAGTTATGAACATATACAAGTAACTATTAATTTTTCCTATAATTGTTTTCAACAAATTAGAAATTTCCTTACTCAAATTATATATATTCTAGACCTCCATTTCATTAATTATTTTAATTTTAAATTGTGAACTACACACAATGATTTTTCTGAAAATTTGATTTGGATGTATCTGAAAATCTAAAAGATGAAATTTAAATCTTTCTTTTCCATTCAGAAATTATAATCCAATAGATCCAGATGATTTTTGTTTAAAAGAATTCTAAATTATATTGGATCCTATAAATTCAGTTGAACTTTACTTCTCAAAATCACGAACTACCACTATGCGATGAGCTCTTTTTAATTAATTCGTTTCATGCTCAATAAGTTTACAAATAATAAAGGGTCTGTTTGGTATAGGTCCCTATTAAGGTTTTAAATTAGGCTCTAGTCCAATCCAAAAATTATTGTAAATTAGCTCCCTATTTTTTGAAAAATCATCAAAAAATATAAAAAATCACAAAAATTCATTAATAAATAAAACATGTACACACCAAAAAATTCATGTGTTAAAACAATCAAAAACCACGTCAAAACCCAAAAATACACAAAAACAGCGAGACAATAGATTTTTGCATCAAAAGATGCACCTATTCGTAAATAGTTGCATACATTCATGCTTATATTTCAGTGTTGCGCCAAACTGCAGTATAAATGCATAAATGTATAATGCTAAACAGCATTATACGCATCCTTTTATGCATATATTCAAATTTGACATGTTTTTTCAAGCATTCACCATTTTCAGACAATGTTGCACATATTTATGCTCTTCTACAATACATGTATGCATTCATGCGCATATTCAGAAGTCGTCGTCCCTTTTAAATTTGTTGCACACATGCATGCATATATACAGATTAGCGGCATTCATGTATGCAACTTTTCCTAACACATAAATCTCAGTTTAACCTTGTATGCGTACATTTATGCAGTTTTTTGTAATAGTTGCATACATGTATGCGTATATTGGTCCAGATTTTCAACAGGAAACACTATATGAATATATGCATGTATGTATGCTACTATTGGCAATAGTTGCACAGATGTATGCAACTTTTTTTTTGTTTTTCTGAATGCTTTTGGGAATATTTCCTATTTTTTGATTTTTTTTAGGTCAATGGCGCATTTTTTTTTGTCTAAACAGGGAAAAGGCAGAAGTGGCTGGACAAGAAGGCGGAAGGGATAAAAAAAAGAGCAGCACCTTCATTTTAGGGACCGGATTTGCAAAATAACTTTTGGGGGGACGCGTTGTATTTTGAAATGTTTTAGAGATGTGATCCTAATTTTCACAACAATAAACCTATTCTCTTATGTTCTCAATATAAACTAATTAAGCATTCAAATTCAACTTAGACATAAAGACTGTCCAAAACGTCAAAAATTCCCTATAATGTTTTAGCTAGAAAATTTATCCTTTAAAAAATCTCTTAAAAATATTCTGACTCGCACTTTTTTCTTAAATAGAAAAGGATGTATATGATGGTCATATATATCACATTTACAAGGATATGCGATCCCGTTGGGGAAACATAATCCAGATTACACACCACCAAATTTGAAATATTAGCACGCCATCTAATATTTCACAAGCACAACTTCTAAATCTTGAAAACATGATAAATGGTAGAAATTTATAAAATTTCACACAACTTGGAAACATTGGTTCACAAGAATTTCACCAACAAAGGCGAGGTCAACCAATCGGGATATGACCTTGAACATTTGATTCATTAAGATTTACAAAATAAATGGAATATTTGTTAACCCCAATTGAAAAAAAGCACGAAATGGAGCCAAAGCAAGTATATCCTTTTAAATCTAAAGTTAGTGAAACCAGTTTGCTAAATGTAATTGTGAAATGACTTTAGCAAACTAACCTATTGATAGGTCATCGATCAGAGGCAAGGAATATATTTAAGCTTGTCGTGGTCGCAAAGCTAAAACATTCCATCAGATCTCTCCACAAAATAGCTCCCTTGTGTCCTTAGTAGTTGGTCACTAAGGAGGACAAATAAATAGATATAGGCACGGAAATGGAAATCAATTTCAAACTTAGTTACCCATTAAGATAGTAGTCCTAAGAAGGGTGTAAAGGCCACATAAAATTCACGAGTAATGTAAATTATAGAAACACATTTTCCTTAACGTCATTCTCATTTCTACGAGAATTTTAGAAGAACAAGGAAGTTAACGAATCTAAATTTGAATCGTTAAGAACAAAGAAATCTATCTCATAGATATGGTGTGTCAAAGATGGATGATACTCTCGGAAAATAAAATACGAGCCTCGAAATGGTTTGGCTAATCCATCCCGAGTAATCACAACGAAATTAGAACAATCAAGTCATGAAAACAAGCATCGAAAGAAAAGTCATGTATAAGTGAGCTTATCATCCATAAAAAATGATTATAACAACCCACCGAAGTTAGCCTCAAGGGTAACTCACAAAGGAATATCAACCCTCTACATAGTTGATTTATCTAAACACTAAATCTAATTTAGTATTCAAGAAATGGAAATAGGAAATCACACAAGATCCCCACATCACGAAAGCCCGAAGATCTAGAATTGACATAAAGAGACAAAGTTCAATAAGCAAAATCTTGCTTATCACGTTTCAAAATAAGATTCAAGATAATTTGAAAATTTTGAATCACTCAAAATTTAGAAATCACTTAAAGGAGTCTAAAAACATATAAAATGGGAAGACACTCAAACCACAACAAGTTTGAGCTTACCAATCCATAAATTACAACATTATTTACAAACAGTTCTCATCATACAAAATGAGCACACACAAGCATCCAAAAAACAAAAATGAGTGCATAGCTCCACAAGTTAACATATAAGATGCAACTCGAAATCCAGAAATCACAAAAAGGGTGGAGGAGACCTACACAAGATGAGATGCGATCTCCAGATAGCTAACATATCATTCCAAGCACACAACTCTAGTTGTGAGCACATAATTCATATGAGCACACAATTCTAGTTTGAGCACACTGCCCTAATGGTATGCACACAGCTCATGTGAGCACAACACTCTAGTTTGAGCACACAACTCAAGTTTCGAGCATACAGCTCCGGTTTGAGCACACAGCTCCGGTTTGAGGACACAGGTCAATAGGACGATCAAAAGATCATAAAGCACAAACAGATAAAGTTGAGCCAAAGCTCAACAGATGGTCATAAGACCGAAAAGAGTTCACAAATGATCAAAAGATCAAAACCACCAAATGATCATCAATGATCAACAAGGAAAGTATAACTTACATTAAGCAAGCAAATAGGCGAGTTCAGTCGAATGTCCCATAACAACAAACTAAAATTAATTATTTACGAGCAAATTGCAAACTCCACTATCAAACACATGATATTGTTGTGTCAGAATTTGTCACGTCAAAGTGCTTAGAAACTCCTATCGATACCGCGGCATCCCACATCTCAACCAGAATTCATAACATACTCCAAAAGAAAAATAACACAACCATCTCATAATGCATAGCAGAAATAATTATCCTCTTTTGACTTACAAAGATAATCATAAATGGATTAATATATTACTTAGCCAAAATCTATTTTATTGAAACATTTTATAAAATGATTGAATATTCTACAAGAATAAGTCTCAAAGATGATTTAAACTCAAAATAGGAAACAAATCTGAATTCCTACCCACGAAAGAGATAGGAATCAAAGTTTAACTAGGCCAGGATTTCACAATAAACTAAGTGTTGTGGAACTGTCATCTGGATTCGCAATCCTTAAGCAAGGCCATCTGATACGAACCACACATAGCATCCAACGAACAAGCATCCACAATTTCTTGAGTCATAAATGAATGGAACATTCCTGTATTAAAAATTGCTCATATAAGATGTCCATAAAACCCAGTAATTTCACCATGGACAGAATGAACATTACCTTGGTAGAAAAAAGTCTCGCTTGGGGCTTACACAACACCTAGCTATCTCTTCTTCTAGCTTTGAAGTTCAGGGCACGAGTATGCTAAATGTCCACGAGTCTTGCAAATTCGAAAAGTGCAGGGCTTAGTATACTTATTAGCGTAATGGCTCTTTGACCCATAGTTGTAACAATTCCCTCGATCAAAGTATGAAGTTCCAGCTCTATGGAAGTCTTCCTTTCCTTTCTTGTTGGGATAATATTTGGACTTATCACTAGAATTCCTTTTCTTGTTAGACTTCTTCTTAGGGTCCTCAATCTCAACATCACTTTCCTCATCGACTGCCTCAAGGCGAAGCGCGATATCCACGAGTACTTCAAAAGGTTCGGCTAACTTGAGAAGTAAAGCCTTCTTGATATTTCTATTAAGCTCATACACGAATCTCTTCTTCTTCTCAGTGGCATTATTATATTAAAGACTATACTTAGGGAGGGAATCAAAAGATGCGACGTACTCTGCCATAGAAGATGTACCTTGCACATAGTCTTCAAAGCGTTTGGCTAAACTCTACTTCCTCTCCTTCGGGGACAAACTTTCTTTGAATATTTCTCGGAATTACTTCCAAATTAGATTCGCTTCATAAATTTCAGAAGTCACAAGCTCATACCTGTAGAGCGCTTAGTCCTAGAGCAAACTTGAGGCCACTGGACACGAAGCAAGTCCATAAGATTCATGTGGAAAAAGATGCGGTTGCATGATTGTAAAAACCCGAATTCCGACAAACCGAATTTTTTTTCAAAAATTCTAATCTATCGAAATCCATGTTGGTTGCTTTGGTATCCTGCAGACAAGACAGAGATAAAATATATCAGAGCTAAGAAAATATCTCATAGCAGAATGGATAAAGTATAGTATAATCAAAGTATAGCCTTACCGTAGTAATAATACTTCCTAACCAGTATCCAAAGCTATCATATCTATGCTACAAATCTAACCTGCGAGTATGTTATGTGGAGGGGGTCAGAACACAAGTTCTGGTGATTGTATTTAAACTATACACCTTGGATAATCCTACATATATAGTTCAATCACATTTTCTTATTTATTAGGTTAGTGGCGTTAACAGCAATCAAGGCTTACATACACGTCTTACCCATTTACTTCCCAGTGGTTTAACCTAATACAGTATAAATGTAGCTACCCCAATATTGAGGTACATTCCATGGTACCCCACTCGCATGGTCTCCACCGTAATGCCACAGAAATGAACGCAGTCCCTCATCCTACGCCGGAGAAACGTACATATCTCTACATAGCAATGCTGCGTTCCTCCTATATCTGTCATTACTATGCTATGTATGCGTACAGACTGCCACCTTTGGTCGAATCAAATTACATACCAGAGTAATGACCTCAAGTCTACGATACACCACCCAAAGCAGATATGCATGTATCTAGACTTTCCCACATATGTATCTTCAATCGTATTTGACGCGTTAACTGCATATAATGCGCACCGAGTTTCGTGGCAAGGCTATCCAAGAAAGATGGAACTAGGTCGGGAGCTTTTCCATATCTATACGGCCCGCCATTAAGAGCCTCAAAATACAGATATACCTCATGTATGTTTTTCATGGTATGCGCTTGCCTTACCTAATCGGGTTTCCATTTACTTGGTTATTTCCATTCACATTGAATTCTTAATCAAGTTACCAAGTTTATCTCGCTCATTCATTTCAGTCATCAAAATTAACATATTTAAGTTTATTAATAAGCCCACAACATGTTATTCTTTAGATTGTGATCCAAGGTTTGTAATCCACAATCTCTTTATACTCTGGTTTTATTTCAGTTAGAATAACATGTTCTACTTTATATGTAATTAAGTATATCTCCATTTACATGTTTTCGGTTTAACATGTCACTTATCATTTATGATTAAACATAACTTATTTCATTTCATAAGTTTGCCTCACTCTTTTCTATTTAATCAAAATTTCATCTTACACTATCACTACAACTTATCGTTGTTTACTTATTAACTTAGTTCTCTTAACGAAGATTCACTAATAAGTCTCCTTTCCATTTATTATAACCTATGTTATAATATCCTCTTATCCCCAGGACAAGCCTTAACATGTTATTCTTATCAGCATATTTCAGATTTCCAAGTTTTCAAATTACTTAATTTATATTTAAGTATAACTTCTTTCATTTCATAAATTTTCCCCCATTTGCTGGTTACTTAATTTACAATTAAGTACCATTTTTCTCATTATACAAGTTATCTCATTTTCTCACTAGTTTATTATAACCTAAGTTATAATATCCACTTTTGCTTAAAATAAGTCTACCTATTATATAACATTCTCATTAATGCAGTTTGTTTATAATAGTTTATTATCATTCCCCGTTCGTTTCCATTTCCTTTTACTATTGTAATTATCTTTCATTCAATTCCATTAATTACAATTAATGCCATTTATCAATCCTGCTATTTACGCGCGCGCGCGCACACATACACACACACACACAGATATATATATATATATATTATATATATATATATATATGCACTAGACCTCTCACATTAAGCCTACACATCTGGATGCTGGATTTGTCGGGCGGTTCTGGGCAGGCTTCTAACACAAGTTGACTTAACCTCGTGTCTTAGCACCATTACATGTTTTATTTATGCACTTCGACCACTCACATTGGATTTACCACTTGTGGATGCTGGATATGCCGGGCGGTTCCAAGAAAACTTCTACAAAGCGTAATCTAGCCTCATGTCTAAGTGTGGTTACAGTTTCCTATTTACTGTGAATCTAGGCATGTTCATTCTTTAACAATTATTCCTATTTCATTATATGTTTTCATGCCCCTTTCCCAATTCATATTTATCATGTACCATATGCCCAAATTAAGATCTTTAATCATAATTTGACTTATGCTCCAAATCCATATTCATGTATTCAATTCTATGCTAACATGAAACCATTTAATCATATAACTATTCCAATTCATACAAGTAGGGGTTCATGTGACAAGTTAACATGTAATACGAACAACAATAGTTGCTACCCATATTCTAACAAGTTTAAATTTCAGCACATAAATTTTCCAACATATTAATATCTTAGCATATTAATATTCCAACATGTCATATTTGTCACTTTTATCTTCTTAACATATGTTTAAACATTTCAACTTGTCATAATAACATTTCAATACTTTCAATTATTCTAGCCAATTCACATTGTATAATAACGGGTAATGTTAAACGTTAATATATCATTATCAAAAGTGATATAATTTAAATCCACTCACCTCATTTGCTTTCCAAATCCTGGATCTGGTCCAGATCTAGCATTCCATGATTTTTCCCTAACTGGATTTAGAACCTAACAACCATGGATTCATAATTTTTACTAAAAGAAAAAGGGAAGAAAATTGAAATAGACCAGATTCACTTCACATTTGATTCTGAACCCCTTCTTATTAATTTTCATTCTTTTCCTCCAGATGTTGATTCATAATTTTCCTAAACTAATTATCTTATTTTCTGAAGAGATTTGAGGAAGAGGAAGAATGACAGAGCTTAGACGTTGTCTTAGAGAATGTGAGATTTAGGCTAGGCTCTGCTAGCTTATTTATAAGTGTTCAGGATCTTATCGTACACGCAGCGCTGTGTCAGCAATGAACCTTGTTAAGAAAATAGTCCAGATTCGTAGACGAATCTAGCCAGATCTAGGGTGGGGTCGAGCCTTAGGTCGATCCCCCTACAGGGGTGTCGACCCCCATAGGTCCTACGAGCTATTTTGGCATAGAAGTTTGAATTTTGAATTTTTTAGAATTTATTTAAGCGTTATATCCACACGAAATTTTCTTATACATACACAATTCTTCTAACGATCGTTTTACATGTATATATATGCAAAATTTTCATTTCATTTTCAAAATTGAAATGGTGTTGCATAGTTATTTGATTCTTTCCATATTTCATCGGTTGTAGCCTTTTCTCGAACTTTTGTCTCTTGTATACATATACTTCTGCACATATACATAGATATATATATATATATATTCTCATATATATATACATATATTTTCTTTATTTCCTTATATGTATATTTTTCCCATATATGTGCGTTCTTGTCTTTTCAAATTTTGAATTTGTATACGTACATATATTTGTATGTTCAGTTGGCCCTCTCTAAAACAAAGACAAAAATTATGTTGTCACCGGGGTTCGAACCCTCGACCTCTACGTTGCATATCCAATGCCTTAACCAACTGAGCTATGATGTCTTTTATTAGTAAATTTAGGAACAGTGTTAGTCATTGTTCTCCTTCTTTTCCCTTATTTTCATGTTTTGTTACAATACTTCATTTAAAGGTATCTCTTTCATCTTAAATCAGTTTTCTGCAATCCATAGGTCTAAATTGACCAGAAAATCGCCACGAACGCAATGACGCTAATATTGTGGCCAAATTCTGGAAGCTCTTCAAAATTTTCCTTCCTTTTTAAAATATGCATATTAATTGCATTGTATTTCTTCTTAAATGTCAGTGCATATATATACATATATGCATTATTTAATTATTTAATTATTACAAAATGCGGGGTGTTACATTCTCCCACCCTTAGGAAATTTCATCCCGGAAATTTGATAAGGGTAAAATCAAATAGTTCCTCGCATATTATTACTCCATCATGTGTGCATCCAATTTTTGCAAACATTGTTCACATGTGCAAAGTGAAATACAACATTGCTATATATGTATGCCTAAGCAGTACCTCATATATGTATGCAATTTTTTTTTTTTAAAAAATCCGTTAAAAACATTATGCTCACATCCTAAAAATACTAGTTGTTCTATATGAATGCAATATTTTGAAAATCAAAAATGCTTTTTCATCCAAATTTTCCTACACTCTTACTTAGCAAGAGCGTAGTTCATCCAATTTTCGCATCTAAAACCCTAGCAAGCAACTTTATTTTTCGAATTTCATGTTAACCTAGTTATCTTAATTAAGATTCACTAATATGTCTCCTTTCCATTTATTATAACCTATGTTATAATTTCCTCTTGTCCCTAGGACAAGCCTTAACATGTTATTCTTATCAGCGTATTTCAGATTTCCAAGTTTTCAAATTACTTAATTTATAATTAAGTACAACTTCTTTCATTTCATAAATTTTCCCCCATTTGTTGATTATTTAATTTAAAAATAAGTACCAATTTTCTCATTACCCAAGTTATCTCATTTTCTCACTAGTTTATTATAACCTAAGTTGTAATATCCACTTGTCCCTAGGACAAGTCTACCTATTATATAACATTCTCATTAATGTAGTTTATTTATAATAGGTTATTATCATTCCCCGTTCGTTTCCATTTCCATTTACTGTTATAATTATCTTTCATTCAATTCCATTCATTTCCATTAATTACAATTAATGCCATTTATCAATCCTGCTATACACACACACACACACACACACACACACACACACACACACACATATACATATATATATATATATGCAGTAGACCTCTCACATTAATCCTACACTTGTGGATGTGGATTTGCCGGGAGGTTCCGGGCAGACTTCTACAGCAAGTTGACTTAACCTCATGTCTTAGCATCGTTTTATGCACTTAGACCCCTTACATTGGATTAACCACTTGTGGATGCTGGATATGCCGGGCGGTTCCTGCAGATTTCTACCACAAGTGTAATCTAACCTCGTGTCTAAGTGCGGTTGTAGTTTTCTATTTACTGCAAATCTAGGCATGTTCATTCTTTAACAGTTATTCCTATTTCATTATAGTTTTCATGCCCCTTTCCCAACTCAGATTTATCATGTATCATATGCCCAAATTAAGATCTTTAATCATAATCTGATTTATGCCCCCAAATTGATATTCGTGTATTCAATTCTATGCTAACATGAAAACATTTAATCATATAACTATTCCAAATTAGACAAGTAAGGGTTTATGTGACAAGTTAACATGTAATACGAACAACAATAGTTTCTACCCATATTCTAACAAGGTTATGTTTCAGCATATAAATTTTCCAACGTATTAATATCTTAGCATATTAATATTCCAAAATGTCATGTTCGTCACTTTAATCATTTTACAACTTATTCTTTTTACCACATGTGTAAACATTTCAACATGTCATAATAACATTTGAATACTTCTAATTAATCTAGCCAATTCACATTGTACAATAACGGGTATTGTTAAACGATAATATATCCTTACTAAAAATGATATAACTTAAATCCACTCACCTAATTTGCTTTCCATGTCCTGGATCGGGTCCAAACCTAGCATTTCATGGTTTTCCCTTAATTGGATTAAGAACCTAACAACCATGGATTCACATTTTTTACTAAAAGAAAAAGGGAAGAAAGAGGAAGAAAATTGAAATAGACCAGATCTAGAAAATTACCTCACTTCGCATTTGATTCTGAACACCTTTTTATTAATTTTCACTCTTTTCCTCCAAATCTTGATTTAGAATTTTCCTAAACTAATTAACTTATTTTCTGAAGAGATTTGAGGAGGAGGAAGAATAGCAGAGCTTAGACGTTGTCTCGGAGAATGTGAGATTTGGGATAGGCTCTACAAACCTATTTATAGGTGTTCAGGATCTTATCATACCTGCACCGCTGAGTCAGTAGCGAACCTTGTTAAGAAAACAGTCCAGATTCATATATGAATCTAGCCAGATCTAGGGTGGGGTCGACCCCTTACAAGGGTGTCGACCCCTGGGTCGACCCCTACAAGGGTGTCGATCCCTAGGTCGACCCACATATGAGTGGAACGACCCCCATATTAGTGGGTCGACCCCCCATGGGTCCCACGAGCTATTTCGGCGTAGAAGTTTGAATTTTTGAATTTTCTTGAACTTATTTAAGCGTTATATTCGCATGAAATTTTCTTATACGTATACAATTCTTCTAACGATCATTTTACGCATATATATATATACACGCACAACTTTCGTTTCATTTTCAAAATTCAAACGGTGTTGCACCGTTATTTGACTCTTGTCATATATCATCGATTGTAGCCTTATCTTGAACTTTTATCTATTGTATACATATATTTCTGCACATATATACTATAACGGCCCATAAATCCGTACTATTTGAGTTGACTACATACGTCACACATCCAACCCAAATATCACAGAAATACGAATCATTTTTTTAAGAAGAAAAAGGTAGAAGAAGAACAAAAATAACAACCCAGAATCTCACATTGCAGCGGAACAAAATATATTATATTATAACTTTTGAAATACAAAATTTTAACTATATAACATACAATTAGCAGAGCACAACACTTACAACACAGTAGAAATAAAAATACTATATATTTAACCCTGAAGCCTCCTACTCCAAGCTCCTTTAGATAGATCTGTAAAATCCTGAACTACTTGATTGCCCATACAAATTAGGGCACCTAAGAGTTTAGGTAAAACAAAACAAAATAAACCCTGGGTTAGTCATGGGACTGGTATGAGTATACAATTTGAAAAAGTTTAAGAAAATAAATGATATCTCATAAGACCCGCTGTATAACATGGAAAGGGTTTTTCCCTTATGAGAATCCAAAACATTTGATTCTACTTTGAAAATCTTTTTGAAAGAAACCGAAAATCTTTATATCAAAACTCTCTTGATATTATAATAGTGTCTAAATCAAATAGATGGAAATCTAATGGAACGCTTTCATCTTACGCTCCACATACATAATATACAATCAAAACCGTGAGCACTTATTGGGTGATGAATTTCCAACTATGACAAGGTATGGAACCACCTTTCGTTAGTGTATCTCTAGAGAGAATACACTGGGTTCAAAAGAACATCTTGTAAACCGACCACACATGACCGACCACTCATTTCGCTTGAGTGTATCGAATGTATATCACCAACGGTTGGGATCGGCAACAGTTTTCCCAAATGGGACAACATCAAATAGAATAAAGAATGAAATGAATTTCTCTAGATAGGTGATGATACACCCTAATTGTGAGCTACCCACTTAGCCATGCTGCCTACCCGATTTTGTCATTTCTTGGTTGTTGAGGCCTGAGGCTACGATTACTTACCATTCATTGATAACACAATCACTTTGAATGCCACATTTTCCGATCCGTTAATCATTAATTTATTTGCACAAATATATATTCTGGATATTATGCTAAGAAGATAAATTCTCTGCCACCATATTTATCTATATAGACATATGCGACCATTAGAATACTCTGTCATACGTTCATCCATATATTTTGTCCTAGGACTGAATGAAACAGAAGGCACAATTTCTATTAATAGAAAAGTCCTTGCACTTTACTTCGTCTTCAGTTATCATCATATAACCTGATTCGCAACGCTGGCCAATACAGAGTGGTTCTCGGATAATAATCCAACCAGTCTCTCCATATTGACAACGATATTTGCAAACACTTCGATAGTCGGTTATTTAACTATCGAAGAAAAACAAACATTCATTCAAAGCTTCAAACAAACTAGTGGGCCTTTTAATTAATATTTCATTAATTAAAACACTTCTCAGTTTCCTTATCCTTATCCGTTAACACGATATTTTCGATAATCTTCTTGGCCTCTTACGCTATTTGGGAAACATTTCCATATATCGCCTTCTTTTATTTTTTATAATTAGAAAATATATTCTACTTATAATTGGAAAACATTCCAATAACTTATTTCTTTCATGACCATTCACTTATGTAACGACCCGGGGAAAAATTCGACGCTCGAATTTTCGACAACAATGCATAAACCCGTATTACTTGTCAAAACTCAAGTATCAAACCCCAGATTGTCATGAGAAAGAATTTAGAGGGTGAGAATAGAAAGAAAGAAATATTAGAATAGAAGAAAGAAAAAGAACACATATCATTATCTCACAGCGGAACGAATAAAATATAACAAATCTTTTTATAAAAAGAACTGTACATACAAACCAATCATCAGAGTTCAACATACATCAGACACAGCGGAAAAATACATTATATAACTAGCGGTGAAGCCGCCTGCTTCCAGCATCTGAAACTCCAAGAAAACCTAACCTGGAAACACACTCGATCTGACCCAAGCACATTTGAAGCAAAGCAAAATACACCGGGTCAGTCTGGAATACTATCAGTGATAAATTCACAAAACACACAACTTGTTTAACTTTGGAAAATCCTTTCTGAAATCAAAGGATAATAGTAAGACTAGCCCACATATAAACACGGACGGTTTTTACCTTACTATAACGCAAAAACATTTCTAGAAATCATACTTTCTCTGATATTATCATAATGTCTAATTACAAATAAATAACAATCTAGAGGAACGCTTGCATCTCACGCTTCCTATATATAGTATACAGATCAAAACCGCGGGTGCTTATTGGATATTGGATTCCAACCTTGACAAGGTATGGGACCACCTTCCGACTGTGTATCTCTAGAGGCAAATACACTGGGTTCAACAAGAACATCTTGCAACCCGGCCCTCACATGACCGACCACTCATTTCGCTTGAGTGTATCGAATGTATATAACCGACGATTGGGATGAGCAACCGCCTCCCGAATAGGGACAACATCGAATATAGATTTAAGAAGCAATTGCAATTTCTCTAGATAGGTGATCATACAACCTAATGGGAGCGACCCACATAGCCATGCTGCCTGCTCGATTTTTGTCATTTCCCGGTCGATAAGGCTTGAGGCTAGAATTTACTTTAAAACATCTGTCCATCATTCACTTTGAATGCCACATCGTTAGATCCGCCAGATATCACTAATTGACGTTCACAAAAATATTCTGGTCGTTAAGCTAGAGAGGTGCCCCTCTCCGCCACTAACAGAAATACGTTTGTAAAAATCAAGGTACGTGACCCCTTTGGAAATACTCTGTCAGACACTCGTCCATACAAGTCTTCCAAGAACAGGATGAACCGAAGGCACTCTCCTACTGCATCCTTATATAGGAATCACCCCAAGGATCAGTAGCGAGAAGTCCTTGCAATCCATAGATTTTAACGACGACAGAATCACAAATCAAATAACTCTAGTTGCAAGCTAGAGAGATTCAACAAGTAGTCCTTCCGCTTATGAAGATCCACGTTCTTCACTTGCTCCGTCTTCAATTGATGTCTTCACGTATTTGCTGGTCGGAATGGTTTTCGAACATAAATTCAATCCCGGTCTTTCCATAGCAACAAGCGTATTAGTCTAGTTTGATAGTCGGTGATTTAACTATCAAATAACAAATGTGTTAATGAGTTTGCTGATTTAGTACTTGGCACTACCTTGACCTCTTTAACCTAACTGGACGAACTTGACTTGATTACTCCTATTGATTAACTAATATCCAACTTGATTACTCCTGTCGATTAACTAATATTCAGCTTAATTTCTCCTATCAATTAACTAATATTCATCTTAATTTCTCCTATCAATTAACTAATATTCAGCTTAATTTCTCCTATCGATTAACTAATATTTAGCTTAACTCCATTCGCTTGACTCTAGATCGCAGGAATCATAATGGTTACGCCTGATTCCCTCAGGAAACATCCGACCGCCATAGGCTATCTGCAGCCCTGCAAATTATGCTAGTAGTCGTACGCAATGACAACTTTTCCTGAATAACTATGTTTGGCTAACTCTACCTCAAATGCTATATTTGATCAACTCTAATTGAATAACAAATATTCAATAAAATTTGAAATCAATATTCTTATTTATTTTGAAACTAATATTGCAATATTATTTATTTCGCAAAATCTTGCATTAGAGTTTTATATTCTCGTATACGGTAAACCAAATCTCAACACTTTCCACTTATTCCAAACTAATATCATTCCTCGATAATAGTGAAGCCAATCAAGTTGGGGTATTTTAGTTACCTCTCAGACCTTGATCGACAACGTTCATACCTTATAATAATACCAGTTCGTCACCTAATCATTTCACCAAAATCTTATTTACCATCTCGATTTCAAATATGGTTTTTATAAACCTTTCTTACATTTGAAATACGTGTTCAATATAATCTCTTTACTTAATTCCTTGAATTAAGGAAGTCTTCATTAAAACACAACTTTAACTTGAAGCACAATTTCACTTATAAATCTCATTTACAAACCTTGTTAGAAACTTGGATTTATAAATCTCTTTATAAACTCTTATCGCTCCTTTTGGTCAAACCACATTACCCCTTCATTATTCTTTAGTTGAATTCAAATTAAAGTCATCGCTTAAATTATTAAAATAACCATTAATGTTAAGATTAACTATATTATCACTAAACAACTCAAATAATTACTTTTAACTTGGATTTTATCATCAGCATATCTTACCAATATTTCCCGCAAACTATGGGATGTGATTCCTGTTTTGTTTGAAATCTTTATTTAAATTTTAACCTTTCGCTCGACTCAATTCTTTAACTTTTAAAGTTATCGTTATGGTGAAAAATCCCTTTAACCTGGCTTATATTTCTTCCCAATAATATAACAACTCCATTCAATTTAATTCCTTTTTGTCATTTCCCCCTTTAAATTGATTAAATAACTTAATTAATTTAAAACACCATTTGATCGTTTAAACCAAACGATTATTGCATTTTTCAACCCGTAGGTATATTTGTTGGCTTTCTGCATTAACCTGCATAAACCATTTACATAGCTTCTTTTGTAACTCCATTCCAATATTTATAAATTTATAATTTAATTATTTATATAAAATAACCGAAAACTCCAGTTCAGTTATAAAAATAATTTATAACTTAAAATCTATGTCAATTCGCCTGACGGTAGAACGACGGTTAAAACAAAAATTTTTGGCCATTAACTGCCAATTACCAAATCAACACTGTCGGTTGATTTAAACACAACACGGGTGAATATCTATTCAACCATCACACTCAACAGGTTTTCCTACCATAGGGGTTAAATCAGTTCAATATCAATAATATAAAACAAACAAACAAACAACATATAATATTTGAGGAACCCGGTCGGATCCCTCCAACCTGTTCTTCCCTGCACCACAGCTCGTTATACATTTCATAATAATATATGAAAGAAATTTCATATAATCTACCAATTTAAAATGATTAAATAACAGCAACCAATCAATCAAATAAACAACCACTAGCAACCAATCAACCAATTTATACTTTAAAGGTAAATTATATTTTAATATGAATTTACCACATCACAGGATTCCAGAAGGTGTGAGAATTAACTCACCAGTGTTTATTCTGGTTAACGGTTGATGCGTTTGTTGCTTTTAATTTGAAACGAACGTTCAGAACTCACTGAAATTCCAACTGCGTCAGAACAGTGCCTAGTCAGTGCCATCACCTAGGCCTCGTCCCTGCGATCCCAATGGATCCAGTTTTGCTGAAATCCGTTAACGTATGCGAAAGCTATCATTGTTTTAAGTTTAAACATATATACGGGTTTTAAAATAAAACTAAATTATAAATTAATTATATAATTTACCTTAATAACCGTTATTTTCTGTCCACGTCAGCACCTCAAATGATCTTCACGCGTTTCCACTGTTGAACGGCTCGTACCCCGTTTTCTCCCTCATCAGTTTTCTTGCAGACAAACATCCCACCCAAAAACCTAACTCCGGCGCCACCCATGACCGCCGTGACCAACTCCGACACACCCACCGCAACCGCGCTTCCTCCAGCCACTTTCACCCCCAACTCCACTTGAAATCGCCTGGAACCACTAGAGGATGGAACCAATTTGAGCCGCCGTAACACACGCCACAGGCCAGTTCAGATGACCGGACCTTCGCCATTGTCACCGCCTCGCCATCCTGCAGTGATCCCCCCATGACCGCGACTCCAACTCGGCCTCCAATCGCCGGAAAATGGCCAAACCCGACCATGACTTCAAAACCGAACCCAAATTGACCACCTATGTTCATCTCGACCCCCACGCCACCGCAGGCGATCTTAGACCCCGAGACCACAGCCAAATGAAAGCCTGATCTCTCCTCTACAAAACCCCTAAGGTCTCGACACCTGAAATTGACCCAAACTCCCCAATTTTGAAGAAGAACGAAACTGATTTTCGCTGGTTTATGGCGATTTCCGACCACCACACTACACCGTTCGCTCCCAACTTTTTACAGCATGTAGATCTCGACCTGATCTACTACTTTCGTTCAGATCCCCTATATAAATTCTTGACGGATTGGAAGATATAAATGATTTTGCGTTGAGGGGTTTTATTACAAAATTACATGATGGTTTCAAAATTTGGGGCCTAGGGTTTCAGCCTTAGGCCTTATATAGTGTGGGAAAATATTTATTTCAGTTGATGTGACGAGCGACGTTGACTAACGATATTTATTTCGTACCTATCGAATTTTCGAACGTTGTTTATTCGCTCTAGCGCTCACATACGAATCCCGTTCGAGATGCGAATGGACGACATAGTATAATTTGACGATACGGTCCTAATGAAACTTGTTTCGTCGAATTTCGAGTTCGTTTGCTCGAATGGCCCTCGTTCACGTCTAAATGGTCGTTTTTTTTTGGATTTTATTTTGCCACACTCACAAATTAATCCCGATTGACGCGCCACTTGAGATCTAGCAATAATTTACTGTTGCGGTCCCAATAAAATTTGCTTCGTCGAAAACTGAGATCGTTTGAAAAATGGCCCTTTTATAACTGGCCAATTCAAATAAAATAAACCAATTTTAAAATACCTCAATATAATAATATTAAAATATTGCCATTGGCCATACATGACCAGAATATCGTATACTACCACAATAAAATATCCCGGGTTGAATTTGAAGCCAAATCGATATTTAAAATATTTAAAAACCCTTTATTTTATATAAACGCAGCGCTATATATATAAAGGAAATTCCATAGCGTTTTTTCAATATTGGACTTAGACGTAAAATAAAATCTACACGATGAAAACTGGATTTTTCTCTGCCATTGGAAAGATGTTGTCAAACCGGTACCGACGTTTCTTGTTTCGAGGAAATCCGACTTATTTTGAACCCAGTACGACCAATTGAAGTTCAAAACGCCAAACGGCGAACTGCCACGCCGCTGCAGCTCGTTATTTAATTAAATTATAAACCATATCGCTCAAACGTCGTTTTCGAATCGAAATCATCACTATATTTTCAATATAACCAATATTTGACCACTTTAAACTACCCGGTCACAATATATTTCAAATTCTATATTTCCCCAAATATTTTTGAAATTAAAATATTATTTTATTATTTATTTAAATAATAGATCCCAAATAAAATCGTTAAATTCGATTACTTAAATTCAAACCAATATTTTAAATAAATAAAATAATTTAAATAATCTAAATAAATTAGCAGAAAAGCATGGGTCGTTACATTCCTTCCCCCTTAAAATAATTTCGTCCTCGAAATTGCTAAGGTAAAAGAATGTTAAATCCCATTATTCTTCCAAAAATAATTAATTTTAAAACTTGAATCTATTTTCAAACTGGCCCAATTGGTTTTAAAACCAATTTATTTCAAATAAAAGAATTTCCCAAAAATTTCCAAAAATTTTCTAACTCTTAAATTCTAGAAAAATTTCAGTAGAGTCTCCCCTGCACGAAGGACCATCTGCAATATTGCAGGTTCAAGAAATGAATATACCTCGACTCTTATGGTCGGAAAAATCAAAATCCAAACTCAAATCCCAAACAAAAATCAAAAATTTCATATTTGCGTAGGCGTACCTTTTGGCGAGCGTTATTATGTGATAAGCGATATATTTTATTCGAGCTTGCTCAATTATTGTGCAGCACTGGATTCGATTAAATCAAGAATTTCTCCTGGATGGATTTTAAAGCTGACTTGTAACTCCTGCATCTGTTCTCGACTCAATTAAACTCATTAGTTCCAAAATAATACCAATAAGGTTTAAAACGTCCATATCAACCAATTATACACACAATTCAATCCACACGAGATTATAATTATTTAATCACTTCATTTATTTCTTTAATTATCCATTCAAATTTATCTATTTGGATTGGTTTATTCAAATTATTAATTTCATTTTGGGCTTCACCCAAATCAATTCATATTCAAGTTTATATTCAACCAACCAACAACGCAATCCAAACATATCATACAAACCAGCATTAACAAATCAATCGATTGCCCATAATATAATAAACTTTACATTTATTTTATTATAAAATAATTTTGGTAGAAATAGTTTCAAAAATAATTTTATATCAAATCACAAGTACGCGCTCTCATATATCTACTCAAACTCAATCTAGGGTATTGCTAAACCCGTCTCTATTGAGTCACACAACAGAGCCAAGGTTATATCTAAACAAATAGCTCTGATACCACTGTAACGACCCGGGGAAAAATTCAACGCTCGAATTTTCGACAACAATACATAAACCCGTATTACTTGTCAAAACCCAAGTATCAAACCATAGATTGTCATGAGAAAGAATTTAGAGGGTGAGAATAGAAAGAAAGAAATATTAGAATAGAAGAAAGAAGAAGAACACATATCAGAATCTCACAGCGGAATGAATAAAATATAACAAATATTTTTATAAAAAGAACTGTACATACATACCAATCATCAGAGTTCAACATACATCAGACACAACAGAAAAATACATTATATAACTAGTGGTGAAGCCGCCTGCTTCCAGCTTCTGAAACTCCAAGCAAACCTAACCTTGAAACACACTCGGTCTGACCCGAGCACATTTGAAGCAAAGAAAAACACACTGGGTCAGTCTGGAATACTATCAGTGATAAATTCATAGAACACACAACTTGTTTAACTCTGGAAAATCCTTTCTGAAATCAAAGGATAATAGTAAGACCAACCCACACATAAACACGGACGGTTTTTACCTTACTATAACCCAAAAACATTTCTTGAAATCATACTTTCTCTGATATTATCATAATGTCTAATTACAAATAAATAACAATCTAGAGGAACGCTTGCATCTCACGCTTCGCATATATAGTATACAAATCAAAACCGCGGGTGCTTATTGGATATTGGATTCCAACCTTGACAAGGTATGGGACCACCTTCCGACTGTGTATCTCAAGAGGTGAATACACTGGGTTCAACAAGAACGTCTTGCAACCCAACCCTCACATGACCGACCACTCATTTCGCTTGAGTTTATCGAATGTATATCACCTAGGCTGGGATCAGCAACCGCCTCCCGAATAGCGACAACATCGAATATAGATTTAAGAAGCAATTGGAATTTCTCAAGATAGGTGATCATACAACCTAATGGAAGCGACCCACATAGCCATGTTGCATGCCCGATTTTTGTCATTTCCCGGTTGATGAGGCTTGAGGCTAGAATTTACTTTAAAACATCTAGCCATCATTCACTTTGAATGCCACATCGTCAGATCCGCCAGATATCGCTAATTGACATTCACAAAAATATTCTGGTCATTAAGCTAGAGATGTGCCCCTCTCTGCCACTAACAGAAATACATTTGTAAAAATCAACGTACGTGACCCCTTTGGAAATACTCTGTCAGACACTCGTCCATACAAGTCATCCAGGAACATGATGAACTGAAGGCACTCTCCTACTGCATTCTTATATAGGAATCACCCCAAGGATCAGTAGCGAGAAGTCCTTGCAATCCGTAGATTTCAACCACGATAGAATCACAAATCAAATAACTCTGGTTGCAAGCCAGAGAGATTCAACAAGTAGTCCTTCTGCTTATGAAGATCCACGTTCTTCACTTGCTCCGTCATCAATTGATGTCTTCACATATTTGTTGGTCGGAATGGTTTTCGAATATAAATTCGATCCCTGTCTTTCCATACCAACAAGCGTATTAGTCTGGTTTGATAGTCGGTGATTTAACTATCAAATAACAAATGTGTTAATGAGTTTGCTGATTTAGTACTTGGCACTACCTTGACCTCTTTAACCTAACTGGGCTAACTTGACTTGATTACTCATATTGATTAACTAATATCCAACTTGATTACTCCTATCGATTAACTAATATTCAGCTTAATTTCCCCTATCGATTAACTAATATTCAGCTTAATTTCTCCTATCGATTAACTAATATTCAGCTTAATTTCTTCTATCAATTAACTAATATTTAGCTTAACTCCATTCGCTTGACTCTAGATCGCAGCAATCACAATGGTTACGCCTGATTCCCTCAGGAAACATCCGACCGCCATAGGCTATCTGCAGCCCTATGAATTACGCTAGCAGTCGTACGCAATGGCAACTTTTCCTGAATAACTATGTTTGGCTAACTCTACCTCAAGTGCTATGTTTGATCAACTCTAATTGAATAACAAATATTCAATAAAATTTGAAATCAATATTCTTATTTATTTTGAAACTAATATTGCAGTATTATTTATTTCCCAAAATCTTGCATTAGAGTTTTATATTCCTTGTATACGGTAAACCAAATCTCAACACTTTCCACTTATTCCAAACTAATATCATTCCTCGATAACAGTGAAGCCAATCAAGTTGGGGTATTTTAGTTACCTCTCAGACCTTGATCGACAATGTTCTTACCTTAGAATAATACCAGTTCGTCACCTAATCATTTCACCAAAATCTTATTTACCATCTCGATTTCAAATATGGTTTTTATAAACCCTTTCTTACATTTGAAATACGTGTTCAATATAATTTCTTTACTTAATTACTTGAATTAAGGAAGTCTTCATTAAAATAAAACTTTAACGTAAAGCACAATTTCACTTATAAAACTCATTTACAAACCTTGTTTGAAACTTAGATTTATAAATCTCTTTATAAAATCTTATCGCTCCTTTTGGTAAAACCATATTACCCCTTCATTATTCTTTAATTGAATTCAAATTAAAGTCATTGCTTAAATTATTAAAATAACCATTAATGTTAAGATTAACTATATTATCACTAAACAACTCGAATAATTACTTTTCACCTGGATTTTATCTTCAGCATCTCTTACCAATATTTCCCAAAAACTATGGGATGTAATTCCCGTTTCGTTTGAAATCGTTATTTAAATTTTAACCATTCGCTCGAATCAATTCTTTAACTTTCAAAGTTATCATTATGGTTAAAAATCCCTTTAACCTGGCTTATATTTCTTCCCAATATTATAACAACTCCATTCAATTTAATTCCTTTTGTCATTTCCCCCTTTAAATTGATTAAATAACTTAATTAATTTAAAACAACATTTGATCGTTTAAACCAAATGATTATTGCATTTTTCAACCCGTAGGTATATTTGTTGGCTTTCTGCATTAACCTACATAAACCATTTACATAGCTTCTTTTATAACTCCATTCAAATATTCAAAAATTTCTAATTTAATTATTTATATAAAATAACCGCAAAACTCCAGTTCAGTTATAAAAAAAATTATAACTTAAAATCTATGTCAATTCGCCTGACGGCAGAACGACGGTTAAAACAGGCCATTCACTGCCAATTACCAAATCAACACTGTCGATTGATTTAAACACAACACGGGTGAATATCTATTCAATCATCACAGTCAACTGGTTTTCCTACCATAGGGGTTCAATTAGTTCAATATCAATAATATAAAACAAACAAACAACATGTAATATTTGAGGAACCCGGTCGGATCCCTCCAACCTGGTCTTCCCTGCGCCACAGCTCGTTATACATTTCATAATAATATATGAAAGAAATTTCACATAATCTACCAATTTAAAATGATTGAATAACAGCAACCAATCAATCAAATAAACAGCCACAAGCAACCAATCAACCAATTTATACTTTTAAAGGTAAATTATATTTTAATATGAATTTACCACATCACAGGATTCCAGAAGGTGTGAGAATTAACTCACCAGGGTTTATTCTGGTTGACGGTTGATGCGTTTGTCGCTTTTAATTTGAAACGAACGTTCAAAACTCACTGAAATTCCAACTGCATCAGAACAGTGCCTAGTCAGTGCCATCACCTAGGCCTCGTCCCTGCGATCCCAACGGATCTAGTTTCGCTGAAATCCGTAAACGTATGTGAAAGTAATCACTATTTTAAGTTTAAACATATATACGGGTTTCAAAATAAAACTAAATTATAAAATAATTATATAATTTACCTTAATAACCGTTATTATCTGTCCACGTCAGCACCTCAAATGGTCTTCACGCGTTTTCACTGTTGAATTGCTCATTACCCGTTTCCTCCCTCATCTGTTTTCTTACGAACAAACATCCCACCCAAAAACCCAACTCCGGCTCCACCTAAGACCGCCGTGACCAACTCCGACACACCCACCGCTACCGTGCTTCCTCCAGCCACCTTCACCACCAACGACGACCCCCAACTCCTCCTGAAATCGCCTGGAACCGCTAGAGGACGGAACCACTTTGAGCCGCCGTAACTCACGCCACAGGCCAGTTCAGATGACCGGACCTTCGCCATTGTCACCGCCTCGCCGTCCAGCGGTGATTCCCCCATGTCTGCGACTCCAACTCGGCCTCCAACCGCTGGAAAATGGCCAAACCTGACCATGACTTCAAAACCGAACCCAAATTGACCACCCACGTTCATCTTGACCCCCATGCCACCACAGGCGATGTTAGACCCCGAGACCACAGCCAAATGAAAGCCTGATCTCTCCTCTACAAAACCCCTAAGGTCTCGACACCTGAAATTGAACCAAACTCCCCAATTTTGAAGAAGAACGAAACTGATTTTCGCTGGTTTATGGAGACTTCCGACCACCACACTACACCGTTCGCCCCAACTTTTTACAGCATGTAGATCACGACCCGATCTACGACTTTCATTCAAATCGCCTATATAAATTCTTGACGGATTGGAAGATATAAATGATTTTGCATTGAGGGGTTTTATTGCAAAATTACATGATGGTTTCAGAATTTGGGGCCTAGGGTTTCAGCCTTAGGCCTTATATAGTGTGGGAAAATATTTATTTAAGTTGATGTGACGAGCGACGTTGACTAACGATATTTTATTTCGTACCTATCGCGTTTTCGAACGTTGTTTATTCGCTCCTGCGCTCACATACGAACCCCGTTCGAGATGCGAATGGACGACGTAGTATAATTTGACGATAAGGTCCTAATGAAACTTGTTTCGTCAAATTCCAAGTTTGTTTGCTCGAATGGCCCTAGTTCACGTCTAAATGGTCGTTTTTATTTGTATTTTATTTTGCCACGCTCACAAATTAACCCCGATTGACGCGCCACTTGAGATCAAGCAATAATTTACTGTTGCGGTCCCAATAAAATTTGTTTCGTCGAAAACTGAGATCGTTTGAAAAATGGCCCTTTTATAACTGGCCAATTCAAATAAAATAAACCAATTTTAAAATACTTCAATATAATAATATAAAAATATTCCCATTGACCATACACGACCAGAATATCGTATACTACCACAATAAAATATCCCGGGTTGAATTTGAAGCCAAATCAATATTTAAAATATTTAAAAACCCTTTATTTTATATAAACGCAGCGCTATATATATAAAGGAAATTCCATAGCGTTTTTTTCAAAATTGGATTTGGACATAAAATAAAATCTACACGATGAAACCTGGATTTTTCTCTACCATTGGAAAGATGTCGTCAAACCGGTCCCGACGTTTCTTGTTTCGAGGAAATCCGACTTATTTTGAACCCAGTACGACCAATTGAAGTTCAAAACGCCAAACGACGAACTACCGCGCCGCTGCAGCTCGTTATTTAATTAAATTATAAACCATATCGCTCAACCATCATTTTCGAATCGAAATCATCACTATATTTTCAATATAACCAATATTTGACCACTTTAAACTGCCCGGTCACAATATATTTCAAATTCTATATTTCCCCAAATATTTTTGAAATTAATATATTATTTTACTATTTATTTAAATAATATATCCTAAATAAAATCGTTAAATTCGATTATTTAAATTCAAACTAATATTTTAAATAAATAAAATAATTTAAATAATCCAAATAAATTAGTAGAAAAGCACGGGTCGTTACAACTTATTTCAATACTTAGGAAATATTTATCTTTATATTTCCAAAATTCCACTTACTTTGGTTAAATCGATTGTTGTGTATAACATCGTTACAAACTACCCATTGCATTCAACTAACTCTTATTCAATCATTTCTCTTCGGGACTGGATCTTGCTATTTATCTGTTAAAAACGAAATCAATCAAGTTGGGGTATAACTACCTCTCAGACCTTGACTGAAAACATCCTTAACTTCAAAACGGACAAGACCATTACCTCAAATAATCAACATCATAAAAACCATTTATTCAATTTTAAACCTGTATACATTTCTCTTTCTAATTTTACCAGATTTAATTATAGATTCCTTTTTGTTTATAACATTATATTTTTAAGTACGTTTCCTTATCGAACTTTATATATATCGGTACATTGATTTTCTAGTTATCCAATTTTCTTAAAAGTATTGTAACTCCTTAAATTTCCAGAAAATTTCGGCATAACCTCCTTTGTATGGGTCTTTCGATACAACTACAAAATGCCTCTCTGGGCCCTTTCCATTCAAAAAGAAAATTAAAAAGCCAAGCGGCTTGCCGATTCGGCGCAAAAATCTCATATGGAATTCAAACGTGTACCTTTTGTCGGGCACACAAATTATAATCTTCATACACTTCATTCCATACGTGTCTAACCCATATACATCCATTCCTAATTTATTCCAACTTAATCCAATCATTTAAACTCAATTCGCTAATTTATTCTTTAATTAGCTCTTTTGCCTATTTCATAATTTTATTTGAACATATCATGTTCATATACCATTTTAATTTTCTTACAGCTAATTGAATTCCATTTTCAACACGAGTTTCATATTCAATTTCGAATATAAATTTATAAACCACATTCACTTATCCAACGCCTAGTTTCGATTCAAAACACGATTGACTAATTATTCTCCAAATTATTTAATCTATTCAATAATTAGATATCTAATTTTTTGTTTCAAAAATCAGTTCACTTACTCCACTTGAGTTTGTATTTATTTTACATCTCAAGTCTGGATTTTTATAATGGAAATTCGGATTTTATTTACTTAAAATCCTTTTATTTATTTAAATAAACCATTATGGTTTTATAATGGTTATGACGCTGTTTTTATGAAAATTTGATTTTCACATAATTCAAAATGTATAAGCCGAAATCCAGATTTTTCTCTTCCATTAGAGAACTATTACTCAACTGGTCCTAATGGGTCTTGTTTCACAAAGTTTTGACTTAAACTGAGTTTTATATACTCAATTGAAGTTCGAAACGCCAATTTATGAACTACCGCGCTGCGGCGAGTTCATTTTAATTATATTTAAATATTAACGTTTAAACTTCATTTATATTAAATTTCAACTCCATTCTAATATTATATATATATTAAATTAGTTTTCAAATATAACTTAATACTTCCGATTATCTCTAATTTTCGATTTTCCATTACTCAATTATCTGTTCAATTACAACTCCATTTCTGTTATTATTTTCTAATTCCATTAGTAACAAATTATTGTATAGAATACATGAAATTGTATACTATATATATATATATATCCTTTGGATTTTTCCAATTCAGTTTATATTCCTAATTCCGAAATAAAAACCGTCATTTCCTTTTCAAAACGATTTCCAATTCACTTTCAAATTAATACTCGAATTTATAATTTCACATTTATCCCACGATAATTATTCCACTTTATAAACACCATTTATAAATTTTCTTCCTTGTTTTATACATTAAACAAGTTCTATTTCAAACCCCGTTTGAAACCAAATTTCTACATTTGGAATACTTTATTTGTAATAAATTTTATATATGTATATATATACAGTGAATTTTTTTCATATTTAAAATTTAAATTTCTATTTAATATAATCCAAATATTTTTCTTTTTCTGAAAATATTTATTTAAATCAATTCGATCTAATCAAATTCAAATCATAAATCCATACGAATTTATTTCAATTCAATCCTCATTACACCATTGGAATAATTTCCCCGTTCGTTATTAACATGATTCCAATCCTTAATTGAAATTAATTTTTGAATTTAAATATTTAAATTATCCAAATGATAATTTTTCCATTTTAGTTATAAACACCATTTTTAAATTCACTTTAATTCTTTACATTATCCAATGAAAATCATTCCATTTTATTTATAAACACCATTTATAAATTTATTTCAATTTCCTGCGTTATTTAATTTATAAGCATAATTTAGTACTTGTTTTATTTATTCAAAACAAGTTAATATTTCTAATCCATTCGAAATTCGAATTCTATTTTTAGAAAAACGGATTTCCCTTTTAAATCTCAAAATATCCTTTTTACAATATTTTTATAAATCAATATTCAAGCCCAGTGATATTTAAACAACCCAAAACACTCAATTATCAATCATAGGTTTTCTAACACATCATATATGATAATATATATGATACAAACAAATAATAATATTTTTGAGGAACCCAGTTGGATTCTTCCAACCTGTTTATCCTGCATCCACAAACGTTAGCCAACATGAATAATACCCATCCTGCATCGAGGCAGGATATCACGATATAGAAGGTCATCCACTAACATAGCGTGGGGCGCATAGGGTCATCCGCTAACGATACAGCGAGCATCCGCTAATGGTACTATGGGAACTGTCCAATCACCAATATATATATATATATATATATATATATATATATATATATAATAACCACAAACACAATCCTAAATAACTAATATATTTTCAATATCCACAATAATATTTCAGTGCATGCAAACAACTAACAAACAATTATTTTAACGAATATAATAATTATAAATAGAAAAATAAGTGAGATATACTCACCGTGATTTTTATTCCAATCAATTCACCTGATTCCTGCTTCAAAATTTCTAACAGTTCCCATAAAATTCCAACTCTATCCCAGATTCCACATTTGCAGTCATGGACCATTCTTAATAATCCCATAAAAATTATACCTTGTATTAACAAAATTATTATATATTTCCATGGTCAACCATACAACGATTAGTTAAAACAAATTATAATTTCAATTAAGTTATTGTATTATCCTTTCAATCTTAAAAAAATATTAACTTATGGTTAACTGCTTTTAGCTCACCCATCATTGCTAATACGTTTATCCGGAACCTATTAACTACCATTGCTTTAACAGTAAACCCATCAACATCATCGCGCTCCCTTTTCCCTTCCTCCTTTTATAAAAATGCGACTTTGCCTAATCCCAATACTGATAAACAGTACTGTAAATGCATCATCATTTGGTCAATCAAGTAAGAACCATTCAATTTAGTCCAACAATGAACGCAGTCGCAATCCCCATCATCCTCTTCTCCATGGTACCATGTCACGCACCTGCTTCTTCCATCCACAGTTGCTCTTTTTCCAACTACTGCCAAAATAAAAACAGTAAAGAGGAATTTACCATGTCGCACTCCTCAAATCATCGTGTGTCGCTACTCTACTTCTTGCTCACTGCAAACCTCAACCGCCAATTTCCTGACATCGCGACTTCCAGTTCTTCCCTCCCCCATCTGTTGTGTCTTCAGCTCCGCAAATTGAACTCCCCATTTCATCGCCAATTATCTAGTTGAAGACTGAAATCCAAGCTCAACTTCCTGGAACTCACGCCGCCTCTCATCGATAAATAATCGTGATCGAATCACCTAGTTCTTCTGTGAAATCACGAAAGATGTTAGCCCTTAAAAATCATCGCACCCATCAGTAAAACTCGCATAGCGCCCATCTATACTGGACAATATCTACTTGAATATAAAATCGAAGATCGAAGCTTCGATTTGATTTTGAGGATTAAAAAAATAGCATGGCTTTGCTTTGTTTTTATTTGATTTCTGAAGCTCGATTGCTGAAAAGAATTAAAGGGGAAGGACGGTCGTTTTATAAATGCTAATAGAGGACAATGGGTATGAGGACATAAATGCTTTGTTTTACTTCGTAGTTAAGTTAGGACATCATACGTACACGATGGGAAAGGAGAGCATGGCATAAATAGGGTAGGTGGTGTATGTTATTTAATAGAGAAGGAAAAGTAATTATATCTATAATTATATTATATAATTTGATTTAACTAGTACAATTTCATTTAAATTATCACAACATTTTGAACCCCTATTTGAGCGCAACAACTGGCATTTCTAGGGTTTTACCACTATTCTGAATACACTGGTACGAGTTTCGAAGCCTCACTCGATCACACGGAGAAGATATTAATTTAAACCGATATAAATTAAATTCAAAACTATTAATTCTTCGATAATAAATTAATATTATTATCGCTTATATACAAATGAAATTTATATTGACTATCTAAATTATTTTGATTCAGTTCGAACTTAGAATTAAATTATACTTCGTTTCGTATTACCATTTCTCAATATAATTGAAATTAAATAATCGATTATTATATCGATCAATATAAATTTCCATTTTTATTATAAATTTAATATTTAGAACCATATTAAATACTTAAAATAAATCGACCAAATATTTGGGTCATTACACACATATATATATATATATATATATTTTCATACATATATATACACACACACGTATATTTTCTTTATTTCCTTATATGTATATTTTTTCGTATATGTGCATTCTTATCCTTTCAAACTTTGAATTTGTATACGTGCATATATTTGTATGTTCAGTAAACCCTCTCTAAAAACAAAGACAAAAATTATGTTATCGCCGAGGTTCGAACCCCCGACTTCTATGTTGCATATACCATGCCTTAACCAACTGAGCTGTGATGTCTTTTGTTAATAAATTTAGAAATAATGGTAGTCATTATTCTCCTTCTTTTTCCTTATTTCATGTTTTGTTACAATACTTCATTTAAAGGTATCTCTTTCATCTTAAATCAGTTTTCTGTAATCCGTAGGTTTAAATTGAATAAAAAATCGCCACTGACGCTAATCCGGTCGCCAAATTCTGGAAGCTCTTCAAAATTTTCTATTCTTTTTATGTAATGCGTTTAAATTGCATTGTATTTCTTCTTAAATGCCTATGCATATATATACATGTATGCATTATTTAATTATTTAACTGTTACAAAGCACGGGGTGTTACAATGATTTAATCCTAGATTGGACCTTGATAATACCTTCGGAACACATAAAAGACTTTCCACCAAGTTTAGCGGAATCGCTACACAAACGACCGAATCCAGATTTGGGATGCATAGGCATAGAGGGGGTTCCTACCGCTTAGGAATTAGTCACTAAATCAAGAAGTTGTTGAGCCAACATGTGCACTCCCCCGGTAGATGTAGCACTAGGTTGAGCAGTGCTCGGGTGGGAACGCCTAGACATTTCTCTTCTTTAACAAAGAAAGAAAAATGTAATTGTCAAAGGACTCGAATGAACTCGATTAAATAAACAAGGAATAATAATTTAAGATAGGATATGACAGGTCCTAAGACTCGAATTAAACCCTAAAACATGATTCCTTAAGAGAGGCTTAGGACAAAGATCATCTCCATAATATCCTATATTGTTCCGAACTTGTTTTTGATACCAAGCTGTGATGCCTTACCTCTATACTTGGGTTAGCGAAGGACACTATAAGCAATGTTGTCAAATAAACCAAAGAATAAGGCTATTGAGGAGAGACCATCTATAAAATAGCTTCGAACGGGGTTAAACATGTTGGATAATGAAGTCTTACTTTTTAAAATCTCGGGAGGAACTCCGACATATCCATTTAGGTTCAATCCACTACACAGTGGCTATATATAATTCAAAATCAATATAAAAAACATGACAATATAATAAGAGTCAGACATAGATATTCACATCACTAAGGAGGAAATGGATATGAATATAACACATAAGTGTTTACATTAAAACAGTTGTCATACTTGATCCATTGCACAACAAAAGAATAGGTACAAGGCTTCACCAAATAATATGTATATAGAGGAGTGTTTATCTCATATACATGTAACCCAAAAAACTACAACACTAGTAGCCCAAGAGCAAAGAAGTGGCCCCTGCTAGAAGTCATGTGAAGCAACTGTAACACCTCGGTATGAAACGAAATTTACTTATAAGGAAGTAAACGATAAACGTATCAGCCTAGGTGTACTTATCTCATAAACAGGGATATAACTGGAGATATAATAAATATAGACATGTATGCAATAACAATATTGTTCATACATAAGTCTGAGGACACAAAAATGTCCACACAATATTTCAGAGAGATCCCAAAGCTACAAAAGAGTATCCCATTCTAAATTATGTAGCAACTCATAAGAAATAATTTCCCCTATCAAATCAACATGAAATTGATAACACATTATTGAAGCAACACAAATTGATAACATATATAAAAGAAACTCAAAGTGATCTGAAGATCATGGAATACACAACTCATCGTGGAATACACAATTCCACATGATGAACCAAAGTTTCCTAAGATGATCTGATGATCGTATCCACAGAATGAGCCGAATTTCAATAAGATGATCTAAAGATCGTCCATGAAAGTTGAACTGAAGTCCCTCAAAATGATCCGAAGATACACCACAAAATATCATAATTGATAAATTAAAGTGTATATTACTCCAAGCTAGTAAATATAAGATTTGAGCTATATGTCCTATAACCACTTGCTCTACTCGAATATTTACGAACAAGTTTTATATTCGACTAAAAATTCATAATGATAACTGCCACAGTTTTCAATCGAACGAGTTCAAGAATTAACCGTTTAAGCAAATGCAAGCATTCCATACCGGTCCTTTTACTAAGGCGTTTAATTGGATTTCTCATATGAGTGAGGAAAAAGGTTTATAACATACATACCAATAGATTGGAAAACAATTTATAAAATAACCGCATATGGTGAAGTAGGATTAGAAACCATTTTAGTAAAAATTTGGTATCTACTAATAACATAAAACCCTTCATAGTTTGAAGTCACAAATCTTGTATAATATCGGTTGCAATAACAATCGATCTCAAAATTCACTTTTTAATAACGTTAAATCAGATTTAACGAATATCAATTACAAATTCGTCACAACGAATAAATCAAAAGTCCATCTAATCGAGATGTAGAAATATGAGGATTAAAGCAATTGAAATGTTAGAGGAAAAGAGAAAACGAGCTGAGACTCGATTGGGAAGGAACCGTTGTGTCCACAGGTCAACAACTCAAAATAGGATTCAATCCGCTGAATTTATGACTCAGTCGGCAGAATATTTTTTCAAGAAACACATGTTTTTATTCTCAACTTCAACCGGTTATATGGCCCTAATTATGAATTGATTTGCAGTCGGTTGTTTTAAGCCATTCAACCGGCTGAAGTATGATGTGCATTATTGACCTGAGCACTGGTTAGCCTAGGCCAGTTATACACAAAGGATTTCAGACGAGAATGAACTATTGGTGAAGGTTTATAACATTTTCAAAGTGCACATAACACTTGTAAAGCTCTCCGAAATAACCATTGTCACACAAATTAAATCCACACAAAAAATTACAATAGAAATCATCGAAATGAAATCAAAACATCATAAATTGGAAAGTCACACAAAACAATCAAAATCACACAAGGCATACATAACATAAATGTGCCAAGGGCATACTGCCCAAGCGTATAAGCTTGAGTCATAGATAAGAGCTCGCAAGACCTCACCTTTGAACTTAAGAAGCAAGTAGAAGATGCAAAACAAAGCAAGACCACTCTCTCTTCCAAGGTAATACACTATTCTTGAATCTACACACAGATACACAAATTTCCTAGGTGTTAGGTTTGTGAAATTCTGTGAAATTAAAGAGATAACAAGTTGGAGAAAACGGAGATGAACTTACCCAAGCTTCTATTTGAATTTGCAAAGTCGATCGCCTTAATTTTTTAAGATTGGATCTTAGGAATATTAATTTCCCTTTCCCTCACCTATTTAAATTTTTGTTAAGTGTTAGGAGATGAATGAGAAGGGGAGGAGTTATGAGGGTTATAAGGAAGTGGGATAATGAGTTATGCTTACTAACCTATGCCCTACTCATAATTCCCAAATTCCACTAAATCAAAATATATCGATGTTTACATTTTTAAATATTGTAAGCAACATTTTAAAATCAATGGAAGTGGTCTCGAGTCCAAATTCATCCGTATTCATAAGTGATATTTAGAACATACAATCAAATAATGATGTTATATTTAAGTAAAATATTTAAATATATTAATCGTGAGATATGTGGGTTGTTACAGAGTCTATGAGCACAAAGTAGTCTGGGGCTCCTGTTCCTCCTCCCAATGCTCCCAAGACATATTATGTGCCTCCTACACCAGAGATATAAGTCCCAACCAAGAAGAGGACCAGCGGAGCACCAAGAAAAGGTGAAAAATAAGAAGGCACGGTCCGGTAGTGCATAAGATTTCTGAGCTCCCGAAGGTGACTCTAGAAGAGCAAAAGGCTTATCTGATGAAGTATTTCCTAGGTATCTACTTCGAAGAGATAATTTGGATGCCTGAGTTGCACACTACCCCAATGGAGATTGACAAAGAGACTTGAACCCGGGTAAACGACGTTTACAACCAATACTGGCTTATGTTGTGGTATGGCTGAAGACCCTCTGAGCTAGTCTTTATGCAGAACAAAATTATCGATGGCTTAAAGCTCGTGGCTAGTGCATACCAGGATATAATCAAATCTCGGGATATCGAGCTTGAAGGGCTGAGAAGGAGTTGGAGGCCAACAATAAATGAATTAAGGAAGCTCGGGCGTTGATTGTCCAAGTTCTAGAGCACTTCAAAGATATAATGGCTTCACTATTGGCTCGGGTTGCCTCAGGTTGAAAAGGAAACAGATCTCTGATCGAGGAGAATGCCCTACTGTGGAAAGACAATAAGAAGGTCGTGCGCCTCAAGAAAGAGAACAAAATGCTGATCGAAGTAAATTAATGACTTTGGAGAGAGAATGAGGAGGCACAACACCTCAAGAAGGAAAATGAAGAGCTCAAAAAGAATATGGATGCGAATCACGCCGAACACAAATAAGAAAAGAAAGAGGAGGCAATAGAGACATTTAATAGAGAAGTGCTGGGCCAAGCTGAAGGGGTCAGGGAAGAAATCGAGGCCCACCTAGAGGAGCTTAGAGCCAAAGCATGAGAGGCTTGGGCAGAAGGTGAGTAAGCAATCGAGCTAACAATCTTAGGGCTCAATGTTAAGACACTTTCACACCGCAAAATCTCATGAGTCGAGAACTACGCTTGGATGATCGCTCTAGCTTGGGAGAAGTTGTTGGAAGATGAGGTCACTGCCAAGGTTGTGTATTTTGTGGATGAGTAGGCATTGCTAACTTGATATCCAACCAAAAAAGAGTGTCGGGTACTAGTTGAAGGAAAGGCTATGCTTAAGTAGGACGTAGAAGCAGAAAGAGATGTTGCTATTAAGGGAAAGACGTTTATTACAAAGAGCATTGTGGTTAATCATGAAATTGAAGGTGATGTTTCCCAACAACAAAAATTCATTCCCTTACTCCCACTGGTGGCCCATCCGAACCAGCTCCTAAAGACTAGTAGTATGGTCCCGAGCATCTAATACCGGGCACTAAAAGTTTCCTTCGACCTATAGCTAAAGGAACTGGGTCGATGGAGGTCATGCAGTAGATGCTCGGAGGTATATCCACATTCTCTCTATCATTTGAAAGAATGATAGCAAGAAGTAGAAGTAGACCATCTCCTCTTCCTCTCCGACATGCAGGTAAACTTGGAATGGGGATCCCAGCAGACTAGGAGACCACCATGTCTACATGGCATGCCACATTCAATGTCTAGACATAGAAGAAGAATATAAGAGATCAACTTAGTCAACTTGACATCTACTGTAATGCCCCTAAGTCCCACATCGTGGAAGCCTGTATGAAGTGGGTACTTATATAGTAGAGCCTATCTCTTATTAACGCCGAGGCCTTTTGAGGAACAAAATCCCACACCTATAAGGTGGCTAAATTGGGGACAATATCTTGTGTGAACGTTGGTGCGGGTTGTTACAGTGGTATCAGAGCCAATACCTAGCCGGAATTGTGGCTTTTGTGTGGACAGCGCCTGGGTGAGATGTTTGTGAGCCAACAGGGATGTTGGGCTCTGTAGGAGGGGATAATGTAACACCCCTAAGTCCCACATCGTGGAAGCTTGTGTGAAGTGGGTACTTACATGGTAGAGCCCATCTCTTATTAATGCCGAGGACTTTTGAGGAACAAAACCCCACACCTATACGGTGGCTAAGTTGGGGACAATATCTTGTGTGAACGTAGGTGCGGTTTGTTACATCTACGCGGGCTTGGATTTAACCAAAGCCTCCTGTTGGGGAGATGGAAAAGTTCTCCTACATATTTGAGGAGGTGAAAGGAAGCTATGATGAGGATCCCAGGGAGATCGGATAGGTAGAAGAAGGTGGGCCCTCGATGCATAATCTAGTCGAAAAATAGTAGGCCCAAATGCTAGTGAAATATGAGGAGATCGAGGTGAAGAAGAAGGCTGATGATGAGGCATTGCTCAGAGCTCAATTGGAGACCAGGGCAAAAGATGAAGAAGAGGCCTGAACTAAAATCCAGGAAGAAGCTCGTAAGAAGGGCGAAGAAGAAGCATCCCGGAAAAGACTAGAAGGGGAGGATAGGAGAAAGAAGGTCAAAGAGGACGTGAAGAGGAAAGTAGAGGAGTAGGCTCAAAAAAGGGCCGAGAAAGAGAGCGAGAAGGTGGCTTAGAGGAAAGCCAAGAAATCATAGACCTCTGGAGTTATATTTCAAGCCACTCCTCGTCCATTAAATGTAATCAACCCTAAAGTTATGAAAATTTCTCATGATGAAGTGCGGGAACTCAAGTTGAACCCAGCAAAGGTGTAACACCCCGTATTTCTGTTAACACTATAGTAACAAATTAAAGAATAACTAATCTCATATTTGAGAATTAAGGGAAACGGGTTGCGCCATTGTGTTCATATCGGAATTCAGGTTGATATAGAGTCCAAGTTTGCGTGAATTGGACTTCGTATGAAGAAGTTATGGCCATCGGAAATTTCAAAAAGTTTAAACAAATTTCAAAAATTCAAATTTCAGAGTCAGAATGGGCTAGGCGGGAAATTTCCCGCCAGGGCCAGGTCGACCATAGGGTCGAACTAGGGGTCGACCTACCCTCACCAAGTGGACCTGGGGGTCGACTTGTCCACCCTCCCCCCGGGCAGATTTGTTGGGTAACATGTTTATGATTGTATGCTGACTCATTAGGGTTTCTAATCTGCTCTGAATGGCTGGGGTTAATTCTGAGTTGATCGGACGGCTTAAATTAATCATAAACTCTATAAAAAGACATGTAGACTCAAGCCCTAAAATCAAATTAAAATTAGAGCCATGGCCTCCATGCCGTCACCTTGCAACCTAGAATAGCCGCCACCAATTGGAGAGGAAGAAAATTAATCAAATTCAAACCTATTCAACTCTAACAATGAATCTACTACAAAGGAATGCTAATTCAACTTCAAAACTCAGATTTCAGAACTCAAGACCTTCTTTGAGTTGTGAGTTCGATTTCTTTAATAAAATAATTAGCAATTTAATTGGATTAAGTTATGATGTGGATCATATGGATATGATGTTAATTATTGACCACATGTTATAATTATGTTGTGAAATTGTGATGTTATCATATATGTTGTAAATTCTGTGATGTTATGTTGTGATGTTATCATCTATGTTGTAAAGTTAGGATGCTACCATCTATGTTGTAATTCTATGATTGGCTTATGTATAATCAAATCATCATGTTGTTCATATGCTAGTTTGGTTATGTTGATTCATATGATAAATCATATGTATGTATGCAAGTTTAGATTTTGATTTAGACATGAATCATATGTAAGTTAGGGAAAATTATATGTAACCTTACATGTTTCATGACATCTAGTTTATGTGAAATTTTGTTCTAAAGTTAGGCTATGACATGTGTGAGTTCTATGATAAATTCTGCATGCTAGTTTACATGTTTAGATGTAAGTTTACACTATTGTTATGTTGCATAAATCACATATGCAAGTTTATATAAGTATAAGAGTTTGGAATATGAATCATGTTATGTGAGTTTGTGGTTATTGCCTATGCAAGTTTACACCTTTAGATGTAGATCCATGAAATACATTATTTATGCAAGTTGTGACCATTACCTAAACAAGTTTACGCCTTTAGATTTAGATCTATGACATATGTAGTTTTATGCTAGATGTAACTTTGGCCTATGCAAGTTTTAGATGTAGGACATCATTCACACATGCAAGTTCACCCCTTATGTTTAGATCTATCTTTAATTACATGTATGTTATGAGGTTTTCTCTTTATTCCATGAGTTAGACTATTCGAGTCTAATGTATATTTCACGTTAAACGAACGAATGTACAACGTGGGGCAATGGGATAATATTAAAAGATTTAATATTGAGAATTAGCATAAATGCCTTAAACGGCATAAAACTAAATTGTGATGAAAATTGGTATGGTTTTGCATACCAACATAATTGAGTCAATTATGGCCATAGTTAAATTTGGAATTGATTGATAATTTGAATAGGGAAATTAATTCAAATTGGGGAATGATTAATTAGGAATAATTAATCGACTCAGACACGAGGTTAGGCTCTTTTGTGGTGTAAGACTGCCCAGACCCGCCCGGCAAATCCAGCTTCCACAAATGCCAGTCTAATGTGGGAGGTCTTAGGCATAAATTAAATACGTAACAATTGTAAAGACACGAGGTTAGGCTCTTTTGTGGTGTAAGACTGTCCGGACCCGCCAGGCAAATCCAGCTGCCACAAATGCCAGTCTAATGTGGGAGGTCTTTATGAGGTTACGATCGTAATGAATTAAGAAACACTTAACCAAATAAACATGTAGTGGGACATGAGGGGGTTAAGTGGCTGCCTTGGGTGGCATGTGGAATCTAGTGGGTGCCTTAGGTGGCATTTGAAATACGATTAAAAGCACTTAACCAAAATTGAAACATGTAAGTGAACATGAATAAGAAGAGGGTTAAGTGGGATGTACTAGAAGGGACCAAGCTTAGGTGGATAGCTTGTATCAAGTAATGGGGGCCCATTTCAACCAGTAACCCATACGTATCTTTATGGGCTCGACCCAAGTCGAGGACCGAACATGCATACTGGGCTTGACTGTAAGAGGCCAAAACGGGTTAGCGGTGACAATGCAAGTCCAACGGGTTCATGTGTGTGTGGGCCTAGGCTGGTAGGTAAGACGTTGTTGCATCGTGTAGGTATAAGCCGTGCATTATTATTGGTATCGGGTTGCCACTTTGGGGACTGATACACCCCACTGTGGGGCCAGCATGGGTATCTACGATTTAGGGAGTCGATCGCATGGGGGTTGTGGGTACACCTAGTGGAGATAGGGGCAGGCGACACCTATGAAGGCAGCTAGGGGTGCACGAAACTACCATTATCATAATTAAGTTCTGTAGGCAGGAATAACCTTAGGGTGACTAGTGGTGGTGCAGTATGGTAGTGGTGGTGCAGTATAGTAATTGTCTTATCGTGGTTTAGGTGCGCTTTAATGTTATCTTTGTTCATCTTGTTTCCTTGTTTACTCTGTCTTACTCAATTGTTCATAGTCATTTCCTTATTTTCCAACTTATGCCTTAGCCTAGTTATTTTGGTAATTATATTGTAAAGTTATCGCAGTCACCAGACTTTATGTCTGACCCCCTTTGTTTCCACCTCTTTTCTTCCTTCCCTCCCCCCCTCCAGGTGCTCAGGTTGGAACTAGCACCAGTGGAGCTTGATTTTGGACAGCTTTATCTCTCCTTTTAGAAGTTGCTTGGATCGATGAAGTAAAGTTCAGCCTCTCTTATTTATGGCTATTTTGTACTGGGGTTATGTCTTTCAATTTATGTACTCTGATTTAGTCAAGATGGATATTATGTACTTCGACTCTGGTTTTTGATGATGTAATCAAACCTATGTGTTTACCGCTGCAATGAATAAAATTTTCAAGTTTTAAGTACTATTTATATCTATCTTGTTGTTAAGTTTCTGTTCTATATACACTTAAAATGCTCCATATAATTTAATGCATTCCCTTTGTGAGTGACATTAATGGATGTGGGGTGTTACACGTGGTATTAGAGCTGAAGGTTACCAGAACAGATACGAATTTTGAAAAACTATTTTTCAAAAACACTTTTATAAAGAAATACCTTCAAAAGTATGTTTTAAGGAAAGTATTTTCAAGAGAAAAGCTTATTTTAGAAAGCATAACCCCAAGAGCCATATATCTTTCCTTCAGTCCTTTTGCATTGAATCTTTCCTTTTTTTCGTTTCAGCATTTCTGGAATTCCCGAGATACCCGAGGGAATACTGATACCAGGATGGTTTAGGAGGTATTTGGAGACTAGGGCCACCACCGCAGGTCCAGCAAATGCTCCTCCTCCTCGTGTCGATACTTTTGCAAAGATATGTAAGGATTTTCGGGCAATGGGTGGAAAACCTTTTCACGGGACGAAGACATTTGTTGAAGCTCGAAATTGGCTAAAGGAGGTGGAAGAATTGTTTGGGATCTTTGAAGTGGAAGATGGGAGAAAGTTCCAGTTAGCTGCCTGGCTAATGAAGGATGAGGCCTCGTTTTGGTGGGAGGTCACTAAGGGAGAACGTCCAGTTGATACATGGCTAGATTACAGGCGGAGGTTTGAGGCAAAGTTTCTCTCACAAGCTGAAGAGAGTCTATACATGGAAAGATTTTTGGCATTAAAACAAGGGAATCTATCAGTGAAAAAATACGTGAACAAGTTCAATCAGTTGGCAAGATTTGGCATGGACTTGGTGAATACACCAGAAAAAAAGGCCTTGAGATTTGTTAAGGGTTTGAACGAGCCGCTACCTAAACAAGTTTACGCCTTTAGATTTGGATCTATGACATATGTAGTTTTATACAAGTTGTAACTTTGGCCTGTGCAAGTTTTAGATGTAGGACATCATTCACACATTCAAGTTCACCCTTTATGTTTAGATCTATCTTTAATTATATGTATGTTGTGATGTTTTCTCTTTATTCCATGAGTTAGACTATTCGAGTCTAACGTATATTTTACGTTAAACGAACGAACGTACAACGTGGGGCAATGGGATAATATTAAAAGATTTAATATTGAGAATTGGCATAAATGCCTTACACGGCATAAAACTAATTTGTGATGAAAATTGGTATCATTTTGAATACTATAAATAGATGGACATAATTGAGTCAATTATGGCCATAGTTAAATTTGGAATTGATTGATAATTTGAATAGGGAAATTAATTCAAATTGGGTAATGATTAATTAGGAGTAATTAATCGTCTAAGACACGAGGTTAGGCTCTTTTGTGGTGTAAGACTGCCCGGACCCGCCCGGCAAATCCAGCTTCCACAAATGCCAGTCTAATGTGGGAGGTCTTAGGCATAAATTAAATACGTAACAATTGTAAAGACACGAGGTTAGGCTCTTTTGTGGTGTAAGACTGCCCGGACCCGCCCAGCAAATCCAGCTGCCACAAATGCCAGTCTAATGTGGGAGGTCTTTACGAGGTTACGATCTTAATGAATTAAGAAACACTTAACCAAATAAACATGTAGTGGGACATGAGGGGGTTAAGTGGGTGCCTTGGGTGGCATGTGGAATCTAGTGGGTGCCTTAGGTGGCATTTGAAATACGATTAGAAACACTTAACCAAAATTGAAACATGTAAGTGAACATGAATATGAAGAGGGTTAAGTGGGATGTACTAGAGGGGACTAAGCTTAGGTGGATAGCTTGTGTCAAGTAACGGGGGACCGTTTCAACAAGTAACCCATACGTGTCTTTGTGGGCTCGACCCAAGTCGAGGATGGGACACGCATACTGGGCTTGACTGTAAGAGGCCAAAATGGGTTACCGGTGGCAACGCAAGTCCAACGGGTTCATGTGCGTGTGTGGGCCCGGGCTGGTAGGTAAGACGTTGTTGCATCGTGTAGTTATAAGCTGTGCACTATTGGTGGTATCAGGTTGCCACTTTGGGAAGTGATACTCCCCACTGTGGGGCCATCACGGGTATCTACGAGTTAGGGAGCCGATCGCATAGGGGTAGCGGGTACACCTAGTGGAGATAGGGGCAGGCGGCACCTATGAAGGCAGCTAGGGGTGCACGAAACTACCATTATCATTATTAAGTTCTGTAGGTGGGATCAATCCTAGGGTGACTAGTGGTGGTGTAGTATAGTGGTGGTGGTGCAGTAACTCGCCAGACTTTATGTCTGACCCCCTTTATTTGCACCTCTTTTCTTCCTCCCCCCCCCAAGGTGCTCAGGTTGGAACAAGCACCATTAGAGCTTGATTTTGGACAGCTATATCTCTGCTTTTAGAAGTTGCTTGGATCGCTGAAATAAAGTTCATCCTCTCTTATTTATGGCTATTTTATACTGGGGTTATGTCTTTCAACTTATGTACTCCGATTTAATCAAGATGGATATTATGTACTTTGACTCTGTTTTTTGATGATGTAATCAAACCTATGTGTTTACCGCTGCAATGAATAAAATTTTAAAGTTTTAAGTACTGTTTATATTTGTCTTGTTGTTAAGTTTCTATTCTATACACACTTAAAACGCTCCATAGAAGTTAATGCATTCCTTTTGTGAGTGACGTTAATCGACGTGGGGTGTTACAAAAGGGCTTCGAATTGAGTCCTCGTCTCAAACCAACTCCACTAAAGGATCCTAAAAGATTCAGGGAAAGTGGTGAGAATTGGAAGAGGAAGAAGGATAAGAAAGAGCCAACCAAGCTGGAGTCGAAGAAGAAGAAGGGTGGTTTGTCCAAATGATAAATATAGAAATAATTTCACTTTTGTAGGACGATAGTTTACACGAATACGGCCCTCGGCCTCGCTTTTGGAGGCACAATGTGGTGTTCATGCACATTGTATCATTAGAAAGAAATAGAGTTTGATATGTGAATGAAAGTCAACTTTTCTTATATCACAAATCGTTTCAAGTGTTTGAGTTTCTTTTATGCTTTCCAATTACTGTACTTACGCAATTGACTCGTCGTTACACTTAAATTTAAGTTGTTATTTACTTCACACTTTAGACTCGAGTTGTGTGGATCATAAGTATGCTAAAATCCATTCTCAATACTTCCTTTCGGTCGTTAGTTTTGAGTCATATGAAGTTCAGTTTTAGTAACTCCACACTCAGGACCTCCTTCCAATCGTTGATCCCGAGTCATAAGGATTCATTAATGGATTTTGTTGGTTCATCCGTTATACTCTACAATCATTTCATTTGGGTTAGACTCAAGGATATCAGTAGTTGCCAGTTTATACTTGACCCTATCGTTGGTTCAAGACTCCATATGGATTTAATTTTCTGGGATGAACGTACTTGCCCGAATCAGTCTGGACTTGATTTTCTAGGGTGTTTCACCACACTTCCGAGTCGTTTAGCCATGCGATGGTCTAGTCATGTCGGCCTGGACTGCTTCTAATACCAACGCCAAAGGCTTGGTTACACCACCCTCTCCCTCCATGTGTTTAACCTCTTTGGGTCTAATTTGTCCTATTTTAACCCTTTCACGGACTTCTTCATATAAGAAAAAGGCTAGATCCTAAGCCCTGCAAACACCACTGAGAAGGTAGGAGTTAAATCGTGTTGATTCGTGATATTTTTGATTCATGACAAAAATAAATGGAAAACAATAAATATTGCTTCAAATAGCTAAGTTCATATATATAAGTATTGAGTCGTGTTAGAAATATGTTAAAATCCATCCTTAAACTGTAACACGTATGCACAAATTTTAGGATATATATATATATATATATATGAATATATGTTCTAAAACCAACTGATACTGGACTGGTTCTATAACCAGTCGACTGGTAGATAATCAACCAATGACTGGTCAGGAACCAGAATTCCAGTAACGACTAGTTTCAAAGCATATTTAAATATATATGATTTTCATCCTTAACCAATTGACTGGTGATTTTGATACTAGTCGACTTATCAGAGATTAACAATAAATTTTATGAAGAGTCACCTTCTTTCATGAAGAGATTCCTCTTCGATTATGAAGAGAAATTGATGCAACTCTTTGCTGAAACTTTTCAAGAAAGAATGCTACTCTTCTACAATTATATAAGCACTACAAACATGTTAACCAATTCTCACTTATTCTACTCTATTTTCTGATTTACACTTATATACTCACCGCATTCTAAATAGCGCTCTAATTCAAGTTACTTGTCGAATCCTTGAAGTTATTTCATATCTGTTGATTCAACTAGAAAATTACTTCCTCCAGTCTTCACATGCACATCAAATACTAGAGGATAATATTGTAGAAAAGTTGTAAATTATCATGACTATTCAGTGTTGATACGAGAACACATTCAGAAGTCAAAACTACTTGTAATTGTGAATCCTGTGTTGGTGCTCAGGCGGGGATATCCTTGTTGGTGCTCGGGTGTATTGTGACCTATTCTGCCAGGTTAAGAGAGGGCGTGTTAGTGAATTCCGAAGAGGAGCTTCGGGACTGGATGTAGGATGGGAAGTCCGAACCAGTATAAAATTCCTAGCGTCCTTACTTACTGTATTCACTTCTTATTTGTGATATATCTAGATAGCTTATATTTACCTACATAACTATTGTAGCTTACTAGTTAACTTATCATATACAATTCCGCTATATCCACATAAAGATCCTACTCTAACTCACATTCCGATTTCCAAAGATTAATAGTAAATTTTATGAAGAGTCGCCTTCATTCATGAAGAGATTCCTCTTCGATTATAAACAAAAATGGATGCAACTCTTTGCTGAAACTTTTCATGAAAGATACTACTCTTCTACAATTATATAAGCACTACAAACATGTTTTCCAAATAACCAATTCTCACTTGTTCTATTCTATTTTCTGGTTTACACTTATATACTCACCGCATTCTAAAAAGCTCTCTAATTCAAGTTACTTGTTGAATCTTTGAAGTTATTTCATATCTCTCGATTCAACAAGCAACATACTTCCTCCAATCTTCACATATAAAACAAATACTTGAGGATAAAATTACAGGAAAATTGTACATGATCTTGACTATTCAGTGTTGATACGAGAACACATTCAGAAGCCAAAACTACTTGTAATTGTGAAGTCCTGTGTTGGTGCTCAGGCGGGGACATCTATGACACCCCACATCCGTTAATGTCACTCTTTAGCAAAATGCATTAAGTTTCGTGAAGCATTAGAGGTAGACATAAAAAGAAACATTCAAGATAGATATAAAATAACAACGGAATTTAAAAACTTTATTGCATAGAAAACATTGTGGTCCAAAACATGGGTACATCACAAGTCTGAAATACTGAAGACATAAAACTTCTGCCTTGTAGGAAAAATCATCATCAGAGTACAATAATACATAAAAAAAGCATAATCCCAAAAATATAGACATAGTAGAGGAGATATGAAATCAGTCAGTACCTCTAAGCAGCTCCAAGGAGAATGAAAAAAGAATCTTGATCAAGCTTGAGCATTCCCACCCTGAGAACCTTGGGGGGAAATGGAAGAGAAAGAAGAGGTAACAAAATGGTCAGACATAAAGTCTGGCGAGTCCAGTTACTTTTAGCATATAAAAAAGTAAAATCATCATGACAGGCATATAAGTTGGAGAGACACAACTATGTTATATGGCAAGTATAACAAGGTAAACAGGATAAACTGAATAGAACAGGGATTGCGCTTCTCTAATACTTTTCTTTGGACCATTACTAGTATAACAAGAACAAGATGATCCCCAATAAGTACGAGATCGTAGACATAGGCGTACTTCTAGTGAGAGGTTTTACCCTCATACAATAACAGGTAGCCTAACTAAACTTACTGGTGTTATCCCTAAGGATAATGATGGGCTCTTAACCAAGCGAGACTAGATGCACCCTACTTACTGAATGAAATGGATCCCACACACCTAGGGCTGTCAATGAATACCTGAAAAATCCGAAACCCATCCACATCTATATCCGAAAAGCGGATAAATATCCGATATCCGAAAAAACAGATGTGGATCAAAATTATAGCTTATTTTGTATGTATTTTAGCATAATAAACAATGACAATTTATTGTTTTCTTAAGTTAATAGGTTATGTTTTATGTATTTAATGCATACTAACTGCTCAAAACTATTTATTATCACTATATTTGTTATTTTTCTGCACTTCAATAATTCGTGACATTAAAAAACTATCATGTTAAACCCAATATTTCAATTTAGGTTTCTTTAATTATCAACCATTAGCGGATAGGATAATTGTCCAATATCTGTCCGTATCCGCGGATACGGATATCCGATATCCAAAAATAGTTTCGGATACGGATACAGATATGGCACTATCAGTATATAAAAGTATCCGTTGACAGCCCTACACACACCAAATGATACAAGCTTTCCGTAGGCTCGCATCCTCACTGCTAGGATTTCAACAGGTTATGCTTACCAGTTTAACAAGATTGCATAACCCCGTAGGTTAAGTTTGTGGGCCTATATATAAATATTACCCACCGACCCAAGATTTACTTAACCCTCGCACTAATTCAACAAGTTTACTTAATCCCTACTCAATTTGACATGTTCACGTAATCCCTATGGATTCAAACAAGTTAAGTATTACAAGTTCATTACCATTTATTCATTTATGGTTATAATGCGCTAGACCTCCCACATTTAGCCTGCCACTTGTGGATGATGGATATACTGGTCTGGTCCGGACAGACTTCTTCAATAAGTCAGACTTAACCTTGTGTCATAGCACGTTATGTGTTTATGCACTTAGACCCCTCACATTAGATTTACCGCTTGTGGACGCTGGACATGACGGGCGGTTCCGGGCAGACCTCTACCACAAGTGTAATCTAACCTCGTGTTTAAGTGTCGTTACAGTTTCTAATTACTGTAAATCTAGGAATTTTGACTATTAACCAATTATCATGTTCATTATGCCTCAATTCCTCGTCCGTTCTACAATACAAGTTGTGCCCTAAATTTAGATCAAGATTTAGATTATGCCCCCAAATTCTAAGTTTTGGCTCAAGGTACAAATTATGCCTAAAATTCCCAATCATGTGTTACAATAAGAATTATGCTCCAAATTATCATTTGCAATCGTTCCCAATTTCGTGCGTTCGCATATTTCAGCGATATGCATGGGCTCAAAGGTAACATGGCTATAAAAACAAAAAGGGGAAAGAAGGGGAAGAGGAGAAAAAGAATAGGCATAGCAAATAAAAACTGGCTTAAGATGATGGAATTGATCATATTAATAGATTAGGCATAGTGACATGATTAGGAAATCTAACATAATAGGCATACAGTGACATGATTAGGCAAACTAACATAATAGGGATATCATAAACAGGCATGATGAGATCTTGTAACACCCTATGTCCGTTAGTGTCACTCACAAAGAGAATGCATTAACTTCCATGAAGCATTATAAGTAAGCAGAATAGAATATTACAAGACAGATACATAAAGTAGTACTTGAAAATTTTATAACTTTTTTACAGCAAAAACAAAAGTAAGTTTGGTTACATCTTTCAAAACCACAATATCGAAATTCAAGTACATAAATATCAGTCTTGTACAAAAGCCTTCAGAGTACGTAATTTTAAATCCATAATCCCTAACAGAAAATGCTATAAATAGGTAGAATCAAAGCCAAGCAATAATTCAAGCAATCTAGCACTTAAAGCAGAGAGAAATCTAAGTCAAGCTCTTACGTTCCCAACCTAAATACCTGGGGGAGAAACGGAAGAAAAGAGGCGAAACAAACTAGGTTAGACATACGTCTGGTGAGTCCAGTGATTTTCAGCATATAAACAAATAACAGTATCATGACATGTAAATAAAACTGAATGAGAGATAACCGTAACAGGAGTAGCAGGTTAACAGAAAAAACATAATGATATAGGCTTAGCTAAGATCCTTACTTAGTTTTCACTTCTCTGCACTAATACTAGTATAACAGAATTAGGTGTTGTCATATTTCCTAAATAGAAAACAGAATGATCTCTTCAGGAACACGATGCTAGAAATGGGCCTTTACCACCCGAACTGAGATAGACGGTACAGAAACAGAACCAGGAACGAAATCAGAGACAAAAACAGAATAATCCCTACGGAAACAGAATATTAGAGTTAGGTGTACACTAGTAATGGGCTTTTACCACCCCAATAGACGGCACCACACAAAAACAGATAGGTGTTACCACCCGAACAGAAAAAGACGGTACCCCAACAGAAACAGATAGAACTAAGTGTACTCTAAATTCTACCCCAAACGATCGGCTCCCTAATACATAAACACCTTGTGTTGGCCCCATAGAAGGGTGTATCACTCCCAAAAGTGGCAACCTATAGGCACAAACCTATTTACAGATGTCACGGTGTCATACATCCTCAGAGCAAACCGGATCCATGCACGCACATGACCCGGTTGGAATGCGCCATCAACACCCCTCGCCGTTATCAGAGTGAACCTCTTATAATTAGTTCAGTAAGCGTGACCGGACCCCTCTTAGTGTTGGGCCATATTTTGATACCAGAAAGGTTACTGACTAATATGGGTCCCAAACAACAGATGATACAAGTAATTATCCCTCCTAACCTTGTGTCCCCAGACTAACAGATTTCAGATTAACTTGTTTACAGAATTCAGATGTACAAAGTTCAAATTAACTAGTTTTCAGATCACACATACAAGTTAACAAGTTTTCAGACTGACGGATCAGATGTACAGATTAACAAGTTATCAGACTAATGGATCAGATACACAGATTAACAGACTTACAGATTGTTTTACCTAACTTTGTATTGGGCCAATAGATTAACGAAATGGGTTTATTAGATTCATCAGTCCAGTTGTTTTAACACTATGCACCCAACACGTTTTAGGCATAATATTTATCTTAGATTTGCATTAATTAAATACTAATGCACAGACCTCTCACATTAGGTCATAGCTTATGGTCGCTGGATGTGCCGGGCGATTCCGGGCAGACTTCTGCCATAAGCCAGACCTAACCTCGTGTCTAAGCATCCTTATGCCTACGACCTCTCACAATAGACTGACAGTTTGCGGTTGGTGGTTAAGCTGGTTGGGTCCGGGCAGGCTTCCACCGCAAACTGAGTCTAACCTCATGTCTCAGCATTCTTATTTGTAGCTAAAGTTTTCATTCACGGATTATGCCAATATCAGATTAATTATGCCAATTCAACAAATTAACTTCTTTACAAGTTACAACAGATTATTCAAAGTTCCATTAACATGTTTTGCTCAATTTTAGATTGAGCCTACAAATTACAAACCCAAATCACAGTATTCAATTCCGACAGATCTAGCGGATTAGGCAATTTAATAGATTTAAACATATCCTAAAGTTCCATTAACATATCTTGCTTAATCAAAAATTAATCCTCATTTTACATGCCCAAATTATGGTCATAATTCTCAACATAACATATGATCAAATTTAGTTAGATTTTCCACAATACAGAATATTCTCTAAAAGCCCCAAATCATGATATACAATATGAATTATGCCAATTTATAGCCGTTGATTACCGCGTATGTCAAATATCCAAAAATCCGAATTAGGCGTATTCACATTAATAGTTATCCCTATTTCATTATAGGTTTTTCAGGCCTAAGTCACACATCCTTTTTCTTCCAAGTCATAGATCGTCATATAAAATAAGCCCCAAATCTAGCTCTTAAATTACAACATGTATTATGTCCTCAAAATCAGATCTTGAACTATAACATGCATTATGTCCCCAAATTACAAGTCATATGTTGTCATACAATAATTCTCCTTCTTCCAAATCATAAACCGTCATATATAGTACGCCTAGATCTAAATCTTAAATTACAACTTATGTTGTGTTCTCAATTTAGTCATAAATCAATTATGTCCAATTATGCATCATTCAATATTTTCCTCAAATTTAGCGTTTGTGTGTCAATCTCTTATGAGATTTGGCTCAGGCTCGTAGTAGTCTGGCTATAGAACAGAAGGAAGGAAGAGATACAAAATAGTTACAATAAGATAGATCTACGTAGAAAAATAGATCTGATAAATAAAAATAAGACGGATCTACACAGAAAAACAGATCTGATAAAAAAGAATAAGATAAATCTCCAATTCAGATTTATACCCATGTCAAGATCATAATTGAATTTCATATTTGAAAATAATTGTACTCACAGATCGTGGTTTAAGAAAGAGAAGAACGATTCTGGGATCTGATTTTCTGGAGTTGATTTAGCTTTCCGTTGATATAGGCGTTGATTTGTTATCTTTATCTTCTCTGTTGAATTGATTGATTAGGGTGGAGGCTAGGTCACTTTAGGTATTAGGAGCATGGAGGCACCATCCCTCTTTGTTAATGAATTAGGGTTTAGGTCTAGGGTCCTTATATAGTTGTAGAGAGTGTTTTAGGACCATTAGATTAACCCTGAACCATGAGAACCAATCGGATGCCACATCTTCCTTAGAGCGAATCGGCCCATGGGTTGACAACCAAACACCCTGAATCAACCCGTAGTCGACCCAGCAAGGCTCGGGTCGATCTCAAAAATGGGCCGGTTCGGTTATTCCCTCTCCCAATTCACTATTTTGAACTTTTTTGCATATTTATTTATTTAATTTTTTTATATATATCTATATATATAATTCTCTTATATGCATATAAACTTCAAGGCTTAATAACATCTTCATAAGGTATCCGTTTTGTGCAAACCAAATGTCTATCTTGACCCAAAATTTTGAAACGAACATAATAGCGCAACCCATTTCACTTAATTCTTCTTCTAAAAATTAATTATACTTTAATATGTGAATTTTAATATTATAAAATTACGGGGTGTTACATTCTCCCCTCCTTAAAGGATTTCGTCCCCGAAATCTCCAAGTTAAGAAGAATGTATCCTACTATCCAATCATCCATCCACTCAAACATCATCCACAAGCATCCATTGTCCTTAAAAGGCTTCTAATGTTGTATGAACGTACGCATAGTGTGTGTATATGTTTCTTATCTAATGCAAAATCAGGCGGTCTACTGATCCAGTTAACCTCCTAAATGCGAATTATGTTAGTGCCAGGAGTCCAATTATGTATGGAAGAAATCCTATTTGATACACATCATTTCTATATGAGTGCATAACCATTCATCCAAATGCAACATCCATATGATGAGTCAATCATTTTGCATCCACAAAAATTTAAAAATGCACACACATCCATATGCAGTAGGAAAGTGTTATTTAGCTGATCTAGTGCCTAGTGTGTGTATATGCATCCACGAGCAACCACTAGCAACCACTTGCATCCACTAGCAACCATCAAACATAACATGTCTCAAATACATGTTTACACCCATTAGTTTCTACCTAAAGGTCGAAGACTCGATCGATAGGATACAGCCGAGTGATAAAAGAAGGTATAATTAAAACAAAAGTTATGTTCCCATTAAACATCGGTTAAGAGAATAAATCCCTATGTATCAACCCCGAAGACCGAAATCAACATCAGATTGACACCTAGAGAATTACTCCCATTAAGCAATTTCAAAACTGGAAATATACTTCACGCTTCGAGTAAAAAACCCTATCATTTTCAGAAACATTTAGATACTTATAGACTACTGGTACAGGTCAGATTATCAAATGATTCTTAGGAAACTAAGCATGATAAAACCCCACCATATCCCACAAAAACCAGAATGTATGTGTCACATTCAACTTAACGCTTAACACAGATAACTTCAAACCCCAACTTATCACGAACAGATGAGTCGTAACCCTTATGGGGTTTGAGACTATAGAGGGATCAGAAACAACACTAGTATTAAAGTGCAGAGTCTCAATTACAAAATCAAAATGCTAGAATCTAAAAGAGTTTTAACTCAATAATCAGATAGGAAAATTAAACCTTCTACAGAAATTTTCCAATCTCTATCCTATCTACCAGCCACGAGAGCATTTGCCTGCCCTCCAGAAGTAGGTTCTGCCCTCTGCCCTTGCCCTTGTTTCTTTGCACAGTCCCTAGTGAAGTGTCCCATTTCTCCACAGTTGAAGAAGGATCCCTTCCTATTTCTGCAATCCTTGTTCAGATGAGTCAAGCTTCCACAAGTAAAACACTTTTTCTCCTTCTTATCTTCAGACTTTTCATCCTTCTTTTGTGTTTCCTTTTTCAGCCACACTTTCTTGTTTTGTGGTCCTTCGAGCTTTTCCTCTTTCTTCTCACTTTTGGCTTCCTCTTCATGCATTAATGCCATGTCAACCAATTTCTCGAAGGTAATCCCCAAAGGAATGTGGGTCATAACCAAACCGTGTAGCGGTTCATTCAAACCTTTAACGAATCTCAGGGCCTTCTTATTAGGTGTTTTCACCAAGTCTGAGCCAAACCTCGCCAATTGGTTGAACTTGTTGACGTACTCCTTTACTGATAAATTCCCTTGCTTCAATGCTAAGAACCTCTCCATGTATAAATTCTCTTCTGCTCATGAGAGAAATTTCATTTCGAACCTATGCCTAAAATTCCTCCATGTCTCCACTGGACGCTCTCCATTCGTGACCTCCCACCAAAACGAGGCTTCTCCTTCATTAACCAAGCAGCTAGTTGGACCTTCCTTCCGTCTTCTATCTCGAAGATACGAAATAAATATTCCACCTCCTTAAGCCAATTTCGTGCTTCAACAAGCGTCTCTGACCCGAGAAAAGGTTTCCCGCCCATCGCCCGAAAGTCCTTGCATATCTTTGAAAAAGTATCAATGCGTGGAGGGGGAGGAGGAGGAACGTCTGCTGGGCCTGTGGCCGCGGCCCTAGCCTCCAGATACCTTGGGAACCAAGTTGGTATCGGTATGCCCTCTGGTATCTCGGGTACCCCAGACATGCTGAAAAGAAAAAGGGAAGAGATTCAAAAAGGAGAATCGAAAGAAAGATATATGGCTTTTGGGGATTATGTTTTCCAAAATAAACTCTACTTTTGAATATACTTCCTTTTTAAAACATTTTTGAAAACAATTTTCAAAAACTTTTATCCAATCTGGTACCCTTCAGCTCTGATACCAAGTGTAACACCCCATGTCCGTTAATGTCACTCACAAAGAGAATGCATTAACTTCCATGAAGCATTATAAGTAAGCATAATAGAATATTACAAGATAGATACATAAAGTAGTACTTGAAAGATTTATAACTTTATTACAGCAGAAACAGAAGTAAGTTTGGTTACATCTTTCAAAACCACAATATCAGAATTCAAGTACATAAATATCAGTCTTGTACAAAAGCCTTCAGAGTACGTAATTTTAAAGCCATAATCCCCAATAGAAAATTCCATATATAGGTAGAATCAAATCCAAGCAATACTTTAAGCACTCTAGCCCTTCAAGCAGAGAGAAATCTAAGTCAAGCTCTTACGTTCCCAAACTGAGTACCTGGGGGGGAACGGAAGAAAAGAGGAAAAACAAACTAGGTCAGACATACGTCTGGTGAGTCCAGTGACTTTCAGCATATAAAAAGATAACAGTAACATCACATGTAAATAAAACTGGATGAGAGATAGCCGTAACAGAAGTAGGAGGTTAACATAAGAAACAGAATGATATAGGCTAAGCTAAGCTCCTTACATAGTTTTCACTTCTCTGCACTAATACTAGTATAACAGAATTAGGTGTTGTCCTATTGTCTAAACAGAAAACAAAATGATCTCTTCAGGAACACGATGCTAGAAATGGGCCTTTACCACCCGAACAGAGGCAGACGTTACAGAAACAGAACCAGGAACGAAATCAGAGACAGAAACAGAATAATCCCTATGGAAACAGAATACTAGAGTTAGGTGTACACTAGTAATGGGCCTTTACCACCTCAACAAACGGTACTACACAGAAATAGACAGGTGTTACCACCCCAACAGAAACAGACGGTACCCCAATAGAAACAGACAGAACTAAGTGTACCCTAAATTATACCCCAAGCGATCGGCTCCCTAATACATAAATACCCTGTGCCGGCCCCATAGAAGGGTGTATCACTCCCTAAAGTGGAAATATATAAACACAGACCTATTTGCAGATGGCACGGTGTCTTACATCCTCAGAGCAGACTGGATCCATGCATGCACATGACCCGGTTGGAATGCGCCATTAACGCCCCTCGCCATTATCAGCGTGAACCTCTTACAATTAGTTCAGTAAGCGTGCCCGGACCCCTCTTAGTGTTGGGTCATAGTTTTGATACCAGAAAGGGTTACTGACTAATATAGGTCCCAAACAACAGATGACACAAGTAATTATCCCTCCTAACCTTTTGTCCCCAGACTAACAGATTTCAGATTAACTTGGTTAGAGATTTCAAATGAACAAAGTTCAGATTAACTAGTTTACAGATCAGACATACAAGTTAATAGGTTTTCAGACTAACGGATCAGATATACTGATTAACCAGTTCTCAGACAAACATATCAGATATACAGATTAACAGACTTACAGATTGTTTTACCTAACTTTGTATTGGGCCTACAGATTCATAAAACGGGTTTATTAGATTCATCAGTCCAGTTGTTTTAACCCTATCAACCCAACACGTTTTAGGCATCATATTTATCTTAGATTTGCATTAATTAAATATTAATGCACAGACCGCCCACATTAGGTTAGTAGAGTGTGGCCGCTGGATGTGCCGGGTGGTTTCGGGAAGATTTTTGCCACAAGCCAGACCTAACCTCGTGTTTAAGCATCCTTATGCCTACGACCTCTCACATTAGGCTGACAGTATGCGGTTGTTGGTTAAGTTGGTTGGGTCCGGGCAGGCTTCCACCGCAAACTGAGTTTAACCTCGTGTCTTAACATTCTTATTTGTAACTAAAGCTTTCATTCATAGATTATGCCAATATCAGATTAATTATGCCAGTTCAACAAATTAACTTCTTTACAAGTTACAGCAGATTACTCATAGTTCCATTAACATGTTTTGCTCAATTTTAGATCGAGCCTGCAGATTACATATCCAAATCACAGTATTCAATTCCAACAGATCTAGCAGATTGGGCAATTTAATTGATTTAAACATATCCTAAAGTTCTATTAACATATCTTGCCTAATCATAAATTAAGCCTCATTTTACATGCCCAAATTATGGTCATAATTCTCAACATAACATATGCCCAGATTTAGTTAGATTTTCCATAATACAGAATATTCTTTAAAAGCCCCAAATCATGATATACAATATGAATTATGCCAATTTATAGCCGTTGATTACCGCGTATGTCAAATATCCAAAAATCTGAATTAGGTGTATTCACATTAATAGTTATCCCTGTTTTAATATAGGTATTTCAGGCCAAAGTCACATATCCTTTTTCTTCCAAGTCATGGATCGTCATATAAAATATGCCCCAAATCTAGCTCTTAAATTACAACATGTATTATGTCCTCAAAATCAGATCTTGAATTATAACAGGCATTATGTCCCCAAATTACAAGTCATTTGTTGTCATACATTAATTCTCCTTCTTCCAAATCATAAACCGTCATATATAGTATGCCTAGATCTAGATCTTAAATTACAACTTATGTTGTGTTCTCAATTTAGTCATAAATCAGTTATATCCAATTATGCATCATTCAATATTTTCCCCAAATTTAGCATTCGCGTGTCAATCTCTTATGAGCTTTGGCTCAGGCTCATAGTAGCCTGGCGAACAGAAGGAAGGAAGAGATACAGAATAGTTACAATAAGATAGATCTACACAGAAAAATAGATCTGATAAACAAGAACAAGATGGATCTACGCAGAAAAATAGATCTGATAAACAAGAATAAGATAGATCTCCCATTCAGATTTATACCCATGTCAAGATCATAATTGAATTTCATATCTGAAAATAACTGTACTCACAAATCGTGGTTTAAGAAAGAGAAGAACGATTCTGGGATCTGATTTTCTGGAGTTGATTTAGCTTTCCGTTGATGTAGGCGTTGATTTGTTATCTTTATCTTCTCTTTTGAATTGATTGATTAAGGTGGAGGCTAGGTCACTTTAGGTTTTAGGGGCATGGAGGCACCATTCCTCTTTGTTTATGAATTAGGGTTTAGGTTTAGGGTCCTTATATAGTTGTGGAGAGTGTTTTAGGACCATTAGATTAACCCTGAACCATGAGAACCAATCAGATGCCACATCTGCCTTAGAGCGAACCGGCCCACGGGTTGACAGCCAAACACCCTGAATCAACCCCTAGTCGACCCAGCGGGGCTCAGGTCAACCTCAAAAATGGGCCGGTTCGGTTATTCCCCCTCCCGATTCGCTGTTTTGAACTTTTTTGCATATTTATTTTTTATTTTCTTTATATATATCTATATATATTTCTCTCATATGCATACCAACTTCAAGGCTTAATAACATCTTCATAAGGTATCCGTTTTGTGCAAATCAAATGTCTATCTTGACCCAAAATTTTGAAACGAACATAATAGCGCAACCAATTTCACTTAATTCTTCTTCCAAAAATTAAGTATACTTTAGTTTGTGAATTTTAATGTTATAAATTACGGGGTGTTACAGATCTAAACAGTGAATTAGATATACAAATAGTGGTAGATCTGATCTGATTCACATGCTTAGATCCAATTCATAGACATGTCAAGATAACTTTTAAATGTTTACATCTAAAAATAAGATAGACTCACTGTGATTGGATCTAAGAAATAGAAGAATGATTGCAGATGTTGAATCATAGATTCTTGAATACGTATAAATTGTTTGATGAAGAAGAAGTAGGTTACACCAAACTATGTTGAAGTAGCACCTCGTTGTCGCCTTTGAATTAGATGAATAAAACAATGGATATAGGGTTCTATTTATAGCCTAGGGTCATGGAATCTAGTCAAAAAACAAGTCCACATATGCAGAACTAGTTCTGCCTCTACCTCGGATCTGGGGGGCGTCGACACCCCTGTTGTGATGACGACCCATTATCGACAACACTAGGGTGGGGTTGACCCCCAACGGTCCGAAGTCCAGCCTCTAGCCCGCGTCTTCTGATTTCAAATTATTTTGAAAGTTCTAAGTTGTTTTGTACGTATATAATTCTCTTGTGAGTATACAACTTCTATCCTATATCTGCTTCATGCGATGTCCGTTTTACGTAAACTTAGGGTCTATCTTAAGCAGAATTCCCAGACGAACGCAATGTGCAGCCCGTTTTACTTAATTCTCAATATTACATTAAGTATACTTAATTTATCATTGTAATATCTTATAGAATTATGGGGTGATACATTCTCCCCTACTTAAAGGATTTCGTCCACTAAATCTCCAAGTTAAGAAGAATGTATATTCTAACATCCATCATCCATCTACTCAACCACCAATCACAGGCATTCAGTGTCCTTAAAGATTTCTAATGCTTTTCTAGACATATGCAAAGGTTTGTTTATATGTCCCTATACTAATTCGAAAGATCAGGAGGTCTACTAATTCAGTTGACCTCCTTAATGCAATGTATGTTAGTGCCATGAATCCAACATATACACAAATAATTCTATTATAATACGTAAGTTCTACATGTGTGCGTAATCATTCATCCAAATACAACAACCATATGATGATACACCCATTTCCATCCAAAAAAAGAAGAAAAAGCGCACACATTCATATGCAGTATGTGAGTGATTGAGCTGATCTAATGCCTAATGTGTGTATATGCATCCACGAGCAACCACTAGCAAACACTTGCATCCACTTGCACCCATCAAACATAATATGTCTCAAACACATGTTTACATACATGGGATTCCTACCTAAAGGTCGAAGGTTCGATCGATAGGATACACTTAAACGATAGAAACAAGCATAATCAAAAGCTTCCATTAAGAACATACCCTTGAAAAGAAAAGGGTACGAAGAGCGAATCTTGTCTTCAGTCTCCAAAGTTGCATCCTCTTGGTTACCTCCCCGCTGTACTTTCATCAACTTGACTTCAATGTTGCATAGCTTCCTAAATTCTAATCCAAGAATACGGGTAGGAACTAGTATAGCTGTCGCCTCTCGTTCCACCTCTACTTCCTTAAGAATACTCGGCTCAACTACTTCTATAATACCATGCAAGCACTTCCGTAAATCAGAAATGTGGACAGCATCATGAACATCGGACAGTATTTCTGGTAGCTTTACTCTATATGCCATTTGGCAAATCCTTTCTGTTATGGGAAATGGCCCTACAAATCTTGGTGCCATTTTACATACAGATCCAAAGATAATCACATTCCTCAAAGTTGATACTTTGATGAAAACCATGTCTCCTACCTCAAACTCAGTGTCAGTCCTTCTCCTATCTACGTAGGACTTCTTCATGTCTTGAGCCGTCTTCATGCGCCTTCTAATAAGATCAATCTTTTTTGAAGTTTCTCTAATCATCTCATGTCCAAGTAGAAGTCTTTATGCAGATTCCCACCAACAAGTAGGTGATCTACAAAGTCGTCCGTATAATGCTTCGAAGGGTGCCATGCCAATACTAGCTGGATGAATATTGTTGCAGGCGAACTCTACCAATGGAAGATGCTCCTCCCAAGTCCCTCCGAACTGAAGGATACACAACCTCAAAAGATCCTCTAGAACTCTGTTCACCCTTCCATCTGTCCATCGGTCTGAGGATAATATGTGGTGCTCAAACATAAGTGTGTACCAAGTGCCTCTTACAGACTCTCCCAGAACTCACTAGTGAATATAGGATCTTGATCACTCACTATGTTGGAAGGTACTCCATGTGGATGGACAATCTCGTGAAGATAAAATACTACCAACCATGATGTCGTTCTCTTGCACTTAACGGGAAGGAAATGAGCGCTCTTAGTAAGTCTATCCACTATAATCCAAATATTGGTACCGCCTTTCCTCGATCTAGGAAAACCATCAACAAAATCCATCGAGGCGCTCTCCCACTTCCATTGTGGGACCTCCAGGGAATGAAGTAAACAGCTGGGCTTCTTTTGCTCAGCTTTTACTTGCTAACAAATCAAACATCAAGAAACGATCTCTGTTACATCTTTCTTCATCCCAGCCCAAAAGAAAAACCTCTTCATATCTCTATACATCTTATCACTACCTGGATGTATAGTCATCTTTGAGTGGTGGGCTTCCTCAAGGACTGTCTTCAACAGACTCCCAACTCGGGGAACACAAAGCCTTCCATCTCATCGCAACCACCCTCTACCTTCCATGGAATATCTACTGAGGTGACTAAAAGTATCCCCTCTAATGAGCCTATCCATGATGTATGAAATCTGTGGATCCTCTCGTTGTGAAGTTCCTATATGATCCAAAAGACTAGGTCGCACCTCTGGTGATGCCAATAAACCAGGTGTAAACTCGTTGGAGGGTCTAAAATCAAAAGTCGATATGAACTCCAAGCTTTTCCTCTCCACAAACAGAGGCCTAAACGTCATCCTCTGCCTACTCAATACGTCTGCCACCACATTATCCTTGCCAGGGGTATAAGTAATCTCAAAGTTATGGGACGGTAGGAACTCCATTCGTCTTTGTCGCCTTAAATTAAGATCTTTCTACGAGAACAAGTATTTGAGAGATTTATGATTGGTGTACAACTCGAACTTCTCCCCAAGTAGATAATGGTGCAAAGCCTTAAGCGCCAATACCATGGCAGCTAACTCTAAGTCAAGGTTAGGGTAGTTCTTCTAATGAACTCTTAGTTGTCTACCTCCATAACATACTACCCTTCCTTCTTGCATCAGAACCGCACCAAGCCCTATAACACATGCATCGATGTATACTGTGAACACCTAGTTTCCGTCAGTAAAGGTTAAGACCAGGGCTATTATTAGAGCCCGCTTCAATTGTTGGAAAGCATCATCACAATTTATATCCCTCGAAAATGTCAGATTCTTCTTCGTTAGTCTAGTGAGTGGGGCTAATATCTTTGCGATGTCCTTAATGAACTTCTTATAATAGCCCGCTAATCCAAGAAAACTTCTCACCTCCATTGCATTCTTTGGAGTTTTCCAATCTTTAACTGCAACTACCTTCATTGGATCTACTACTATCCCATCTTCAGAGACCATATGCCCTAGAAATCTCACTTTTTTCTCCAAAAATGACATTTGGAGAATTTTTGCCTTAAGCTGGTACGCACAGAGAGTTTTCATAACCTCCTTTAAATTTTAGGCATGCTCTTCCTCCCTCTTCGAGAAAATCAAGATGTCATCAACAAAGACCGCTACGAACTTATACAGAAACTCCTGAAATACCCTACTCATCAAATCAACAAAATAGGCGGGTGCATTCGTCAACCCAAAAGGCATGACGAGCCACTCAACTGATGAAACACCGTAGCCAAGTCTAACTGAGAAAAAACAGATGCACAAACAATCTGGTCAAATATATAATATATCCTCAGAAGTGGGTGCCTATTTGTAACACCCTACGTCCATTAATGTCACTCACTAAGGGAATGCGTTAACTTTCATAAAGCATTATAAGGGTATAGAAAAGAATATCACAAGACGGATATATAAAATAGTACTTAAAAAAATTCAAAATTTATTCATTGCAGTGGAAAAACAAAACATGTTTTAGTTTCAACATCAAAACAACATACTAGAGTCAAGTACATAAATATCCATCTTGAACGAACTTATTATCAGAGTACATAAAAGTAAAATCATAATCCCACTCAAAATAGCCATAACGGAAAAGAGATAAAGCTGAGCATTACTTCCAACACTACCAAGCACTTCAAGAAGAAATAAATCCAAGCAAGCTCCACTAATCCCACCCTGAGGACCTAGGGGAGGAAAGAAAAGAGGCGGAAAAAAAGGTCAGACATAAAGTCTGGCGAGACCAGTTATTTTCAGCAAGAAAATAAGTAAAGCATTATGAAAGGAATAAACTGGATGAGGGATATAACCAGGACGTAAAGTAAAGAAGGATAACAGGATTAATATAAAGGAATGTCTAGTGTGCTTCCTAGATTTCCTACATAATTTAATTCTCTCCACTACCTACTAGTAATTCTTATCGAAATGATCCCAATCCCGCAATTGATAGCCCTCAGGCGTAACATCTAGTAAGAGGTATCCACCCCATACAATCCTTGACAGCATACTTGCCCACAATAGATACTAGATGTCTCCACACCACACCTAATCGATCGGCTTCTAACTTATAGATACATGTGCGGGTCCCAGCTTAGGGTGTATCACTCCCTAAGTGGCAACCATTTGTTCCACATCTTTATACCTACTGGTGTACAGTGGCTAAATCTTCCAATGCCAAGAACACCTTTTTGCATGCTTATCGAACCCATTGGAATCTGCACTGCTACACCCTCGCTCCTATTTGACCGCTTATAATCAGCCCGGTAAGCGTGCCCAAAACCTGCCTAGCCCAGGGTTACCGATACCTCAAAGTGGGTTACTATCTGAAAAGGGTCCCTACCGCTACTAGGTTTTTCCCAGGGTTTATCCTAACCCGACTTATATTGGTTAAGTGTTTTCTATCCGCCCAGTTGACTTAACCCCTTCCACTTATCAAATCAATATGTATTATTGGTTTAGCTTGCCTTAACAACATCCACTTTGTTCATGTAATATTGCTTAAGTTGTCATCCTACACAAGTTAACTTAACCCCACCCACCTAAGATGTTTTAGTTATCATATTCACCTTTGATCAGCATTAATTAGTTATTAATGCATAAACCTCTCATATTAGGTCGATTGCTTGTGGAAGTTGGATGTGCTGGGCGGTTCCGGGCAGACTTCTGCCACAAGCCAGACCTAACCTCGTGTCTAAGCATCTTTTAGTTATGTCTACGACCTCTCACATCAGACTGACCGTTTGCGGTCGCTAGTTAGGCCGGTTGGTTCCGGACAGGCTTCTACCGCAAACGGAGTCTAACCTCGTGTCTCAGCTTGCTTATCTTAGCCAATTTATTCATTTTCCATTTATGCCAATTTCAGGCTAATTATGTCAATTACCAATATCCTCAATTTCATATCATGCCCTAAATTTTGACGTTTTTCATGTTCAAATCAAACCAATTTTATTATGCCAAATTTCCAACGTTCCATAAATTACCGTTCGTATGTTCATCTCTTATGAGACTTGGCCTAGGCTCGAAGTAGCCCGGCTATAAAAACCAAAAAGGGAAAAAGGAAAGGACAAGATAAAGAACAGGAATAATTATAACAATAAAATAAGAATAAGTATCAACTGATCATAAAGATAAAACTGATGATAATATCAACATGGGCATATAAGAATCACATATCTGATGTATAGGTTAATGACATATAAGAATCATGAATGTATAGGCAAAGATATGACTAATGAGATCCAATCTTATTATCATGTTTGATTCCCAAATCCAATTTACAACATGTCAGAATTTCTTTAGCAATATTTTAATCTAAAAATAATCAATGAACTCACAAAGATTGGACTGAGGAAGAGAATTAAGCATTGTTGTTGTTGTTGTAGATCCGTTCCCATTTACCCAATTCCTTTACTTTATTTGTTGAGGAAGAGAGACCAGTTTTAGTTTAGGTTGAGGCAGCATGGAGGCGCCATAGATTTGTGTAATGAAATTAGGGTTAGGTTTAGGTATGTTTATATAGGTGTATTAGGTGAATTACGGCCTTCAGATTAAGTTAGGATCCATCTAAACCATCCAAACTAGAAAAACACATCATCCAGCCAATCAGAGAACCCCACATAAGCCTTATTTCTCCAAAATTTGTCACGGCCCAGATCTGGCCGATAGGGTCGACCCTATAGGGGGGTCGACACCTATGTTGACACCCCTATAGGGGTTTGACACCTATGTCGACTCCCCTAGTGGGGTCGACACCTTAGAGTAGGATAATTCCCGCCTATCCCGTTTCTTGCTGATTTGAATTTCAAATTTTGATTTTAATTATAATTTTAATTCTAGTTTAAACTGAATCTTCTAAGCTTCATAATTTCTTCATATAGTATCTGTTTTATGCAGACACAGACTCTATCTCAAGAAGAATTCCGAGAAGAACGCAATGGATAAATCGTTTCCCTTAATTCTTCTTCTAAAAATTAAGTATTCTTCAATTTGTCAATTTTAATATTTTAAAATTGCAGGGTGTTATACTCTTCCCTCCTTAAAGGATTTCGTCCCCGAAATCTCCAAGTTAAGAAGAATGTATCCTACCATCCAATCTTCCATCTACTCATCCACCATCCACAAGCATCCACTGTCCTTAAAAGATTCTAATGTTATATGAACATATGCAAAAGTGTGTATGTTCCTTATCTAATGCAAAGATCAGGCGGTCTACTGATTCAGTTGACCTCCTTAATGAAAAATATGATAGTGCCATGCGTTCATTATGTATGCAATTATTCCGAATGCACTTTATAACTTCTATATGAGTGCACAATCATTCACTCAAATGCAACATCCACATGATAACACATCAAATTTCAATCAATAAACAAATATATGTAATATGAAAGTGACTGAGCCGATCTTAGTGCCTAAGGTGTGTGTAAATGCATCCTCGAGCAACCACTAGCAACCACTTGCATCCACTAAACATAACATGTTTCAAACACATGTTTACAGCCATAAGATCTTCTACTTAAAGATCGAAGATATAATCAAAAGGATACACTAAACGATAGAACAAGTATAAACAAATCGGTAGAAAAAGGAGAATTTAAGAACATACCCTCAAAAAGGAAAGGGTACGATGCACGTATCTTATCTTCCATTTCCCAAATCGCGTCTCCTTGATCATCTCCTCATTGGACTTTAAGCAACTTGACCTCTTGGTTGCATAACTTCTTGACCTCTGATCCAAGTATGCATGTAGGAGCTCGTCTAATCATGGCATCTCTCTCTACTTTTATCTAAGCATGCTCGACTCTACTATTTCCGCAATATCATGTAAACACTTCCTCAAATGTGACACATGAAACACTTCATGCACACCACTAAGCTTCTCGGGCAACTTCACTCTGTAGGCCATCTGTCCAATTCGCTCTGTAATGGGGAATGGCCCTACGAACCTTGGTCCCAATTTCCCTACAGCTCCAAAGTGAACTACATTCCTCAATGGTGACACTTTAACAAAGACCATGTCTCCAACATCGAACTCAAAATCGGTCCTTCTCTTATCAGCATATGACTTTTGTTGGTCCTGTGCCGTCTTCATGCGTCTTTGAATCAAGTCTATCTTCTCTGAAGTTTCCTTAATCATCTCGGGCCCAAGAAAAATCTTATTCATAGAATCCCACCAATAAGTAGGTGATCAACAAGGTCGTCCATATAGAGCTTCAAAAGGTGTCATGCCAATACTAGTCTAATAACTGTTGTTGTAGCCTGTAAGCGAACTCTACTATTGGAAGATGTTCCTCCCATGTTCCTCCAAAGTCCAAGATGCATAACCTCAAAAGATCTTATAGAATCTGATTCACTCTTTCTGTCTAGCTGTCCGTCTGAGGGTGATAAGCAGTACTCAAACACAATTGTGTTCCTACCGCCTCTTGCAAGCTCTTCCAAAACTCATTAGTGAAAATGGGATCTCAATCGCTCATAATACTAGAAGGTATGCCGTGTAGACGAAGTATCTCTCGGAGATAAACATATGCTAACCATGTCGCTGTTCTTTTACTATTAACGGGAATGAAATGGGCGCTCTTGGTAAGTCTATCCACTACTACCCAAATCCCCATATTACCCTCCCTTGACCACGACAACCCATTGATGAAATCCATGGAAACACTTTCCCATTTCCACTGTGGAACCTCTAAATGGTGAAGCAAACCACCAGGCTTCTTTTCCTCGGACTTGACTTGCTGGCACACTAAGCATCCAGAAATGAACTCAGCCACATCCTTCTTCATTCCTGCCCAAAAGAAAACTCGCTTCATGTCCCTATACATCTTTTCTCCACCGGGATGTATGGTCAGCTTAGAACGATGTGCTTCTTCAAGGATTGTCTTTCTCAAACTATCGTCACGTGATACGCAAAGTCTCCCATCCCTACACAACCAACCTTTCTCATCTATAGTATACCTATTAAGATGGCTCGAAGACTCCCCTCTAATGAGCTTGTCTACTATCTCCATCAACTGTGGGTCATGTCGTTGTGCCACACCTATCTATCCCAAAAGCGTAGGTCGCACCTCTAACGATGCCAACAAACCGGGTACATAATCAATAGAGGGTCTAATGTCAAAGGTAGAGATATACTCTAAGCTCTGCCGCTCGACAAACAAAGGACTCAAAGTCAACTTCTTTCTACTCAAGGCATCCGCTACAACGTTACCCTTGCCAGGGGTATATGCAATCTCAAAATCATAGGATGCTAAGAACTCCATCCACCTTTATTGCCTTAAGTTTAGATCTTTTTGAGATAACAAGTATTTAAGAGACTTATGGACTGTATACAACTCAAACCTATCACAAGCAAGTAATGGGGCCAAGACTTAAGCGCAAAAACTATGGCAGCTAAGTCTAAGTCGTGGGTAGGGTAATTCTTCTCATGGACTTTCAACTGCCTTCCACCATAGCATATCACCCTTCCCTCTTGCATCAAAACTGCGCCAAGCCCTGTCCCACAAGCATCGGTATACACTGTGAACGGTTTACTCCCATCCGGAAAAACTAAAACTGGAGCTTTCGTCAAAGCCCTTTTCAAACGTTGGAAAGCATTGTCATAGTCAACATCCCAAGAAAAGGTCAAATTCTTTTTCATCAACCGTGTAAGTAGGACTGATATCTTAGCAAAATCCTTGATGAACTTTCTATAGTATCCCGCCAAACGAAGAAAACTTCTTACTTCTGTTGCATTCGTAGGAATCTTCCAATCTTTGGATTACTACCACCATCGCGGGATCCACTGTTATCCCTTCCTTAGAGACCACGTGCCCTAAGAACCTCACTTCCTGCCTCCAAAAATGACATTTGGAGAACTTAGCTTTAAGTTGATGTGCTCGAAGGCTCTCTAAGACTTCCCTAAGATGTAGGGCATGCTTCTCCTCGTTTCTAGAGAATATCAAGATATCATCCACAAAGACTACCACAAACTTGTGTAGAAACTCCCTAGACACCCTACTCATCAAGTCAACGACATATGCGGGTGCATTCGTCAAACCAAAATGCATGATGAGCCATCAGAGAAACCGTCGAGTGTCCTAATAGCAGTCTTATCTATACTATCCTCAGCTACCCTCAACTGATGAAATCATGTAGCTAAGTCCAACCGCGAGAAAACTGAAGCACCGACCAACTGATCGAACAAGTCATCTATCCTCGGTAATGGGTGTCTGTTCTTCTTCGTGAGCTTATTCAGCTCTCTATAATCAACACATAATCTAAGCGAACCATCGACATTCGTAGCAAAAACAACTGCATCACCCCACTCCGAGATAGGTCTTCTTATGAAACCTTTCTCAAGCAACTCTTTTACATGCTTACTAAGCTCCCTCCTTTCTCTTGGAGCCATGTGGCGCACGGGCAATGCAACTGGCTTTGCATTGTCCACCAAGTATATATGGAAATCTATCTCGCATTCTGGAGGTAAGCTTCTAACCTCCTCAAAGACATCTTCATACTCACGAACTATTCGAATAGATTGCAAATCATCAATAGATGTGTCAAAAGATTCTAGATAGCTAAGCATAATAGAACCCTTAGGGTCGCATGAGATATCGAAAGTATTACCCTAACTAGTCAATAGTCTAATGAAAAGTTGAGAATGGCACCATACATGGCTAGCCAATCCATTCCTAGAATCAACCCATAGCCCGTGAAACCAAGCACATAAGCGTTGCATTCGAACTCAACGCCATACACATATATTCTCAAATCACGATATAACATAGAAAGATGAGTCGTGCCCCCAATAGGATTTGAGACTACAATGGGTTCCATAACTAGACTAGTATCTAGGTGCAGAGACTCAACAACAGAAGCAGATATAAACGAATGTGAAGCGCCAGAATCAAACAAAGTACGAATAGGATGATCAAAAAGGAGAATCAAACTTTCAACAGAAATGTTTCTACCTCTCTCTTGCGTAGCTTCCATGAGAACAAAAACCTACCCTCCAGAAGTTGATCCTGTCCTCTGTCCTTGCCCTTGCCCTTGCCTTCTGGGGCAGTCCTTGATCAGATGTCCTGTCTCACCGCACTGAAAACAACCAGTCTTCTTCGCCTTATTCTTTCTACAATCTTTAGCTAAATGACCTGGTATACCACAGAAATGGCACTTCCTTTTATCTCGGGGTTTCCCACTCTTCTTAGGATCCACTTTCTTGTTCTGTGATCCTTCAGCCTTCACCTCTTTCTTATCTTGTGCCCTATCAACATTAGCACCTTTTTCCTCTTCATGCATCAATGCCATGTCAACAAGTTTCTCAAAGGTAGCCCCATAGGAATGTGGGACATAGCCAATCCGTGAAGCGGTTCATTCAAGCCCTCAGCAAATCTCAAGGCCTTCTTATGTGGTGTGTTAACTAATTCCATACCAAATCTTGCTAACTGGTTAAAATTGTTAATGTACTCCTTCACAGACAAACTCCGTTGTTTCAAAGCCAAGAACCTCTCCATATATAAACTCTCCTCTGCTTGTGAAAGAAATTTCAATTCAAACCTTTGTCTAAAATCCATCCAGGTCTCCACTGCATGTCCTCCATTATTTACTTCCCACCAAAATGAGGCTTCGTCCTTCATTAGCCAAGCAGCTAGCTAAACCTTCCATCGTCTATCTCAAAGATACCAAACAAGTCCTCCACTTCCTTGAGCCAATTTCTAGCCTCGAAAAACATCTCAGTCCCATGAAACAGTTTTCCGCCCATCGCACAGAAGTCTTTGCATATCTTCGAAAAGGTGTCTACATGATGAGGGGGAGGAGAAGGAGATTTTGTTGGGCCTGCGACATTAGTCGTTGCCTCTAGATACCTTCTGAACCAGGCTGGTATCTGTACGCCCTTGGATATTTCAGATTCTCCAGACATACTGAAAGGAAAAAGGGAGAGATTCAAAACAGAGAATCAAAAGTTAGATATATGGCTCTTGGGGATTATGTTTTTCATAATAAACCTTTCTCTTGAAAATACTCTCTTTAAAACATGTTTTGAAAATAGTTCTTTCTAAAAATGCTTCTGAAAATGGTTTTCCAAAATCTTTTATCTGTTCTGGTAGCCTTCAACTCTGATACCAAATGTAACACACCACGTCCATTAATGTCACTCACTTAGGGAATGCATTAAATTTCATGGAGTATTATAAGAGTATAGAACAGAATATCATAACAGATACATAAAATGGTACTTAAGAAAATTCAAAATTTATTCATTGCAGTGGCAAAGAAAAACATGTTTGGTTACAACATCAAAACCACTTACTAGAGTCAAGTACATAAATAACTATCTTGAACAAACTTATTATCAGAGTACACAAAAGTAAAATCATAATCCCACTCTAAATATCCATATTGGAAAAGAGATAAAGATAAGCTTACATCCAACACTTCCAAGCACTTCAAGAAGAAAAAAATCCAAGTCAAGCTCCACTAATCCCATCCTGAGGACCTGTGTGCGGGGGGGGGGGGGGAAGGAAAGAAAAGAGGCGAAACAAAAAAGACCAGACATAAAGTCTGGCGAGTCCGGTTATTTTCAGCAAGAAATTAAGTAAAGCATTATGACAGGAATAAACTAGAAGAGAGATATAACCATGACATAAGGTAAAGCAGGCTAACAGGATGAATATAAAGGAATGTCTAGTGTGCTACCCAGATTTCTTACTTGATTTAATTGTCTCCACCACCTACTAGTAATTCTTATCGAAATGATCCCAATCCCGCAATTGGTAGCCCTTAGGCGTAACATCTAGTAAGAGATATCCACCCCATACAATGCTTGACAGCATACTTGCCCATAATAGATACTAGATGTCCCCACACTACCCCGAATCGATCGGCTTCTGGCTTATAGATACATGTGCGGGTCCCAGCTTAGGGTGTATCACTCCCTAAGTGGTAACCCTTTGTTGCATAGCTTTATACCTACTGGTGTACAATGGCTAAATCTTCCTATGCCAAGAACACCTTTTTTGCACGCTTAAAGAACCTGTTGGAATCTGCATTGCTACACCCTCGCTCCTATTTGACCGATTATAATCAGCCCAGTAAGCGTGCCCAAACCCTGCCTAGCTCACGGTTACCGATACCTCTAAGTGGGCTACTGTCTGAAAAGGGTCCCTACCGCTACTAGGTTTTCCCAGGGTTTATCCATCTTGACTTGTATTGGTTAAGTGTTTTATATCCGCCCAGTTGACTTAACCCCATCCACTTATCAAATCAATATGTATTATTGGTTAAGCTTGCCTTAGCCCTATCCACTTTGTTCATGTAATATTGGTTAAATTGTCATCTTACATAGGTTAACTTAAGCCCACCCACATAAGATGTTTTAGGTATCATATTCATCTTTGATTAGCATTAATTAGTTATTAATGCACAGACCTCTCACATTAGGTCGATTGCTTGTGGCCGTTGGATGTGTCGGGCGGTTCCGGGCAGACTTCCGCCACAAGCCAGACCTAACCTCATGTCTAAGCATCTTTTAGTTATGCCTATGACCTCTCGCATTAGACTGGCCGTTTGCGGTTGCTGGTTAGGCCAGTTGGTTCCGGGCAGGCTTCTACCGCAAACGGAGTCTAACCTCGTGTCTCGGCATGCATATCTTAGCCAATTTATTCATTTTCCATTTATGCCAATTTCGGGCTAATTATGTCAATTACCCAAAATCCTCGCCCCAAATTTAGAATTTGTCATGTTCGAATCAAACCAATTATATTATGCCAAATTTCCCAATGTTCCCTAAATTAACGTTCGTACATTCATTCTTATGAGATTTGGCCTAAGCTCGAAGTAGCCTGGCTATAAAAACCAAAAAGGGAAAGAGGAAAGGACAAGATAAAGAACATGCATAATAATAACAATAAAATAGGCATAAGTATGAACTAATCATAAAGATAAAACTGATAATACTAATGATAATATCAACATGGGCATATAAGAATCACAAATCTGATGTATAGGCTAATGACATATAAGAATCACGATTCTGATGTATAGGCTAAGATATAACTGAATAGATCCAATCTTATTATCATGTCTAATTCCCAAATCTAATTTACAACATGTCAGAATTGCTTTAGCATTATTTTAATCTAAATATAATCAATGAACTCATAAAGATTGGATTAAGGAAGAGAATTAGGCATTGTTTTTGTTGTAGACCCGTTCCCCTTTACCCAATTCCATTACTTTGATTTTGTTGAAGAAGAGAGACCAGTTTTAGTTTAGGTTGAGGCAGCATAGTGGCGCCATAGAATTGTGTAATGAAACTAGGGTTAGGTCTAGGCGTGTTTATATAGGTGTATTAGGTGAATTGGGGACTTTAGATTAATTTAGGATCCATCTAAACCATCAAAATCAGAAAAACACATCACCCAGCCAATCAGAGAATGCCACATAAGCCATAATCCTCCAAAGTTCATCGCCGCCCAGATCCGGCTGATAGGGTTGACCCCTACAGGGGGAGTCGACACCTATGTGGACACACCTATGGGGGGTCGACACCTATGCCGACTCCCTAGGGGGGTCGACACCTTAGAGTGGGATAATTCCCGCCCATCCCGCTTCTTGTTGATTTGAATTTTGAATTTCGATTTTAATTATTATTTTACTTCTAGTTTAAACTGAATCTTTTAAACTTCATAACTTCTTCATACAATATCCGTTTTACGCAAACTCAGACCTATCTCAAGCAGAATTTCGAGACGAACGCAATGGCTTAACCCATTTCCCTTAATTCCTCTTCTAAAAATTAATTATTCTTTATTTCGTCAATTTTAATATTATAAAATTATGGGGTGTTACACTATTCTTCTTGGTGAGTTTATTCAACTCTCTACAGTCCACACATAAGCGAAGCAAACCATCCACCTTATTGTGAATACTACTGGAGCACCCCATCTAGACATGCTTCGTCTGATAAATCCTTTCTTAAGTAGCTCCCCTACTTGCTTACTTAGCTCCCTCCATTCCCTTGGATTCATATGGCGCACTAGAAATGCAACTGTTTTTGCATTGAGCACCATATATATATATATATATATATATATATATATATATATATATATATATATATATATGAAAGTCGATCTCGCGCCTTGAGGGTAAGCCTCGAACCTCCTCAAAAACATCAGAATAATCTCGGATTACCAGAACAGATTGCAAATCATCTATGGATGCATCAAGATACTTTAGGAAGCTAAGCATAACAGACCATTGGTGGTCACAAGAAATCTCGTGGGTCCTCCGATGACAAGTCAGAAGCCTAACGACCCTAATCCCACAATCCAGAATTGCACCATACGCGGTAAGCCAATCCATTCCTAGAATCAACCCATAGCCCATAAACCCGAGTGCATGCGCATCGAACTCAAACTCGACGCCTGACACAGATATTTTCAAACCCCGACAAATCATAGATAAATGAGCCAAACCACCAATGGGGTTTGAGACAACTGCAGGATCTACTACCATACTAGTAATTAAGTGCAGAGATTCAACCATAGAACCATATGTAAATGAATGTGAAGCACCAGAATCAAAAGGTGTTATAATAGGATGGTTTGAAAGAGAAATTAAACCTTCCACAGAAATTTTTCTATCCCTATCAGGAGCACTGGTTAGGAGAGCATGCACCTGCCCTCCAAAAGTTCCTGCCCTTTGGCCTTGTCCTTGTGATCCCTGTTTCTTCGGGCACTCCCTAGCAAATTGTATGACTTCTCCATAATTGAAGCAAGGGTTCTTCCTTGTTTTATAGTCTTTGACCAAGTGATCCTCTTTCCCACAACTGTGACATTTCCTCTTATCCTTGGCCTTGTCATTCTTTCCACCTTTCTTCTGCTATTGCTGTTGCTATTGCTCCTTATTGCGCTACACCTTCTTATTATGCATTGTTTCCTCAGCTTTAACCTCCTTCTTTTCCCCTTTCTCTTCCTCTACATCAAGGCCATATCAACAAGTCTTCCAAAGGTGGCTCCCATTGGGATATGGGACATGGCTAACCCATGAAGGGGTTCTTTTAGCCCTTTAACAAACTGTAAAGCCTACTTATGCGGCGTGTCTACCAGTTCCAGTCCAAATCTTGCCGAATGGTTAAATTTGTTCACATACTCTTTAACCGTCAAGTTCCCTTGTTTGAGTGCTAAGACCCTCTCCATTTGCATGCTCTTTCTAGCTTGGGAAAGGAATTTCATCTAATACCTCTGTCTAAAGTCATCCCACCATCAGATTGCCTGCTTGGATTACCTCCCACAAAAATGAAGCTTCATCCTTCAATAGCCAAGCAGCTAACTGAATCTTTCTTCGGTCCTCTACTTCAAAGATTACAAACAATTCCTCGGTCTCCTTAAGCCAGTTCCTTGCCTCCACAAACATCTCGGTACCATGGAATGGCTTCCCTCGCATAATACGGAAATCTTTGCAGATCTTTGAGAAGTTGTCTACACACCGAGGAGGAGGAGGAGGAACATTTCCTTAGCCTTCGGCAGGCGTCGTGGCCTCCAGATACCTATGGAACTATCCTGGTATCGTAACACCCTCTGGATATTGGGTTCCCCAGACATGCTGAAAAAGAAAAGGAAAGAGATTCAGACAAGGGATAGAATGATATTACTTATGGCTCCTTGGGGAATGTTTTTCAAAACAGACTTTTCTTTTTGAAAATGCTTTCTTTTAAAATGTTTATTTGAAAATAGCTTTCATAAACTTTTATCTATTCGGGTAACTTTTAGTTCTGATACCAAGTGTGACACCTCACTTCCGTTAATGTCACTCACAAAGGGAATGCATTAAGTTTCATGAAGCATTATAGTAAACAGAACAGAAATATTACAAGACAGACATATAAAATAACAGCAGAATTAAAACTTTATTCATCATAAGATACCGTGGTCCAAAACATCACATGTCTGAAATACAAAAGCCCATTACAACATAAAAGCTACTATCTTGTACTTCAAAAATAACAGAGTACATAAAAGAAAAAAAATTCCCCAAAAACTAAATATAGCCATAGCAACAAGGATAGGAGCTTAAGCCATACATCTTAGTAGCTCCAGTAAAAGTAAGAAGAATCACGGTCAAGTTTCAGTGTTCCCACACTGAGAACTTGGGGGGAGGGGGACGGAAGAAAGAAGAGGAAACAAAGAGGGTCAGACATAAAGTCTGGCGAGTCCAATTACTTTTAGCATGTAAATAAATAAAAATCGCATGACAGGAATATAAAGTGGATAAGAGAGAGATAACTGCATAAAAGGCAGGTACGACAAGGTAAACAGGATATGGTGTATACGCTTTTAATGATTACTCTGCACTATTACTAGTATATCCAGAATGAGATGATCCCTTCCACTATAAAGTGGTAGACTTAGGCATACGTCCAAGTGTACCCTAACTACTACCCTAATCGATCGGCTCCCTAATCTGCGCAGATACTTTATGTTGACCCCACCATAGGATGTATCATGTCCTAAAGTGGCAACCCTCTACTGATATGCACAACCCCATATCTATAGGTGTCACGGTCGTCTTATCCCCCTCTGGCCGGCTCATGTACGCACATGGCCCGGTCAGTTTGTGCCTCCCACACCGAACTCCATGTTTGTATCTCTTACAATCAGTTCAGTAAGCGTGCCCCTTCTCCGACCTAGTTCGGAGTACTTTGCCTGATTCCTACTCCAGGTTACTGACTGAAACGGGTCCCACACAATGTGATACAAGCTCTCCCCCTTGTCTTGTATCCCCCACTAGGTTTTCCACAGGTTATACTTACCCTAAAAGGTGTCTTTAATTATATAACCACAATCTTTCTATCGGTTATGCTTACTACTAGGTCTCTTTAATTACACAACCTTATCAAGTTAAGTTTGTGGGCTTACACCCTGAGATTTGCTTAACCCACCGATTGTCTAACCAATTTTACTTAACCCTAACTTTAGTTCATAATCATACGATCCCTATGGACTAGATTAGGTAAATAGTCCAATTTATTACCATATCCATTTATGGTTTATAATGGGCTAGACCTACCACATTAGGCCTACAACTTGTGAATGCTGGATATGCAGGTCGGGTCTGGATAGACTTCTTCCACAAGTTGGGCCTAACCTCGTGTCTTAGCCCAATTCATATTTGTGCACTTAGACCTCTCGCTTTAGGTTCAACAGTAGTGGTTGCTGGATATGTCGGCCGGGTCCAGGCAGACTTCCACCACTAATGCAACCTAACCTCGTGTCATACGTGCAATTACAATTTCTAATTGTAATCTCAGACATTTCATTTTTATCTAAATTCTCACTTATATCATTATAGGTTATAGGTTTCATGCCGCTATTTCCCCAATTTTGAATTATACGTCCATATTCATATCCATTAACCAAGTAATGCCAATTCAATTATTTTCCCCTGTCCCTTTGCTAATGCATTCGTACATATTTGGCAGCATCTAGGCAAGAAAGTAGCCTAGCCATAAACAATAAAAGGGGAAAATGATGGGAAAAATGACAATAGTGATCATTCTAACAAAAGTGACATAAGCATGTATACTGGCATGGACATGTAATTAGCATAATAATAAGGTGGACATAAAAATAGATCTAGTGAAAAGGGTAATGATAAAACTAGATCTAACATACTTAGGATGAACAGATCCAAATAAGAATTCATAGGTCCAGTAATGAAGATCTCAATTAATCACAACATGATGATCTAGATCTAAACAAAGGTTTAATTTTCCAGATAATGATAATCCCAAATTAACCACAAACTTAGAAAAAGGGTAAGATCCATATATGTGACATGATTAATCAACCACAAAAGAATTAGATCTGCAAAATAGATCTAGCATGATAAAGTCTAGGCTCCATGAATATTATTATTCATAAATTATGACAGATTCAATATGATTCAGCCATAGGCATGTATATATCCAAATCACAGTCATATCACAAATTATTTTTAATCGTTTAAATCTAAAATAACTAACTCATAGTGTTTGGATTAAAAGAAAAGGTAGAAAATAGCAGAGGTTGGATCTACACTTGAATCTATAAGTTTAATTTACAAAGTTGATTGTTGTTAAAGAAAAGGGTTCTATTCAGTTCAGGCACCAGCAGCATTTGGCCTCCATTGATTTCCAATGAAGAAAACAGGAGAAATGACCATGTATTTATAGCTGCCAGCCCCAGAAACCAACTTAGCCACGTAAGACCTAGGGGGTCGACCACCCTTAACTGATGAAACCCCGCAGCCAATCTTAACTAAGAAAAAACAGATGCACAAACAAGATGGTCAAACAGATAATCTATCCTTAGAAGTGGGTGCCTATTCCTCTTAGTGAATTTATTCAACTCTATATAGTCCACACATAAGCGAAGAGAACCATCCACCTTAGTTGTGAATACTACTAGAGCACCCTATTCAGATATGCTTCGGCTAATAAACCATTTCTCAAGTAACTCCCCTACTAGCTTGCTAAGCTCCCTCCTTACTTTTTTAGCCATATGGCGCACAGGAAATGCAATTGGGTTGCATTTTCCACCAAGTATATACGGAAATTAATCTCGCGCCTCGGAGGTAAGCCCCGAACATCCTCAAAACATCAGGATACTCACAAACTAGTGGTACAGATCGTAAATCATTGATAGTTGCATCAAGCAACTCTAGGAAACTAAGCATGACAGACCCATTTGGGTCAAAGGAAATCTCAAGGGTCCTCCCATGACAAGTCAAAAGTGTAACGACCATCCTCTCACAGTCCAAAATGGCACCATATATGCCTAGCCAATCCATCCCTAGAATCAAAAAATGCCCATGAAACCAAGCACATATGAGTCATACTCAAACTCGATGCCCAAAACAGATATTCTCAAACCCCGACAAATCATAGACAAATAAGCCGTATCCCCAATTGGGTTTAACTAACGACGGCTTCCAAAATAATACTAATACTAAGATGTAGAGACTCAACTACAGAATCAGATATAAAAGAATGAGAAGCACCCGAATCAAAAAGAGTTCTAACAGGATGATTGGAAAGAGAAATTAGACCTTCAACGGAAACTTTCCAAACTCTATCTGGCGCACTGGCCACAAGAGCATGCACCTGCCCTCCCGAAGATCTTTCCCTTTGACCTTGTCCTTGCTTCTTCGGGCACTCCTCAGAAAAGTGTCCAAGCTCTTCACAATTCAAACAAACATTCTACTTTCTTTTACAGTCCTTGATCAAATGACCCTCATGTCTGCAATTATGACATTTTCTCTTATCTCTAGCCTTGCCGTCCTTTTTGCCCTTCTTTTATTGTTGTTGTTGTGCTTCCCTAGGCCACACTCTCTTATTTTGTGTTTTCTCATCCTTGGCTTCTTCCTTTTCACCTTTATCTCCTTCATGCATCAATGCCATATCAACGAGTTTCTCAAAAGTTGCTCCAATCAGAGTATGAGACGTAGCCAACCCGTGGAAGGGACCATTCAATCCTCTTGTAAACCTCAAAGCCTTCTTGTGCGGAGTATTCACTAGCTCTAAACCAAACCTCGCCAATTGATTGAATTTATTAACATATTCTTTCACAGATATACTTACTTGCTTAAGCGCCAAAAAACTTTCCATTTGCATAGTTTTCTCGACTTGTGAAAGAAACTTCATTTCGAATCTCTATCGGAAATCATCCCCAGTTTCCACTGGATGCCCTTCTTGCGTCTCTTCCCACCAGAATGTCACCTCATCTTTCAGCTGCCAAATGGCCAATTGAAAATTCATATGATCATCAACTTCAAAAATTCCAACAAATTCTCCGTCTCTTTAAGCCAGTTCCATGCTTCTGTAAAAGTTTCAGTTCCTTGGAATGGATTTCTGCCCAAAGCACAGAAATCTTTGCATATCTTAGCAAAATTATCTGCATATGGAGGAGGGGAGGAGGAACGGTGGCTGCAACTCGGGGAGGAACGTCTGCTTAACTTCCTGTAGGCGCCGTGGCATTAAGATACCTATGAAACAATCGCGGTATCGTAACGCCCTCAGGAATATTAGGTTCCCCGGACATGCTGAAAAGAAAAGGAAAAAGAGATTCAAACAGAGAATCGAAATATATTACATATGGATTTGGGGAATATGTTTTTCAAAATAGACCTTTCTTCTTAAAAATTCTTCCTTTTAAAACCTTTTTGAAAATAAATTTCAAAATCTTTTATCCATTCTAGTAACCTTCAGCTCTGATACAAAATGTGATACCCCACGTCCGTTAATGTCACTCTTTACCAGAATGCATTAAGTTTCGTGAATCATTATAGGTAAACATAAAAAAAACATTACAAGACAGAAATAAAATAACAGCAGAATTTAAAAACTTTATTGAATAGAAAACATCGTGGTCCAAAACATGGTTACATCATAAGTCTGAAATACTGAAAACATAAAACTTCTGCCTTGTACAAAAATCATCATTAGAGTACAATAATACATAAAATGACCCAAAATATAGCCATAGAAGAGGAGATATGAAATCAAGCAGTACATCGAAGCTGCTCCAAGCCGAATGAAAGAAAAATCTTGATCAAGCTTGAGTATTCCCACCTTGAGAACCTGGGGGAAATAGAAGAGAAAGAAGAGGAAACAAAACGGGTCAGACATAAAGTATGGAGAGTCCAGTTAATTTTAGCATATAAATAAGTAAAAGCATCACGACGGGCATATAAGTTGGAGAGAGATAATAGTGTCATATGGAAGGTATAACAAAGTAAACAGGATAAACTAAATAGAACAGACATTGCGCTTCTCTAATACTTTTCTCCACACCATTACTAGTATAACAAGGACAAGATGATCCCCAACAAGTACAAGATGGTAGACTTAGGCGTACTTCTAGTGAGAGGTTTTACCCTTATACAATAACAGGTAGTCCAACTGAACTTATCGGTGTTACCCCTAAGGATAATAAAGGGTTCCTAACCAAGCGAGACTAGATGTACCATAATTACTACCCCAATCGTTTTGCTCCATAACTCCGTAGATACCGTATGCTGGCCCTACAGTAGAATGTGTCACTTCCTAAAGTGACAACCCATCATTTACAGGATGTGCACGACCATATCTTTTGATGTCACTGTGTCTTACTTTCCCGAGCAGCCGGACTCATGCACGCACATGACCCCGTGGGAATGCACCATCATACACCTTTCCTAAGTGAACTCTTATAGTTAGCGTGCCCCAACTTCGACCTAATTCGAAGTACTTACCAGTTTAGTAGGATTGCATAATCCCACAGGTTAAGTTTGTGGGCCGATTTATAAATATTACGCACCGCCCCAAGATTTACTTAATCTTCGCACTGATTCAGCATGTTTACTTAACTCCTACTCAAGTTTACATGTTCGTGTAATCCCTATGGATTCAAGCAGGTTAAGTATTACAAGTTCATTACCATTTATTCATTTATGGTTATAATGCTCTAGACCTCAAACATTAAGCCTACCACTTGTGGATGTTGGATATGTCGGTCGAGTCCGACAGACTTCTTCCACAAGTCAGACTTAACCTCGTGTCTTCGCACGTTATGTGTTTATGCACTTAGACTCATCACATTAGAATTACCCCTTGTGAACGCCGGATATGCCGGGCGGTTCCGGGCAGACTTCTACCACAAGTGTAATCTATCCTCATGTCTAAGTGCCATTACAATTTCTAATTACTGCAAATCTAGGCATTTTCATTATTAACCAATTATCATGTTCATTATGCCACAATTTCCCGTCCGTTCTACAATACAAGTTATACCCCGAATTTATATCAAGATCTCGATTATGCCTCCAAATTCTCAGTTTTGGGTTAAGGTACAAATTATGCCTAAAATTCCAAATCATGTGTTACAATAAGAATTATGCCCCAAATTATCATTCCCAATCGTTCCCAATTTCGTGCATTTGTGTATTTAAGCGATATGCCTAGGCTCGAAGGTAGCCTGACTATAAAAAAACAAAAAGGGAAAAGAAAGGGAAGACGAGAACAAGAATAGGCATAGAAAATAAAATTTGCCTTAAGATGATGGAATTGATCATACTAACAGAACATGCATAGTGACATGATTATGCAATCTAACATAATAGGCATATCATGACATGATTAGGCAAACTGACATAATAGGGATACCATAAACAGGCATGATGAGATCTAAACAAAGAATTAGATATACAAATAATGGTAGATCTGATATGATTCAAATAGTCACAGACTTAGATCCAATTCATAGACATGTAAAGATAACTTTTAGGTGTGTACATCTAAATATAACATAGACTCACAGTGATTGGATCTAAGAAACAGAAGAATGATTGCAGATTTTGAACCACAGATCCTTGAATACGTATAACTTGTTTGAAGAAGAAGAAGTAGGCTAGATCAAACTATGTTGAAGTAGCACCTCATTATCGCCATTGAATTAGATGAATAAAACAATGGACATAGGGTCCTATTTATAGCCAAGAGTCAACAAATCTGGTCGGAAAACAAGTCCACATACGCAGAACTGAATCTGCCTCGGATTTGGGGGGTACCGACACCTCTAGGGTGGTGTCGACCCCTAATGGTCTGAACTCCCGCCCTAGCTCGCGTTTTCTGATTCCGAATTATCTTGAAAGTTCTAAATTGTTTTGTATATATATATATAATTCTCTTATGCATATACAAACTTCCATCCTCACTATCTTCTTCATACCGTGTCCGTTTTACGCACACTTGGGGTCTATCTTAAGCATAATTCTGAGACGAACGCAATAGCGTAGTCTGTTTTACTTAATTCTCAATATTACATTAAGTATACTTAATTTATCAATTTAATGTTTTACAGAATTACGGGGTGTTACAACATCCTTGTTGGTGCTTGGGTGTACTGTGACCTATTCCTCCAGGTTAAGGGAGGGCATGTTAGTGAATTTCGACCGAACCAGTATAAAATTATTGTTGTCTTTACTTACTGCATTCACTTCTTATTTGTGATATATCTAGATGGCTTTTATTTACCTGCATAACTATTGTAGCTTACTAGTTAACTATCATATACAATTCCGCTATATCCATAAAAAGATCCTACTCTAAGTCACACTCTGACTTTTCAATTGGTATAAGAGCCTAGTGTTCTAGCTATTGTAACAACATTCCAGAACAAATGGAAAAAAAGAAGTCTAGTCAAGGAACTAGAAGGTGGAAGAATAACTGTAACGACCACGGGATTTTCGACTCCGAAAATCGACACAAAACCCAGCGTCGATTGTTCAGACATCGAAAATACCGGATCATTAATAGAAAGAAATAAGAGGATGAGAAAGATAAGATAGAACTAATAGAATAGAAGAAGAAGAAGTAGGAGAACACAACTGAGTAGAATCATAGTAAACACGAATCTCACAGTGGGACGAATATATTATATAACATAACTTTGAAATACAAAACTGTATTGTATATTCATACCATTATCAGAGTACAATACATCATATCACAGCGGAAATAATCTCTAACTAACTAATGGTGAAGCCTTCTGTTACCAGCTCCTCCAAGTGAATCTGCAAAGCCTGAAACACTTGACTGCCCATACAAATTTGGGCACCCAAGAGTTTAGGGAAATCAAACAAAATAAACTCTGGGTCAGTCATGGGACTGGTGTGAGTAAATTCCAACCATACGGTTTAACTTTGAAAATCCTTTTGAAACCAAAAAGATAATAGTAAGACCAGCCACACATAAACATGGACGGTTTTTACCTTACTATAACCCAAAACACTTTGATATCAAATCCAGTGATATTATAATAATGTCTAATCAAGTAAATAACCAAATAGAAGAACGCTTGCATCTCACGCTCTACATACATAGTATAAAATCAAAAACCGCAGGGCGCTTATTGGAGATTGGATTCCAACTATGACAAGGTATGGGACCACCTTCTGATGATGTATCTCTAGAGGCGAATACACTGGGTTCAACAAGAACGTCTTGCAACCCGGCCCACACATGACCGACCACTCATTTCGCTTGAGTGTATCGAATGTATATCACCAACGGTTGGGCTCAAACCACCGTTCCCGAATGGGCAGAATCGATAGATTTAGAAACAAAAGGAATTTCTCTAGATAGGTGATTATACACCCTAATGGGAGCGACCCACATAGCCATGCTGCCTGCCCGATTTTGTCATTTCCCGGTTGTGAAGCTTGAGGCTACGTCTATCTTTTAAAACATCTGGCCACCCTACACTTTGAATGCCACATCATCAAACCCTTCAAATCACTAGTTGATCTACCCAAAAGTATTACGGGTATAAAAGCTAAGAGAAACGAATTCCTCCGCCCCCAGACGTAATACTTTGAAGAGATCGTCTTATGCGACCGTTAGGAATACTCTGTCAGACATTCGTCCAAAAAAGTTGTCCTGGGACTGGACAAACAGAAAACACCATTCTGAAACAGGACGACCCTTGCATTTCACTCCGTCTTCAATTTTCTTCAGCATAATCAAATTCGCAGCGCTTATGCCTATACGGAGTGGTTTTCGATAATATATCCAACCGGTCTCTCCGTATTGACAACGATGGTCAAACACTTCGATAGTCGGTTATTTAACTATCGAAGTAAAAACAAACATCCAATCAAATGTATAATTATCATCACACAACCATGGGCACTTTTATTCAACATTCATCATCGTCGAATTATAGTTCCCATTTCTAATAGTGTTATTTAACTCTAATCATATTTCAAACATCGAAATGATGTCATCGTTTTCTGAAACGATTCTCCACTACTCGTTCTAATATTTCTTTAGACAATCATCGTTACTTATTACTTTAGAATAAGTGGATTTCAAACAAACTGTTTACATTCCCTAGGGAGTAGTGCTATATAAAAATCATGCTTAAGCTTAGCCAACAACGTTAATTTAACGTTATAGTTCAAAACTCGTCATACGCTGTGATATTCCCCTTTTATAACAAATCTCGACATAACAGTCATGCTTAAGCCTAGTCAACAGCGTTGTTTTATCGCTATAGTTCAAATACTTGAAATACGCTGCTATATTCCACCTTATACTGATCTTTGACATCTCTTACCGTTATAAAAATCTTGATATCTCTTTTCGTTACAAAAGAAATACCATCCCTCGATAATTGTGCAGCCATTCAAGTTGGGGTATTTTAATTACCTCTCAAACCTTGATCGACGACGTTCTTACCTTAGAATAGATATAAGTTTGTAACTCTAATCCTTATACTTTTAAATCAGTAAATGTGCTTCTTGCTATATTTCAAAATATGGTTTTATGACGCCACATCCTTATTTTGAAAACTCGGTTATTACATTAGCTTATACAAATCCATTTTTTAACATTTCTCTCTGCTTCGTCTTTCTTAGACAAATCCCTTATTAAACATTCCTCTTCGCTTTGTCTTCTTTAGACGAATCCCTTATACCTTAAAATCTTATGTAAACTAAATCCACTATTCGTTAATTTATTACATTAGATTAATCAGCCCAATCTAATTTAATTAAATAACCAATTATTGATCAAAACAGTTCGCTTGGTAAATATTTAGCCATGATTAACCCACTAATCAATTCTAACAAATCTTTTCATTTTGAATAAATTAATCCAAATAATTTCACTTGTATCGATTACTATAAAAATAATAATTTATTTCTAAATAATCTCATTTACTATTAAATAAACCATAATCGATTCTAACAAATCTTACTTAATATGAAATCAACCATAATCCATTTGTGAATATCTCATTTAATTGTTCTTAAAACAATAAATTCATGTTATTAATCATCAAGTTAATCTCCGCCTACCTACTTATCAATCTTATTGATATAAGAATCCACCTTACCAAATCATTTAGTAAGTATGGTGAAACACGTGCTTCGCACATGGTGGGATTTTGGTAAAACAACAGCGGTTAAAACAAATGATACATTTATGGTTGGTTGTTGCCACTTTTTTCTAATTCATATCATCTATTGATTAAATCAAAATAACATTTGAATTTCCATTCAAAACTAATATCAACACAAGGTTTCAAAAGTCATTTGGGTTCAAACAGTGCATCTATATAAAACAAACAGTACATATAAATATTGAGGAATTCGGTTGGATTCCTCCAACCGATTTCCTGCATCCACCGATGTTAATCAACAATTATCACTGGTTCCATCCTAGGGAATATTATAATCGATGAAATCAGTATCCAACAGGTGATGTGTACATATGCAACGATATGTAATATTTCAACCAATTTAACCATAATCTGCCTAAACAACCATTTCAAAGCATTCAACCATTATTTAAAATATAATTAAAATATTTTAAAATAAAACAGAGTTAGTGAATTTACTCACCTTCGTGCGTTAACCGTTAAATAACGATTTGCGTCAGTTGATTAGATCAGATGTTATTTTGCCCGAGATCTCACTAATCATTCCTTCTTAAAGTCCACGCCCGCTACTTGTTTCCTCTTCTTCTTCTTCTTTTTTTTTCTTTTTTTTTCTTCTCTTTTTTTTCTTCTTCTTTTGGGCTCACCAAACTTACAAATCCACTCCGCCTTCAAATAGTATCCACCGTCTTTCTTGCAATATTTGCAACCGCAATTCCATGCCACATTCAACGCACCTGGCACCTTCCTTCTTGCTTGAAATAAAACCAAACAAGATGTCCTTCACTTCATTTGTATATATATTTGGTCCTTGCTTCTTTACAACTGACCCAACGTTACAACATGTCAACCCGCCCTCAACACCCATCCATTTTGTACCTCTCTTCCCCAAAATTTAAACCACCATCCGCTCCTACACAGTACAATGTTTTCAATCCACAACAGTAGTTCTCTCTCTCACTTCAGTTCCTTCCACCACGCAACCCCATTATGCAAACAAACACCACCATCCTCAATGGAAGAACAACGCCTACTTTTCAAATGTTAGTACCATGTTAACTCCTCCTGCTAATGCATCATGCCACCATCTTATGTCATACTCCCATGCACCACGTTTCCTATGATCCCATCCTTCACAACAAACATGCCCAACTCCAGTAAAGTTTCTCACCAGATCCCAGTGCCCATACACCGTACATTTCCACCAACCATCTGAAACCCATCACACCTCGTCCAACTGCCCGCAACATGAATTGAAGCATACAGCTTCCTCAATGACCACTTGCGCACACATTACACTCCCATTTACCCCTTAACAGCACTACACCCCGTCACATGCACTTCCAGTTCGTTGAAGGATCATCATGCATCGCCTCCTCGATAATCCAAGCCCACAATACATCACGTTTCTAACATCTCACCACATCCAGTATTTCCGACTTCCCCTTCCCCCAATGTTTGCCTCTCGACAGCTCACCCTTTCGAGATCCGCAGGTTCCCTACGACGTTGCGCCCAGGACTGGCTTTGTATAGCATTGGTAGTCACGACATTATTTTCTTTTTTTTTCTAAGATTGAAACCATTTTTATTTAGTTTATAAGCAATGAAGCTGTTCGGCCATTGCTGATTTTCTGAAGCTGCGAAATAATTGCAGTCATCCCTACGTATTTATAATATTTCAATACCTTGGTTGCCAAGGCGTATGGTACCCATAGGTTGGTAGACAGTTTAGACTAGGTACTATTTTTTTTCGATTTGAATATTCATGTGTTTTCATTTCTTAGATAGCTGTTTGATTTATACATGAGGTAGCGTTAGCTGTTAAATGTAGGTTAGTCCGGTTGAAAGATGAGTGACCATTCATTTAGACAGATTTTTTTATGCAGTACTTCGGCTGAGTTTTCATTTCATGATGTGAACTTCGAAAATATTGGCTGAGAGTGGTACTGATGGGCATGAGGTTTATGATGCCTTTGTCGCCAAGTTTAAAAGGGTAGGTCTTATTGAACTGCTCGTTAAAAGGAGGTGGCTGTACGTTTTACAGCGTGAGGTATGCAGGCTTACAAATATAGGCATATGGATAGTTTATTTTAGACTATCCTATTTATTACGTGATAGGCAAGGCATGTGACTTCTGTTCATAATCAACATAGGGTATGCGCGTTATTCATTTCCTTGGTTATGGAGCTTGTTGAAGAGGTACAACATGAATGGTCTTATCCAAAAACATAGAATAGGCACCAAATGTCCACTGAAATATGCCAAAGCATACTGCATGTTTTGTTTAATCTTAAAAGATTTCGGTACCCCATTACACAACATTTTGTTCATGTCTGAGCTGCTACGGACAGAAGTAAGATTACGGTTGTATCCAACGAGGTGCCACGATCCCAAAAATATAATAATATCGGTAGTTTAACTCATATTTTGATATCCCAAAATATCAATATAGGGTGCAAAATACTCCAAATAAAAAGTTTCATATTTAATTAATTAAAAATTACAGTAAAATTCTAAAAATTAAATTATCACTATGTCCCGAAAGAACCTTGTCCAAATTCAAAACTGATATCTAGTTATTTCAAATAAACCGTTGTGGTCCATATACGATTTTATTGCGGCTTTTCGAATAGTTGATTTGGACATATCTTGCAAATTATACGACGAAATCTTCATTTTCCACTTCCGTTAGAAAAATACAGTTCAACAGATTTCAACGTTTCTGGTTTCGAAGAAATCCGATTTAAAACGAGTTATGTACTCGTTCAAAACGTTAAATTGCGGATTGCAGCGTTGTTATGAGCTCGTTTATATTTAATATTTATATTTTTATATGTTCAACTTCGTTTTAATTAATAAATCAACTTATATTACGAATTCAATATTTAAACTGATTTAAATATTCAAATACAAATCGATAAAAAAGGCGGGACGTTACATTCCTTCCCCCTTAAAATAATTTCGTCCTCGAAATTGCTAAGATGGGGAAAATGCTACAATCTCTGTTGCAAATAGGTTAAAAATCTTTTTGGTTTACTTCATAATTTCAGTTTCAACTGAACTGATTAATTCCAATTAAATATTAATTCCTTATTTCGAATATTTTCAAAATTCTGAAAATTTCTTAGCAGCTCAAATTTCAGAGAATTTTTGTCAGCATCTTTTCTGCACAGCTTATTTGATACTACAACCACTTGCCACTCTGGGCCTTCTCCAATTCATCAGAAAATAACACAGCCACACGGTTTGCCAAAATTGCTCATAAATCTCTTATCGATATAATTTAAACATGTATCTCTTTGTCGGCACTCAGCTCTTTCGCTGTCGTTTGCCATCAAACCAGCATATATCCAAGCATTTCCAACTTTGGTCTCCCCTCACTTTATCCTCAAATTTAATCATTCGCTTGCCCCAACCAAAATCCATTTCAAATTCTAAATTCTTACTTGGTAATCCAATTTCACAACCAAGTTCGGTTCTATTCCAAATCTCAATTCACAACTTCAACCACTTTGCCAAGTTGAATCCTATTCCATTACGATTTCCACTTACTTGGCTTCAATTCAACTCCACTTTTATTTGACTTATTTAAATTCTCTGTTTATTTACTTCATATGTAAATTTTAAATTTCAGAATTTAAATTCCTGGGGTTTTCATTTCAAATGAGTTTGAAATCATATACACAGCAATTCAAAACATTTGAATTTCCAAACAACTTATTTCAAAACAAAACTTTGGTAGTAATCCGTCACTTAGAACTCGAAAATGAACACCGATAATGGTTGACTTCATCATCGGAATTTATTTCTCAACGATCAAGTGAGTTCAATACTATATCACTTTCAAAACTCATATTCAAATATTTTTATTTACATCAAAAATATCTTTTCGAAACTTGGATAATATTTTAAAATTTCCCCAGGACCTTAAAATTCCATATATTTAATTCAAAATTCATTTACAAACAATTTCATGTTTCATAATTTTAATTCCAATTCTGGTTTAAATTTCAGATTTAATTCATCCGATTTTATACCTTATACACATACGAATTTCGATTGGTTATTTACATAACCAACCCACTTATAATCTTATTCGATTATAGTAACGATCAACACACCCATTATACTATAACGATTTCAAGATATATAGTTCTTTTTATATCAAAATATATTTTGGGTAAAGTTATTTTATTCACCCAGCTTTTAAAACAATACTATGTCGAGATTCTCTATCCAAGCGTTTATAAATCTCTATCGACCACGTCAGCTAAACGCATCGATCTGAAATTTATATTCCACTCACCAGATCAATCAACACAATATAAAACAGTTTTTAAATCAATTTACAAATACGCGCTCATATGTATACACTCAAACTCAATCTAGAGTATTACTAACTCCATCTTTATTGAGTCACGCCATAGAGCCAAGGTAATCACTTAACCTTATGCTCTGATACCACTGTAATGACCACGGGATTTTCGACTCCGAAAATCGACACAAAACCCAGCGTCGATTGTTCAGACATCGAAAATACCGGATCATTAATAGAAAGAAATAAGAGGATGAGAAAGATAAGATAGAACTAATAGAATAGAAGAAGAAGAAGTAGGAGAACACAACTGAGTAGAATCATAGTAAACACGAATCTCACAGCGGGACGAATATATTATATAACATAACTTTGAAATACAAAACTGTATTGTATATTCATACCATTATCAGAGTACAATACATCATATCACAGCGGAAATAATCTCTAACTAACTAATGGTGAAGCCTTCTGTTTCCAGCTCCTCCAAGTGAATCTGCAAAGCCTGAAACACTTGACTGCCCATACAAATTTGGGCACCCAAGAGTTTAGGGAAATCAAACAAAATAAACTCTGGGTCAGTCATGGGACTGGTGTGAGTAAATTCCAACCATACGGTTTAACTTTGAAAATCCTTTTGAAACCAAAAAGATAATAGTAAGACCAGCCACACATAAACATGGACGGTTTTTATCTTACTATAACCCAAAACACTTTGATATCAAATCCAGTGATATTATAATAATGTCTAATCAAGTAAATAACCAAATAGAAGAACGCTTGCATCTCACGCTCTACATACATAGTATAAAATCAAAAACCGCAGGGCGCTTATTGGAGATTGGATTCCAACTATGACAAGGTATGGGACCACTTTCTGATGATGTATCTCTAGAGGCGAATACACTGGGTTCAACAAGAACGTCTTGCAACCCGGCCCACACATGACCGACCACTCATTTCGCTTGAGTGTATCGAATGTATATCACCAACGGTTGGGCTCAAGCCACCGTTCCCGAATGGGCAGAATCGATAGATTTAGAAACAAAAGGAATTTCTCTAGATAGGTGATTATACACCCTAATGGGAGCGACCCACATAGCCATGCTGCCTGCCCGATTTTGTCATTTCCCGGTTGTGAAGCTTGAGGCTACGTCTATCTTTTAAAACATCTGGCCACCCTACACTTTGAATGCCACATCATCAAACCCTTCAAATCACTAGTTGATCTACCCAAAAGTATTACGGGTATAAAAGCTAAGAGAAACGAATTCCTCCACCCCCAGACGTAATACTTTGAAGAGATCGTCTTATGTGACCGTTAGGAATACTCTGTCAGACATTCGTCCATACAAGTTGTCCTGGGACTGGACAAACAGAAAACACCATTCTGAAACAGGACGACCCTTGCATTTCACTCCGTCTTCAATTTTCTTTAGCATAATCAAATTCGCAGCGCTTATGCCTATACGGAGTGGTTTTCGATAATATATCCAACCGGTCTCTCCGTATTGACAACGATGGTCAAACACTTCGATAGTCGGTTATTTAACTATCGAAGTAAAAACAAACATCCAATCAAATGTATAATTATCATCACACAACCATGGGCACTTTTATTCAACATTCATCATCGTCGAATTATAGTTCCCATTTCTAATAGTGTTATTTAACTCTAATCATATTTTAAACATCGAAATGATGTCATCGTTTTCTGAAATGATTCTCCACTACTCGTTCTAATATTTCTTTAGACAATCAACGTTACTTATTACTTTAGAATAAGTGGATTTCAAACAAACTGTTTACATTCCCTAGGGAGTAGTGCTATATAAAAATCATGCTTAAGCTTAGCCAACAGCGTTAATTTAACGTTATAGTTCAAAACTCGTCATACGCTGTGATATTCCCCTTTTATAACAAATCTCGACATAACAGTCACGCTTAAGCCTAGTCAACAGCGTTGTTTTATCGCTATAGTTCAAATACTTGAAATACGCTGCTATATTCCACCTTATACTGATCTTTGACATCTCTTACCGTTATAAAAATCTTGATATCTCTTTTCGTTACAAAAGAAATACCATCCCTCGATAATTGTGCAGCCATTCAAGTTGGGGTATTTTAATTACCTCTCAAACCTTGATCGACGACGTTCTTACCTTAGAATAGATATAAGTTTGTAACTCTAATCCCTATAGTTTTAAATCAGTAAATGTGCTTCTTGCTATATTTCAAAATATGGTTTTATGACACCACATCCTTATTTTGAAAACTCGGTTATTACATTAGCTTATACAAATCCATTTTTTAACATTTCTCTCCGCTTCGTCTTTCTTAGACAAATCCCTTATTAAACATTCCTCTTCGCTTTGTCTTCTTTAGACGAATCCCTTATACCTTAAAATCTTATGTAAACTAAATCCACTATTCGTTAATTTATTACATTGGATTAATCAGCCCAATCTAATTTAATTAAATAACCAATTATTGATCAAAACAGTTCGCTTGGTAAATATTTAGCCATGATTAACCCACTAATCAATTCTAACAAATCTTTTCATTTTGAATAAATTAATCCAAATAATTTCACTTGTATCGATTACTATAAAAATAATAATTTATTTCTAAATAATCTCATTTACTATTAAATAAACCATAATCGATTCTAACAAATCTTACTTAATATGAAATCAACCATAATCCATTTGTAAATATCTCATTTAATTGTTCTTAAAACAATAAATTCATGTTATTAATCATCAAGTTAATCTCCGCCTACCTACTTATCAATCTTATTGATATAAGAATCCACCTTACCAAATCATTTAGTAAGTATGGTGAAACACGTGCTTCGCACACGGTGGGATTTTGGTAAAACAACAGCGGTTAAAACAAATGATACATTTATGGTTGGTTGTTGCCACTTTTTTCTAATTCATATCATCTATTGATTAAATCAAAATAACGTTTGAATTTCCATTCAAAACTAATATCAACACAAGGTTTCAAAAGTCATTTGGGTTCAAACAGTGCATCTATATAAAACAAACAGTACATATAAATATTGAGGAATTCGGTTGGATTCCTCCAACCGATTTCCTGCATCCACCGATGTTAATCAACAATTATCACTGGTTCCATCCTAGGGAATATTATAATCGATGAAATCAGTATCCAACAGGTGATGTGTACATATGCAACGATATGTAATATTTCAACCAATTTAACCATAATCTGCCTAAACAACCATTTCACAGCATTCAACCATTATTTAAAATATAATTAAAATATTTTAAAATAAAACAGAGTTAGTGAATTTACTCACCTTCGCGCGTTAACCGTTAAATAACGATTTGCGTCAGTTGATTAGATCAGATGTTATTTTGCCCGAGATCTCACTAATCATTCCTTCTTAAAGTCCACGCCCGCTACTTGTTTCCTCTTCTTCTTCTTCTTTTTTTTTCTTTTTTTTTCTTCTCTTTTTTTTCTTCTTCTTTTGGGCTCACCAAACTTACAAATCCACTCCGCCTTCAAATAGTATCCACCGTCTTCCTTGCAATATTTGCAACCGCAATTCCATGCCACATTCAACGCACCTGGCACCTTCCTTCTTGCTTGAAATAAAACCAAACAAGATGTCCTTCACTTCATTTGTATATATATTTGGTCCTTGCTTCTTTACAACTGACCCAACGTTACAACATGTCAACCCGCCCTCAACACCCATCCATTTTGTACCTCTCTTCCCCAAAATTTAAACCACCATCCGCTCCTACACAGTACAATGTTTTCAATCCACAACAGTAGTTCTCTCTCCCACTTCAGTTCCTTCCACCACGCAACCCCATTATGCAAACAAACACCACCATCCTCAATGGAAGAACAACGCCTACTTTTCAAATGTTAGTACCATGTTAACTCCTCCTGCTAATGCATCATGCCACCATCTTATGTCATACTCCCATGCACCACGTTTCCTATGATCCCATCCTTCACAACAAACATGCCCAACTCCAGTAAAGTTTCTCACCAGATCCCAGTGCCCATACACCGTACATTTCCACCAACCATTTGAAACCCATCACACCTCGTCCAACTGCCCGCAACATGAATTGAAGCATACAGCTTCCTCAATGACCACTTGCGCACACATTACACTCCTATTTACCCCTTAACAGCACTACACCCCGTCACATGCACTTCCAGTTCGTTGAAGGATCATCATGCATCGCCTCCTCGATAATCCAAGCCCACAATACATCACGTTTCTAACATCTCACCACATCCAGTATTTCCGACTTCCCCTTCCCCCAATGTTTGCCTCTCGACAGCTCACCCTTTCGAGATCCGCAGGTTCCCTACGACGTTGCGCCCAGGACTGGCTTTGTATAGCATTGGTAGTCCCGACATTATTTTCTTTTTTTTTTCTAAGATTGAAACCATTTTTATTTAGTTTATAAGCAATGAAGCTGTTCGGCCATTGCTGATTTTCTGAAGCTGCGAAATAATTGCAGTCATCCCTACGTATTTATAATATTTCAATACCTTGGTTGCCAAGGCGTATGGTACCCATAGGTTGGTAGACAGTTTAGACTAGGTACTGTTTTTTTTTCGATTTGAATATTCATGTGTTTTCATTTCTTAGATAGCTGTTTGATTTATACATGAGGTAGCGTTAGCTGTTAAATGTAGGTTAGTCCGGTTGAAAGATGAGTGACCATTCATTTAGACGGATTTTTTTATGCAGTACGTCGGCTGAGTTTTCATTTCATGATGTGAACTTCGAAAATATTGGCTGAGAGTGGTACTGATGGGCATGATGTTTATGATGCCTTTGTCGCCAAGTTTAAAAGGGTAGGTCTTATTGAACTGCTCGTTAAAAGGAGGTGGCTGTACGTTTTACAGCGTGAGGTATGCAGGCTTACAAATATAGGCATATGGATAGTTTATTTTAGACTATCCTATTTATTACGTGATAGGCAAGGCATGTGACTTCTGTTCATAATCAACATAGGGTATGCGCGTTATTCATTTCCTTGGTTATGGAGCTTGTTGAAGAGGTACAACATGAATGGTCTTATCCAAAAACATAGAATAGGCACCAAATGTCCACTGAAATATGCCAAAGCATACTGCATGTTTTGTTTAATCTTAAAAGATTTCGGTACCCCATTACACAACATTTTGTTCATGTCTGAGCTGCTACGGACAGAAGTAAGATTACGGTTGTATCCAACGAGGTGCCACGATCCCAAAAATATAATAATATCGGTAGTTTAACTCATATTTTGAAATCCCAAAATATCAATATAGGGTGCAAAATACTCCAAATAAAAAGTTTCATATTTAATTAATTAAAAATTACAGTAAAATTCTAAAAATTAAATTATCACTATGTCCCGAAAGAACCTTGTCCAAATTCAAAACTGATATCTAGTTATTTCAAATAAAACGTTGTGGTCCATATACGATTTTATTGCGGCTTTTCGAATAGTTGATTTGGACATATCTTGCAAATTATACGACGAAATCTTCATTTTCCACTTCCGTTAGAAAAATACATTTCAACAGATTTCAACGTTTCTGGTTTCGAAGAAATCCGATTTAAAACGAGTCATGTACTCGTTCAAAACGTTAAATTGCGGATTGCAGCGTTGTTATGAGCTCGTTTATATTTAATATTTATATTTTTATATGTTCAACTTCGTTTTAATTAATAAATCCACTTATATTACGAATTCAATATTTAAACTGATTTAAATATTCAAATACAAATCGATAAAAAAGGCGGGACGTTACAATAACAAAGTTGAATCAGAAGAGCAAGGAAGCAAATGTCTCATGGATAAAGTTAAATCACAATCGGTATGTATAGATTCGTTATATAAAGATCTTTTGTTAGACCATGAAAACTTATTAAAAGATTTTAAAACTTTAGGTAAACTCAATACCGTTATTTTAGCTAAGTCAAAAAACTGTAAGCAAGAAACTTATAGATTAAAAGAAGAAAGTAATTTTTTAGTAAAATAAGTCAAATGTTTTGAAAATATCTTAGAAGAGCTTGTTTCTCAAAAAGATTTTCTTCAAAAGAAAATGAGCGACTTGAATATAAAAACAATGGTCTTTTAATGGAAATCGATCTTTTACAAAATAAAAATAAATCATTAGAAGGTTCTTTAAATAATTCAAATTCTTTAATTTCATCTCTTGAATAAGAGAATGGAGCTATAACTGAAAAGAATTTAGAATATCTAAAGAATATGAGTTTTCAAAGGTGAATAATAATATTTTGCAAAATGAAATATCTGTCTCAAAAGAAATTTTTGTAAAGCTAAAATCTTCTTTAGATAACTCGAAATCTCAAATTTTGGTTTTGAAACTGAGAATGGTACTTTTAAAAGAAAGAATTCTGAATTAAATAAAAAAATTGATGATTTAAAATATAACAAAATTTCTTTTTAAAAGGTCAGTCATGACTTTGGAATCAAATTTGATAAATGTACAAGTAAGTTTGCGAAATTTAATAAAGGTCAAAATGATTAAAATATGATTTTATCTAGATCTTGACCTTAACATGACAAAAGTGGTTTAGGATATAATAAAATTAATCATTAGAAATAGTACTAGACATGCTTTTATATACAATAAAAATTATTTCACTGCTAGTACTAATGAACATCCAAGACCCAACTATTATAGAAATCTGAATACTTCTATGACTAGAGATATTTATAATAAATCTAGAAGAACAAAAAGGAACATCAATATAGATTACTTAAGTATTTGGGTTCATGTAAATTGGAGAAACAGAGAAAAATATATCGATGATTATTTTGATTCAGTAGTTAATAATGAAAATTTTATCTTTAAAGGTTCCATTAAACCCTCTTGGGTATGGTTACATTCCATCCGACTTCTAGACCCAAAAGAAGCTAATGGGTACCAAAGTATATACATCACATTTTTTGCAGTTACACCACAATAAGGCTATTTTTGGTATCTCTAAATTTCTATGAAAACTCAGCTTATCGGAAAAGCACATGATTCAATATCTCCTAAAGGTGCTATAATTATTTATATTCTCTATTCTTGATTACTGTTGTCTCATGACATTTATTCTTTTTTATCGATGACAAAGGGGGAGAATAGTATATCAAATATATCTAATATGTATATCAAATATATGTATGCTATATGTTAACATTTTTTTATAGGAAATCGCACGGTAAGAGAATATTATATTTATATACTAACAAAATATTGCAAAATTCAGGGGGAGCTAAATATGTATCCAAGCATACATTCAGGGGGAGCAATTAAATATTTCAAACAGAATGCGAGATATTGTCATCAATCAAAAAAGGGGGAGAATGTTGATTCACGATATTTTTGATTCATGACAACAACAAATGGAAAACAATGAAGATCGCTTCAAATAGCTAAGTTCATATATATAAGTATTGAGTCGTGTTAGAAATATGTTGAAATCTATCCCCAAAGAACAACACGAATGCATGAAATTTTATATATATATATATATATATGAATATATATATATATGAATATATGTTCTAAACCAACTGATACTGGACTTGTTCTGTAACCAGTCGATTGGTAGATAATTAACTAGTCGACTGGTCAGGAACCAGAATTCCATTAATGACTAGTTTTAGAGCATATTTAAATATATACGAGTTTCATCCTTAACCAGTTGACAAGTGATTTTCATACCAGTCGACTGATCAGAGATTAGCGGTAAATTTTATGAAGAGTCACCTACTTTCATGAAGAGATTCCTCTTCGATTATGAATAGAAATGGATGTAACTCTTTGCTTGAACTTTTCATGAAAGAATGCTACTCTTCTATGATTATATAAGCACTACAAACATGTTTTCCAAATTACAAATTCTCACTTATTCTACTCTATTTTCTAATTTACACTTATATACTCATCACATTCTAAAATGCTCTCTACTTCAAGTTATATGTTGAATCTTTGAAGTTATTTCATATCTCTCGATTCAACAAGCAACATACTTCCTCAATCTTCACATACACATCAAATACATTATGGATAAGATTATAGGAAGGTCGTACTTGATTGTGACTATATAGTATTGATACGAGAACACACTCAGAAGTCAAACTACTTGTAATTGTGATGTCCTGTGTTGGTGCATAGGAGGGGACGTCCTTGTTGGTGCTCGGGTGTATTGTGACATATATCTCTAGGTTAAGAGAGGGTGTGTTAGTGAATTCCGAAGCAGAGCCTCGGGACTGGACGTAGGACGGGAAGTCCGAAACAGTATAAAATTCTTGGTGTCTTTATTTACTGCATTCACTTCTTATTTGTGATATATCTAGATAACTTATATTTACTAACATAACTATTGTAGCTTACTAGTTAACTTATCATACACAATTACGCTATATCCATATAAGGATCGCACTCTAAGTCACACTCCGACTTTTTAGATTGTTGTAATTTAACACGGATTCTGGGCTTACCCTCAGGTTGATTAGACAGTGCACGATCAATCAAAAGTTTGATTCTATCTGAACCAGTATTTTAATGCCACTTAAATTTTATAACCCAATACATGTTGGTTATGCTAGAATGACAAATTCAGCATGTGATTCAACAATGTGGTATAAGGTTAGTTATATAATGATTTATATTATAAGTTTACATCTACATTATAACTATTTTAAAGCTTTTGATAATTGAATTTGGAATCCTTGCAGAGAATTCTTTATTACACTAAGGATAATGTTTTTGTGTTATTGAATTTGAATACAAGAGAATAATGAATGAAATCATTAAGGAGGCTCATAATTTTATTTTAAAACATTGATAATGATAAAAACGTGATTCACATGGCTAGACCTAACAAGGAATTTTTTATTTTTTTTGCACAATATCCCATTATGAGTTAGATTTTGGGGACTTAATCCAGAATTTTGGTCAAAAGAATGCATGCGTAGGACTACCCATTTACTAGGCAACATAATAAAATGGATCTTTTCAACAAAGATAATATTCAAATATATTTTAGCAGAATGTTGATTGAAATTAATAATGACATCACTTATCATCAAATAAACAGCTATCGTTGGTGAGGGAAATAATCTTTTCCTATAACTGGTAACATAAGTGAAAACAAATTATTTATCAAAACTATTTTTGCTCTGCATATCCTATTTATTTTTTTGATTTTTGAAAAATTGGATATCCAAAACATGTTACTTTTAATAATCTGTAAAGACCTGGAAATTTGAATACTTTATGTTCGAATATCGTAACAATTTGAAATATTGTTATATGTTATAAATATGATTTTATAACCTTGTTAAACATTATTTAATCAGTAATTAATGATCCTATACTCATTTTGGAAAAATGCTTTCAAAAAAATATTTTTTGTAAAATATTGATAAAATGACCGAAAATCGTTTTGTCAATAAATGGTTATTTTCTCAGTAAAAGTTGTTCAAAATTTCAGTGAATGTCTAACTAATCATTAGGAAAGCAATTAGCAAGTAAAAATATTTTTCATATTTATGGTTAACTATAATGATGATGTCATCATTTTAAAAAATGAACATTTAAGGAAAGTTTTTCATTTTGGTTTTACAATCCAAATATGCTTGTTTTCATTATTTAAATAAGGTAAGGAATTTATTGCCAAGTTTTGTTTACTTAAACAAATAATTCGATAGAGGATTAAAAATATGACCGAGGTTCAACTTTCAGATTTACAACTTAAGATTGAACAGAAGTTGTTTCAGATCATTGCAACGATGGTTGATACGTACATACGCATGCATATACATAAGTATATAAGCATAAGTATATTCATAATTAGTCACATAAAGAGTTTAGAAAATATCGTAAGTTACGCATATAAATTCCTTATATGTATATAAATGAATGCTTACTTCTTTAGTCTTGAAAAAGAAAACTTACCATCACCTTACACACCTTACACTCCATCCCATCTCTCATTATGCACTAGGGTTTTAAGGGCACTTTGGTCTTTTCCCATTCACATTCCTAAGGGTATATAAAGGGAGGCATACCCTTAAGAATATTTACACCATTTCTTTTCTTCTTCTTCTTCTTCTTCTTCTTCTACTTCTTAAGCTATATTAATGGCTTATTCTGGAGTAGTGGCGGTGGTGGAGGAAGTAAGGAAAAGCAAGGGAAAACAAAGAAAGGAAGGAAAGAAAGGAGGTTGCTAGTTTGTATTTTGGTTCTTATTCTTGGAGCTAGGATTTGCTAAGGATTAAGGTGAGTTAACTCACTGCTTTGGACAGAAATATACAACCCATTTGCTTGTTTTTAATTACACTCAAAGTTTCTTGAATGTTAGTAACTTATTTTAAAAATATTAACTTGATTCTTACTTTAAACGTAAGCAACATATGTGATCCATGTTAATTGATTTGAATGGACTTGATGTAATGATCCGCATTTGCAGCGATATAATAATTAATTTATTTAATTATTTAAAAGGTGATTAAGAGGATTTAATGGTCGTTTAATTAAATAACTTGGAATATTTAATTAAAATAATAATTAAATAATATATTTAATTCTGAAATAATCAGAATTGGCAGAAATGGCGATATGGTATGAATTGGGAAATTCAAAATATATAATTCAGTTTAGAATTGAATTACGATAACGAATATAAACGATGGTTGAACGTATAAATTATAATATAATTATAATCGAGCTCGAAATGGCGCTGCAATTCGTTATTTGGCGATTTGAACTTCAATTGAATATACAGAAGTCATTTTAAATCGGATTTCTGTGAAACAAGAAACGTATGGAGCTGGTGAAGTATATCTTTCTAGTGGAAGAGAAAAATCAGGATTTCGTCGTGTTAGATTTTGATTTATGTCCAAATCAAATATTCATAAAAACAGCGGTATATTCGTTCGTGGCCATAACGGTTATTTAAAAATAACTAGATATCGGGTGTGAATTTAGACAAGGTTCTTTTGGGACATAATGATATTTTAATTTTTAGAATTTTACTGTAATTTTTAATTAATTAAATACGCGACTTTTTATTTGGAGTAGGTTGCACCCTATATCGATATCTTGGGGTTTCATAATATGAGTCCACCTACCGGTATTTTTATATTTTTGGGATCGTGGCACCGAGCTCGATACGATGGTATTTCCACTTCTGTCCATAACAGGTCATTTGTGGATGGGGTTTTATATAATACGGTATCCTAACTTTTTAAAGAAAATATCCTAAATCATTTAGTGATCAAAAAGAAGGCCACATCCCTTGTATTTTCAACCGCAAGTTTCTCTACAACGTGGAGAAAGGAAATCCACACAAACAAAAAAACAAGAGGTTATAAAATCATTTCTCCTTAAGACCTAAAATTCCATCCATCTTCAGCAAACAAAAAGTAAGCCGCCACCGTTCTCTCCTAAAAACCAAATGAGAAAATAAAGTCTTCATAAAATCAAACAAAAATATTTAAATCCCAAGACTCATACTCTCGTAATCTTCATAGCCTGCTCTTTGTTCCTATACCCTAATTATTGGGTGCGGTTTGAATATATGCTACTCGTTTTTGGGCACGACAAATTTAGGGCTTCGAACTGCTGTTGGAAATGTAATTCGCAAGTGGGTGTCCTGGCATTCAGGAAGGTATGTGTTTCGGTGATGGTAGGCTGACCTGCGGTGGCCTGAGAAGGGTGAAAACCAGAGCTATAAGGCTCTACAGTTCTTGACGATTTCAGGCGAAGTGATCTTATTTGATGTAGCGCGGATCGGTGCCTTAAGGTTGAACTGGATGAAAAACCGTCGGAGAAGACAGGTATTGAGGAGGGTGATTACTGCTAATTGTGGTTTAAAAAAATGGTTAAGGTTTCATTTGTTTAAGAATAATTCAGGTGTAGATGTTGTTTCGATGGCAGTTTTGTTTTCAAAAGGAGATTTTACTGATGTTAGCAGTATTGCGGAGGAAGGAATCAAGCACTGAATTGGGTGGGCAAAACGTTGAGTTTGAAGGGTAATTGATGTGGTGTAGATGTATGTTTGTCTGAGGGAAGGAGATGGAGTTTATTATGTGGGAAAAAAGGGACAAGTTGAAGTTTCCGAAATGGCAGATGGACCTTGTTGTGAATACGGGAAGAAGTATCGAAATTGTGTTCTGGAAGGAGAAGAGGAGTTTGGGGCAGATTGGTATTAGGGTGCCGGTGTTTTTCTAACGGGCTGAAGTAAATGAAGTGTTGGGCCTTATTTTGAGTGGTGAGCCCAATCATAATTTAGATTCAAAACCCTTATTCAATTCAAATAAATGTACTAAATTATAATATTGATATCTCGGCCATACGTTATCAGAATTTAACGAGACTAGATCCGAGAGGATCGTATGGACGATGGCTCCACAATGGAACTGACTGAGAGTGAATCCGAGCTTGTTACAATTTATTGCAAAATAAATTGTCCGTCTGAATCAAGTAATGGTTATCGTTATTAATGATGATCGTCCAATGTGAGTAAAACTCACCAACTCTAAACAGTTATACTTTTGTAACATATTCTTAGAACTGATAATTATATGTTGATTGCTGTGTGTTAACTGTTTGGTTGAATTGTTTGGGTATTGGTTGAAAATATAGATAACGATATATTTATATATATATAATTCTTTAAATCGAATACTGATTCTGTTTATCAGAATATTTTATATTCGTGTTGTTTAACATCTGTGATGCAGGGAAATAGGTTGGAGGGGTCCAACTGGACTCCTCAATATTTAGAGTACTGTTATGTTCATGTATTGTAATATATGATGTGATATATAATCTGTTGTGGATTATGTGTGTTGAATGATATCGATCATTGTTATTTGGTATTTAAAATACCGTAAGAAATATTGGGATGTAAAAAGGAGATTTTCAAAGTATATTTTGAAAATAAATTATTTATATGAAATCAATGGATTTTATATATAAAGAAAGTATTTTATAAAAGAAAATACTTTATAAAATCAAAGAAGAAATATAAAGGAAATATATTTGTAAAACAAATATAAAGGAAATATATTTGTAAAACAAATACAAAGGAAGATATTTGCAAAACAAATACAAAGGAAGATATTTGCAAAACAAATAGAAAGAGAAATATTTGTAAAAAAACATTTACAAATAAAATAGAAACGAGGAATATTTGTAGAACATTTGGAAATAGAACGCTAAATGGAAATATTTGCAAACCATTTGCAAATAGAATTTGAAAAGGAATTATTTGTAAACCATTTGCAAATAGAATTTGAAAAGGAAATATTTGTAAACCATTTACAAATAGGATTAAAAAGGAAATATTGGTAAAGGCATTTAGAAACAAATAGATTATAAAGGAAATATTTATCTTTGGATAAATAGATATATGTATATATTTATAAGTCAGGACTTATATATGGAGAAAACAGATAAATGGAGTAGATTAATTTATAAAATGATATTTATAAATTGACATAAATATTAATCATTTGGATAAATAGAATATATAAGTCAGGACTTATATAAAGAAGTAAAAATATCAATTTCAACATCGATTTTTGAAACAGAATAAGGACAAAGAGTTAATCGGTTAAGGTTAACCCTTTAGAATAAAACCGTTTGGGTTAACCAGTTAGGTTAAACCGTAGAGTTAAACCAGTTAGGTTAAACCGTAGAGTTAAACCAGTTAGGTTAAACCGTAGAGTTAAACCAGTTAGAGTTAATCAGTTAGAGTTAAACCAGTTAGAGTTAATTAGTTAGAGTTAATCGATAGAGTTAAATCGAACTACAGTTATTGAATACAGTTAAATCGAACTAGAGTAATTCAAATGGAGTTAATCTAATTTAGTTTATTCGAATAAAGTTGAAGTGAATTAATCGAATTTAGTTATTCGAAGAAGTGAATTGAATCAGAGATATTCGAACTGAGATAATCGAATAGTAGATATTCGAAGTGAGATAATCGAATCAGAAATATTTGAAGTGAGTTGATCGAATCTAGTTATTCGACAGGAGTTAAATCGAAGAAGATTTATTCGAAGAAAGAGATTTTCGAATATAAGTATTCGAAAGTAAGCAAATCGAATATAAGTTATTCGAATAAGTTATTCGAATAAGAGTTAACCCAGTAAGAGTTATTAGGTTGGAATTATTCAAATAAGAGTTATAGATTAGAGTTAACTGAATAGGAATAAATAAATTAATTGTCGTTATATTATTCGAGTTAGGAAATAAAAGTCATATTAAAGATAATATATTTCGGATGCAGGAGATTATAACACCATTGTTATAATCACGTAAACTTGTAAAAGAAGGGGGTTCGTAAACAGAATCCGAGGGTTCGTAAGGAAGTGTTAAAGGGTTATAAGATGAACTTACCCTATTTCGAGATTTGAAATTTTGTTCAGTTAAGGTCTGAGAGGTAGTTGTAACAACCCGTATTTTCAATAACCTGTTATAACGTAAATCGAGGCAGAATTTAATTCTAAAATCTGAATCAAGGGGAACGGGCTATGCCATTGCGTTCGTCTCGTAAAAATACGCGAAATAGAGTCCGAGTTTTCGAAAATCGGAGTCCGTATGACCCGATTAAGGCCCAACGAAGTTTTCAGAAAATTCCAAAGTAAAAACAGATTTCAAATTCAAGTTTGAATTTGGAAATTTGGGCCAGGCGGGAAAATTCCCGCCAGAGCACCCAAGTCGACAGCCCTGTCGACTTGGGAGTCGACTTGGTTGGACCCAAGTCGACAGCCCTGTCGACTTGGCTGTCGACTTGGTCCAGCCGGGCTGTTTAGCCTGGTGCACCATCTTGGGTTTGTGTTGAGCTTGGGGGCCAGATTCGGTTTTGAGGGCTGAGATTGGAACTAGGGTTTAATCCTATGGCCTAAAACACTTGCCTAATCTATAAATAAGACCCTAACCTACCCTAAATCATCATTATTCATTCTAGCAACTAAACTATGGCAAAATCAATCCTCTCATGGCCTCCACTCTCTTCATAAATTCCTAAATAAATTTCTATGAGAGATTTTCCATGCATACAAGTGTTTTCAAGCTTGTATGAGCAACATTAGCTTGCATTCAAGACAAGTTTCCATATTTATATCATAAAGCAAGAGTTTTGATTATTTTGGCTTAAGGGTTTTCTATTAAAGCTTGCATTTTGGGTTTAATTGGTTGCATAAGGGCTTTGTCATATTTCCTAAGCATTGTAAGCCCTATTCTACTTTCATACTTAAACTCTAAAGTTAAAAGTATGATATGCAAGTTTGTATGCAAGTTTACTATGCTATGATATGCAAGTTTATCATGTTGTAATATGCAAGTTTATATGCAAGTATATCATGTTATGTTATGCAAGTTTGATATGTTATGATATGCAAGTTCATCATGTTATGTTATGCAAGTTTGGGATGTTATGATATGCAAGTATGTTATGCAAGTTTGGGATGATCGTTTGGTCCATGTTATCATGTTATGCAAGCTTATCTTGATTATGCGAACATAAATCTTCAAGCTTTATGCTAAAGGTTGCATTTTGGCAACATGTAAGTTATCATATTTCTTATGATAACTTGCATGTGAGGCTAAATGCGAACTTATGACCATTACTACATGTCATTTAGCACCATTTATCACCAATATGCCAAGTTTGGTTTTATGCATGCTTTCGGGGCCTAAAAATGTAATATGCAAGGGTATGAACACATGAACATTTCATATGTCACCATGTTAAACTTGTGGCTTCAACACTTTTATGTCATGATTATGCCAAGTTCCCTCTTTCTATCCTTTATGCGCTATTGCGATATGTAAGTGATGGGATTGCGTTTGGGGTTGGGTAAACTTAAAAGACATAAAAACATAAGCTTGGGAATTTACCTATTAAGTTAGGTCTACCCAATTGCTTGAAAATTTGTAATATGTTTTGGAAACATGATGAACATGACACTTAGAAAAGATAAGTGTGACCAACTCGAGGTTGGGTTGAGTTTGTAGCGTAAACCTACCCGGAACCGACCGGCTTAACTAGTTGCTACAAACAATAGGACCCAATGTGAGAAGTTGGCCATGTTGTACCTTGAACCCGAGGTTAGACCAAGTTGTGGTGTAAAGCTACCCGGACCCGCCCGGCTTAACTAGTAACCACAACAAAGTCTAATGTGAGAGGTTAAGGCGCATTAATTAATTAATGCCTCGTGATTAGGGTTAAGTCATGGACCATTTAATACTTAACCAATTTGGGCTTGGTAGATTAATCGGGGTTAAGTCGTGAACTCATCGTTACACTTAACCAAGTTAATCCATGATTAGTAAAGGGGTTAAACCGTACTTAACCCACTAGAAAAATCCTAGCAATGGGGGTCCACTCCAGCAGTAATCCCTAGTTTGTATCATCATGACCCTAGGGACTAGGCTAGGGTGGGGGCACGATTATTGGGCCGGAGGTAAGCGACCAATAAACGACGGCCGGGTGGTACGCCGATGTAGTTCCGGACGGACTATGGTCGTGCACGTAGTCCGTATTTGGAGAAGTCACCCATGGGTACCAGTAGATCGAGACTGTGCACTCATGTTTATGGTGTCCAGGGGTTGACACCTTAGGGCTTGATACACTCGAAGGGTGGACCCGGCACAGTTCGACTACAATTATGTTTGGGCCGTATTGACACCAACACGTGACGAGTTAGGCTTATAGGGAGCCGATCGACTAGACCGTTTGGTTGGACCTTGTGTTAGGGTCACTTCATGTTATTGGACCTCGTATGAGGGTCACTTCATGTTATTGGGCCAAAGCTTGGGCCAAGGGATCAATACTTGTTATTCAAGTCATGTTAGCTTGCTAGTACACCTGTGGTGCAAAAAACCCTTAATCCTGATTATGCGATGACACCTTTATCTACCTTGTTAGTCAATCATCATGCTAGTATGTTGTTATCCTTATGTTCATCCCTGCTGCTCATGCCAGTTAACTTTATCAGTTTACATTGATTGTAGTAGGGCTTACTCAGTCTTTTTGACTGACCTGTTTTCTTTCGCCTCTTTTCTTCCGTTTCCCCCCCAGGTTCTCAGGGAGGGAATACTGGAGCTTAGCTTGGATTCCTGATCGCTTGCTTGTGGGATTTAGCTCATGTACGGTCTTGACATGAAGCTAGCTTTGGTTATCACTTATTTTGGGGATAGTACTTATGTATTTCAGTTTTTCCGTAATATTGTTTTATCTAGACTTGTGTATTTGGAAAGTTGACATCATGTTGTACCAGACTTGTTTTGAAATGGCTTGAAATCTTCCGCTGTTTTATCTACGTTATTTACTCTGTTTACATATATACATATGTCCTTGTTCTGCCTTGATATATCATTATGCATGTTTACCTGATTCAAACGCCCCTCCAAAGTCAGAGTGCTTGCAAGAGCCACCCTGGCGGAGGTGGGGTGTTACAGTAGTTATACCCTAACTTTATTGACTTCGTTTTTAATTTAGAAATGGTTAAGGTTCGAGAGTGAAAGTGGTTAAGTGAATTTAGTAAATAATTATAGTGGTTTGAGTTATCGTCGCGATGTTGATTTAAACATCTGTTTAAATCCAAGTAAAGATGATTTGGAAATGTTTTCCCAATAGAATCAGAAACGTAATCAAATATTGAAATTGGAAATATGGATTAGAAATGGAAATGTTTTCTAGTGTTAACGTATATTTTCTAAACATAGAAAACAAGGAAATACGAATATATATATATATATATATATATATATGATTGATGATTGATTGATAGAATTTCCATCTGGAAATAATTTTGTTGTTTGCACACTTGTTTTTCTTTGATGGTTAAATCACAGACTATCGAAGTTTTGACCATTTTAACGTTGTTAATATGGAGAGACCGGTTGGATTATTATCCAAAGAACCACTCTGTATTGGCATAAGCGTTGCGAATCATATATGCCAACGATAATTGAAGACGGATTAAAGTGCAAGGGCTATTGTATAAGTCTAAGATAACATTGCCTAAGATGGATGTACTGAATAGTGCCTTTGGTTCATCCTGTTCCTGGATGGCTTGTATGGATGAATGTCTGACAGAGTATTTCCAGATAGGTCACATACATTGATTTCTTCAACCGTACCTAGAGTGGAAGCGGAGAAGGAAACTTCTTTAGCTAACACGTAATGTACTGTTGTAGACGTCGATTAGTGATTTTCGATGGATCTGACAATGCGGCATTCGAAGTGAATCTGATGTGATGATAAAGCGTAATCTCAAGCCTCATCAACCGGTAGATGACAGAAATTGGGCAGGTAGCATGGCTATGTAGGTCGCACTTATTAGGGTGTATAATCACCTGATCTAGAGTTTCATTTAATTCTAAAAATCTATTATTGATGCTGTCCCATTCGGGAAACGGTTGCTGATCCCAACCGTTGGTGATATACATTCGATACACTCAAGAAAAATGAGTGGTCGGTCATCTGTGGCCAGGCTGCAAGATGTTCTTGTTGCACCCAGTGTATTCCTCTCTAGAGGTACACTAGCGAAAGGTGGTTCCATACCTTGTCATAGTTGAAAATCCAATTCCCAATACGTGCTTGCGGTTTTGATTGTATACTATACATGTAGAACTAAGATGAAAGCGTTTCTGCTAGATGATTATTATATTGTGGTTGATAGACATTATTATAATATCAAAAGGTTTTTGATATAAAGATAATTTGGATTCTCATAAGGGAAAAACCCGTTCCGTTATACGACGTGGTCTTATGAGATATCATTTACTTGTTCGAACTGTTTTAAACTGTTTTACTCATACCAGTCCCATGACTGACCCGGAGTTTATTTTGTTTTATTTTCCCTAAACCCTTTGGTGCCCAATTTTGTACGGGCAGTCAAGTAGTCGGGATTTACAGATACTTGAAGAGCTGGAGCAGGAGGCTTCAAGATCATATATCTATAGTTTATTTCCGCTGTGTTGTAAGTGCTGTACTTTGATAATGATGTATATTCAAGTAATGATGTATATTTCAAGTTATGTTATATATATTATATGTTATTCGTTCCGCTATGAGGTTCGTGTTACTTTGATGTTGTGTTCTTCTTCTTCTTCTTCTATTCTAAGTTTCTATCTTATCTTTCCTCGCCCTCTAATTTCTTTCATTAACCATCCAGTATTTTCGACTCTTTATGTTCGATATGTTTTGTATATTGGATAACCAAGGTCGCATTTTTCTGGGTCGTTACACTTGAACTTGAAAGTGCACGTATAGTGATAGTCGCTATAGATGCAGTTTGAATTGTTTTGTTTCCAACACTTATTATGAAACTTTGTAATGACATTCTTAGTGTTCCTTATCATATTAAAAAGGGTGTTTAAATTGTATGTTAAATTGAAGTAAGTTTGAAAGTGTTTGAAGTTATAATAGTCATATAACTACACTTCCTAATTACTTATTTATTGAATATCATGATTACTGTGCTTAATTCTAACAAGCCGACGAGTAGGCTTATCTATATGTGAGTGTCAAGAATGGGGTGTCTAGGCAAGGTGTGATATGCAACCAGTGCTCTAACTTACTTGACCTCACTCTTGACCGAGGGATAGTTAAGTTGATAATGTCGGAAATGATTTAAGTATATGAAGTGTGATTTCTATAAGCATAAAATGGTTTTGGGTTTATCGTGACAATGTGTTAATTACTTTCGTCTTTAACCCTCTCAGATTATATCATCGAAGTAAATATAATTGAATCTTTAAACGAATGTTTAAATATAATTATAAAGATTTGTTTTGGATTTGTTGTAAACAGTGTTTTAGCAACAATTGTTTTTAAACCTTTAGAATATAGTTAAATTGGAATATACGGTTTAATGATTTTGAGTATACTTAGATCTTTAATAACTGATTTTAAAGATAGAAATAAGTATAGAAATCATCCAGGATAAAGATATTGAATAAGATGTTTAACTTTTAAAAGAGAAGAGGGTCTTTATTAAACAATGGTTTAACCTCTTTGATTATATTTTAAAAAATCTTAGAAATGAATTATGGACATACAAATACCGGAGGGATAAGTATAAGAATACGTTTCGAAGTACTGAAGTTATAAAGTAAATCTTATAAATGAATTATGGGTATACTTATACAGGAGGGATAAGTATAAGAATACGTTTTGAAGTATTGAAGTTATAGAGGAAATCTTATAAATGAATTATGGGTATACTTATTGTAATAACCTGGAAATCTGGGCCAATTTTAAAATGTATTTTTGGCAATTTTAGCGAATTTTGATTATTTAAAATGAATTATTTTAAATAAAAATGACGAGAAATTTATTTTGAATATAATTCGAACGTATATATTCGTTTGAATTGAAGATAGAATATAAATATTTATTTATATTTATTAAAGGAATTGAAAATGGCGCGGTAGTTCGATAATTCGATTTCAAACTTCAAATGGATGTGCAGGATTCAAAATAAACCGGATTTTAGTGAAACCAAAAATAATTGAATCTAATTGATAATATCTTTCCAACGAATCCAAAAAATCAAAATTTCATAGCGGGGATCAAAAGATATGCCCAACTGAATTTTCATAATAGTCGCTATGTAATTCTGGCCCTTAAAAATGGAAATTTTGCAAACAACCTCGGATTTCGACGAAACCACTTTTGTTGGATCCGGGATGTCAAGTTATTGCTAGATTTCAAATTTCATAATTTTTTGAATCAATATGTGAGCGTGGCAAGGGAAAACGCGTTTGACCAGTTTTAGTAGATTTTAATCGACTGGAAAATGACCATTTTTCAAACGGTCTCAGAATTTGACGAAACTAGTTTTGTTAGGACCGTATCGTCAATACGAAGCTAGAAAATATTTTTCTGGGATTTATAGAGTTAGTATGTGACCCTAGTAAATTGAAATGTGCGTTTAAATAGAATATATAAAGATTTATATTTTAAATTCAACAAAAACTGATCGAAACAGTCGAATCAGCTTATGATACATATCCCATTGTGTTCGGAATATGGGTAAAACCCTGGGGACGACAGGCGGTGGGCCTCGTTTAGAGGTCGTTTGAAAAAGTCAACTTTTTGAAAATAAATTAATAAAATAAAATAAAAAATCTCTCTCCTCCCCTTCAAAACCGCTGGTCCTCCCTTTCATCGTTTCATTTCAGAAACGAAAATAAAGAAAAAAGGAACGATCGAAGAACCGTCGCTCGAGGCCAGCGCCGCCTCCCTCACCGCTGACGAGGCCTCCAGCCTCGACATCCCCCCTCTTCCACATAAACCCCGAAACCGCCCCCCCTCGATTCGAAGACTGCGCAGGCCCCAATCCGCCCAGACCTCGACCAAATCAAGCCGCGCCACCCACCTGACATCGCCGGAGCACGCCTGCTCCTCCTCCATCCACCTACGACACCACTGACCCCTTCCCCCATTTTTATGCAGTAAGTATTTTTATTTAGTTTTATTTCTTACGAGAAATCAATTTTATACGTTATAACAAAATTAAAAATCGGTTTTTTTATTGAAAATCCAAATAAAAATTCGTTTTTTTAGGATAGCAATATGAGAAAGAGTTGATTTTTCTAGATAGAAAAGAAGTGATTTTTATCAATGTAAAGAAAGTGAAAAGGTCGGATTTTTCTATATTGTATAGCGAAGTAAAAATTCGATTTTTCTATATTGAATAGCGAAGTAAAAATTTGATTTTTCTATATTGAATAGCGAAGTAAAAATTCGATTTTTATATATTGAATAGCGAAGTAAAAATTCGATTTTTACATATTGAATAGCGAAGTAAAAATTCGATTTTTATATATTGAATAGCAAAGTAAAAATTCGATTTTTACATATGTAGAGAATACGGGCAAAGAAAGTGACAAGAGGCAAGAAACGGCGAAGATATCTACCTAAGAAGAGTCATGGGATTGGATTAGCAATTCTGTAAGAACTTCTCACTTTTAAATTTATTTCTAGTTGAAATATATACTAGGATGCAGACGGTGTTTAGTAGCACCCGACACCCGTCGTCCACAGACCATGGACAGCTTGTATGCTTGTTTGTTTGATTTTGATGTGTAGTTGATTGCGTGATGTGATGTGAAATGAAATAAAATATTTATATAGTTAAAATATTTTATAGTTAAAAATAGAATTTTTAACGTGTATATGAAATGAAGTAAAATAAATAAATAAACAAATCGGATGATTTGTTTATATACACATATTTGACTGATGTTGATTGGGACGATAAATTTTATACATCGCCCAACTGCACAAATAAAATCTGTGTTTGATTGTTTGAAACCCCATACGGGTATTGGGATGATATTTGATGTACACTAATCCCGATTGTTTAGTTGTATGTCGATCGATTGATTGACAGGCTGTTATAAGCGTTAAATATTTATATTTGATGCTTATACAGTGTAGAATGCACTTTGGATGATTGTTGATTATTCATCGTTGTTATTGTATACATGTATTGTAGAAAATCCATATAATTAACATTCTATGGTAATTGATTGGGCGTCATTCCATATTTGAAAAAGAAATATTTGAAATAGAAATATTTAAAAAAGAAACATTTGAAATGGAAATATTTGAAATAGAATATTTGAAAATAAAAATATATGAAGCCGTGTTGATTAGATTGACGCCATTTTGACGTGAACGATATTTATATCGATTTTATTCATTTTATAATGAATATCGAAATTGATTTCAAAATATAATATTTTGAAAAGAATTGAAATTCAAATTAAATTGAATAGAAATGAATTCGAATCGAAATTGAATATAAATGAATTCGAATTGAAATTGAATATAAATGAATTCGAATTGAAATTGAATATAAATAAATTCGAATTAAATTGAAATTCGAATTAAATTGAAACTGAATTGAAATCGATTTGAAATGAATTTAAAACGAATTTATATTGGAATATTCAATTTTGATTTGAAATGGAATATGAAGTTGAAACCGTTTTGAAAATGAATTTTAAAACGATTTATAAAGCACGTTTTGACTGGAAATCGACAAAGTATATATTTTATATATTATATATATAATATAATGGCCTGAATAGAACGCGCCGCGCCGCGGCAGTTCGCGAATTTCGACCATTGACTTCGAACGGATATTACGGGAGATCCGACTGTCGGATCCTCCTAAAACCGGAACCGTTGGGTTCGTATCGAAAAGAGCTTTCTAACGAATATTAGAAATTTGAAATCTAACGGTTGGATTTGGAATTATGTCCAAATCAAATTTGGAAAAGGTCGCTATAAGTGCAGTTCGATGGCCGTTGATGGAAATCGACTGTACGGGCCTTGATAAAATTATTAAAAATAGTAATAATTTGTGTAAAATCAAAAGAAATTATTTGTGAAGAATTGGGATGAAAAATTCCATATTTGAAAGGATAAAAATAGATTTTTGTCGAAATGAACTAGTTTTGAACTAGAATAGTAATTTATTTATTTTTAAAATAAATAAAATGAGTTTGAAATGGTTTTGAAATATAACCAGAATTTCCAATAATTGAATTGGAATGGATTTGAATCGAAATTGTCTTCGGAATATTTCGATGTTGGATTTCGTGATGATACAGATATTGTTATGAGAATTTGAAAGATATATTATTATCGTTATTTCCAATACGATATTTGTTGGTCGTAGAATTTGATATGGAATATAAGCTGGTATATTTTCTGTTCAGAGCCTTGTATTTAATATCAAATGTGATTTGAGTTTGTCGTGAATGGTGTCTTCATTAACATTGTTCTTAAGCCCAGTTGAGAAAAAGATTGAATCTTTTTATTTAGATTTAATGGGTTTACCAATTAAATGATATTTAATTGGAATTGAATTGAAATGTGATTTTTTGGTTTATCGTGAGCAGTGTTTTAAATAACACTTGTTCTTTAACCTGATAATTAATGGAATGTGATTTTGGGTTTATCGTGAACTGTGTTTTAAATGACACCGATTCTTTAACCCAGTTAAAGATTAAAACTAAGTGGAGTTTTAATGAATCTTTAATTAGATTGAAATGACCGAGAATGGAGTATCACCGGTTTTACTCCAGGCGATAGTTAAATCTTTAATTAGATTTGAACGTGAAATGGTAATTGAATTTACCGATAACACCGTGGTGTTAGATATAAAGTATTACCAGTTTTACTTCGTGGGATGAATAGGTTGGGATTGGGAAATAAAATAAATGATTACTTTGGTGTGGTTCGCTAATCCCGACTAGTTTGAATTGATATTCAAAAAGAAGATTAAAGAATAAATTTAAAGAATTTATCTTTGGTAAAATTAATGGGAAACTTTCCCAAAATATAAGAATATTTGAATAAAAGAATATTATGAATTGGAATGAGGCATATGTTGTGTTTGTGTAACACTTATTTATTATATACGCGAGTTATTCAGAAAGACCGGGTTTATCCCATTCTGAATAACTAATTCGACGTGGTGTCGAAGATGTAGACGGTGGTTGAAGACCGGAGGTCTTCACGTCGTTTTGATAATTATTGATGATCTTGATTGGGCCGTACACCCAAGAGGAGAGAATCAGTTGGTGATCGTCCAGACGTACTTGGAGATCGATGGATAAGCGAGGTACAAGGTGCCTCCGGTTTCGTTCAGACCCAGAACGGACTTGTAAATGGACTGTGTGTCTGACATTGGATTTTAGTCTGTGTGATTGATTTCTATTAAATATATATCTGTTTGGCGGCGGAGAATTTATTCTCTTGCTTAACGCCCTTCTCTGAGACGTACGAGCTCAGGGGTTATATACTGATAGATATCAAACACATAGAGTGAATTGCCTGTGTGGCATGCCTAAGTGGCAATATGATGAAGGCTTCTGTTGAAAAGCAAAGTCTTGTGGTTGATGATCAAAGCACGGCCTGTGTGGCATAGCTTTGTGTAACGTTGATTCGCGAGCTTCACACCCGGTATGAACCAAAAACGGGATACGGACCTCAGGGAGGGCATGCGTTTCTTCCTAGCTAGAAGTAGCGTCAGTGGTTTTACACGCCCTGACGAGTTTGACTTATGTGGTTGTTGTTGTTGCGAGTCGCCTCGGTTTGATCGGACGATCCGGGTCCGATGGAGTCATTTAGTTGGCTCACTTACGCCCCATAGGGCGGGGAAACGCAGTGTTCAGGCATTTTAATCTACATCGGTGGACCGGCCCTGACGATCCAAGGGCCCATCTGAGTCTGGGTCCTGAGGCTCGGGCTAGGCAGTCTTGAATCGGTTGATGACTATCTTTTTCCTCGGTTCATAGATGGAAATCCAATTTCCGAATACGTGACATTTGCGGTTTTATTTGTAGAGCCTAGTATGGCGACATGATATATGGTACCCATGCCGCCTATGATTGATACTTATGATTTGAAGTTGTTTTATACACTATGCACTTATTATAGTATCAAAAGATTTGTTTTAAACGTATCAAGCATTCTTGGCTATTATAAGGTAAAAACCCTATCCTCCGGCTTGCGTTGCATTGTGTGATGGGAACTGGGTCTTATAATAGCTTCATTTTTCTTTATTTAGCATTGCGCTGTTGTTTTATGTACTGGTATTCTTGGGAGGAAATCGTTCTGTGTCATACGGCGTGGTCCCTTGATATATCTGATTTAAAGTAAAGTTTTAAATAACTGTTTTTGTTCTCACACCAGTCCCATGACTGACCTGGAGTTTATTGTTCTAACCTAAACTCTGGGTGCCCTTATTTTGACACGGGCAGCTAGTAGTTTTGGTTTTCCAGATTTATATTCACAGGATCCTGGTTTATAGCTGGAATGATATCCGGAAAGCTTTGTATCTGTATATCTCTTCTAGTTGTGTATTGTATTATTTTCCGTTGCGACGTATTTAAATGTAATTTAAATCTCTGATATTTCTGTGTAATATTCATTCATACTCTGTATATTCTTGTAATCTGATGGAATTGTTGTAATATACAATGAAATGTTCTCCCGTATGCGTTCTATTTTGTCGTGTTCTCAAAACAATCAGGCGTTTCGAACGATCTGGGTCGGTTTAGCGACTGATTCGGATCGAGCGAAATTCCTTTTTGTCACATTTGGTATCAGAGCTTTGGTTTACAAAGCTCAGAGAACATGACACATTAGAACCAAACGAAAGAATTCATCAGATATTGGATTAGTAATATCCAATGGGAATGGCTCGTTAGAGATGGGATCAGTAGTATCCTAGAACGAGTGTGAAGAGTATATTTTTAAAATGAAAACAATTTTTGTTTTAAAATTTAAATCTACTATTCGTATTTGATTATTTATTTTAAATTGATTTGGACAATCCAATATATAAAGATTTTATATATATGTCTTGCAAACGTATATTCGAAGTTTTAATATACTGGATAGTTATAGAATCATACTCTAGTTGCCCGCGGATAATTCTGGTGATGGGGCACCGTCGCCAGTATTTATTTTCGAGTAACGAAAGTGAGATTTCTATATTTCCATTAGACTGGTGTGAGAACCGAAACTAGATAGGGCTTATTGTTGTGATTTGACATCAAAAATCTGATTTTTGACTATATTTCAAAGTTATGAATTTCAAAAGCTAATCAACTAATAGATTGATGGTTGTGTTGTTTGATTAATGAAAATTTGTACCATATAGCCCAATTGAATCAAATAGTGAATTGTATTGAAAATTTGTCGCATTTGCTTGCATATACTTGTACTTACATTGAACAGGTCATAGCAAAGAGGCTAGAGCAGAAGAATAAAATTGTTTGCCCGACAAATAGGTACATGTTTATCATAATTTACTGTTTTGTTTGGGTGATGATGATTTTATGAGTCGATTGGCTTTTTCTTTTTCTTTTTGAGATCAGAAGGCCTGTATGGCAATTTTGGGATTTTCCCGTGCTCCCAGTGCAGGGGAGGTTATGGCGAAATTTTTCGAAAATTTAGGGTGTTAGCCAAAATTTTGAAATTTTTGAGAAGTTCTTAGAAATTGAAAAGTTGAAGAACTTAAGCCATAATCAAAATAGAGAAAGTTGAGTTGACTAGTTAAACAACTTTCGGCTTCGTTCCTTTTCGGGGACGAAAAGTTTTAAGTGGGGGAGATTGTAATAACCCGGAAATCTGGGCCAATTTAAAATTTTTATTTTTGGCAATTTTAGCGAATTTTGATTATTTAAAATGAATTATTTTAAATAAAAACGACGAGAAATTTATTTTGAATATAATTCGAACGTATATATTCGTTTGAATCGACGATAGAATATAAATATTTATTTATATTTATAGAAGGAATTGAAAATTGCGCGGTAGTTCGATAATTCGATTTCAAACTTCAAATGGATGTGCAGGATTCAAAATAAACCGGATTTTAGTGAAACCAAAAATAATTGAATCGAATTGATAATATCTTTCCAAGGAATCCGAAAAATCAAAATTTCATAGCGGAGATCAAAAGATATGCCCAATTGAATTTTCATAATAGTCGCTATGTAATTCTGGACCTTAAAAATGGAAATTTTGCAAACAACCTCGGATTTTGACGAAACCACTTTTGTTGGATCCGGGATGTCGAATTATTGCTAGATTTCAAATTTCATAATTTTTCGAATCAATATGTGAGCGTGGCAAAGGAAAACGCGTTTGACCAGTTTTAGTTGATTTTAATCGACTGGAAAATGACCATTTTTCAAATGGTCTCAGAATTTGACGAAACTAGTTTTGTTAGGACCGTATCATCAATACGAAGCTAGAAAATATTTTTCTGGGATTTATAGAGTTAGTATGTTACCCTGGTAAATTGAAATGTGCGTTTAAATTGAATATATAAAGAATTATATTTTAAATTCAACGAAAACTGATCGAAACAGTCGAATCATCTTACGATACATATCCCATTGTGTTCGGAATATGGGTAAAATGCTCGGGACGACAGGCGGTGGGCCTCGTTTAGAGGTCGTTTGAAAAAGTCTACTTTTTGAAAATAAATTAATAAAATAAAATAAAAAATCTCTCTCCTCCCCTTCAAAACCGTTGGTCCCCCCTTTCATCGTTTCATTTCAGAAACGAAAATAAAGAAAAAAAAAGGAACGATCGAAGAACCGCCGCTCGAGGCCAGCGCCGCCTCCCTCACCGCCGACGAGGCATCCAGCCTCGATAACCCCCTCTTCCACGTAAACCCCGAAACCCCCCCTCGATTCGAAGACTGCGCAGGCCCCAATCCGCCCAGACCTCGACCAAATCAAGCCGCGGCACCCACCTGACACCGCTGGAGCATGCCTGCGCCTCCTCCATCCACCTGTGACGCCACTGACCCCTTCCCCCATTTTTATGCAGTAAGTATTTTTATTTAGTTTAATTTCTTACGAGAAATCAATTTTATATGTTATAACAAAATTAAAAATCAGTCTTTTTATTGAAAATCCAAATAAAAATTCGTTTTTTTAGGATAGCAATATGAGAAAGAGTTGATTTTTCTGGATAGAAACGAAGTGATTTTTATCAATGTAAAGAAAGGGAAAAGGTTAGATTTTTCTATATTGAATAGCGAAGTAAAAATTCGGTTTTTCTATATTGAATAGCGAAGTAAAAATTCGATTTTTATATATTGAATAGCAAAGTAAAAATTCAATTATTATATATTGAATAGAGAAGTAAAAATTCGATTTTTATATATTGAATAGCGAAGTAAAAATTCGATTTTTATATATTGAATAGCGAAGTAAAAATTCGATTTTTACGTATTTAGAGAATACGGGCAAAGAAAGTGACAAGAGGCAAGAAACGGCGAAGATTTCTACCTAAGAAGAGTCGTGGGATTGGATTAGCAATTCTGTGAGAACTTCTCACTTTTAAATTTATTTCTAGTTGAAATATATACTAGGATGCAGAAGGCGTTTAGTAGCAGCCGATACCCGTCGTCCACAGACCATGGACAGCTTTTATGCTTGTTTGTTTGATTTTGATGTGTAGTTGATTGTGTGATGTGATGTGAAATGAAATAAAATATTTATATAGTTAAAATATTTTACAGTTAAAAATAGAATTTTTAACATGTATATGAAATGAAGTAAAATAAATAAATAAACAAATCGGACGATTTGTTTATATACACACATTTGACTGATATTGATTGGGACGATAAATTTTACACATCGCCCAACTGCACAAATAAAATCTGTGTTTGATTTTTTGAAACCCCACACGGGTATTGGGATGATATTTGACGTACACTAATCACGGTTTTTTAGTTGTATGTCGATCGATTGATTGGCAGACTGTTATAAGCGTTAAATATTTATATTTGATGCTTATACAGTGTAGAATGCACTTTGGATGATGGTTGATTATTCATTGTTGTTATTGTATACATGTGTTGTAGAAAATCCATATAATTAACATTCTATGGTAATTGATTGGGCCTCATTCCATATTTGAAAAAGAAATATTTTAAATAGAAATATTTGAAAAAGAAATATTTGAAATAGAAATATTTGAAATAGAATATTTGAAAATAAAAATATATGAAGCCGTGTTGATTAGATTGACGCCATTTTGACGTGAACGATATTTATATCGATTTTATTCATTTTATAATGAATATCGAAAGTGATTTCAAAATCTGATATTTTGAAAAGAATTGAAATTCAAATTAAATTGAATAGAAATGAATTCGAATCGAAATTGAATATAAATGAATTCGAATTGAAATTGAATATTAATAATTCGAATTGAAATTGAATATAAATAAATTCGAATTAAATTGAAATGAATTGAAGTTCGAATTAAACTGAAACTGAATTGAAATCGATTTGAAATGAATTTAAAACGAATTTATATTGGAATATTCAATTTTGATTTGAAATGGAATATGAAGTTGAAACCGTTTCGAAAATGAATTTTAAAACGATTTATAAAGCACGTTTTGAATGGAAATCGACGAAGTATATATTATATATATTATATATATATAATATAATGGCCTGAATAGAACGCGCCGCGCCGCGGCAATTTGCGAATTTCGACCATTGACTTCGAACGGATATTACGGGAGATCCGACCGTCGGGTCCTCCTAAAACCGGAACCGTTGGGTTCGTATCGAAAAGAGCTTTCTAACAAATATTAGAAATTAGAAATCTAACGGTTGGATTTGGAATTATGTCCAAATCAAATTTGTAAAAGGTCGCTATAAGTGCAGTTCGATGGCCGTTGATGGAAATCGACTGTACGGGCCTTGATAAAATTATTAAAAATAGTAATAATTTGTGTAAAATCATAAGAAATTATTTGTGAAGAATTGGGATGATAAATTCCATAATTGAAAGGATAAAAATAGATTTTTGTCGAAATGAACTAGTTTTGAACTAGAATAGTAATTTATTTATTTTTTAAATAAATAAAATGAGTTTGAAATGGTTTTGAAATATAACCAGAATTTCCAATAATTGAATTGGAATGGACTTGAATCGAAATTGTCTTCGGAATATTTCGATGTTGGATTTCGTGATGATACAGATATTGTTATGAGAATTTGAAAGATATATTATTATCGTTATTTCCAATACGATATTTGTTGGTCGTAGAATTTGATATGGAATATAAGCCGGTATATTTTCTATTCAGAGCCTTGTATTTAATATCAAATGTGATTTGGGCTTGTCGTGAATGGTGTCTTCATTAACACTGTTCGTAAGCCCAGTTGTGAAAAAGATTGAATCTTTTTATTTAGATTTAATGGGTGTACCAATTAAATGATATTTAATTGGAATTGAATTGAAATGTGATTTTTGGGTTTATCGTGAGCAGTGTTTTAAATAACACTTGTTCTTTAACCCAATAATTAATGGAATGTGATTTTGGGTTTATCGTGAACTGTGTTTTAAATGACACTGATTCTTTAACCCAGTTAAAGATTAAAACTAAGTGGAGTTTTAATGAATCTTTAATTAGATTGAAATAACCGAGAATGGAGTATCACCAGTTTTACTCCAGGCAATAGTTAAATCTTTAATTAGATTTGAACGTGAAATGGTAATTGAATTTACTGATAACACCGTGGTGTTAGATATGAAGTATTACCAGTTTTACTTCATCGGATGAATAGGTTGGGATTGGGAAATAAAATAAATGATTACTTCGGTGTGGTTCGCTAATCCCGACTAGTTTGAATTGATATTCAAAAAGGAGATCAATGAATAAATTTAAAGAATTTATCTTTGATAAAATTAATGGGAACCTTTCCCAAAATATAAGAATATTTGAATAAAAGAATATTCTAAATTGGAATGAGGCGTCTGTTGTGTTTATGTAACACTTATTTATTATATACGCGAGTTATTCAGAAAGACCTGGTTTATCCCATTCTGAATAACTAATTCGACGTGGTGTCGAAGATGAAGACGGCGGTTGAAGACCGGAGGTCTTCACGTTGTTTGGATAATTATTGATGATCTTGATTGGGCCGTACACCCAAGAGGAGAGAATCAGTTGGTGATCGTCCGGACGTACTTGGAGATCGATGGATAAGAGAGGTACAAGGTGCCTCTGGTTTCGTTCAGACCCAGAACGGACTTGTAAATGGACTGTGTGTCTGACATTGGATTTTAGTCTGTGTGATTGATTTCTATTAAATATATATCTATTTGGCGGCGGAGAATTTATTCTCTTGCTTAACGCCCTTCTCTGAGACGTACGAGCTCAGGGGTTATATACTAATAGATATCAAACACATGGAGTGAATTGCCTGTGTGGCATGCCTAAGTGGCAATATGATCAAGGCTTCTGTTGAAAAGCAAAGTCTTGTGGTTGATGATCAAAGCACGGCCTGTGTGGCATAGCTTTGTGTAACGTTGATTCGCGAGCTTCACACCCGGTATGAATCAAAAACGGGATACGGACCTCAGGGAGGGCATGCGTTTCTTCCTAGCTAGAAGTGGCGTCAGTGGTTTTACACGCCCTGACGAGTTTGACTTATGTGGTTGTTGCTGTTGCGAGGCGCCTCAGTTTGATCGGACGATCCGAGTCCGATGGGGTCATTTAGTTGGCTCACTTACGTCCCATAGGGCGGGGAAATGCAGTGTTCATGCATTTTAATCCACATCGGTGCACCGGCCCTGACGATCCAAGGGCCCACCTGAGTCTGGGTCCTGAGGCTCGGGCTAGGCAGTCTCGAATCGGTTGAGGACTATCTTTTGCCTCGGTTCATAGATGGAAATCCAATTTCCAAATACGTGACATTTGCGGTTTTATTTGTAGAGCTAGTATGGCGACATGATATATGGTACCCATGCCGCCTATGATTGATACCTATGATTTAAAGTTGTTTTATGCACTATGCGCTTACTATAGTATCAAAAGATTTGTTTTAAACGTATCAAGCATTCTTGGCTGTTATAAGGTAAAATCCCTATCCTCCGGCTTGCGTTGCATTGTGTGATGGGAACTGGGTCTTATAATAGTTTCATTTTTCTTTATTTAGCATTGCGCTATTGTTTTATGCACTGGTATTCTTGGGAGGAAACCCGTTCCGTGTTATACGGCGTGGTCCCTTGATATATCTGATTTAAAGTAAAGTTTTAAATAATTGTTTTTGTTCTCACACCAGTCCCATGACTGACCTGGAGTTTATTGTTTTAACCTAAACTCTGGGTGCCCTTATTTTGACACGGGCAGCTAGTAGTTTTGGTTTCCCAGATTTATATTCACAGGATCCTGGTTTACAGCTGGAACGATATCCGGAAAGCTTTGTATCTGTATATCTCTTCTAGTTGTGTATTGTATTATTTTCCGCTGCGACGTATTTAAATGTAATTTAAATCTCTGATATTTCTGTGTAATATTCATTCATACTCTGTATATTCTTGTAATCTGATGGAATTGTTATAATATACAATGAAATGTTCTCCCGTCTGCGTTCTATTTTGTCGTGTTCTCAAAACAATCAAGCATTTCGAACGATCTGGGTCGGTTTAGCGATTGATTCGGATCGAGCGAAATTCCTTGTTTCACACTTATACTGAAGGGATAAGTATAAGAATACGTTTTGAAGTATTGAAGTTATACAGGAAATCTTAGAAATGGATTATGGGTATACTTATACCGGAGGCATAAGTATTAGAATACATTTTGAAGTATTGAAGTTGTAATGGAAATATTAGAAATGAATGGTGATCATACTTATACTGGAGGGATAAGTATATTAAAACCCTTTTTAAGTAGTAAGGCTATAAAAGAGATAGAGAATTAGTAGAATATATACATACACACCTTTGTATATGTATAAGTTGAATATATATGCTAGTATATAAAGGAACATTAATTGAGTATGAGTTGTTGATTAGTAACTGATGTCTTATTAATAAGTGTTGTCTTATTAGATAAGTGAAGTCTTATTTGGCAAATGAAGTTTAATTACATAAAAGAAGATTACAAATAAAGGAGTTTTAATCATTAAAAGATTAATTAAATGGGAAAGGGATTAAAAGACGTTTATACGAGTTAATCGTGCTTCGACTGTTATCATTCTTTGTGATTTGATAGTGATTTAATCGTTATCATGCTTTGTGACTTGATAGTGATTTAACTGTTATCATGTTTTGTGACCGGATTGTTATTTGATTGTTAACATGCTTCATGACCTTGATATTGCCTTACATGTTTAGTGTTTGTTATGGAAAATAAGCGAAATTGTTTTCCATACACAATCATTTATTTTGTGAATTGTACTCGGTTAATCAACTATAGAACTTGACCTTAAATCTAGCGACTGGTTTTGAGGAGACCAGGATTGGTAAGTGTTCTACTTATCAAAAACCACTTCAAAACTAGTATATGGGTTCTATGTATTACAGGCGATTGCGAAGTGAAGGCTATGTGGCGATTCGAGATCTGTTGAGATGCTCAAACATATATAGTGATTCTAAGATCTGTGAAGGAATCTATGTGTGGTTCCAAGATCTGTTGATGTATTGGAATCCATGTGTGATTCTTAGATCTGTGAAGGACTATGTGTGTGATTCCAAGATATATTGAGCTATGGTATTCCAACGGGAAATACTTGTTTTGTTCGAGTGATGAAGACTCATATGGAAGATTCTGAATGAAACCTTGACATCGAAACTGAAAGAAAACAGGGTAGGAGTACAATCTGGGGTTTTGCTAACCCACGGCAGGATATATTGACTTCATATCTAATGTATGCTTGTTATCGAATCATGCGGGAGCTCCTCGAAGTTGCATGTGGGAGTTGGGTATATTTGGTTGCACGTGGTGCATTTCGATGTTTTCGTGTGTGGTCCAGTTGTGTTTACCTTATGATATATTTTATCTAGAGATATACGACGCTAGGAGGTACTTTCTGACCCTTGTGCATGGAGTTCGGATCTATATTGAGAGATCTCCGATGGGAAAATCCAATATGCGAACATGCCTTATCAGTTTTGTCTGTATACTTAATAGTTGTTGAATGTAACAAATGTAACAATTCTTTTTATGTGAATTATTTATATTCTACATCCTAGACATTATCTATTATACAACTATAGTAAACTTAATAAATGGTTGGTTTTTTTGAGAGGAAAACCGGAGTGGTAATCTCTACGGTCCCCTCGGTGCTATTACATGTAATGTGTATCTCGAGTTTCTCATACCAGACTGATGTCTGATGCTTGGTTTTTGTTTTTCTCTAAAATCCTCAGGTACTCCTTCGAGTAGGCAGGGTATGGCAGGTTTTACTTTGGATGCTTTGGAGCTTCTGGAAGAGAGTTGGAGTTCAGCTTACTGAACTTTTTATATCCGCTGCATTTATGTTGTACATCAACATTTATGAGGACAAGTTGTTATAACTATCCAAGTCGATGATAGGTTAGTCTTCTCTGATAGCTGTAATCGTACAGTTTTATTTTGTAAAGATCATTCTTCATATTATATGCTACCGTTCCGTTGTGTGATTCTGATATTGTGTCCTCTTCTTCCTTCGTCTGTTTTCTTTTTATTTTATTTCACCCTAACTTTTCGTCTTGTCGACACTTGGGTGCTTGGCATGTGAGTACCTTGGATGTATTAGTGTCGACATTCAAGGGTCGAAATGTCGGGTCGTTAAATTTGGTATCAGAGCACAAGGTTGAGCGAATACCTTGGCTTTGGTTGGGTATGACTCATAAAGAGATAGCGTAACGGAATGCCCTAACATGAGTTGAGTATGTTATACATATCAGAATGCGTATTTGTTAGTGCTATAGATACATTTTTTGTTGTGATTGTTAATCTATTTAGTGGTTTGCGAATTCTGGTCGATATGTGGGATGCCATAGTATCGATAGGGATTTCTAAATACCTAAATAATGCAAATCGACAAAATATTGGTTTTAAATTGGTAAATGATATAATTTTACCTAGGCTTATATTTTGTACAAAATATAAATTTTCATAAATTGATATAGTCATTTATGATGTGTTTGGTTGTTAGGAATGATAATATTCAACTATTATCAGTTATTGAATATTAGTTATGCTAGATCATTTTTTAGCATGTACTATTGTTTGTTGACTTATAACTAGTTTACCTTTTGAAAACATGGGCTGGGTAGATGGTAATAAGTTGGAGCATTAGATATGAACACCTTGTGAATTAAGTTTCACAGTTTGACTATAAGGCGTTTAATGACGATGTTAGGTTAAATTGAATTTTAACATGATTCTCTATTATAATTCGAATAATGATAATAATTTGTGAAATAATTTAGATAAAGAAGTCCTTTATATAAATTATTGACACTTGATTAAGTCATTTTATGGATCCATGTAATCTATGCATTAAGATGGTATAAATGTGAATGATTCCATGATTTGTAGTTTGGTAGGTTTCATTTGTTAAAATGAAATGGGATTTTTAGTGATTTTGGATAGTTGGAAACTTTCGAATTATTATAGAACTTGAAGTTAAGTGTTTGTGAAACTATAAAGTTGAGTTTATATAACACTTGAACTATTAAGATTGCAAGTTAGAACAAGTTCAAAAATTTGACTGACATACTTAACAAATTTGATGTTGGATATACTCATAGAATGTATTAGAGTATTATATGTGTACGAACATAAGTTATACATTGTTTAATAACTTGAAGTAAAGTTTTATGAAATGATTCATAAGTGGTTTTAGTATTAATAAAGAAATACTAAGTGATAATTGAATGTCGAAAAAAGAGAAAGGATATTAGAATAAATGGCATACTATACATATAGAAGAATTAATAAAGGATATTGGTAGTTAAGAAACCAATCGGATAAAATACGTGAGTTGTACATAGAATGTTCTGTTCGCATAGTTGATCTTGGTACAGATTCGAGTACAGGATGTTGAAGGTGATTTACGCCAGTCCGAACAATCACTAGACTTTTGACATTGAATACTTGATATGGATTTTTGATATTTGTGACAGCCCGCCCCGCATCAGCCGACATTTCAATGAAAGTGCGCTGTGCCAATGTCTAACCAGCACGGGACGATCGCCAAAGAAAGGAAAGGAAGGGTATTTGAACTAACAAGGAACCTATAGAATGTCTCACGGCTCAAGGAATAAAATATAATAATAACATACTTAACATAAAACAGGTGAGACAGTGCATAAGCTGAAAACTAAACATCAAAACAGCAGAAAATCCAAATACAACTTATGTTCCACATCATCATTATTACAACTTTTGAAAACTATCTCTAAAGCAAATAAGAAAGGTACACTACTAATGCCCAAAGCAGTGACCAGCAATGACACAGGGAGAATATATGTAGATAATACGTAGGAGCCTCCTGCTCGTCTCCGGATCAGCTACTCGTGCATAACCAGCTAACTTGTCTCTAGTCTGCCCGTTTAAGATCACCCAGAGTAATAAGAAGAGACATAAAACTCTGGGTCAGACAAAAGTATGGTATGAGCGATAAGCAGCAAAAACAGAATAATAACAGGTATACTAAACCATACCTGAACCTGGACCAGAAACCAAAGAGTTAACACTACATAATGTACAATACTCTAAGGTGCCACTAATATATGGTGTGAAAAATACGGGGGTGGGGGTGTGCATGACATAGTGATGCAAACAATCAATCATAGCAACCATCCTCACATCTCTCACTCAGTGCGTAAAGCATACGATATCCACCACTTTGATCACCCTATTCCTTGCTATGATCACTCTGCCCCATGGAGTCATGGCGACTCCACTGCACTGATCCATACCCACTAGTCCTTGCTATGTCCACTCTGCCCCATGAAGTCATGAAGACTCCACTGCACTGGCTCATAGCCATGCTACGATCACTCGGCCCCCATGGAGTAGTAACTACCCCACTGCACCGATCCGCAGCCTAAAACTTGTCTTTCCGTGGTGAATCAAAGCTTTGGACGTCGATAACCCCTTAGCGGACGTCCCATTAATTTAACCCGCGGATTCCATTTGGATCTTGAGTAACAACCTCCCATTTGGACTTCCTTTGCATCTCGGGTTTTGGTCGAATTGGAGTTGGTCTTCAGAAGAGTCGTCGCGTAATCGTAGCTCCAATCCGGTTCGGTTCGGCCTCCAGATGCGGTTCGGCCTCCAGATTCGGTTCGGCTTACTCCACTCCCTGGTCATCAATGCAGTTCGGTTCGATATATGGTGTTCTCTACGTCAAATTCGGTTCGGTTCGGCATTCCTGGTCCCTTGGTCCTCCGATCCGATCTGATCCCGCTCCCTAGCCCCAGTCCGATCTGATCCCTACACCAAGCTTTGGTCAGATCCCAACCCCAACTCAACGCAAATGGCCTTCATTCTTGCCATGTCTTCTCAGGTGCCAATTTCCAATCTGAATCAAATCCCTTTACCCAGTCCCATCATCCGATCCGAGCCTCATACACGATCTGATCCGGTCCAAAACTCTGCACATTTCCTGCAACTTTTCCAGTGATTATTTTACGCCATACAACGACGTTTTCAACCATTCTAAGCCTTCTAATCAATCACAAAACATACCATACAATCATAGCGACATAGAGAACAAGCCATAAACACCAAAACAATGAATTAACATGTCAAAACGGATCAAACATACCCAAGAACCCATATTTCCCTTAATCATGTTTAAGCATAACTAATGATATGATTAGCAATACTTAACCAAATTAACCAAATTTTCTAACAAAGTCCTAAAACAATATTTCGAAATTTATGAATATTTTTCCAAAATTTAATCATGTTTAAATTCGCTAATTAACACTAATTACCCTTAATTAACCATAATTAGTGAGGAACTATGCAAATCACTCACCTTTGCCACAAACAAAATACAAATCTGAAATTATCCTCTGTTTGGCGCTGTTCCCAAGGCTACACAGCAGTTCTAACCTTGCTTTGGTGTTATTTCTCCTTAATTTGATGAAGATTAGGCTAGTACTTGATTAGAAAGTGATTATAGGTGGTTCTAGATGATGGAGGCCATTGTTAGGGTTCCAAGAATGAAAGTGACGGCTGAAAAGGTATCTAAAGAAATGTTTTCTAACCCTAATCAGCCCCTATACACCCCTAATCCAGAAATCCCCCATTGGGCCTAGCAATTAACTATCCAATTAAGTCCGGTTAAGCTGTTTTTCACCTTCTAAACATTGTTTCAGCCATATCTCCCAAACGGTAAGTTCATTTTTCACATATGACCGCTCTACGAAAAAATAAACAATCATCCAGACCTAATGGAAGTGGTATCAGGTCAAAACTCCTTTCCAATAAAAAGTTAAGGCCGAAACAAGATTAGCTAGGGGCAAAATGGTCATTTAATAATCGGCAAAAATCATGGACATGGGAAATGACCCCATTAGTCGTCTTCCAAAGTTACATGACCATACGACTTCGTATTTGAAAGAAATAATTATTCTATGATCCGTCGATGCATAGAATGCAGGTCGTTACATTCTCCCCCCTTAAGAAATTTCGTCCCCGTAAGAAATTTCATCCTTGAAATTCCTTAACCCAAAACATACAAAGGTTCCCGCATCCCTACCAATCATTAACAAAACAATAAAGCATACAAAACAACACAACAAGCCTATCCTAGCATGTTGTTTACTAACAAGGGAGTACTATACTGATATAAAAACCTTACCAGGCAAAGAGTTCTAAATACTTCCTCCTTATGTCCTCCTCTGTATCCCAAGTACAGTTTTCTTCATCATCACCCCACTGAACTTTGACTAGTTTCACCGCCTTCCTTCGAAGCTGCTTCGTATCGTTCCCAACAATACGCATAGGCCTGCGGTTCCCAACTGCCTCGGGTTCAACCTCGATATCATCCAACTGATCCGATGAAATAGCCACACTAGGGTCGTGCACAAACTTCCTCAATTGGGAAACATGAAATACATTATGAATTCCCGCCATCTTCTCTGGTAATTCAACTTTATATGCCAAATTCTCAATTTGCACGAAAACTGGGAATGGACCAACAAATCTTGGTGCTAACTTGCCTCTCCTGCCAAATTGAATCACGCTCTTTAATGGAGAAATCATGACAAACACCAAGTCACCAATGGAGAATTTTAAATCTTTTCTCCTCTTATCAGCATAACTCTTCTGTCTATCTTGAGCAACCTTCATTCGTCGTTGAGTAACCTTAATCTTATCTGAAGTTTCTCTTGTCACATCTGGTCCAAGCACAAACTTCTCACCAGTTTCTAACCAATATGACGGTGAGTTGTACGGTCTTCCATACAAAGCTTCAAATGGAGCCATACCAATACTAGATTGATAACTATTATTATATGCAAACTCTACTAGATGCAAATGGTCATCCCATGACCACAAAAATCCAATATACAAGCTCTTAAGAGGTCTTCTAATATACAATTCACCCTCTCTGTCTGACCGTCCGTCTGAGGATAATACATGGTACTGAGATGTAATTCTGATCCTAACGCCTCTTGTAAGCTCTTCCAAAACCCACTAGTAAATAATGGATCTCGGTCACTCACAATACCTTTTGGTACTCCACGAAATCTCACTACCCACTTCATATATAGTTCAGCTAACTTAGCTGCCGTTCTATTCAACTTGACGGGCATAAATCTTGCACTCTTGGTCAATCGATCCACAATCACCCAAATGCTATCATGGCCCGATCTAGTCCTTGGTAGCCCATCAATGAAATCCATTGAGATTTGTTCCCATTTCCATTATGGAATTTCTAATGGTTACAACAAACCACTAGGATTCTTTTGCTCAGCTTTAACTAGCTGGCAATTCATGCATTTGGATATAAACTTCCCAACGTCTCTTTTCATCCCTTCCCAGTAGTAGGTCTGCTTCATGTCTCGATACATCTTGTTACCACCGGGGTGTATAGTCAGTTTTGAGTGATGACATTCTCTAAGCACTTCATCTTTCAATCCATTGACATTGGGTACAACTAGTCTTCCATTCTTTCTAAGCCATCCATCTCGATCAAACCCATACTTGTTCGTCTCTTCGTCGATTTCTATCTCTAACTTTGGGATGATTTCTAATAGGTTAGGATTGTCCCTCTGGCTGGAACCAATCCGCTCAATTAAAGTGGGTCTGATTGTCAAACTTGCTAATATTTCTGGATCTAATTCGCACTTTGGTCTGAAATCAAACCTAGCGATGTACTCCAGTTGCTTCCATTCCAGAAACATAGCCCCTAAACTGGCATGTCTTCTACTCAATGCATCAGCTACCGCATTGCCCTTTCCTGGTGTATATGCGATATCGAAGTCATAGGAAGCCAAGAATTCTAACCATCTTTGCTGTCGGAGATTTAGATCCTTCTGAGAGAAAAGATACTTTAATGATTTGTGATCGGTAAACAACTCAAATTTTTCTCCCTTGATTGACCATCTTACTAGTATCATCTCACGTAGGTCGTCTGAATTCGAAGGAGGTATCCCTTGGGTGTTTGTCTGATATTGCTTTAGGCCTTTGGGACTTGCACTTGGGGGATGTCGAATTCGACTAGGATGGTCTGCGTGAGAGATGGATAGTTGTGACGATTTTACATGGGAAAATATCCTGGTTTTCTCTAGAAGTAGAGAAGAGCATGCCCTATGTCTTAGGGAAAGCTTAGGGACCCTACAAGTGCACTAGCTTAAAGCTAAGTTCTCCCAGATACCATTTTTGGAGGAAGGAAGTGAGGAATTTAGGGCATATGGTCTCTAGGGAAGGGAGATATGTTAAGGTGGATGGAGTTCTTAGCATCCTATGACTTCGAGATAGCATATACCCCTGGCAAGGGTAACGTGGTGGCGGATGCCTTAAGTAGAAAAAGGTTATCCTTAAGTCCTTTGTTTGTGGAGCGGCGAAGCTTAGAATTCATTTTGATATTTGACTTTAGACCTTCCGTTGACTTCATACCCGGTTTGCTAGCATCCTTAGAGGTCAGACCTACGCTTTTGGGATGGATCGGCGAGGCACAGCGAGATGAGCATCTTCCCTTGGTGGAGTTCGCATATAATAATAGCTTTCAGTCCCGCATTGGTATGGCAACATTCGAAGCTCTCTATGGACGACCTTGTCGTTCACCTACATGTTGGTGGGAATCTATGGATAAGATCTTACTTGGGCCCGATATGATTAGGGAGACTTCGGAGAAGATCGACTTGATTCGAAGGAGGATGAAAGCAACACAGGATAGGTAGAAATCTTATGCGGATAAGAGGAGGACAGATCTCGAGTTTGAAGTTGGGGACATGGTCTTTGTCAAAGTGTCTCCATTACGGAACGTTGTTCGATTTGGGTCCATTGGGAAATTAACACCAAGGTTTGTAGGGCTGTTTCCTATTAAGGAGAGGATTGGACGGATGGCGTATAAAGTGGAGTTTCCCGAGAGACTTAGTGGTGTACATGACGTATTCCATGTGTCACATTTGAGGAAGTGCTTGCATGAGACCGCGGAAGTGGTAGAGCCGAGCTTGCTTAGAGGAGTGGAGATCGAGCATGACGCGACGATTCGACGAGCTCCTACGCGCATTCTTGGGTCGGAGATCAAGGGGTTGAGGAATCGAGAGGTCAGACTAGTCAAAGTGCAATGGGGAGATGATGAGAGCAAAGCTACTTGGGAGACATAAGAGAAGATGCGTTCACGATACCCTTTTCTTTTTGAGGGTATGTCTTTTAATTTCTCCTTTATCACTTAACTTGTACTTATCTTATCTTTAGTATATCCTCTCGCTAGTATCTTTGACCTTTAGATAGGATAATCCTATGGTTGAAACATGTGTTTGAGACATGTTATGTATGGTGGATGCAAAGTGGATGCAAGTGTTTGCTAGTGGTTGCTCGTGGATGCATATACACACATTATTAGGCACCAGATCGGCTCAGTCACTTCATATTGCATATTGCATATATATGGATGTATTTAGTAAAATGGATGTATAATGGTTGTATTATCATATAGTTGCTTCATTCGGGTGGATGGTTGTGCACGCATATAGAATTAATATGTATCATTAGGAATCTTTTGCATACATATTGGACGCATGGCACTATCATGAATTGCACTAAGGAGGTCGACTGAATCAGTAGACCGCCTAATTTTGCATTAGATATGGACATATACACACACTGTGCATATAAACATTAAAGCATTAGAAGTCTTTTAAGGACAATGGATGCTGGTGTTTGATAGTTGAGTAGATGGACGATTAGATGGTAGGATATACATTCTTCTTGACTTGGAGATTTCGGGGACGAAATCCTTTAAGGAGGGGAGAATGTAACACCCCGTAATTTTATAACATTAAAATTCACAAATTAAAGTATACTTAATTTTTAGAAAAGAATTAAGTGAAATGGGTTGCGTAGAGAAATATATATATATATTGATATATATATACATATAGAAATTTAAAAAAAAAATGCGAAAAAGTTCAAAACAGCGAATTGGGAGGGGAAAATAACTGAACCGGCCCATTTTTGAGGTCGACGCGAGCCCTACTGGGTCGACTAAGGGTTAATCCAGGGTGTTTGGCTGTCAACCCGTGGGCCGATTCGCTCAAATGCAGATTTTGCATTTGATTGGTTCTCATGGTTCAGGGTTAATCTAATGGTCCTAAATAACTTCCTACACCTATAAATACATCCTAATGCTAACCCTAAACCTAATTAAAATAGAATAGTTACCGTCATACCATCGCCATGGAAATCAATGGAGCCGCCGCCAACTAAGAAAGAAGAAAAGCAAATTCAATTCTATTTCTCTCGACCCTAAAGCAAAGCAAAACTCTCTCTTTTCTTCTCTAAATTGTGAGTATGATGATCTTAACAAGATTATTATCATTTTAATTAGGTTGAGTTATGAATGGATTATGAGTAGATGATGTGAATTATCATATATGTTGTTGTAAACCCCTTTTGCTATCATGTATATTATAAATCCAATGTTATGTGATGATGATATCTTATATGTTGTAAATCATGCTATGATGATGTTATGTATGTTGAAAGTTTCTATGCTAAGTTGTGATGAATCATACATGTTAAAAAGGCCATGATGTTACCATCTATGCTAGTTAGTTCATATTAATTAAATCATCATGTTTGGGCTATGTTGATCTATATGACAAGTTACATATGTTGATTAGAAAAGTTATGAACATATGCCATGACATCTATTATGACATCTAGAATTATGCTATGACATATGTGATATCCTATGCTAGTTCACACCATCATTATGTTGCCTAAAAACCCCATATGCAAGTTTATGTATAGATTTGGGCTATGATCATATCATATAAATTGTGACATTTAACAAGTTGACACCTTTTGATCCTTAACATGTGTAGTTTATGCAAGTTTCACCCCTATTATGATTAGATTTATTTTAATTGTCTATATGTTGTGATAATTTATCTTTGTGCTAGGTGTTAGACTATACAAGTCTAGCCTATATTATGCATTGAATAAGCGAACGTATAAACGTGGGTAGGGGTAATATTAAGGATTTAATATTAAAAAATTGGGGTGCAATTGATATGATTTTGCATGCCATAAGTGGATGGCCATAATTGAGTCAATTATGGACATCACTAAAAGTTGACTTAATTAATAATTTGAATAGGGAATTATTAAAACTAGGGTAAAAGATTTTAAGTGTTAATCAATGCTTAGGACACGAGGTTGGACTCGTTTGTGACGTAAACCTGCCCGGACCCGCCCGACAAATCAAGTGGTCACAAATGTCAGCCCAATGTGAGAGGTCCTAGGCCTAAACTAAAGCATAACAGTTGTAAAGACACGAGGTTAGACTCTTTTATGTTGTAAGACTGCCCGGACCCGCCCGGCAAATCCAGCTGCCATAAATGCCAGTCTAATGTGAGAGGTCTTTATGAGGTTATGGCCTGAATGAATTAAGAAATACTTAACCAGATAAACATGTAAGGTGGGACGTGGGGGTTAAGTAGGTGCCCTGGGTGGCATGAGGAATCTAGGGGGTGCCTTTAGTGGCATGTGAAATACGATTAGTAAGACTTAACCAAACACACATGTAAATGAAACATGACTAAGAGGGTTAAGTGGGATATACTAGTGGTGACAAGCTTAGGTGGGTAGCTTGTGGGGGCCCGTTTCAACCAGTATCCCAAACGTATCTTTGTGGGCTCGACCCAAGTCGAGGACGGGACACGCATACTGGGCTTGACTATAAGAGGCCAAAATGGGGAGCGGTGGCAACGCAAGTCCAACGGGTTTCATATGCGTGTGTGGACCCGGGTTGGTAGGTAAGATGTTGTTGCATCGTGTAGGTATAAGCCGTGCATTCTCAGTTGTATCGGGTTGCCACTTTAGGGGAGTGATACACCCCACTGTGGGGCCAGCACGGGTATCTACGAGTAGGGAGCCGATCGAAAGTGGGTAGTGGGGTACACCTAGTGGAGATAGGGGCAGACGGCACCTATGTAGTCAGCTAGGAGTACACGAAGTTACTTATAAAATTTCGAAGAGGGTAGTGGGGTACACCTAGTGGAGATAGGGGCAGACGACACCTATGTAGTCAGCTAGGGGTACGCAAGGCTATTTATATAGTTTCTGTGTGAAGCATGCGGGATCAACCTTTAGGGTGACTGGTGCGGTGCAGTGTAGTAATTGGCGCGGTGCAGTGTAGTAATTGGAGCGGTGCAGTGTAGTAATGTGCGGTGCAGTATAGTAATTATTCGTTAGTAATTAGGTATGCCTTTACCGCTATCTTTAACGTTATCTTAAACGCTATCTTTATCTTCCAAATAGTTCATAGACATTTACTTGTCTTCCAGCTTATGCCTTAGTCTAGTTATTTTGATAATAGTATTGTTAGAATTATCATACTCGCTAGACTTTATGTCTGACCCCCTCCATTTCTGTCCTTTTCCACCTCCAGGTCCTCAGGTTGGGCCCACCTCTAGTGGAGTTTGATTGGATTGCTTTATCTCTTTTTGGAAAGCTTGGACCATTGAAGTAAAGTCCAGCTTGTTATCTTCTTTAATGGCTATTTTGTAATGGGGTTATGTATTTTGTTTTTATGAAGATGGATAATGTACTTGACTCTGATTAATGGTTTTTTGATGTAATAAACATGTTTTCGATGCAATAAAATGAAGATTTAGTTTTCAAGTACTACTTATTATCTGTCTTGCTGTAAATTTTCTGTTCTATATTCACTTATAACCTCCATGGAAGTTAATTCATTCCCTTTGTGAGTGACATTAATGGACGTGGGGTGTTACAATGGGTAGGATATCTTTTCTCGTGCGGTTTCAATTCCCAACTTGCATAAGCTACAACCCTACCTCCTTGCATCAGTACAGCACCTAGTCCGGTACCACATGCATCTGTATATACTGTCACCTCTTCATTCCCTTTAGGGATGACTAACACAGGTGCACATGTCAACTTTTCCTTTGGACTCTTGAATGCATTCTCGCACTTTTCGTCCCAGACAAAAGCTTGATTCTTCTTGGTCAACTGAGTCAACGGTGCTGCTATCTTGGAAAAGTCTTGGATAAACTTAGGATAATATCCATCTAACCCCAAGAAACTTCTTACATCTGTTGCATTCCTAGGCATAGACCAATCTTGTACTATAGCCACCTTCGCAGGATCCACGGCAATACCATTCTCTGTAACAACATGGCCCAAGAATCTCACCTTACTCCTCCAGAAGTGACACTTAGAACACTTTGCTTTCAATAGATGTTTTCTCAACACCTCCATCACTATCCTCAAGTGTTCCTTGTGTTCTTCCTCTGTCCTCAAATAAACAAGTATACCGTCCACGAACACAAGAACAAACTTATTCAACTGATCTCTGAATACCCTATTCATAAGATCCACAAAATATGTTGGTGCATTGGTCAACCCGAGTGGCATGACCAACCACTCATAAAATCGAGACGGCGTCCGAAATGCCCTTTTTGCTATACTTTTAGCTTCCACTCTAATCTGATGAAAATGTGTAGCGAGATCCAACTGGGAGAACACTCTCGCGTCACTCAATTGATCAAACAAATCATCTATCTGCGGTAGAGGATACTTATTCTTCCTCGTCACCTTATTCAACTAGCGGTAGTCCACACACAAACGAATGGAACCATCTGCCTTGGTAGCAAACACAACTGGTGCCCCCCACTCAGATACACTTCTTCTGATAAATCCCTTCTTCAAAAGATCGCTTAATTGCACCCCAAGCTCTCGCTTCTCCCTTGGTGCCATACGACGAAGTGGCATCACTATAGGTCTGGCATCTTTCACTAAATCAATACGGAACTCAATCTCTCGGTGTGGTGGAAGTCCGGTCCCTTCCTCGAAGATGTCCGGATACTGGCCAGCCACGGGCATATCTGACAACTCATCATGCAGGATGTCGAGGGAATTTAGAAAACTAGCCATTACCCCATCACTAGGTAGACCACAAAAACTACCCTTTGCCCATCATCCGCTCTAACAGTCACCAAAAAGTCCTCACAGTCTACCACCACCCCATATCTTTGGAGCCAATCGACTTCCAAAATAATGCCAATGTAACAACCTGCTCCCCCGTTCGCGCAAGATATTATCCCCAATTTAGCCACCGTATAGGTGTGGGGTTTTGTTCCTCAAAAGGCCTCAGCGTTAGTAAGAGATGGGCTCTACTATATAAGTACCCACTTCACACAGGCTTCCACGGTGTGGGACTTAGTTGTGTTACATTCTCCCCTCCTACAGAGCCCAACGTCCCCGTTGGCTAACAAACACCTCACCCAGGCGTTGTGGTCCACATAGAAGCCACAATTCCGGCTGGGTATTGGCTCTGATACCACTGTAACAACCTGCACCTCCGTTCGCGCAAGATATTATCCCCAACTTAGCCACCGTATAGGTGTGGGGTTTTGTTCCTCAAAAGGCCTCGGCGTTAGTAAGAGATGGGCTCTACTATATAAGTACCCACTTCACACAGGCTTCCACGGTATGGGACTTAGGGGTGTTACAGCCAAACCCAGTAAGGCCAAAACAAAGCAATCACAAACAAACATGCATCCATGACTTGATAAGACCACATTACTACAAATCATACAAAGGCTAGTCGAACCACCAATCGGGTTCGTCACTGCTAAAGGTCGATCGACTATCTCGGGTTCCAATCCCAACCTATCTACCAGGTCACTAGATATGAAGGAACGGGAAGCTCTGGTATCAAACAACACTCGAACAGGAACATCATAAACAGAAAGCATACCTTGAATGACGATATTCTTTCCTTCTCCGCTGCGGTTGGGGCATTCAATGAAGATGGAACAGCATTGATAGCATATGCTTTCACAATCTACTTTTCTTTAGGGGGTTGCGGACACTTGTCTTGTGATGTCCCACTTGGCCACAGTTGAAGCACTTCCTATCCGCTGGCTTGGCCCGATATTCTTTGTCATGTGGCCCTTCTTACCACAGCTGAAGCACTCAACATCTTTCTTATTCTTTTTCTTTTGGCCATCCTTGGTCTGATTCTACTTTCTCTTATTCTGAGAACCATTCTTCCCTCCATCGCTTTCTTGCGGCTTTGGCTCCTCTGTAGATGCAACCTCAGTTTTCGTCATAGGGTAAAGACTCTCTGACCTCAATGTTTTCTGTTATGAACTTTTCATTTTTCTTCTCGGCAGTATCAATAAGGGATAATCCATATTTCAATAGAGTAAAGAACTCTGCAATGTACTCCGAGACTGCCCTACCATTCTTCTTAAGCTCCATAAATTTCCTAAACAATTCTGATTTCTGAGCAGCTGGGATGAACTTTTCACTGAATCGGGCCTTAAGCTGATCCCATGTAACTTGATCCTCTGGAGTAGCTGCCTTAATAGCATTCCACCAATTCATTGCATGTCCATGCAGCTGACGGGATGCTAACTTCCTCTTCATCGCATCCTCGATACCTAAGTCTTCGAAGATACGCTCACAACTATCCAACCAATCATGAACTTCTGTGGCCGATTCTGTTCCGTTGAACGGCTTTCCACCAAGACTAGTGTAATCCTTGCAAAGCTTGGCGAAATTGGCTCTAGGCACCTGCACCGCTGCACCACCACCATTTGCAGCATTAGGAACTTCCCTCTGAATATCCCTAAGCATCTCTCTCATGAAGTCAGTGAACATAGTCCTTATGTCTGGATCATTCCCATTATTGGCTCCTCTACCTGCACCCCTCGTATATTGGCTCATCGTTCAATCTGTAAAGAGAAACGATTAACCATCCTCTTTGTGGTGTCAGTGCAGTGCGACTTCATCCTTAGCTATACTAATAGTGTGTGTGTGTGTATATATATAACTTTTGAAAACCAAAATAATCACAAATACGCGCTCTCATATACGTAATATCTCTCCCTGGTGTCTTTCTTTAGGTTAACTATGCAAACTAGAGCTCTAATACCAAATGTGATGGCCTACCCCGCACCAGCCGACATTTAAATGAAAGTGCGTTGTACCAATGTCTAACCAGCATGGGACAGTCGCCAAAGGAAGGAAAAGAAGGGTATTTGAACTAACAAGGAACCTGTAGATTGTCTCAATGCGCAAGGAATAAAATACAATAATAACATACTTGACATAAAATAGGTGAGACATTGCATAAGCTGAAAATTAAACATCATAGCAGCGAAAAATCCAAATACGGCTCGTGTTCCACATCATCATTATTATAACTTTTGAAAACTGTCTCTAAAGCAAATAAGGAAGGTACACTACTAATGCCCTAAGTAGTGACCAGCAACGACACAGGGAGAATATATGTAGATAATACGTAGGAGCCTCTTGCTCGTCTCCGGATCAGGTACTCGTGCATAACCAGCTGACCTGTCTCTAGTCTTCCCGTTTAAGAGCACCCAGAGTAAGAAGAAGAGACATAAAACTCTGGGTCAGACAAAATTCTAGTATGAGCGATAAGCAGCAAAACAGAATAATAACAGGTATACTAAACCCTACCTGAACCTGGGCCTGCAACCAAAGAGTTAGCACTACATACTGTACAATACTCTAAGGTGCCACTAACATATAGTGTGAAGAATACGGGGGTGGGGGTGTGCATGACATAGTGATGGCAAACAATCAATCATAGCAACCATCCTCACATCTCTCACTCAATGTGTAAAGCATACGATATCCACCACTTTGATCACCTTATTCCTTGCTATGATCACTCTTCCCCATGGAGTCATGGCGACTCCACTACACTGATCCATAGCCACTAGTCCTTGCTATGTCCACTCTGACCTATGAAGTCATGAAGACTCCACTGCACTGGCTCATAAATATGCTACGATCACTCTGCCCCATGGAGTAGTAACTACCCCATTGCACTGATCCACAGCCTAACATTTGTCTTTCTGTGGTGAATCAAAGCTTTGGACGTCGATGACCCCTTAGCACACGTCCCGTAGCAAAGCCCAATTCATGAAGTTAACCCGTTGATCCCATTTGGATCCTGAGTAATAACCTCCCATTTGGACTTCCTTTGCATCTCGGGTTTTGGTCGAATTGGAGTTGGTCTTCAGAAGAGTCATCGCGTAATCGTAGCTCCAATCTGGTTCGGTTCGGCCTCCAGATGCAGTTCGGTTCGGTTGTCCTTCCCTGGTTCGGTTCGGCTTACTCCACTCCTTGGTCATCAATCTAGTTCGGTTCGATATATGGTGTTCTCCACGCCAAATTCGGTTCAGTTCGGCGTTCCTGGTCTCCTTGGTCCTCTGGTCCGATCTCACTCCATTGCCCTAGTCCGATCCGATCTCGCTTCCTAGCCCTAGTCTGATCCGATCCCCATGCCAAGCTTTGTTCCGATCCCAACCCCAACTAAATGCAAATGGCCTTCCTTCTTGCCAAGTCTTCTAAGGTGCCAAGTTCCAATCTGAATCAAATCCCTTTGCCCAGTCCCCTCATCCGATCCGAGCCCCATACCCGACCCGATCCGGTCCGAAGCTCAGTACATTTCCTACAACTTTTCCAATGACTGTTTTACGCCATACGATGGCGTTTTCGACCATTCTAACCCTTCTAATTAATCACAAAGCATACCATATAGTCAAAGCAACATAGAGAACTAACCATAAAAACCAAAACAATGAATTAACATGTCAAAACGGATCAAACATACCCAAGAACCCATATTTCCCTAAATCATGTTAAGCGTAACTAAGGATATGATTAGCAAAACTTAATCAAATTTACAAATTCTCTAACAGAGGCCTAAAACAATATTTCGAAATTTATGAATATTTTTCCAGAATTTTATCATGTTTAAATTCGCTAATTAACACTAATTACCCTTAATTAACCATAATTAGTGAGGAACTATACAAATCACTCACCTTTGCCACAAACAAAATACCAAATCTTAAATTATCCTCTGTTTGGCGTTGTTCCCAAGGCTACACAACAGTTCTAACCTTGATTTGGTGCTATTTCTCCTTAATTTGGTGAAGATTAGGCTAACACTTGATTAGAAAGTGATTAGAGGTGATTCTTGATGTTGGAGGCCATTGTTATGGTTCCAAGAATGAAAGTGGCGGCTAAAAAAGTATCTAAAGAAATGTTTTCTAAGCCTAATCAGCCCCTATACACCCCTAATCCCGAAATCCCCCACTGGGCCTAGCTACTAACCACCCAATTAAGCCCGGTTAAGCTATTTTGAACCTTCTAAACATTGTTTCAGCCATATCTCCCAAATGGTATATCTGTTTTGCACATATGACCACTCTACGGAAAGGTAAACCATCATCCGGACCTAATGGAAGTGGTTTTAGGTCAAAACTCCTTTCCAATCAAAAGTTAAGGCCGAAACAAGATCAGCTAGGGGCAAAACGGTCATTTAAAAATCGAAAAAATAATGGACATGGGAAATGACCCCAATAGTCGTCTCCCAAAGTTACATGACATACGACTTCGTATGTGAAAGAAATAAATATTCTATGATCCTTCGATGCGTGGAATGCGGGTCGTTACAATATGATCCTGAAGTTTTCTAACATAGTGTATGGCTATGTAAGGAAGATGAAAGTTTCTGGTCAATGAACAGGATCGAAGTACACACTAGAGAAGTCTTATGATCGGGAAACTAGTTCGGAAGAGAAGTCTTGTGATCCGGAAAGTGATATGATCAAACAATGTGTGCGGATGGTTCATATGCATTGTATGGGATTTAGCGTATATGGAAATTTTGTGGAATGACTCCAATTTGTTATAAGGTATTGTGAATCATCTACTGAATAATCCCTAAGGCTGTTGAGCGTAAGACACGCTTAGTAGATTGTTTATCATCCTTATGTGATGAGGGGGTTTGAACTTGATCAAGCCATGAGCTTTGTTTGCTAGTAGTAAGATACTGTTAAGTATCGATATTTATAGTTTCTTTGGTTGCTTGTGTTGCAATTTTGGGAATGAAATGTTTTAATTGGGAGTGAATGTAAAGACCCGGAAATTTGAATATTTCATCTTTGAATATCGTAACGATTTGGAATATTGTTATATGTTATAAATATGATTTTATAACCTTGTTAAACATCTATTACTTAAGCATAAAACCGCAATTCCATCTTCGCTTAGGTGGCCTTACAAAAAGCAGCGATTTCTAAATTCTCACTTCTTCTTACATTCTCATCCGCATTTACTAAAATAATAAAATAAAATTAAAAAAAAGCAGCCCACGTTCCTACGTTTTTCGTATCTACTTCCCCCATTCTAGAACTGATAACAAATCTCTCTCCTAGCCCCTCTCCATTTTTAGGTTTCCCTTCAAATCTTGAAATCGGCACGCACAAAAATCTTTCTCCTAGCCTCTCTCCATTTTTACGATTCCCTTCAAATCTTGCATTTACAATTCCAACGGACTTTTCTTGCAGATTTCAAAGTATGAGATCAGATAACTAACCCAACATTTTTCTGATTCTCTGCAGTTTTAAATAATTTCTTCCTTTCCACCGCATATACTTTCATGAACGTACTCCGACCGACCATCAGTTGGGGAGTTTATACTGAAAATAGAAGGCTATTAGACTGTATGATGTGTACTCGGTCCATCTTATCACTTTTCATTATTTTTAGAAGCTATTACTGTGCAGTAGATCGATCTGATTAGATACCATGTTATGTTAAATTTAAATTGATTTGCACAATTTACAATTCGATTTTCTTCATATTCACTGTCCAATGTTTATTCCTGCTTCATTTCCATAATTTAGAATTCAATTTAATTCAACGCAATTGTTGGATGTCTGCTTATGCTGTTGTTCAACCATTTTTTCCTAGACCCTTTACCTAAGTGTGGCATTCCAGTGTATTCCTACAACTGCATACAGGAATTTATGAAAATAAGTGTATTACCTTTTTTGTTGCATTGGATTGAACCTACCTACTTTTAGTTTCCTCCTTTTAGTGCGTAGTGCCACTAATATTAACCCAGAAGAATCAACCTATTGTATATTTTTGTACTGTGAATGGTGATAAGGTTTAAACACACTCCAACCATAAAGATTTTGACATGGACACTATAATCTTTAGTACAAGTATTGATAAGGCTTCAGCCATCGGTTATTGGATGTCTAACTTTTATTAACAGGCGTATGGTTAATCATTTGTACCAGTACTTATTTTCAGCAGTGCAGAAGAAAACATTATTCATTTTGGAGCCATCTGTAGTTTTCATAGCAATGGCAAATATCGAATCCAAATTGTAAAATGAGTTTATTTTAATCAAGAATTTGAGGCATATAAACGGTGAAGCACGGTGAATTGCTTAAGGTTAGACATAAACGAAAGGGTCATTAATTTAAAAGGGAAGAGACGAAAGCGACAATGATTGAAAAAATGTGTTAAAGTGGACAGTTTACCATAACCAAAGTAGGAGGGAAGTTGAGCAGGTGTATCACTTTTGAAGTGTCACTTGGCAGAGTATGGTTTAAAGAAAAGCATGGTTTCTCCTTTCCATTATGGATAATAGATAGATTTGCATCGTTACATGATATATGACCTTGCAGACATTCAACAATATATACAGAAAGGAATAGATGCCATTACTCCATGTGTGTTTATGTGTGTTAAATATGTTTAATATACCATCTATGGACTTCTCCTTCACTGGTAATTTTAAACTATTAACCACTGCTCATCTAATTTTCTTTTCCAACCCATGAAATTTACATTAATTTGTGGTTTCATCATTTTTAACATTTTAGTTTTGATAACTTGATGACTCTGGACTGATTTTTATTCCTTAATAAGCAATGTAGACCTGCCGTATACTTTTTTTTAGCGATGCCGACACTTAAAAGTGTAGCCATTATTGATATTTCGCAGAGCATGGTATTACCAATTATTTATGGTTTTATTATTCAAAACAGTCATCATTTCCATGATAAAATGTTGTTGTAAAACTTCACTTTACGCACCAGTTTTAGAAGTATGAATGCTTTAAGTTACTTTTTCGTCCTATTACTATTATTTCAAGGTTATCAGAAACATTCTGAGCATTTACTTATGTCTCATATTAAAAGTACGCACTCAATTATGGTAAACCACTACTAAAATTTGTAAATAAATATGATTCATATTTTGTAATTATGTTGTGATTCATTTATCCGCTATAACCTGCTAATGCAGCCATTCTTCTCGCTTATGCATTTTCATAAATATTAGCATCGTACAGGTCATACTATTTCGATTCTACTTTTAATTTGGATACAAGACCCCAATGTCCAATTAATAATGCCAATCAGATATAAATTTCATTTTCAACCATGATCTCAGCACCTACTCATGTGTAAAGTTTGAATTTTTTATCCAAATCTTCGAAAACCATTCTACTATTTTTTTCCATATTTTAACATCATTACTTTGTACTTACAGGATCACCTGCATTTTCACGTAGTTGCAATCTAATTCATTACAGCAGGTGGTTCTTAAAGCATTTAATCTAAGTAGTTGTTCTGTAATCATCATCAGAGGTAAATCTTTGCTGTTAATATCCTAGCACATACCTTACTGTAACACTAGATGTTTTTTATCCAACCATCTGATCATGTTTGCATATTTAAATTGGGTTTCTAACCCTATTAGCATGAAATCACCAACTTCTGTTTACTCCCATGGATGTCTTCTTTTGGTATATGTCCGGCCGCACGTGCTTCATTCGTGAAAGCTTACTTAACAATTGGAAATAATGTTTATTTTGAAAAGTAGTGTAGCTTCAGCTCCGTTTTACTATATGGAAAATAGATCTTCTCTGCTATGCTGTAATAATTTTTTGTCTACACGACGCACTTCACTCCACTGACTAAGAAATTCGCTACTTTTTACTCACATTTAACATTACCAAGAGTTACGGTATTGTAATCACTATTAAGTTATTACTACAAAAAATTATTTTAAGCACGCCATTACATACATATTTAATTTATTCAAATAATTCTTATGCAGTTGAAAGGTATGAAGTCATACCTTTTAAGTTAATTGCTATCGGATTCATATGATCTTTTATATTTGAGAGAGAGATTATAACTTTGTGAAATCCTATTGTGTTTGATGCTTAGAGAAGGGAAATAATTTTGTAACAGCACTTAAAGTACATTTGGAATGGTTTCTAGTAAAGAAACAACCTGTTTCACTATATCCGTGCATGTTATATTGCATTTATGTTTCTGTTATTTATATTTGGAATAATTTTCGTAACTATTTGCAACGAAGTGAAAAAAACTGATAGTCCTCATCATGCTTTATGTATCGATGGTTTGCTTCATAACACTTCATAATTTTTTAAGTGTACACCTTCATATGTTTTGTTTGGTGCCAGTATTGCTTTCAGTCCATAGGTTGCTTCGGTTCATCGCCATTGCCACCTTAAAAATAAAGTCAAACTATAAAATGCTTCAACGTCAAATAAGGTTGTGCATATAATTTTAGAAGTCAATTATACTAAAAGGTAAAAAGAAGATATGTGACAAAGTAGTTGCTGATTGAAGCAGGCAATGAATATCGAACAAAAAATGAAGAAATTACCCCGGGGTCTGATCATGTAGTAACTTTGCTCCATTCAGATTGTATTATCAAATTTTGGTGTCAAATATACTTGAGCAATACAAATTCTTTTCTCAATTTTGTTGACTAATTTTTTACTGGCATGACAGAAATAACGTGCAGCATTTTGAAAGGCAAATGAAAGAATAAGAAATAGATTTTGAAAAGCAATTTAGGAAGAAATGGAGATGACATGCGTTAACATTTAACACATTCTAATTTATTAACTTGGTTCCATATTGTCCAAAACACATCATTTTTTTTGTATATAACGTAAGGGATGAAAAAGGAAAGTCACTCAAATGATATGAAGTTAAAAAGAAAAAAATATACCAGTTATAAAAAAACTAAGAATATACATCAAACTATGGTAACACACCATAGTAGTGGAAGCATAAATTCCATAATTAACGGTGAAATAGTTGTCAAAATATCAAAAGATCTTCAAAAAATGGTTCAATTTATGTACTTCAAAATTTCTACTGGTAAATTCCTAACTTTACTAGGATTGAATCAAAGAACCGGTTCCAGTTACCGAGTGTGGAAGTTTGATCCACTAAAGCGTCATTGCGGACTGCTTAATGCGTATTACCTTTTCAACCCAATGCAACTTGATCATTTTACTTTATAATATCTGACATATTGATTTAAATATTCGTCATTTATGTTGTGTAAAACTTAATTTTACTTTGACTTTATTTGGTTCGTCTTTGTCAATTTGGATTTCTGTTCGTTATTGTTATTTCACTTTGTATCATTGACTTGCTAATTGTTGGCTAGCTTTTTGACTAAGCCACGAAGGTTCACACATAAGAAGAAAATATGAAGTTTCACGCCTTTAACCCTCGAAGACCCGATCGGATCGCCATACCCCCCTCGGTTCGCGATCGCCCCCCATTGACCACGATCCGATCCGATCCCCTAGGCTGATGGATGATGACCAAGACCAAGTCCACCACGATCCGAGAATGCAGGATCTCGCGACACGTGTCACCAACTGTCATATTGGGCCACGTATGACCGCGATCCATCACCAGAAATCAGCTATAAATAGCCAAGAGCTTCGCATTTTTCAGGATCTTTTGGGCAGTTTTGAGTATTGATTCCCCCATTACTGTCGCACCACTATTTCTTATCAGTTTTACTTCGAGATTACTGAGAGAAATCATAATTGTAAGAGTGAGTTTGAGAGAAATTATTGATTGTACTAGCATTCAAAGTATAATCAATTATATATAAAGTGGACGTAGGCTCGTTAACGCCGAACCACTATAAATCCTATGAGTTTCTTCATTTTTCTCTATTCTCTACATATAATTCTCTGCATATTATAACGATTTGGGTGTTAGGTCCAAATTTTGATCTAACATTTTGGTGCTTTCATTGAGAGCTGAACTCAGGATATTGGATTGTTTCTCCGTTGTTTGGATATTCAAGTCCGAAGAAAACAGTCCTGAAACCTCATTGTTTAGATTTTTGAAGATTTCAACGATACCTGATATCATGGCTGGAAAGAAGTCTAAGGAAGTACTAGCTTCACAGGCGAATGAAGCTGCGAATGAAGCGATTGAAGAGAGCGTGCATGAACAGGTCAACGAAGGACCCTCGGATTGCGGAACTGAGATGGCGAACCGAACCATGGAGGGCGATGCGAACCGAATAGTTGAAGGGGTCATCACCTGGTCCCACGATAACACCACGAACCCCCCTCCCAATGTTACTACGATCCGATCCCAGGGGGGCGCTGCGAGCCACCGACACCGATCCACCACGATCCGAAGTTATGACCGGATTACAACTCGACCTGGAAAGGAGCCTATGGCTCGCTCTTCCCGTCCTGGTCCCTCTGTTCGACCTGGCTCAAGCTCTCTGCGCATAAGGGAAAATGTTGATGATCGGTATGACCCCTCTGCTCCAGTTACTGAAGGAGATCTCTCTCGCTTCGTTGAAATGTGGGATAGGCTGTTTGACGAAATAGCTGCTCAAAGGCAGGAAAGCTCCATGCTGCGACAGAATTTGACTGCTATGGATAGACGTCTGGATGATCTTGTAAGGCAAAGAACACCTCCTCCTGTCCGTCCGCTCACCCCAGAGTACTCTTCTTCATCGGAGGAATCGCCAAGACCTCCGCGGCGACCGTATGAGCGGGCTGAAAACAAAGAATAGCTCCGATTTGGAACCTTGCCATCACGTAAGGAAGAGACACTTGGTGAAGGACCCTCAAAACGCAACTTGAACAATCTAGCAACGACTCCCAGAGCGCGAGTTGTTGATAGTCCTGTCGAGAATAGACCACCTCAGCCCCTTTGCTGTACAAATGATCATGGTAGCAGGGGACAATGAAGCCCTATCCGAGCTCAAGATTTCATGCCTATTCCCAGAAGAGAGGTTGGAAACCCCCGCAGAGCGGGAAGTGCTGATCCCGAGCCTATAGTAACCGTTGCAAATCTTGGGCCAATGGTTAGACAAATCCTGGCAGATAGCCGCGGACAAAGGAACGAGGATTGGGGGATTGATCGCAGCCACACCCCTTTTACTGATGACATTATAGATGTAACATTCCTGAGGCACTTCAACATGCCTCAGATGAACTGTTACGCAGGTAGATCTGATCCAATCCAACATCTAATGAGATATTCTTGGTCAATGACCGCTGCCGCAGCTTCTGATGCTGTAAAGTGCAAAGCATTCCCTATATTCTTGGAGGATGTAGCGTTATTATGGTTTACTCGCTTACCAGCAAGATCAATTTCCAGTTTCATAGAATTGAGTGAAAAGTTCGTAGAACAATTCCGCATTTATGCACAAAGGTCGAAAAGTGTGATTGACCTGTTCCTTGTCAAACAACAACCAAGTGAGAGCTTGAGGGTGTATCTGGATCGTTTCAACCTAGCCGCCACCGAAGTCAAGGATCCCCATGAGCCGACTGTTGTGGCAGACCTAATTGATGGGGTAGATAAAGATACTGAATTTGGGAGATACCTGGCCGGCAAACCACCTCATACTAGAGAATTGTTTTATGAGAAAGCAAACGTACGCTTACGTCAAGAGGAGGTATATGCTAACCGGAAGATGAAAATGGCAAATAAGGAGGAAATACAAAGTAATGTCGCCATCAAGCAAACCGGAGACAGCTCGGGAAAGGTTGAAGTCGACGTTGGGAACCGAAGCCAGGGCGGCGGCTTCCGGTCAGGAAACAATGGTAACAACAGTAATGGAAATAATCGGAAGAGAAATCGGGGGAACGATTCCCAGAGAAGGACCCGTCCCAGGTCTTTTGAAAGTTATACGCCAATAAATGATACTTTGGAGAATATATTCGTCGACTCGTACAATGTTCTCCAACATAAAAGGCCACCTCCAAGAGATTCTACGGAGAAAGAGCGTAAGACCAGGAAGTTTTGTCTCTTCCATCTGACTCACGGCCACTCTACAAATGAATGCCGTCATCTGAGAGACGTAGTTGAGAGGTTGCTCCGAGAAGGGAAGTTGGATGAGTACCGGGTGACTCCTAGAGACAGGGGGAAAGCTATTCAGACCCCGAACCAAAACCAGAATCAACCTACTGCCAGGCCAACTGTCCAGCAAAAAGGATAGGATCTTGTTATCAATACCATAATCGGAGGGCTTCATCTAGCCGGGCATAGTTTCAGGGCGATGGACTAGTACGTAAACGCAACAAAGTATCATCTTGAGGTAGGAGATTGTAGCAACCCTGAAGACAATGTCCCGGTAAAACAACAAAAGATGATGTCAGACGACGTCATTTTCCGCAACTGAGAGAGCATTGGAGTCCACGCTCCGACCGAAGATCCATTTGTAATCACAGTTCCTATTGGCCCGGCCACTGTCCATAAAGTTTTAGTGGATAACGGGAGTTCAGTCAACATTCTATTCAAAAAGACGTTCGATCCAATGAACCTTGAATTGAAAGATTTAAAGCCATGTGAAGGATGGATCCGTGGATTTAACGGGGCTTCAACTGCTCCAATGGGATATGTAGAGCTGCCGGTAACACTTGGGGAAGGAGAACGCCAGAGAGAGAGAATTCTTCCCTTCGTAGTTTTGGATATTGAATCGCCTTATAATGCCTTCTTGGGCCGACCGGCCCTAGCAAAGTTTAGAGCTTGTATAGCCCCCCGGTGCTTGTTATTGAAGTTTCCTACGGAAGCTGGTGTTGGCATAGTCAGAGGAGATCAGGTTGTTGCACATGCATGTTACATTGCAGAGCTAAAGCTACTCCGCAAAGGAAAAGATATTGAGATTAAAGACGCTTCTTCCCCCACAAGGGAGGAGACGTCATAGCAATTAAAGAGAATGACTATAGGTGAGTCGCCCAGAGAACTGCCTGAGGATATAGATCCCAGAGAGGACGAAGAGACTGGGTGTAGAATGGCAGCTCCCAACGAAACGACTGTGGATGTACCAATCGATGATAGCGACCCAGAGAAGGTCCTGAAGATTGGTTCCCAGTTGGATCCAGTTCGAGCTAAAGAACTGGCGGATTTCCTAAAAGATAACTTGGATGTATTGGCTTGGACCCACGCGGACATGTGTGGGATATCTCCATCAATCATGAGCCATTCATTGAGCATTAACCCAAAGCATCCCCCTTTAAAACAAGAAAGGCGAATGCTGGGCCCAGAGAGGTCCGCAGCCTTGAAAGAAGAAGTTGAAAAGTTAAGAAGTAACGGATTCATCAGAGACTCAACCTACCCAGATTGGATTTCAATTCCAGTTTTGATAAAGAAGGCCAATGGGAAGTGGCGTACGTGTATTGACTTTTTGGATTTGAATAAAGCCTGCCCAAAAGATAGCTTTCCGTTACCCAGAATTGATCAGTTGGTAGATTCAACGGCAGGTCATGAGCTTCTCTCTTTCATGGATGCTTATTCAGGATATAACCAGATTCCTATGCATGTTCCAGATCAAGAACACACTAGCTTCATTACTGATCCGGGATTATACTGCTACGTGGTAATGCCTTTTGGTTTGAAGAACGCAGGCGCTACATATCAACGGTTAGTGAACAGAATGTTCTATAACCAGATTGGGAAAACGATGGAGGTGTACATTGAAGACATGTTGGTTAAGTCCAGACAATCGTCCGATCACACTACAAACTTGGCAGAGATGTTTGGTATTCTTCAAAAGTATGGGATGAAACTCAACCCAACGAAATGCTCATTTGGGGTTGCATCCGGGAAATTCTAGGGATTCATTGTCAGCTCGCGCGGGAATGAAATTAATCCAGACCAGATTGCAGCAATCAGAGACATTCAGGAGCCTAGACAAATCAAAGATGGCAGAGCCTAGTGGGGAAAGTAGCAGCATTAAGTAGATTCATCTCTAGAGCGACAGACAAATGCATTCCGTTCTTCGAATTGATAAAGCGAGGAAAACGCAATTTTAAGTGGACTCCTGATTGCATTGAAGCATTTCAGAATCTACTAGATCATCTGGAGAGGCCTCCGATACTGTCTAAGCCAGTGGATCACGAGGATTTATTCGTGTATTTAGCAGTGTCGTCCCACGCGATCAGTTCAGCGTTAGTGAGAGAGGAAGACAAGGTTCAAAGGCTAGTGTACTACGTGAGCAAGAAATTGACGGCAGCTTAGCAGAATTATCCAAGGATAGAAAAGCTGGCATACAGTATGTTAATTGCATCTAGAAAGCTTCGACATTATTTCCAAGCTCATCCCATCACCGTGTACACTGATCATCCGCTCAAGCAAGTTCTACAGAGACCAGAAGCTTCTGGAAGGCTGCTCAAGTGGAACATTGAACTGAGTCAATTTGATTTGAATTTTCAGCCCCGACGATCGATACGGGGGCAAGTGTTGGCAGATTTCATAGCAGAATTTGTTGTCTCGGAGGACGACATGGTAAACGAAGAGGCTGACCCACCAAAGTTACTTCTCGATCCTAGTGCATGGAAATTGTATATTGATGGTGCTAGAAATGATAAACGATCCGGTGCCGGAGTGGTGCTTGAAACTCCCGAAAAGCGACTGATATCCTATGCTATCCGATTGGAATTTCATGCCACCAACAACGACACCGAATATGAAGCCCTGGTAGCTGGGCTAAAGATCGCAAAGGAGTTAGAGATCACAAAGCTAGACATATTTTGTGATTCCAAGTTGGTTGTAAATCAGGTCACTGGAAAGTTCCAAGCTAAGAGCCCAAGATTGATTTCGTATTTGGAGAAAGTAAAGGAGTTGCTGATAGGTTTTGATCACTACAGTATCTCTCATATTCCACGGTTAGAGAACCAACAGGCAGATAAATTAGCCAAGATGGCTAGTTCCGACGATCCTGAAGAGATCGGGCTAGCCCCAGTTGAAGTGCTTCGGTTCCCTAGTATAGATCAGATGGAAATTGATCCAGTACTAGAAACTAAGCCGGAAAGGGAGTCATGGATGACCCCTCTAAAGAATTTCCTGATGAATGGAACGCTTCCGACCAAGAAGAGCGAAAGGCGTAAAGTAATTCGTAAAGCTTCCCGATATGTTCTGCAAGGCGGAGTCCTGTATAGACAGGGATTTTCGATGCCTCTCCTTCGGTGTATAGCCCATGACGACATCAAACGTGTACTGCAGGAAGTGCACGAAGGTGAATGTGGCGATCACATTGGAGGACAAACTCTGGCAAAAAGGTGTTGCAGTATGGTTATTTCTGGCCTACCATAAACAAAGACGCGACAAAGTATGCGCGACTTTGTGATGCTTGCCAAAGATTTTCAAGGATTCCCAGGGCACCTCCTGATCAGTTAAAAACAATGACAAGTCCTTGGCCTTTCGCTATGTGGGGAATTGATATCATTGGAATCCTCCCTATAGCAAAAGGCGGAGCAAAGTTCGCCATTGTAGCTGTAGACTACTTCACCAAATGGGTTGAGGCCGAACCTTTGACTACAATTACAGCCAAGCGAGTGATCAATTTCGTTGTTAGGAACATTATTTGCCGGTTCGGGATTTCTAAGATCGTCGTAACTGACAATGGAACCCAATTTGACAGCAGCGAATTTAGGAACTTCTGCCAGAAATACCACATCGAGAAACGGTACACCTCTATGGCATATCCGCAGTCGAACGGACAGGTTGAAGCGGCGAATAAAGTGATAAAGTCCACTCTAAAGAGAAGATTGAAGCGGGCCAAATCTATGTGGGTCGATGAGTTACCCTTGGCATTATGGGCCTACAGGACGACAGATAAATCGGCAACAGGCCATACCCCCTTCTCCCTTGCTTTTGGAGCAGAGGTAGTCATCCCGGTTGAGCTAAAAGTACCATCTCACCGAGTTACTTATTACGATCCGATGACTAATAACGAGTTGATCCTTGAATCCCTAGATTCAATAGAAGAGAAGAGGGATGAAGCAGACTTGCGTGCCATGAGACACAAGCAATAGGTCGCTCGAGACTACAACAAAAAGGTTCGAGCCCGAACCTTTGAACCCGAAGACTTGGTTCTGAAGCGTGTCTTTCCGCCCCCGACTCATATGGGTGCGAAGTGGGAAGGACCATACTTCGTACTACGAAGGCTTGATAATGGAACCTTCAAGCTAGCAACCGTAGATGGAGAAGAAATCCCCAGAGTGTGGAATGCCCAACATTTGCGGCCTTATCTGACGTAAAGTCATCAGATTTATCCTTTTTGATTCATAGCACCATGTAAAAGGCATGACTTGCCTAGAATAGTCCAATGTCTTGAGAAAAGGATTATAAAGTGGACGTAGGTCACAATTTGACCGAACCACTATAAAAATATTGTGTGTCGTTTACCTTTATTTGCACCATTATTTATCTGCTCTTCTATCTTTATAAAGTTTGTTGTAAATTTCATACAGCAATTACAGAAACATGTAATTCCAGGTGCTTTCCATCTGAATGGAGAGTAACACGCAGCCAGCACGAGGAAGGTGCAATAAAGTGAATCACACCATTGATTGCGCTCTAACTCTCCAGAGCCGAGAGAAAACGTAAAGGACGCGAAAATAACATTCACATGGCAAGGCGATGCACCATGATAAGGACCGCCTTGACCAAACTCTAACCTTGGCGACCGCCAGGAGAGTATAAAAGCATCTACGATTAAGCGCTGAGAAAGAGCTCTTAACCCGCTGAAGGATCGGGGGGCGACTGAACAGCCGAGCTCGAACTCTAACCTTGGCGACCGCCAGGAGAGTATAAAAGCATCTACGATTTAGCGCTGAGAAAGAGCTCTTAACCCGCTGAAGGATCGGGGGGCGACTGAACAGCCGAGCTCGAACTCTAACCTTGGCGACCGCCAGGAGATTATAAAAGCGTCTACGATTAAGCGCTGAGAAAGAGCTCTTACCCCGCTGAAGGATTGGGGGGCGACTGAACAGCCGAGCTCGAACTCTAACCTTGGCGACCGCTAGTAGAGTATAAAAACATCTGTGATTAAGCGCTGACAAGGATGCTGGAGACTCAGCATCCCCAGAATTCCTGCCCCGTTAAAGGATCGGTGAGAAGATCATGATACGAGTTCGAACTTTAACCCACTGATGGATCGGGAAAGTATAGAGGCACCGGAGATTCGGTGCCTCAAGGACTATAATTCTACTAAAAAATTCCAAGACCTCCGTATTCAAATATAGGATGCAACATGCATAGAAATTGTTAAATTCTTTCTGTTGCTTGATTGATTTGTAATATAATTTTAGGTTTGTTATAGCCAAATGACTTGTGACTAAATATGAAGAGTTTATTGACTGCAGGTACACGATGACACAAAAGAAATAAACTTTCATTCATAAACTTCAAACCTACAAGATAAAGAGGAACCTAAACAAAAGTGAGGGCCATTCTCACAATTACATTTCATGGTCAGTGGAAAGCCTAAAATTCCTAAGGACAAAATATGAACTGATATCTGCATCCTACTTATGCTGGGGGGGAGGGGGCTATGTAGGCTTCTTGCTCTTTTTCCGCTTCCCCAACTCTTCCTTATCAACATCCGAACGATCACCTTTTTTCCTCTTCCTCTTATCAACAAGAGGCTCCGGCGAAGAACTAGAGGATTGAGAGGTTAGTTGTGAAGTTATTGATCGGGAGGAAAATCTTAGGACCAACCCAGTTTTGCGGTCGATCTCGGAAATAGGGGCACATATACTGGATCCTGTCCTCCTTTCATAAGGAGCAACTGCTGCTCCTCTTCGGCATGTTGTTCAGCCAATGTTTCCTCATCATCGCCTCCGCTTTCCTTGGTAATGGCGACTTCCTCTTCATCGCCGTCGTGGCGCCCGTCCATGTCTGTCAAAGCCTCGATGGGTTCAGCATCTTGGGGGACGTCAGCACCAACACTTGGCAGGATGTCAATCTTCTCTACCTCTGCCTTCTTTTCAGCATCCTTATCAACTGGCCTGCTACCTGTATCATGAGAAACAAATGTTATTTTGGGAGAGAATGTACTTTGCTCAGTTGATTGTCTGACAAGACGACGACAAGTGACAATTGCTTTGGCAAGTTGCGGAGAAAATATAGAGATACCTTCCGTCGATCCTCCATCCAAGCTAGCAGCAGAACCCCAGACAGCTGGAGGAGTTGGACCCAGAGGAATCAATGGATAGTCTGGATTGTATTCCTCAATTTCGGAGGCCTTGGGCTCTGTAGCTGAGCTCGGGCCTTCTTCCATTTTATCTTGGCCCTTCGCCTGAGTTTTCCCTTTATCAATTTCTTCTTGGAGTAGGCGTCTGCCTTTCTCTAAATCCTCAGGTTCATTATCCCTAAGAATGGTCCGCATCAACTCATTCTCATCAATCTCATCAACTCCTAATCGCTGTTTCTCGCTCTCAACGATTGCATCCCATATGTTGGCTAGTGTGACATGGTAGTCTGGGACCCAGGAGATGTTACGGGTCTTGATGACTTGGCCAAGGAAGTCGAACAGCATTTCTTCAAATCCTTTGATATCCTTCTCTCTCTCGAGGAGCTTTTCATTGGAAACAGTAGCCATTTCAATGGCACTTTCCACATTATTTTCAGCAAGAATAACGCGCTTCTCTGCACGCGCGAGTTGACCATTCAGAATTTCCCTCTCTTTTTCGGCCAGAGCTAAGCTATCTTTCAAGCTTGCCTTTTTTTATCCCAAGCAGCTTTTTCGGCCTCGAAATGATCCTGTGCTATTTTCAGTTCGGTGTTGGCCATCCTGAGATCTTCCACCTCTTTCTTCAATAACGCCCGCTCTTTGCTGTTAGAATCAAGCTCATTATGAAAACGTTGTCTGGCCTCCTCCATCTCTGTTTTGTAATTTTTAGCATCTCGTTGAGCCAAGGCAAGCAAAGATTGTGCATCTTCTAAGTCCTTCTCAATTTTTACCCTAGCCCTTTCATTGTTATCTATATTCACTTTGGACCTATGCGCTTCCATCTCAAGCGTTCGGATGACGTCTGAAAGATTGACAGCATGTTTCTTCATCGCCTCCTACTGCTTGGCTACATGGCGAACGTGTCCGATGACTTCAGTATCCCAATTCCTAGGGACTGGTTCCAAGGTTGGAACGAACATCATCATTTCGAAGAAGATATCGGGGAATTGTTCTCGTAATTTTTCCAGCTTGGCCTGAGTCTCAGGACCATGGATATAGTCTCGTGACCCGGGGCCACTCAAACTTTGTTGGATGGAAGGGACAATGTCAATTTTCTCCTTCTCAGAATCCTTGTTTGGATCCTTGCTTTTATTCTTGGGATCGTGGTGCTTTTTGGATTATCTGCTGTGAGAAGTTGCACTCTTCGGAGGGGTTAAGTCTTTGGGAAGTTGTTTTCCCCCTGTAGGCGGCACCGGATGACTGGGAGGCTTTCTAGAGGTTTGTTTTGATGGAGATCTGGACTGTGAAGAAGTAGGCTTATGAGAATCCCGGGACCAATGACTGTCTCCCCCTCGGTTGCTGCTACGAGCACGCTCAGGATTTGGATGAAGACTAGGTGTGCCTTTACGAAGAGAGCGATAGGAATAAGATTGTTTGCGAGACATCTTTCCTGCAAAAGAAACAAGTACATATTAAAACCTTGAATACTATTGGTATAAAAGTGTGGGGTCAGACAGTGCATGTGATTTGTGCATCCCATATAATTCCCCCTAACAGACCAGGGCCCGAAGTCAGGCTTATCTGGGTAGTCTCTCGTTCTCCGACTGGAACAGTTGTTTCCTCAGAAATAGGGAAAAATGGCTCCCCTTCGAAGTTTCCCTGTGTATATACATCATCAGGTAAAGGAATCTTGCTCAGTTCTTTAAATAATTGCTCCTCTGTTAAATCATCGGGAGCAACCGGTTCAGCCGGTAGAGAGGCCCTTGAGGAGAAACCTCCCGGAGAGACTGGGATTTCCATAGACTCGTCAGCACGGGCCTCATCTCCTTTATATACATTTAGGTCTTCGTCGTCCTGGATAATTATCGGCTACGAAATTTAGTTGTTTCTGCTGCCTGTGTCGTTCCTTCTCCCTCAGTCGGGGGCACGTATTTGTAAGGTTTGCCACCCGCACCAAGTCCAAACCTTATATCCAGAAGGCGGTGCTTGTGAAGATTCTCGTCAGTAATACATTTCTTGATCTTTAGGAAGCCGGATTTGCTTTGCAGAAGAAGGGACAGACGATTATTATACACCGAGCCTTCCGTCTTTGGAAAGGCGTGATCTGCATGGGGAAAAGAAGCACGTTAGCGCTTCGATTTCTTAAACAAGTTATTCATTCAAAGGTTTAAAATTAACTTGATTTAAGCCATCTTCTTGAACACCCGGCCTATCTCTTTATATAGAACCAATCGGCCTTGGGATCCCCTATGTTGCTATACCCGTCAGACAAGACCTTCCTATTTGCTACCGATTCGAAGAAAGAAAAATTTGGGGTTGCCGTGGAGCGATGCTTGAAAAGGTAATAAAATTTCAAATCTTTAAACGTGAGCTCAGTTTGCAGGATTTCTGCATATGCGATGTATAAAGTGTATAGGTCTGCGTAGGCATTGGGATGAAGCTGCATTGGAGCAATACCCAATCGTTTTAGGGTCTCAATGACGATTGGAGGAAACGGAGGAATAACGCCTACCCAGCACATGAGTCGGCTAATTGTCATGTACCCCTCCGAAGCCAGATGAGGTCTATCTTCGCTACCAGGTGTCCTCACATCATCCCAGGGGATCCCGTGTCTCAAGCAAATTCTCTTAAGCTTTATGTCATCAAGTTTGGAAGCTAAAGAGTTAGTGAATTTCTCTATTTCTATTGCACCAGGAATCTCGTCGGGAGCTGGGTCGTCTACTTCGGACTCCTCATCAAGCGAGGTACTCTCGGACGGATCCGATTCCATTTCTGCCTCATATTCAGATCCAAAATCCTCACCCTCTGGATTAATTGGAAGAACCTCGGGGTTGTGGTGCTCATACACCTCGGGATCCGTCTTTGTATCAGATCTTGAAGGGGAACGGTTATCCGACATTACTGTTTAGGCGAGTAAACATGAGAAATAAGAATATAATTACTCTTACCCCCGTATGTGCAAGTGCCAGTGTGTGCTTGTGCGTGCATTAAAGAAAAGTACGAAGGTCAACAAAATCATCGAGATATTGGTCGATTGTTCGCTGATAGGTTATGCACTTGTTCAGTCCAGAAAGTTCGCCTCAAAGGCTCTAACCTAACTGTCCATCGATATATCAGGTTTGAGTTGCAATGTTTATTTAACAAGTATATTACATCATTCAGATCGCATAGAAGGGATCGGGTCGCGGTGCATAGTCAGATCGTGAGGTAAACATGGACTCGCAGCGAAGTTGCCAGATCGTGGAAGAGCATCGGGTCGCGAAACTGGAGCGGATCACAAAGAGTACTCACGATCCGTTCCCTCCTCCTATGAATTACAGTTTTGCAGCGAGCCGACCCGTCGTTTGACTTAGATATCAGCTCCACACCAGCGTCTCCACGACCCGAACCAGTATCTCACCACCGTGATCTGATCCGCTTCCCCTCCTTCGCCACGATCCGACCTAAACCTCTCTTTCCTTCCCTTCCTCTTCTCCTTCCTCTCTTTTCCTTCTCCCTCGATGAACGCAAGTGATTAAACCCATCAGTCATGGCGTCCTGCCATCTTCTAGAACCACGAACATCACGAAATTCCGTCGTTTCCCCCCTCAAATCAAAAAAAAAACCAAGAAAAACGAAACAGAGATTACACAAAAGCATTTTTTTAATAGGACTACCTTATTTTGATTGGAAGGTAATCGAGTTTTTGGAGATTTAAGAAAAATTAGGGTTTCTCTCTCGAGGGATCTGGCGGCGCGATGCAGAAGGAAGAAGGAAGGTGGAAGCAAAGAGGGGTTTTGGTTTATATAGGAAAAACTGCGACCATTCGTATCCCCATTTTTGCCTCGTTCGGAACAACCGGCCCACGAGTAAAAGCCCATGACGGTCCGTTTCGATAAGGCCGCGACCAAAGAGGGCTGCTTTAACCTTGAGAAAAAGCCCGCTTGGACATCAGACCCAAACGAGCGAATCACCACGAACCGTGGCACGCAGGAGCGATCCGAACCAATGAACCATTAAAAAAAAAAAAAAAAAAAACTTTTACCAGGCAATTCGACAATGAAGTCTCCAAAAATTCCAGAGATAGAAATTACCCGATAAATAGAGACATGATTGAGGATTTAACCGATATTTATACCAATCAAGGAATGCGATTTTCCAAAGTGACATGACATTTTTAGCTGACGCAACCATGGATTTGCATCTTCCTATGAAAAGATGTTTCCATAGTTTCGAAGCATATTCCATCTCTGATAAAATATACTTCGAGGGGGAAAAATGTTGGCTAGCTTTTTGACCAAGCCACCAAGTTTCACACATAAGAAGAAAATATGAAGTTTCACGCCTTTAACCCTCGAAGACCCGATCGGATCGCCATACCCCCCTCGGTTCGTGATCGCCCCCCATTGATCATGATCCGATCCGATCCCCTAGGCTGATGGATGGTGACCAAGACCAAGTCCACCACGATCCGAGAATGCAGGATCTCGCGACACATGTCACCAACTGTCATATTGACCAATTCTTCATCAAGTTACGAACCGGTCCGAGATCTTTGGTATTCTGGCCACGTATGACCACGATCCATCACCAGAAATCAGCTATAAATAGCCCAAAGCTTGGCATTTTTCAGGATCTTTTGGGCAGTTTTGAGTATTGATTCCACCATTACTATCGCACCACTATTTCTTATCCGTTTTACTTCGAGATTACTGAGAGAAATCATAATTGTAAGAGTGAGTTTGAGAGAAATTATTGATTGTACTAGCATTCAAAGTATAATCAATTAAATATAAAGTGGAGTAGGCTCGTTAACGCCGAACCACTATAAATCCTGTGAGTTTCCTCATTTTTCTCTATTCACTACATTTAATTCTCTGCATATTATAACGATTTGGGTGTTAGGTCCAAATTTTGATCTAACACTAATCGATAAAGAAAAGTTTTTTTTGTAAACCATAATTCCTTGAGGTGTAAATTTCATTTAAGCCTGCTTATTATTTGATTTTTGAAAACGTTGGATTAATGTTTTTCCTAGATTTACACAGGATTACAGATTGACGATTCATATATAGTAATATCAAAAAGTGCCTGTTTGGAAATTATATAGGTTAATGCACCAACTGATTTTCCTGAAGCTATGTGAGAGCTCATATGCTCAATTTTTTCTGTGTAACTGCTACCTGGTACCAATATTATGGATTATTATTTGCAACACATGTTATTTGCAGTGCCAGAGGACATATGCTATATACATATAGGAGAAATTGGAGTATTTGTATCATCTTTTCTTCCTTAATACGCAGGTTGATGAGAAATAAAGATGGACGTCCGATTGCGCATACATGACTGTGTCAACTTTCAGTAATCTGTACTACTATATTAAAGCAGGGTTTTCCTTCGGGTGCGCAGAAGCCTTCGTGCTGAAAATAGGATCCGAACCGTCCCTCTACCCTCTCATCCTTTTCTCGATTTTCCTTCCACTGCCTCATTACATTCCATCTTTTTCCTCGCACACAGAAGTTAGGGAACACAAATTACCTGCCAAACTAATCTGCGATTTCCTCTCCACCATCATTTCCCCCGTCATTTTCCCATCCATCCGTCAGTTGAGTGGTCCTTCTCCATGTTCGTGTCCCAGCGCTAGATCGATTTGCCTCTAGTCTCATCTGTGTCATTCTCTATAAGGTATGCGTTCCTTCTTGCACTTCCTCCTTTTTTATATGTCGACGCCTTGATTTCGACAATCTTTCCTATTTCAATCCGATAGGAAAGCGTTAATTTCGTTCGTCGATAAGCAAAATCCAAAATATCATAACATAAACTTAATTTTAAATATGCGTGTTTTCGATTTTGCTAACATAAAATTGGTTGATTTTACCATTACAATCTACATACAATATTTCTTTCCCGTTTGGAATAGATCATAGACGAAAATATGGTAACAGAAGCAGTATTTAAAATATGCGTATTTTGAATATTGCTTTTTTCTTATACCATATCATATGGTAAGATAGGATTAAGTAATTAGAAAACTCTTGAAAGTTTAAGGAAATTGTGGGAAATCTGAATAATGCATGCATGGGCATAATTTTATCTTTATATCAATTGTAGCTCAGTATTGCTACGATAAACTTGGTTGATTTTACCATTAGGATCTGCATATAATCTTTCTTTCCCATTTGAACTAGGTCTTAGAATACAAGAAAGAGTTTGCAGAGTTAGTTTTGCAAAATAGCTTTTACTGGTACATATACGACTCACATATGTTTCTTCAGTTATACGTATGCTATTATGATGAGTTAATTACTCCATAAATTAAAGGATCATGCAATCGAGATCAACATTGGTTAACAGCTTTAGCGTACTTCTTATTTTTAGTTTTGGTTCCTAAAAAATCAATGCTATATAATGCTAACCAAGATTGATAATTTCATCTTTAAAACAATTTTAAACTATACCAAAATGAAAAACATAGATTAATCAGTTAAGTATTTTGATCTATGCTCGACCTGAGTTACACAACTAAATGTTTCTAACCTAATATAGGGCTGCATAAAAAAACAGTTTGTCACACCCCACTTCCGTTAAGGTCACTCAGAAAGGGAATGCCTTAACTTCGGTGGAACGTTATAAGTAAAAAGAACAGAAATTTACAAGACAGATATGTAAAGTAGTACTTGAAAATTTTATAACTTTATTACAGCAGAAACAGAAATAAGTTTGGTTACATCACAATATCAAAACCCAAGTACACAAATATAAGTCTTACACAAAATCCTTCAGAATGCATAATTTTAAAGCCATAACCCTAACAGAGAATACCTTAAATAGGTAGAATCAAAGGCAAGCAATATTTCAAGCACTTCAAGTAGTTGGAGCCTAAATCAAGCTCCTATGTTTCCACCCTAAGAACCTAGGGGGAAACGGAAGAAAAGAGGCGATACAAACTAGGTCAGACTTAAGTCTGGTGAGTCCAGTGACTTTCAGCATATAAACAGATAACAGTATCATGACATGTAAATAAAACTGGATGAGAGATAACCATAACAGGAGTAGCAGGTTAACAGAAGAGACAGAATGATATAGGATAATGTAATGCCCCACCTCCGCTAGGGTCACTCACAAAGGGAATGCACTAGTTTTGGAGGAGTGTTATCGAGGTAAACAATCACAGAAATATCACAAGACAATAGAAATAAAACAGCAGAAGAATCAAAAGATAAGTTTCATTACTTTCAAAAAGATTCAAAACCTTTTACATCCAAAGTACCAACTATCATTTTCCATTACAACAAGTTCTGCCTTGAATAAATAAAGAAGCATAAAACTTAAAACAACAAAAGTATCTTAATTTCCCAAAGGTAGCAGAAATGCAGCCATAGCATAGTCCAAGATCAAATCGTACATGATCTGAACCGAAAGCAAGCGAAATCCAAGCTAAGTGCTAGAGTTTCCTCCCTGAGAACCTGGGAGGGGGGACGAAAGAAAAAGAGGCGAAAGAAAACGGGTCAGTCATAAAGACTGGTAAGTCCTAGTGACTTTCAGCATAAAAACAGGTAAAGGTAACATGACATGTATAAACTGAAAGTAAACATAAGGATGCTGTCAAGATGGGCAAGATAGACTAAGATAGCATGATAAATCAAGTATAGCATCGCATGTTCAAGATTCGCTGCACCAACTGTACTAGTATCCCAAACCCATGTCATATATTAACCATGAAATGATCCCTTGGCCCAATATCATGAAATGTCTCATTTTGGGGTCCTACAGAACGATCCATTAATCGATCGGCTCCCGAAAAGTTCTAGCTCATCGTGTGTCTGTGTCATACGGCCCTATCACGAACGTAGTCACCTGTGCTAGGTCCACCATAGGGTGCCAACCACTGACACGAATCAAGCATGCACAGGTAAACCTACTGATGCCCAATGCCTGCTTTTTCAACTCCGGACTATGTGCACGACCATAGTCCGCCTGAACCTACACTGGCGCACCAACTCAGCCGTCGTTCTAGTCGCTTACAATCAGCCCAGTGAACGTGCCCCACCCTGCCTAGTTCCAGGGTACCATGATACATCTAGTGGGTTACTGCTGAAATGGACCGCGTAACTAGGGTTTCCGTCAACAGGTTAAGTGTTGTCATTTAAATTCGTGACTTAACCCCATCAGTCTAGCATGTCAAGTTGGTTAAGTGTTGTTGTTCATATTCATGGCTTAACCCTATAAATCATGTGTTAGGTTGGTTAAGTGTTGTCTTTCATGATCATGACTTAACCCTTTCATGTGGCATTAATTCATTAATGCACCCTAACCTCTCACATTAGACCTGTTGTTGTGGTCACTGGATATGCCGGGCGTTTCCGGGCAGAATTACACCACAACTCAGTCTAACCTCGGGTTTCAAGCGCGATATGACCAACTACCCACATTGGATCCTATTGTTTGTAGTCACTGGATTTGCCAGGCGGTTCTAGGTAGAATTACACTACAAACTCAACCCAACCTCGAGTTGGCCATTTTCAGGTTCTTTCTAGTGTCATGTCCATGTTCAAATTTCATGTCAAGTTTCATGTTTCAACTTATGCCTATTATCAAGTTCATGATTCATGTTCATAACCAATTCCTGTTTTGTCTAATCTACCCAAATCGTATTCCCATCGCACGTAAACGTGAATCAATCTAAATTACAAGTAAATCCAAATCCATAAATAAAGGGAATAATATCAAAACTATGATAGGAAAAAAGGACGAGCATAAAGTGATAAAAGGGATTACAAGACTAGCATGATATGACTTGAGATAATTGGTTACAACATCACTGGCATATAGAAAATAATAGGATTTCAAATCAAGCATAATAAGGTGTTAGTCATGGCATAAGGTGATAGTCCCAAACTTCTGAATAATAGACTAATTCAACATTATAGGCAAGATAATGTTATTGACATGAAAGATTTTCATTTACAACATGAATAGACCCAAACTGATTTCATAACAATATTCCCAAATGTCAAGATCCAAGATGGAAACTAGAATAGATGTGAATCGATTATCATACTTAAGTCCAATTTCACTTTATCTCATGTCCAAATTAAAATTAACAAGTTTAAATCTCAAAGTAACTAGAAATTACAGATCGTGGACTAAGAAATTGAGATGAAGAAGTTGAATCTAGAAACTAGTCATTGAATTGTTGAATCTCGATTTGATTGTAGAAGGAAAATCCCCAATTTGCGAATCTTATGTTGCTTGAAGAAGAAGGTACAAGAATTCCCTTGATTTGGTTAACTTTATTTTTAATTTAATTTTGAAGAATAAGAAGAAGCCATGTCCATTAAGAATTTGTGCAGCATAAGGTTAGAGAAGAATGGTGTAAAGAGAATTGGGCTAGGGGTTGTTTATATAGGATTAGGCGGATGAATCTAGACTGAAAACGAGACCAAAAACATCAAAAGGAACCCAGGCTCAAAACTGGGTTTTGGCACCAGGTCGACCCCCAGGTCGGCCATACGGTCGACCTAGTCCCTGGGAGGTCGACCATAGTGTCAACCCTCTGGTCGACCTGGTCCTGGGTGGGAAAATCCCCGCCCAGTCTGCACTGGGGTTTGAATACGAATTTCGAATTCGAATTCGAGCTGTTTGTCTATTCTGAAAATTCTTGAAACTTCGGAGGGTCATATCTCCCTCATACGGATTCCGTTTATCGAAAACTCGGACTCGTTTCCAAGAATAATTTCGAGACAAATGCAATGGCGCAACCCTTTTACCTTGATTCTTTATTTAAAATTTAATTCTGCCTTGATTTATGGTTTTAACATGTTGTTAAAATTCGGGTTGTTACATTCTCCCCTCCTTAAAGGATTTCGTCCCCGAAATCTTCGAGTTAAGAAGAATGAATCCTATCATCCCATCAACCATCTACTCAACCATCATCCACAAGCAACCATTGTCCTTAAAAGATTTTTAATGTTGTATGAACTTATGCAAGAGTGTGTTTATATGTACTTATCCAATGCAAAAGATCAGGCGGTTACTGATTTAGTAAACCTCCTTAATGCAAAATATGTTAGTATAATGAGTCCAATATGTATGCAAATTCCTAACATACTTTATAATCTCTACATGAGTGCACAAACATTCATTCATATGCAACATCCAAATGATAGCATATCAAGTTTCCATCCATATACAAGTATAAGCACCCATGCATATGCAACATGAAAAATGTGACTGAATCGATCTAGTGCCTAATGTGTGTTATGCAACCACGAGCAACCACTTGTAACCTCTTGCAACCATTTGCAAACATCAACCATAACATGTTTCAAATACATGTTTACATCCATAGGGTTCTACCTAAGGTTCTCAAGATAGGAACGAGAAGATAAGCAAGATAAAACATAGCATCTAGGAGAGGAAGTTAAAGATGTACCCCTAGAAGGTCCTGCTTGCAGGCCTTGCCCTTGCTTCTTAGGGAAGTTCTTGCTGAAATGTACAGTATCACCACACTGAAAGCATGCTCCCATCTTCATCTTCTTCTTTCTACAATCCTGGACCATATGCCCATCAATACCACAGAAGTTGCAGTTTATTTTCTCACATGACTTGTTGTCATTATTGTTTTTGTTGTTCTTGCCTCCTTTCTCGGAGTTTACCTTCTTGTTTTGAGACTCACTCGCCTTGACCTCCTTCTTGCCATTCTTGTCTTCTTCATTTAAGAGTGCCATGTCCACTAACTTTTCGTAAGTTGCCCCCATAAGTATATGGGTCGTGGCCAAGCTGTGAAGTGGCTCATTCAATCCCTTGACAAAATAGAGAGCCTTCTTATGAGGAGTATTCACTATGTCCAGTCCAAACCGAGCCAGCTGATTGAATTGATTGACGTACTCCCTGACCGTCATACTTCCTTGCTTAAGAGATAAGAACTTTTCCAGCTGTAGACTTCGTTCAGCTTGTGAGAGGAATTTCATCTCAAACCTTATCTTCAAATCCATCCATGTGTCGACAGGTCTTTCAGGGTTAGTGGCTTCCCACTAATAGGAAGCTTCGTCTTTGAGCAACCATACTGCCAACTGTACCTTCTGCCTATTGGTACCTCGAAGATAACGAATAGATCCTCCATTCCTTTGAGCCAGTTCCTCGCTTCTACGAATGATTCGGTTCCCTTGAAATCCTTTCCACCCATGGCCCTAAAATCTCTACACATCTATGAGAAAGAATTTGCACGAGGAGGAGGAGGAGGAACCACTGCAGCAGGAGGAGGAATATCTGTTGGGCCTGCATCGTTGGCCCTAGCCTCTAAGTACCTCCTGAACCAGCCAGGTATTGGCACGCCCTCTGGAAGATTAAGATTCCCAGACAAGCTCAAATGAAAAAGAAGAGATTCAAAACAAGGAAATAAAGGATAGTGCTAATGGCTTTTGGGGAATAGCCTTTAAATATAACAAAACTTTTCTTGAATAAACGGTGTTGAAAATAGTTTTAGAAGGTTTTAAAAACTTTTGCCCAGTCTGGTAACCTTCTGCTCTTATACCAAGTGTAACACCCCACCTCGGCTTGGGTCACTCACAAAGGGAATGCACTAGTTTTGGAGGAGTGTTATCGAGGTAAAAAATAACAGAAATACTATAAGACAAAACATAAATAAAACAGCGGAAAAATCAAAAGCTAAATTTCATTACTCTCAAAAAGAGTCAGAACCTTTTACATCCAAAGTACCAACTATCATTTTCCATTACAACAAGTTTTGCCTTGAAAAAATAAAGAAGAATAAAACTTAAAACAACAAAAGTAGCTTAATTCCCCAAAGGTAGCAGAAATGCAGCCATAGCATAGCTCAAGATCAAACCGTACATGAACTGAACCGAAAGCAAGCGAAATCCAAGCTAAGTGCTAGAGTTTCCTCCCTGAGAACCTGGGGGGAGGGAAACGAAAGAAAAAGAGGTGAAAGAAAACGGGTCAGTCATAAAGACTGGTAAGTCCTAGTGACTTTCAGCATAAAAAAAGGTAAAGGTAACATGACATGTATAAACTGAAAGTAAACATAAGGATGCTGTCAAGATGGGGAAGATAGACCAAGATAGCATGATAATCAAGTATAGCATCGCATGTTCAAGATTCCCTACACCAACTGTACTAGTATCCCAAACCCATGTCATATATTAACCATGAAATGATCCCTTGGCCCAATATCATGAAATGACTCATTTCGGGGTCCTACGGAACGATCCATTAATCGATCGGCTCCCAACAAGTTCTATCTCGTCATGTGTCTGTGTCAGATGTCCCTATCACGAATGTAGTCACCTGTGCTAGGTCCACCATAGGGTGTATCAAGCCTTAGTTGCCAACCACCGACACGAATCAAGCATGCACAGGTAAACCTACTGATGCCCAATGCCTGCTTTTTCAACTCCGGACTACATGCACGACCATAATCCGCCTGAACCTACACTGGCGCACCAACTCAACCATCGTTCTGGTCGCTTACAATCAGCCCAGTAATCGTGCCCCACCCTGCCTAGTTCCAGGGTATCATGATACATCTAGTGGGTTACTGCTGAAATGGACTGCGTAACTAGGGTTTCCGTCCAATAGGTTAAGTGTTGTCATTTAAATTTGTGACTTAACGCCATCAGTCTAGCATGTCAAGTTGGTTAAGTGTTGTCGTTCATGTTCACGACTTAACCCTACAAATCATGTGTCAGGTTGGTTAAGTGTTGTCTTTCATGTTCATGACTTAACCCTTTCATGTGGCATTAATTCATTAATGCACCCTAACCTCTCACATTAGATCTGTTGTTGTGGTCACTGGATATGCCAGGCGGTTCCGGGCAGAATTACACCAAAACTAAGTCTAACCTCGGGTTTCAAGCACGATATGACCAACTACCCACATTGGATCCTATTGTTTGCAATCACTGGATTTGCCTGGCGGTTCTGGGAAAAATTACACTGCAAACTCAACCCAACCTCGAGTTGCCCATTTTCAAGTTCTTTCTAGTGTCATGTCCATGTTCAAATTTCATGTCAAGTTTCATGTTTCAACTAATGCCTATTATCAAGTTCATGATTCATGTTCATAACCAATTCCTATTTTTCCTAATCTACCCAAATCGTATTCCCATCGCACATAAACGTGAATCGATCTAAATTACAAGTAAATCCAAATCCAGAAATAAAGGGAATAACATCGAAACTATGATAGGAAAAAAGGACGAGCATAAAGTGATAAAAGGGATTCAAGACTAGCATGATATAACTTGAGATAATTGGTTACAACATCACTGGCATATAGAAAATATTAGGATTTCAAATCTAGCATAATAAGGTGATAGTCATGGCATAAGACGATAGTCCCAAACTTGTAAATAATAGACTGATTCAACATCACAGGCATGATAATGTTATGGACATGAAAGAGTTTGATTTACAACATGAATAGGTCCAAACTGATTTCATAAATATTCTCAAATGTCAAGATCCAAGATGGAAACTAGAATAGATGTGAATCGATTATCATACTTAATCCAATTTCACTTTATGTCACGTCCAAATTACAATTAACAAGTTTAAATCTCAAAGTAACTAGAACTTACAGATCGTGGACTATAGATTGAGATGCAGAAGTTGAATCTAGAAACTAGCCATCAAATTGTTGAGTCTCGATTTGATTGTAGATGGAAAATCCCCAATTTGCGGATCTTATGTTGCTTGAAGAAGAAGGTAGAAGAATTCCCTTGATTTTATTAACTTTATTTTTAATTTAATTTTGAAGAAGAAGAAGAAGCCATGTCCATCAAGTATTTGTGCAACATAAGGTTAGAGAAGAATGGTGTAAAGAGAATGGGGCTAGGGGCTGTTTATAGATGATTAGGGGGACGAATATAGACTGAAAACGAGGCCAAAAACATCAGAAGGAACCCAGACTCAAAACTGGGTTTGGCACCAGGTCGACCATTGGGTCGACCTTGTCCCGGGGAGGTCGACCATAGTGTTGACCCCTAGGTCGACCTTGTCCAGGGAGGAAAATTCCCGCCCAGTCTGCGCTGGGGTTTGAATTCGAATTTCGGATTCGAATTTGAGCTGTTTTTCTGGTCTGAAAATTCTTGAAACTTCGGAGGGTCATATCTCCCTCATACGTACTCCGTCTCGAAAGCTCAGACTCTTTTCCAAGCAGAATTTTGAGATGAACGCAATGTCGCAACCCGTTTCCATTGATTCTTTATTTAAAATTTAATTCTGCCTTGATTTATGGTTTTAACATGTTGTTAAAATTCGGGTTGTTACAGATTAAACTAAGCTTCTTACTGGGTTTTCGCTCCTCTACACTAATACTAGTATAACAGAATTAAGTGTTGTCCTAATGTATAAACAGAAAACAGAATGATCTCTTCAGAAACTCGATGCTAGAAATGGGCCTTTACCACCCTAACAGAGATAGACGTTCAAAAATGGAATGCTAAAAATGGGCCTTTACCCCCCGAATAGGGACAGACGGTATGGAAACAGAATGCTAGTAATGGTCCTTTACCACCCGAACAGAGACAGAAACAGAATAACCCCTACGGAAACAGAATATTAGAATTAGATGTACACTAGTAATGGGCCTTTACCACCCCAACAGACAGTACCACATAGAAACAGACATGTGTTACCACCCCAATAGAAATAGACGGTACCCCAACAAAAACAGATAGAACTAAGTGTACCCTAAATTCTACCCTAAGCGATCGGCTCCCTAATACATAAATACCCTATGCCGGCCACACAGAATGGTGTATCACTCCCCAAAGTGGCAACCTATGGACATAGACCTATTTACAGATGTCACGGTGTCTTACATCCTCAGAGTAGACCGGATCCATGCGCGCACATGACCCGGTTGGAATGCGCAATCAACACCCCTCGCCATTATCAGAGTGAACCTCTTATAATTAGTTCTTTAAGCGTGCCCTGGACCCCTACCTAGTGTTGGGTCATAATTTTTCATACCAGAATGGGTTACTGACTAATATGGGTCCCAAACAACAAATGACACAAGTAATTACCCCTCCTAACCTTGTGTCCCCTGACTAACAGATTTTCAGATTAACTTGCTTATAGATTTTAGATGTACAAAGTCTTGATTAACTAGTTCTCAGATCAGAAATACATGTTAACAAGTTTTCAAACTAACGGATCAGATATACAGATTAACAAGTTTTCTGACTAACGGATCAGATATACAGATTAACAAGTTTTCAGACTAACGGATCAGATATATAGATTAACAGACTAACAAATTATTTCACATAACCTTGATTTGGGCCTACAGATTTCCAAATGGATTTATTAGATTCATCAGTCTAGTTGTTTATCCACCCAATACGTTTTAGGTATCATATTTACACTAGATGTGCATTAATTAATTACTAATGCACATACCTCTCACATTAGGTCGGTAGCTTGTGGCCGCTGGATGTGCCGGGCAGTTCTGGGTAGACTTCTGCCACAAGCCAGACCTAACGTCGTGTCTAAGCATCTTTATGCCTACGATCTCTCATATTAGACTGACAGTTTGCGGTTGTTGGTTAAGCCGGTTGGGTCCGGGCAGGATTCTACCGCAAACAAAGTCTAACCTCGTGTCTTAACTTTCTTATTTTTAGCTAAATTATTCATTCACAGATTATGCCAATATCTGACTAATTATGCCAATTCAACAAATTAACTTCTTTACAAGTTACAGCAGATTATCCAAAGTTCTATTAACATGTTTCGCTCAATTTTAGATCGAGCCTACAGATTTTCATACCCCAAATTACCGTATTCGGTTTCAACAGATTTAGCAGATTAGACAATTTAACAAATTTAATCATCCCTTAAAATTCCATTGACATACCTCACCTAATCATAAAATTAAGCCTAATTTTACATGCCCAATTTATGGTCACAATTCACAATATAACATACGCCCTAAATTCTAGTTAAATTTGCATCATATGGAATATTCTCTAAAAACCCCAAATCATGATGCACAATATAAATTATGCTAAATTATAGTCATTGATTACCGCGTATGTCAAATATCCAAAAGTCCGAATCAGGCGTATTGTAACAACCCACCTCTGTTAAGGTCGCTCACAAAGGGAATGCCTTAACTTTGATGGAGCACTTTAGTAGAAAGAACAGAATATTACAAGACAGATAAGTAGTACTTGAAAAATTATAACTTTATTACAGCAGAAGCAGAAATAAGTTTGGTTACATCTTTCAAAATCACAATACCAAAACCCAAGTACACAATTATCAGTCTTATACAAAATCCTTCAGAATGCATAGTTTTTAAAGCCATAATCCACAACATAAATGCCATGGAAAGATAGAGTCGAAGCCAAGCAATACTTCAAATACTTCAATCAGAGAGAATCTGAATCAAGCTCCTATGTTTCCACCCTGAGCACCTGGGGGTAACGGAAAGAAAAGAGGCGAAGCAAACTAGGTCAGACATAAGTCTGGTGAGTCCAGTGACTTTCAGCATATAAACAAATAATAGTATCATGACATGTAAATAAAACTGGATGAGAGGTAACGTGACAGGAATAGCAGGTTAACAGAAGAAACAGAATGATATAGGCTAAGCTAAGCTTCTTACTTGGTTTTCACTTCTCTGCACTAATACTAGTATAACAGGATTAGGTGTTACCCTAATGTCTAAACTGAAACTGAAACGGAAACATAATAATCTATACAGAAACAGAATGCTAGTAATGGGCCTTACCACCCAAACAGACAGAAGGTACAGAAATAGAATACTAATAATGGGCATTTACCACCCAACAGAGACAGAGGATACAGAAATAGAAGCAGAAACGGAGCCAGAGACGGAAACAAAATAATCCCTATGGAAAAAGAATGTTAGAATTAGGTGTACACTAGTAATAGGCCTTTACCACCCCAAAAGACAGTACCACGCAGAAACAGACAGGTGTTACCACCCAATAGAAACAGACGGTACCAACAGAAACAGACAAAACTAAGTGTACCCTAAGTCCTACCCCCAAGCAATCGGCTCCCTAACACATAAATACCCTGTGTCGGCCCCACAGTAGGGTGTATCACTCCCTAAAGTGGCAACCTATTGGCACAGAACTATTTATAGATGTCATGGTGTCTTACATCCTCAGAGCAAACCGGATCCATGCACGCACCTGACCTGATTGGAACGCACCATCAACACCCCTCGCCATTATCAGAATGAACCGCTTATAATTAGTTCAGTAAGCGTGCCCGGACACCTACATAACATGGGGTTAAAGTTTTTGATACCAGAAAGGGTTACTGACTAATATGGTTCCCAAACAACAGATGATACAAGTATTTCCCCTCCTAACCTTGTGTCCCCAGACTAACAGATTTCAGATTAAATTTTTTAAAAGTTTCAGACATACAGAGTTCAGATTTTACAGTTAATAGATCAGACAATCAAGTTAACAAGTTTTTAGACTAACGGATCAGATGTACAATTTTAACAGACTTACAAATTGTTTAACTATGTATTGAGCCTAGAGATTCACGAAATGGGTTTGTTAAATTCATCAGGCCAGTTGGTTTAACCCTATCCACCCAACACATTTTAGACACCATATTTATCTCAGATTTGCATTAATTAAATATTAATGCACAGACCTCCCACATTAGGTCGGTAGATTGTGGTCGCTGGATATGTCGGGCGGTTCTGGGCAGACTTCTGCCACAAGCCAGACCTAACCTCGTGTCTAAGCATATTTTAGTTATGTCTACGACCTCTTACATTAGACTGACAGTTTGCGGTCGCTGGTTAAGCCGGTTGGTTCCGGGAAGGCTTCTACTGCAAACACAGTTTAACCTCGTGTCATAGCCACTTTATTCCATTACAGAAAATATCAGACTAATTATGTCCATTTAACAGATTAAACTTCTTTATAGGTTACAGCAGATTAATCAAATTTCCACGTTTTACAAAATCTTAGATCGAGCCTACGGATTTTCATACCCAAATTACAATTATTCAGCTTTCAAAAGATTAGGCAATTCAACAGATAACATATCTAGCAGATTAGGCAATTCAATAGATTTAGCAGATAACAGATCTAGCAGACTAGGCAATTCAACAAATTTAGCAAATAACAGATTTAGCAGATTAGGCAATTCAACAGATTTAGCAGATAACGGATTTAGCAGATTAGGCAATTCAATAGATTAAACAATTCTAAAATTTTGTTTACATATCTTGAGTAATCATAAATTAAGCCTAAATTTACATGCCTAAATCATGGTCATAATTCATAATACAACATATGCCCAAATTTTTAGTTAAACTTTGCACAGTACTAAATATTCTCTAAAAGCCCCCAAATCATGATATACCATATGAATTATGCCAAATTATAGCCTTTAATGCCAAATATCCAAAAATCCACTTTTAGGCGTATTCACATTGATGGTTATCCTATTATAATATAAGTCTCTATGATTAAGTCACATATTCCTTTTTCAAGTCATAAATCATTACATAATATTTACCCAAAAAAACTAGATCTTTAAATTATAATATTTCAAAATCAGATCTTAATTTTAATATGCATTATGTCCCCAAGTTTCAAGTCACATGTTATCATACAATGATTCCTCTTCTTCCAAATCACAAAATATGCACAGATCTAGATCTAATTTACAACATATGTCCCTTTTCTCAAATTAGTCATAGATCAGTCATGTCCAATTATGCATCATTCATTATTTTTTCCAAAATTTAGCATTCGTGCGTTAATCTCTTATGAGATTTGGCTTAGGCTCGTGGTAGCCTGGCTATAGAGCAGAAAGAAGAAAGAGATACATAATAGTCACAGAAAAACAGATCTGATAGGTAAGAATATGCATAACCTCAGATTCAAAATTATAACCATGTCAAGATCATAATAAAAGTTTATATCTGAAAATAACCGTTCTCATAAAAAGGGAACGATTCTTGTATTATGGAATCTGTATTCTGACACTGAATAGCTCTCCTTTGACGTAGACTACCGATTAGACTAGAAAATAGTTCTCTTTTAATTCTATTCAGATTAGAAGAAGATGCACTAGTTCTAATTTTGATTCCAGCAGAGTACCGACGCCATTATTTTATTTTAATAAGAATAGAGGCAGAGTATAGACAAAATGAAATTGTGTGGAGAGAAAGTGAGGTTTAGGGGTGTTTAAATAGTTTAGAGCTCATGAATCCGGTCAGAAAGGCGTCCAGGTGCAAAAAAAATGGATCTGTCTCCAGATCTAGAAAAGGGGAGGGGGAGGTCGACCCTAAGGTCGACTCTAGTGTTGTCCTGTGTACCCAGGTCGACCCCCAAGTCGACCCTAGTGTTGACCTGGGTCTTGGGCGGGAATTTTTCCCGCCCAGCCTGGGTGTCTGTTTTGAATTTCGAATCTCCATTTCTTTTTTTTTTCGTTTTTTCCTTTTTGAATTTCGGACTAGTTTTTATTGAAACTTCAGAAGGCCATATCTTCTTCATACGGAGTCCGATTTACGCAAACTTGGACTCTATTCCAAGCAGAATTTCGAGACAAACGCAATGGCTTAACCCGTTTCCCTTAATTATTCTGCTACAATTTAATTATTCTCTGATTTGTTACTCTCATGTTCACAGAAAATACTGGGTTTTCACGTATTCACATTTATAATTGTCCCTATTATAATATAGGTTTTTCAGGCCTAAATCACATATCCTTTTCTTCCAAGTCATAGATCGTTATATAAAATACGCCCCAAACCTAGATCTTACATTACAGCATGTATTATGTCCTCAAAATCAGATCTTGAATTACAACATGCATTATGTCCCCAAATTACAAGTCATATGTTGTTATACAATAATTCTCCTTCTTCCAAATCGTAAACCGTCATATATAGTATGCCTAGATCTAAATCTTAAATTACAACATATAACCTTTTCTTAAATCAGTCACAAATCAGTTATGTCCAATTATGCATCATTCATTATTTTCCCCAAATTTAGCGTTCGTGCATCAATCTCTTATGAGATTTGGCTCAGGCTCGTGGTAGCCTAGCTATAAAACAGAAGGAAGGAAGAAATACAGAATAATTACAATAATATTAATAAGATAGATCTACATAGAAAAACAGATCTGATAAACAGGAATAAGATAGATTTACACAGAAAAACAGATCTGATAAACAGGAATAAAATAGATCTACACAGAAAAACAGATCTGATAAACAAGAATATGCATAATCTCTAATTCAGATTTATAACCATGTCAAGATCATAATTAAATTTCATATATGAAAATAATTGTAGTCACCTTGGTTGGATTCTAAAAGAAAAAGGGTTGTGGTTGTTCTTTTTTAATCCTATTCAGATTGGAAGAAGAAGGAGCACTTGTTCTAGCTTAGGTTTCAGCAGAGTAGCGACGCTATTGATTTATTTTAATATGAATTAGGGCAGAGTATAGGCATAATGAAATTGTGTGGAGAGAAAGTGAGGTTTGGGGGTGTTTAAATAGCTTAGGAGCAACGAATATGGTCATAACGGGCGTCTAAATGCAGAAAAATGAATCTATCCACGGATCTGGAAAAGGGGGAGAGGTCGACCCCTAAGTCAACCCCATGGTCGACCTGCTCTACCCAGGTCAACCCCCAGGTCCACCCCCGGTCGATCTGGATCCTGGGCGGGAATTTTCCCACCCAGCCCGTGTGCGTGTTTTGAATTTCGAGCTTTGAATTTTGAATTCGGGCTGGTTTTTATTCTAAATCCCTGAAACTTCTAAGTGTCATAACTTCTTCATACAGAGTCCGATTTACGCAAACTCGGACTCTATCTTAAGCAGAATTCCGAGGCGAATGCAATGGCGTAACCCATTTTCCATAATTATTCTTTAAAAATTAATTATACTTTGCTTTGTTACTTTTATGTTTAGAAAAAATACGGGGTGTTACATTCTCCCCTCCTTAAAGGATTTCGTCCCCGAAATCACAAGTACCCCCATGTCCCGGGCCGTCGTAATTTCTAATGTTGTATGAACATATGCAAAAGTGTGTGTATATATCTCTTATCTAATGCAAAGATCAGGTGGTCTACTGATTCAGTTGACCTCCTCAATGCGAATTATGTTAGTGCCAAAAGTCCAATTATATATGTAAGAAATCCTACTTGATACACATCATTTCTATGTGAGTGCATAATCATTCATCCAAATGCAACATCCATGTGATGAGTCAATCATTTTGCATCCACAAAAATTGAAAAATGCACACACATCCATATGTAGTATGAGAGTGTTTTTGAGCCAATCTAGTGCCTAGTGTGTGTGTGTGTATGCATCCATGAGCAACCACTTGCATCCACTTGCAACCATCAAATATAACATTTTTCAAACACATGATTACACTCATTAGTTTCTACCTAAAGGTCGAACACTCGATCGATAGGATACAGCCGAATGATAGAAGCAAGTACAATTAAAACAAAAGTTTTGTTCCCATTAGACATCGGTTAAGAGAACGAATCCCTAAGTATCAACCCCGAAGACCGAAATCAACATCAGATTGACAATTCGAGAATTACTCCCATTAAACAATGTCAAAACTGGAAATCTACTTCACGCTTCGAGTAAAAACCCCTATCCTTTTCAGAAATATTCAGATACTTACAGACTACTGGTACAGATCATATTATCAAATGATTCTTAGGAAACTAAGCATGATAAAACCCCACCATATCCCACAAAACTCAGAATGTATGCGTCATAGTCAACTTAATGCGCAACACACATACCATTAAACCCCAACCTATCACAAACAAATGAGTCGTAACCCTTATGGGGTTTGAAACTATAGCGGGATCAGAAACAAGACTAGTATTAAAGTGCAAAGAATCAACTACAGAATTAAAATGCCAGAATGATCAGATAAGGAAACTAAATTGTCTACAGAAAATTTTCCACATCTATCCTGTCCACCAACTACGAGAGCATTCACCTACCTTCCATAAAATTGTGCCCTTTGCCCTTGCCTTTTGGGGCAATCCTTAATTAGATGTCCTGTCTCACCGCACTGAAAACAACCAGTCTTCTTACATGTTAACAAGTCTTTCCCTAAAGTTTCCCCCAACGCGCGGAAAATCCTACGAAGCTCGAAAGATGATTAGCCGTAGGAGATATTACTGTGGCTACAGATGGAAGTTAGGCAATTCTTTGCCCTTCGACAGGCGCCGTAGTCTCATCATGCCTATAGAACCATGTCGCGATGAGGTTAACTCCCAGAAAGACGAGAGCCCCGGAGACTCGGAAAAGAAGGAAACATGGATTAAACATAAAATCAAAAGATAAATATATGGCTTTGGGGACTATGTTTTTCAAAATAAACTTTCCTTTTGAAAATACTTCCTTTTTAAGACCTTTTTGAAAATAGTTTTCAAAAACTTTTATCTAATCTGGTAACCTTCAGCTCTAATACTAAGTGTTACACCCCACTTCCGTTAAGGTCACTCATAAAGGGAATGCATTAACTTTGGTGGAACGTTATAAGTAAACAGAAAAAAAATTTACAAGATAAATATGTAAAGTAGTACTTGAAAATTTTATAACTTTATTACAGCAGAAACAAAAATAAGTTTGGTTGCATCACAATACCAAAACCCAAGTACACAAATATTAGTCTTACACAAAATCCTTCAGAATGCATAATTTTAAAGCCATAATCCCCAACAGAGAATGCCATAAATAGGTAGAATCAAAGCCAAGCAATATTTCAAGAACTTCTAGCACTTCAAACAGTTGGAATCTGAATCAAGCTCCTATGTTTTCACCCTGAGAACCTGGGGTGAAACGGAAGAAAAGAGGCGAAACAAACTAGGTCAGACATAAGTCTGGTGAGTCCAGTGACTTTCAGCATATAAATAGATAACTGTATCATGACATGTAAATAAAAATGGATGAGAGATAACCATAACAGGAGTGGCGGGTTAACAGAAGAGACAGAATGATATAGGCTAAACTAAGCTTCTTACTTGGTTTTCACTCCTATGCACTAATACTAGTATAACAGAATTAGGTGTTGTCCTAATGTCTAAATAGAAAACAGAATGATCTCTTCAGAAACTCGATGCTAGAAATGGGCCTTTACCACACTAACAGAGAAAAACGTTCAGAAACAGAATGCTAGTAATGGGACTTTACCGCCCGAACAAGGACCCGCGGTACAGAAACAGAATGCTAGTAATGGGCCTTTACCACCCGAACAGAGATGGGAACAGAATAACGCCTACGGAAATAGAATATTAGAATTAGTTGTACACTAGTAATAGGCCTTTGCCACCCCCAACAGATGGTACCGCATAGAAACAGACAGGTGTTACCACCCCAACAGAAACAGACGGTACCCCAATAGAAACAGACAGAACTAAGTGTACCCTAAATTCTACCCCAGGCGATCGGCTCCCTAATACATAAATACCCTGTGCCGGCCCAACAGAAGGGTGTATCACTCCGTAAAGTGGAAACCTATAGACGCAGACCTATTTACAGATGTCACGGTGTCTTACATCCTCAGAGCAGACCGGATCCATGCACGCACATGACCCGGTTGGAAGGCGCCATCAACACCCTCGCCATTATCAGAGTGAACCTCTTACAATTAGTTCTATAAGCGTACCCTGGACCCCTACCTAGTGTTGGGTCATAATTTTTGATACTAAAAAGGGTTACTGGCTAATATGGGTCCCAAACAACAGATGACACAAGTAATTACGCCTCCTAACCTTGTGTCCCTAGACTAACAGATTTTCATATTAACTTGCTTATAGATTTCAGATGTACAAAGTCCTGATTAACTAGTTCTCAGATAAGACATACATGTTAACAAGTTTTCAAACTAATGGATCAGATATACAGATTAACAAGTTTTCGGACTAACGGATCGGATACACAGATAAACAAGTTTTCAGACTGACGGATCAGATATATAGATTAACTGACTTACAGATTGTTTCACATAACCTTGTATTGGGCCTACAGATTTCCAAACGGGTTTATTAGATTCATCAGCCCAGTTGATTTAACCTTATCCACCCAATACGTTTTAGGTATCATATTTATCCTAGATTTGCATTAATTAATTACTAATGCACAGACCTCTCACATTAGGTCGGTAGCTTGTGGCCGTTGGATGTGCCGGGCGGTTCCGGGCAGACTTCTGCCACAAGCCAGACCTAACCTCATGTCTAAGCATCTTTATGCCTACGACCTCTCTCATTAGACTGACAGATTGTGGTTGCTGGTTAAGCCGATTGGGTCCAGGCAGGTTTCTACCGCAAACAGAGTCCAACCTCGTGTCTCAGCATTCTTATTTTTAGCAAAATTATTCATTCACAGATTATGCCAATATCAGACTAATTATACCAATTCAACAAATTAACTTCTTTACAAGTTACAGCAGATTATCCAGAGTTCTATTAACATGTTTTGCTCAATTTTAGATCGAGCCTACAGATTTTCATACCCCAAATTACCGTATTCAGTTTCAACATATTTTGCAGATTAGACAATTTAACAAATTTAATCATCCCTTAAAATTCCATTGACATACCTCACCTAATCATAAAATTAAGCCTAATTTTATATGCCTAATTTATGGTCACAAATTACAATATAACATATGTCCCAAATTTTAGTTAAATTTGCGTCATATAGAATATTCTCTAAAAGCATTAAATCATGATGTACAATATAAATTATGCCAAATTATAGCCGTTGATTACTGCGTATGTCAAATATCCAAAAGTCCGAATTAGGCGTATTCACATTTATAATTATCCCTATTATAATATAGGTTTTCAGGCTAAATCACATATCCATTTCTTCCAAGTCATAGATCATCATATAAAATACGCCTCAAACCTAGATCTTACATTACAACATGTATTATGTCCTCAAAATCAGATCTTGAATATTAACATGCATTATGTCCCTAAATTACAAGTCGTATATTGTCATACAATAATTCTCCTTCTTCCAAATCCTAAACCGTCATATATAGTATGCCTAGATTTAAATCTTATATTACAACATATACACTTTTCTTAAATCAATCACAAATCAGTTATGTCCAATTATGCATCATTCATTATTTTCCCCAAATTTAGCGTTCGTGCGTCAACCTCTTCTGAGATTTGGCTCAGGCTCGTGGTAGCCTGGCTATAGAACATAAGGAAGGAAGAGATACAAAATAGTTATAATAATATTAATAAGATAGATCTGAACAGAAAAGTAAATCTGATAAATAGGAATAAGATAGATTTACACAGAAAAACAGATCTGATAAATAGGAATAAAATAGATCTACACAGAAAAACAGATTTGATAAACAAGAATATGCATAATCTCCAATTCCGATTTATAACCATGTCAAGATCATAATTAAATTTCATATATGAAAATAACTGTACTCACCTTGGTTGGATTCTAAAAGAAAATGGGTTGTGGTTTTTCTCTTTTGATCCTATTCAGATCGGAAGAAGAAGGAGCACTTGTTCTAGCTTAGGTTTCAGCAGAGTAGCGACGCCATTGATTTATTTTAATATGAATTAGGGAAGAGTATAGGCGTAATGAAATTGTGTGGACAGAAAGTGAGGTTTGGGGGAGTTTATATAGCTTAGGAGCAACGAATCTGGTCATAACGGGCGTCTAAATGCAGAAAAACGAATCTGTCCACGGATCTGGAAAAGGGGGGGAGGTCGACCCCATGGTCGACCTGTTCTACCCAAGTTGACCCCCTGGTCGACCTGGGTCCTAGGCGGGAATTTTCCCACCCAGCCCGGGTGCGTGTTTTGAATTTTGAATTCGGGCTACTTTTTATTCTAAATCCCTGAAACTTCTAAGTGCCATAAACTTTTTACTACAGAGTCCTACTACGCAAACTCGGACTCTATCTCAAGCAGAATTCTGAGACGAACGCAATGGCGTAACCCATTTTCCTTAATTCTTCTTTTAAAAATTGATTATACTTTGTTTTGTTACTTTTATGTTTATAGAAAATATGGGGTGTTATGCAGCTCCTTATTGATTTACTTTACTATCTAATTATTAATTATCAGTTACCTGAAAATTTCTAGATGAGTTCATGATGTTGAACAAATATAACATGAAACAAAGAATTGTTATGCACAAGACAAAGCTCTTTTTAGAACTAACACAGAAAACAATGAACAGGAAACGCTTTTTTTAAGTGTAATGCAATGAGAATGTAAACCAAAATGTAGTTTTTTTTTTGGGAATTGAATCCAACAAATAATAGAAGAACGAAGCTAAATCTAAATGATGCAAGGAAACAAGATTGAGGTTAACTAGGAAAGCAACAATTGCAAGAAAGATGATTTTTTTTAACTGAAAAAGAGAAAACCAAACGAAGGTTTTAAAATAAGTTATTAGTTTTTTCCCATAGTTGTTGGTTGGTTATTCTACAAGAGTCCATGATTTGTCTTGCATTTCGTATTTTTAATTTAACCATTTTATTTATTCGTACTCTTTTTTAAATTATCTTATAATTAATTTTGTGAGTGCAATGGGAGTCCTTTGGTTAGGTTGTTTGTAATTTAAATTTGATGTTAACCACGTTTTATAGGCAAGCCACCATATGTCATTTGTGAAGCTCTATTTATCCATTTGTGCGACTTTACTATTTCATGAATGGAAGCTTGGTTATTTGATGAACGTGCATTTCTCAGCTTTTTTATACCACTAATCAAAGGTGCAATTTCAATTTATTTCATACTATAAACTGGTATGCCTGGAAATATGAACAATTTTCTAGCTCTTTAAATCCTTTTCGAGTAAATTTCCACCTTACAGTTATATGTTAGACATCTATATATCATTGTAATTGCAGTTATGAGTACTATTTTCTATTTGGATGTCATTTTCTTCCACTTTTATTTCCATCATTCGGTTTTTGAAACAGTCAGATAATACAATTAATATGTGGTATACATTTTTATGTGATACACTATTTTTGTGTACATTCTGAAATTCACTACTACACTACAGTATACTTTTTTTTTTTACAACTACACAATTGAAGATTTCTGGGACTATCATCAGTAGTTTAATTTTTGTTGAAAGATGATTTAGTTAAGTACTATATTTGACATATATATTTTCAAGTACCGAATCAACTCTATGTTATTGAAAATGCAGCACTAATATATTTTTCATTTCTACAGGCTAATTTTTTTTTCAGCAGGTTGAAACCACTACCAGAATGGTTACTGTATGTTTGTATATCTAATCATGCATTGTTTATTTAGAGCATGTCTACCCACATATTTCAATCCCAGCATACTGTTACACATATAAGTATATTTGGTTTACTGTAAATATTTTTTTTAAAGTTTTTCATTAATATTTTCACTTTCATCTTTAGATGGATAGCTTAACTATAGTTCAGGATAAGCTTACTTTTATACGTATACCATGACTTATTCTGAGTTTTAATAACGACCGGAACTGAAACACGAAACAATGATTCAGAAACTAAACACAACTTTGCAAATGCCAAAATGAAATGGCCGAAAGCTTACTAAATCTGAATTGAAATTTTGCTTTATATTGAATTTGTCTTAAAATGTAAATTGAGTATGAATCTTTGATCATTTTGCAATTTAAATCTCAGATCGCCGCTGAATGTTAAAAAATAATCAAACTTCATTACAATATGTTCGTTCAAATCTGTAATAGTGTTTGTTATTAATTCCAATCCATTAGTACTTTCTTTATTCACTAACTGGGTGCCAAATTTGCCGGTAGTACTGATTTATGGGGAGAAGCCGTATTTTGAATTGACATAATATGCCTATGTGCATATTTTAACTGCTATAACTTTTGCGGTACTTTATGCAGTGATATGGAGAGCGCAAATATAGTATTGAATGCTGGACATGAAGGAATAAAATTTTGGGATATTAGGTATGCAATTTTACACACACACATACACATATACATGCATACATAGTAAGGAGAATTAAAATAAAATAAACTGTAGCCAGTTAAATACTCCTAAATCCAGAAAGGATTTTCGTCTCAATTTTTATGGTCAGTCCCATTACTTTATTTTCTCGAGCATATTTTAATTTCTCTACATGCAATATTGTTTTTACTTATGTTCTTGATAACTTACATATGCTAATTTGGCAGAATTCAATGATCTACACGTAGAAGGAAGGGACAACTATAAGTCAGGTATATATTCTCCATTATATCAGTTAATATGATTTAAATTATTTAGATATGTTAATTTTTAATAAATATTTCCATATTTTCAGTTGCATCGAGTCAAATAGTTTTATTTTATTTCTAGATTATTGTTAGTTGTGGGCATGAATAAATTGAGCTTTCTAACTAATTCCCATGTCTGAGTCTTTTGCAATTTCGCAAAATGATTTGAAGGGGATTGTTTGGGACGAGTTCAGTATATAATGAAATCCTTTCCAAGATAAACAATATATATTTAGATGTACAACAAAAACATGTGCAATTATAGCCTTATCGATATATGCATATTGTATGAAATATATTCCAATTTACTTATCACTCACTCTTAAGCTTACTGGGAGAAATACCATTTTCAGAAGCTATTGATGTGAGATGATTTTCAACTGGAAAAATAAAAGCTTAGTGAACATTGGTTAGTTTGCCATTTTTTTAACAACAATTCTTAATTTAGATTCATAAATCGCTTATTTTGATTCTTCATTGGCTTCGTACAAATACATAAACATATTTTTTAAACAAAAATATGAGTTACATATCCAAGTGATGTTAAGGCTTTGATTTTTTTAAAAGCTTAGTTGTGAACTGATTTCCATTTCATGAAAATTTTACACCATGTGGCTTTATTTGACTGGGTTATGTTTGTTCTTCTATGTCCTTTATTATATTGTATGTATATATGTCTTTGAAAGTTCGTTTGACTTTTTACCTTAAAAAAATTCAAGATTAAAAATGATATTTGATACAATTTTGATAAGTAGGTTTCCACATATTTAGATATAACAGTTGAAGTTTTTCCACTATTGTCAGCTTTACTGAAAACAACTTAAGTTTTTGAATTTGAAATAAACGTTTTAATGAACTTCTTATACATTATCTTAGAAATGCTAATGATACTCAGCATATTACTTTCATAGGTAATAACATTACATAAGCTTACATATGCATAAGAGGATGCATATACTTATACTTTCACTGTTGCTTTATTATATATCATCGTGTTCTCTAACATGATTGTCTTTCTTCAATTAAAGGTAAAGTATAACAGATTGGATTTTCACAACAATCAGCTAAGTATAGGTGAGATGTATGGAACTTATGGGCATGGAGGATTCTTCAGATATGTTGTGACATTTTGGTCAGAAAAGGGAAGCTCAACAGGTAGTGCTTGAAGGAGTACAGCGTCAACTAGGGGAGTGTGCGTAAAATGAATTCTGCTTAGATTTGCACCTCATGTCATCAGGTGTTGTACAAGCTATGCTTGGCTTCTTTGCATTCGCACTATTGTTTATCTAGGAAGGCAGCTCCCTGAAGTACTGAGCATTTTGAGAGGATGGGGAAAGCACATCAAAGTCGAGCTTTGCAATTGTGATATGCTTTTTGTACATGCATTTTGAGATTTTTTTTCTTTTTTGGATGGGAGGTTGATGATCAACATTGGAATTGTATTTGTTTCCTGGACTGTATTAGTGATGCTCTGTACGGTTGTCCTTGACCTTACTAGTAAATAAAAAAAGAAAATAATAAGAAGTTATGTGCTTCCCGCTGATTTTAAATCTAGCCTGCTTAAGTTTTCCACTTGATGCAATGGTGATTATTTGCTTGATCAGTCTATGCAGGTGCCTAAGTGTAAATTTCCAAAATCCGGTTTATCTTTATTTCTGTGCTCCTGTTTAGTTCTCTTCCGTACTCGAGCAATATGCCAAGCAGTTTTACTAACATATACACTTATGTCCACCGCAAGCTTATTGAACATATCCCTACCAAAATTATCACATAATTACCCATGTGTGAAGCACGGGTTCCAAGCTAGTTATTTAATTAGTAATTAATGATCCTATACTCGTTTTGGAAAAATGCTTTCAAAAATATATTTTTGGTAAAATATTGATAAAATGATCGAAAATCGTTTTATCAATAAATGGCTATTTTACCAGTAAAATTTGTTGAAAATTTCAGTGAATGTCTAATTAAACATTAGGAAAGCAATTAGTAAATAAAAATATTTTTCATATTTACGGTTAGCTATATTGATGATGTCATCATTTTAAAAAATGAGCATTTAAGGAAAGTTTTTGTATTTTGGGTATTTGAATATTCAAATTATGGTTTTACAATTCAAATATGCTTGTTTTCATTATTTAAATAAGGTAAGGAATTTATTTCCAAGTTTTGTTTACTTAAATAAATAATTCGATAGAGGATTAAACATTTGATTGGGGTTCAACTTTCAAATTTACGACTTATCGTCGAACAGAAGTTGTTTCAGATCATTGCAACGTTGATTGATACGTACATATACATGCATATATATATATACAATTATGAGTATATTCATAATTAGTCACATCAAGAGTTTACAAAATATCCTAAGTGTATGCATATAAGTTCCTTATATGTATATAAATGAATGCTTACTTCTTAAGTCCTGAAAAAGCAAACTTAGCATCACCTTACACACCTTTCACTTCACCTTGCACTCCATCCCATCTCTTATTAATGCATTAAAGTTTTAAGGGCATTTTGGTCTTTTTCCATTCACATTCCTAAGGCTATATAAAGGGAGGCACACCCTTAGGAATATTTACACCATTTCTTTTCCTCTTATTCTTCTTTAACTATATTAATGGCTTCTTCTTTAGTAATGGTAGTGGTGTAGGAGGAAGTAGGGAAAAGCAAGTGAAAGGAAGGAAAGAAAGGAGGTTGCTAGTTTGGATCTTGGTTCATATTCTTGGAGCTAGGATTTTCTAACGATTAAGGTGAGTTGACTCACTGCTTTGGACAGAAATATACAACCCATTTGATTGTGTTTAACTATACTTAAAGTTGCTTGAATGTTAGAACTTATGTTAAAAATGTTAACTTGATTCTTACTTTAAACGTGAGCAACATATATGATCCATGTTAATTGATTGGAATGGACTTGGACTCGAGCTTGGAAGTGCAGTTATAGCGATAGTCGCTATAGATGCAATTTGAATTGTTGTGTTTCCAACACTTTGTATGAAACTTTGTAATGACATCCTTAGTGATTTGTTATCATATTAAAACAGTTGTTTAAATTGCATGTTAAATTGAAGTAAGTTTGAAAGTGTTTGAAGCTATAATAGTCATATAAGTACACTTCGTAATTACTTGTTTATTAAATATCATGATTGGTGTGCTTAATTCTAATAAGCCGACGAGTAGGCTTATCTAACTGTGAGTGTCAAGAATGGGGTGTCTAGGCAAGGGGTAATATGCAACCAGTGCTCTAACTTACCTGACCTCAATCTTGACCAAGGGATAGTTATGTTGATAATGTTGGAAACGAGTTAAGTGTACGAAGTGTGATTTCTATAAGCATAAAATGGTTTTGGGATTGTCGTGATAATGTGTTAATTACATTCATCTTTAACCCTCTCAGATTATATCGTTGAAGTAAATATAATTGGATCATTAAACAAATGTTTAAAGATAATTATAAAGATTTGTTTTAGGTTTGTTGTAAACAGTGTTTTAGCAACAATTGTTTTTAAATCCTTAGAAAATAGTTAAATTGGAATATATGGTTTAATGATTTTGAGTATACTTAGATCTTTAATAACTGATTTTAAAGATAGAAACAAGTATAGAAATCTTCTAGGATATAGATATTGAATAAGATGTTTAAATTATAAAAGAGAAGAGGGTCTTTATTAAACAATGGTTTAACCTCTTTGATTATATTTTAAGAAATCTTAGAAATGAATTATGGACATACTTGTACCTGAGGGATAAGTATAAGGATACGTTTTGAAGTACTGAAGTTATAGAGGAAATATTATAAATGAATTATGGGTATACTTATACTGGAGGAATAAGTATAAGAATACGTTTTGAAGTATTGAAGTTATAGAGGTAATCTTATAAATGAATTATGGGTATACCTATACCGGAGGGATAAGTATAAGAATATGTTTTGAAGTAACGAATTTATAGAGGAAATCTTAGAAATGAATTATGGGTATATTTATACCAGAGGGATATGTATAAGAATACATTTTGAAGTACTGAAGTTATAATGGAAATATTAGAAATAAATGGTGATTATACTTATACTGGAGGGATAAGTATATTAAAACCCTTTTTAAGTAGTAAGGCTATAAAAGAGATAGAGAATTAGTAGAATATATACATACACACATTTTATATGTATAAGTTGAATATATACGCTAGTATATAAAGGAATATTAATCGGGTATGAGTTATTGATTAATAAATGATGTCTTATTAATAAGTGACGTCTTATTAGATAAGTGAAGGCTTATTTGACAAATGAAGTTTTATTAGATAAACAAAGTTTACTAATAAAGGAGTATTAATCAATGAAAGATTAATTAAATGGGAAAGGTATTAAAAGATGTTTATAATCGGGCTTCGACTGTTATCATTCTTTGTGACTTGATAGTGATTTAACTGTTATCATGTTTTGTGACTTGATAGTGATTTAACTATTATCATGCTTTGTGACCTGATAGTTATTTGACTGTTATCATGCTTCGTGACCTTGATACTGCCTTGGATGTTTAGTGTTTGTTGTGGTAACTAAGCGAGGCTGTTTTCCAGACACAATTGTCTATTACGTGAATTGTACTTGGCTAATCGACTACAGAACTTGACCTTAAATGTTGTGACTGGTTTTGAGGAGACCGGGATTGGTAAGTGTTCTACTTATCGAAAACCACTTCAAAACTAGTATAAGGTTTCTATGTTTTAGAAGCGGTTGTGAAGTGAAGGCTATGTGGCAATTCGAGATCTGTTGAGATGCTCGAACAAATATAGTGATTCTAAGATCTGTGAAGGAATCTATGTGTGATTCCAAGATCTGTTGATGTATTGGAATTCATGTGTGATTCCGAGATCTGTGAAGGGTCTATGTGTGATTCCAAGATATATTGAGTTGTGGGATTCAAACGAGGAATCTTGTTCTTTTCGAGTGATGAAGACTCGTATGGAAGATTTCGAATGAAACCTCGACATCGAAAATGAAAGAAAACAGAGTAGGAGCACAATCTGGGGTTTTACTAACCAACGGCAAGATATATTGACTCCATATCTAGTGTATGCTTGTTATCGAATCGTGCGGGGGCTCCTCGAAGTTGCGCGTGGGAGTTGGGTATATTTGGTTCCACGTGGTACACTCCAATGTTTTCGTGCGTGGGGCAGTTGTGTTACCTTATGGTATATTTAATATAGAGATATACGACGCTCTTGTTCATGGAGTTTGGATCTATATTGAGAGATCTCCAATGGGAAAATCCAATATGCGAACGTGCCTTATCGGTTTTGTCTGTATACTTAATGGTTGTCGATTGTGACCAATGTAACCATTCTTTCTATATGAATTATTTATATTCTAAATCCTAGACGTTATCTATTATACAACTGTAGTAAACTTAATAAATGATTGGTTTCTTTGAGAGGAAAACCGAAGTGGTAATCTCTATGGTCCCCTCAGTGTTGTTACATGTAATGTGTATCTCGAGTTTCTCATACCAGACCGATGTCTGATGCTTGGTTTTTGTTTTTCTCTAAAATCCTCACGTACTCCTTCGAGTAGGCTGAGTATGGCAGGTTTTACTTTGGATGCTTTGGAGCTTCTAGAAGAGAGTTGGAGTTCAGCTTACTAAACTTTTTATATCCGCTACATTCTATGTTGTACATCAACATTTATGAGGACAGGTTGTTATAACTGTCCAAGTTGATGATAGGTTAGTCTTCTCTAATAGGTGTAATCATACAGTTTTATTTTGTAAAGATCATTCTTAACATTATATTTTACTGCTCCGTTGTGGGATTCTGATATTGTGACCTCTTCTTCCTTAGTCTATTTTCTTTTTATTTTATTTCTCCCTAACTTTTCGTCTTTTCGGCACTTGGTTGCTCGACACGTGAATACCGTAGATGTACTAGTGCCGACTTTCAAGGGTCAAATAGTCGGGTCATTACATAATCCAATTATTAGACAGTCAAACAATAATAAACGGTTGAAATAAGGGGAAAAAATATCTAAATTTGGACAAAATCTTCGTACATCCCAGTCAAATCTGCTTGCTATTAATGATAGAACTAACATTTTCACTTATAATTTGAAAGCACTATATTAGTCAAAAAAATAGTGTTAATAATCAATTCTTCATGCATAATAATTCTTAAAAGTATGTGGAGGTTTCAGTTCAAATAAAAGTTTTCATTTAGATTGTATGAACATCGAAGATTTTTGTAATGTTTTTTGGGAGATATATTGGAAAGAAGTCTATATTGTAACTCTCAAATGTTGTTTATAATTCTATTTTGAATTATGTCTCTAAATGTTCAATTAATCATCCTACTCTTTTGATGCAAAGTCTCATAGCTGATCCTATGAGGTCCAAGTCGAAGAATATTTACAATATGTAGTTGAGCATGTGCACTCTATTAAATTATTGTAAGATCAGACTCCAACAATGATCACATCAACTTATTAACTAGAAAGTAATAATTTCCTTATAAAAAATAAGCAAAGTAAATTGAAATTTCATAATAAAGGCTGGTTCAACTTTAAAGCTATGCAAAATGTTGATGTAATTTACAACCCAACTTAGTAAAGTGTAATTTCCCACCTAAAAATAAAGGTGGAAAAATTAAAAAATTAAAAATCAAATGTGAATGCTTATTCGATACTGAAATGATGATCTAGAACATTAATTTTAATCAAGGAATATATTCGTTTTGAATGTGGTCAGTATTAATTCCTATTCTAAACAACAAGATGTATATTAATTAATGATGCAAATCCAGTTTCATTTGTTATTCTATTGGAAAATAAATCAATCGAGGGTATAACTAAATAAGTTACCTAATTTATGATTAAAGAATCATATTATTTATATAACAATATATAGTAGGAAAAAAAGTAAATTTAGATTGTAAATATAACAGAACATGGAACGTACAAGTCTTACATAAGAATGAGCAGTTCGTTACTTGATAGCTCTAGAACTCTTTAGGTATGAAGTTTATTTTTGTGGTAATTTATGCTCGCAATCAAGTAAAACGAGAGAAATCCATATGGAATTACTCAAAGCATCAACCAAGTACCATTTTTTGACCTTGGTAATTTCAATGCAATCCTTTATTATCATGATAGAATTGACCGTTGTTTCTTACTTTGGCCACTAATGTTGATTTTATAGAAGTACAGGAAATGCAAATTTATATGAAACTTAATTTTGGAAATTATTATATTTGGAAGGGAGGTGCTAAAATGTTGATTCATATCAAAATAGACAAACCGTTCATCAGTAAATATTGCTTAGCTCCATAAACCTCTTGGCTCGTATATCATCCTAAGAAACTCCTATAGTAAACTAGGCTTAGGTGGATACTATGTGTTAAAACCAAAAATTGCATCAACACTTGATTTAACTGACATTTGAATATAATGTCCAAAATAAATTGAAAAGGAAAGGAGAAAGAGAAAAGACACATGTTTTTGTAGTGGTTCGTCTATTAGTTAAGCTTATGTCCACTTTATGAGTTTGATTTTATCCACGTTTGCTAATTACAAGTTTTTTACAATAGCATTAATTGAATAAATATTAATTCACAATTATAAAGGTTGACTGGAGTAAGTACAAAAACCTTTATGTTGATTGTTGTATGGCAGAAGAAGGAGATGGTTTAAGATTTTCCCAGTAGAATGTAGGCATGAAGAGTCCGACCCTCATTATGTTGTAGGTACATTACATATATAGAAGTTTAGAGTCAAGTTAGTCCATGCCATTACACTAGAAGGCTTGTATTGAGGTAGGAAAACTTGCCTAGAAGTTAAGTCATGAGAGTTATTTGATGATTTGTTACCGATCCACAGGGGATGGATCAGTATCAACCTACAGCTGCAAGTTTTATGATGTTGAATATTGTCTATGCTCATCATTTTTATCTTCTTTTGATGCCTCCTTCAAAGTTTCATAGGATTTGGACTTCATTTTTTTGCATTTTATACCTCTGCTGTGTTGAACCGCTTTCTAGGTTGGATGATCCTTCAATAATTTGAGCAGACGAAATCAAATTTGTAGGGAGACTAAAGGGGTAATGAGAATCATCATAGCATGACCCTAATGTGATGACGCCCTATACCAGCCGACACTCAACGAATTGTGTTGTTGTAACACCCCACATTCCTTAATGTCAACCACATGAGGATTTCATTAAGAAAATAAGAAGCATTGTAGGTATAGAGACATAAAACATCGTTGAGACTAAGATTTCATAAGGCATATAAATATAAATTTACAACGGAAGAACTTTCATTTTTAAATACAAAACCATCTTTGTTTCGGTTAACCAAATAGTTACAAAATGTCATGTCTCAAAATCTCAGTCAAATATAACATTAGTAAAATAATATTATGTCCCTAATTAGTCAAAAAGATACAACCTAACTTTGGATAGAGAAACAGGAAATAATCCATCTTTTGCAAAAATCCTTCACGACAAAATAAACAAAGAAATCTAAACTACACACTTTCTCCCTGACGGCCTGGAGGAAAGAAAAGAGAAAGGTATAAAGGAAAAGGGTCAGAGATATAGCCTACTGAGCTTCTACGATTACTAGCTCGACTACTAAGTTAAGTAAAATAGATAAATAGTGGTTCTAGTGTCATGAAAGGTAAGTGTCGGTACATATCTAAAGGTGAACAATAACTGATATGAACTGATAATAAGGATGGGTTATTCTTATGAAAAGACAATAATGATAGTAATGATCATATTCAAGTAGGATGACTTTTTTGTGCTACTACAAGTTCATATAGAAACAAGTAATTAGGAAGGGATTTCTGAATGCTACCTATCCATCTGCTTCCTACATAAGATGTGAACAACTATGCCAGTTATGGCATTCAGGGATATAAGTCTCGAACCCATCAACTAAAATGTAACACCCCACCTCCGCCCGTGCCACTCTTGCAAGGGCACTGACTTTGGAGGGGCGTTTGAACAAGGTAATCATGCATGCAGATATCACAAGACAGAACATATAAGTAAAAACAGGGTAAATATAGCAGCGGATAAAAACTAGCATACCAAAACCATAAGTTAAGTTACAACACAGTACTTGATCACTATTTTCCATAAACAAAGTCTAGAAACATAAAACTGGAAACTGGAAAGGAAAACATAAAGTAGCTATCCCCAAGGTAGAAAACCATAGCGAGCTCAAGTCCAAAGCATACATGAGCTATCCAAAAAAAGCAGCTAAGATCCAAGCTAAGTACTGGTATTCCTGCCCTGTAAACCGGGGGGGGGGGGGAAACGAAAGAAAAGAGGCGAAAGAAAATGGGTCAGTCAAAAGACTGGTAAGTCCTATCTACTATTGTACAACAACTAATAAAGTTAACAGTATATGCAAGCAAAGATGAGTCATAGGATGATAACTGGCAAGGTAAAAAGTCAACAAGATAGATCAAGTGTGGCACCGCATATACAAGGTTGAGGTTTGCACCAAGTGTACTAGTATCACAAGTTATGTCAAGTGTAAACAGGAAGTGATCCCCAGGCCCAAGTTTGGCCCAACATCATGAATGACATAAACCAAGGTCCAATTAGCACGGTCTAGTCGATCGGCTCTCCTAAAGCCTAACTCGTCAAATGTCGGTGTCATACGGCCCAACTACGAAGTGTAGCTAAACTGTGCTAGGTCCACCCTAGGATGTATCAAGTCCTAGGGTGTCAACCACTGACACAAACCAAGCACGCACAGTTTAAACCTACTGGTGCCCATGTCTGCTTTTTCAACTCCGGACCATGTGCACGACCATGGCCCGCCTGAACCTACACCGGCGCACCTACTCAGCCGTCGTTTTGGTCGCTTACATGTCATCCCAGTAATCGTGCCCCACCCTAGCCTAGTCCCTAGGGTATCATGATACAACCAAGAGGGTTACTGGTGAAAAGGACCACATAACTAGGGTTTCCTTAATGGGTTAAACGTGGTTAACCCAACTCATCCAAGTACCAGGTTGGTTAAGTGTACCCAAGGTTCATGACTTAACCCTACCAACCCATCGTGTTTAATTGGTTAAGTATTCAAGCGGTCCATGACTTAACCCTACCATGTAGCATTAATTAATTTAATGCACCCAACCTCTCACATTAGACCTTGTTGTGGTTACTAGTTAGGCCGGGCGGGTCCGGGTAGGTTTACACCACAACTTAGTCTAACCTCGGGTTTCACGTGCAACATGACCAACTACCCACATTGGGTCCTATTGCTTGTAGCCACTAGTTAAGCCGGTCGGTTCCGGGTAGGTTTATGCTACAAGCTCAACCCAACCTCGAGTTGGCCATTCTCATGTTTTCTAAGTGTCATGTCCATCACAATACAAGTTTTCAAGCAATTGGGTAGACCTAACTTAATAGGTAAATTCCCAATGGGTAGACCTAACTTAATAGGTAAATTCCCAAGCTTATGTTTTTATGTCTTTTAAGTTTACCCAACCCCAAACGCAATCCCATCGCTTACATATCGCAATAGCGCCTAAAGGATAGAAAGAGGGAACTTGGCGTAATCATTACAAAAAGGGGTTGGAGCCACAAGTTAAACATGGTGGCATATGAGACAAAGATGTGATCATAAACTTGCATATCATGTTATCAACTTGCAAAATATTCATAAGCATGCATAACATCATTTTAACTTGCATAGTGTTCATATGCATGCATAACATGGTTTCAACTTGCATAAGGTTCATATGCATGCATAACATGGTTTCAACTTGTATAAGGTTCATATGCATGCATAACATCAAACATGGCAAATAGGTGGAACATGGCCATAGATAGCATAAGATAAGGACTAGTAACATGCATATAACATTATATGCATGTTAATACAAGGTTTATGAGAGTTTCAAAGTTGCATCATGCAACATTTCCAACCAAAGATCATATCTTTCTATGCATAAAGCCAAGGTAATGACTTTACTAACATGCATAGAGTAAGCTTATGCATACAATCATACGATCAAAGCACATATCATGATTAACCCCAAACTCAACTTGCAACATAACATATTAACTTCATAGTTAAAATACAAGAGTAGAAATAGGCTTACAATGCTTATGAGGACTCAAATGAGTATAGCAATTGTAAGAAAACCCTTATGCAACCAATAAAACCCCAAAATGCAAGCAAGATTGATCAAGACTCTTCCTTTATGATGCAAATATAGCAACTTGAGTTGAATGCAAGCTAAAGAGGATCATACAAGTCTAAAAATACTTGTATGCATGGAAAATCACTTAAAAATTGATTTAGGAATTTATGAAGAGAGTGGAGGCCATGAGAGGATTGATTTTGCCATAGTTTAGTTGTAGGATAGATTAATGATGATTTAGGGTAGGTTAGGGTCTTATTTATAGATTAGGCAAGTGTTTTAGACCATACGATTAAACCCTAGTTCCAATCTCAACCCTCTAAACCGAATCTGGCCCCCTAGCTCAACACATTCTCAAAATGGTGCACCAGGCAGGACTTGTCGTCTGACACAAGTCGACAGGGCTGTCGACCTGGTCAGACCAAGTCGACTCCCAAGTCGACAGGGCTGTCGACTTGGGTACTGTGGCGGGAATTTTCCCGCCTGGCCCAACTGGCCCAATTTTCCAAATTCAAGTTTGAATTTGAAATCTGTTTTTTACTTAGAAATTTTCCGAAAAACTCGTTATCGGGTCATACGTACTCCGATTTTCGAAAACTCGGACTCTATTTCGCGTATTTTTCCGAGACGAACGCAATGGCATAGCCCGTTTCCCTTGATTCAGATTTTAGAATTAAATTCTGCCTCAATTTATGTTATAACAGGTTATTGAAAATACAGGTTGTTACATTCTCCCCTCCTTAAAGGATTTCGTCCCCGAAATCTTCAAGTTAGGAAGACCGTATCCTACCATCCAACATCCATCTACTCAAAACATCATCCACGAGCAATCATTGTCCTTACAAGATTCTAAATGCTGTATGAACATATGCAAAGGTGTGTGTATATGTACTTATCTAATGCAAATATCATCAATGCAGATTATGTTAGTGAAATGAATCCATATGTATGCAATTCCTAACATAATGTATAACATCTATACGTGTGCACATCACATACATCCATATGCAACATCCATGTGATAACACAAAAATTTTCATCCATGAATAAGCATAAACACTCATGCATATGCAATATGAGAGTGTGTGAGCCGATCTTAGTGCCTAATGTGTATCATGCATCCACGAGTATCCACTTGCAAACACTTGCAACCACTTGCAACCATCAAGCATAACATGGTTCAAATACATGTTTCATCCAAGGGGTTTCTACCTAAGGTTCTCATGACAAGATTGACAAAGTTACAAGATAAACAGGATAAACATGGATAGCAACAAAAAGATATGCTAAAGAGAAAAAGGAGATCGAGAATGTACCCTCAAAAAGAAAAGGATAAAGCCCAAGCATCTTCTCCTCTGTCTCCCAAGTTGCATCCTCTTCGGCTTCACTCCACTGAACTTTCACCAATTTGACTTCTCGATTCCTTAGCTTTCTGATCTCCGTTCCCAGGATACGAATCGGAGCTCTCCTCAAGGTTGCCTCTTTCTCTACTTCCACCTCTTCAAGAATGCTAGGTTCAACCACCTCGGCTGACTCATGTAGGCACTTTCGAAGATGTGAGACATGAAAGACATTATGCACTCCAGGCAGCTTCTCGGGCAATTGCACCTTATAAGCCATCTTCCCAATTCTCTCTATGATAGGGAACGGTCCTACGAATCTGGGTGCCAGCTTCCCAACTGCTCCGAAGCGAACCACATTACGCAAGGGAGAAACCTTCACGAAAACCATGTCTCCAACCTCGAATTCCAAGTCTGTCCTTCGCTTATCGGCATAGGATTTCTGTCTATCTTGGGCCTCTTTCATCCGTCTTCTTACCAATTCAACTTTCTCAGATGTGTCTCGTATCATATCAGGCCCAAGTACAAGCTCATCTGTTGTTTCCCACCAACAAGATGGTGACCTACACGACCTCCCATATAAAGCTTCAAATGGTGCCATCCCTATGCCAGCTTGGTAGCTATTGTTGTAAGCAAACTCCACAAGAGGAAGGTGGTCTTCCCAAGTACCACCAAAATCAAGAACACAAAGCCTCAGAAGGTCTTCTAGCACCCTATTCACCCTTTCAGTTTGGCCATCCGTCTGGGGGTGATAGGCTGTACTTAAATTCAACTGTGTACCCATTGCTTCCTGCAAGCTATTCCAGAATTGGCTAGTGAAGATTGGGTCATGATCACTGACTATGCTAGAAGGAACCCCATGCAATCTCACTATTTCTCAAAGATAAACAGACGCCAGCCATGATGTAGTCCTTTTGCTCTTTACTGGGATAAAGTGAGCACTCTTCGTAAGTCGATCAACTATGACCCATATGCTCGAATTCCCTTTTCTTGATCTAGGCAAACCATCCACAAAGTCCATAGAGATGCTCTCCCACTTCCATTGCGGGACCTCCAATGGATGTAACAGCCCACCTGGTTTCTTCGACTCAGCTTTCACTTGTTGGCACACCATGCACTTTGAAACATACTCTGCCACATCCTTCTTCATTCCAGGCCAAAAGAAAATGCGCTTCATATCCCTATACATCTTATCTCCACCAGGATGTATAGTCATCTTTGAGTGATGTGCTTCTTCGAGAACTTTATGCACCAAATCTCCCCTTTGTGGAACGCAGAGTCTTCCATCACGCCTTAGCCGACCCTTGTCATCAACAGTATATCTAGCAAGGTGACTAGACGTCTCACCACGACTCAACCTCTCCATGATCTCAACTATTTGTGGGTCTTCTTTCTGCGAAGCCCCTACTTGATCAAGAAGTGTGGGTCTAAGCTCGAGAGATGCTAACGACCCTGTCATCGACTCAACTGCCGTCGTGAAATCAAAGGTTGCCAGGAACTCTAGGCTCTTCATCTCGACAAACAAGGGACTCAAAGCCAACCTTTTTCTTCTTAGTGCATCAGCCACAACATTACCCTTGCCAGGGGTATAAGCTATCTCGAAGTCATATGATGCTAAGAATTCCATCCACCTTTGCTGCCTAAGATTCAGATCTTTCTGCGAGAAGAGATACTTGAGTGATTTGTGATCAGTATACAACTCAAACCTTTCGCCTAAAAGATAGTGGCGCCAGGACTTGAGTGCAAAGACAATCGCCGCTAACTCCAAGTTATGAGTGGGGTAGTTCTTCTCATGAACTTTAAGTTGCCTACCCCCATAACATATCACTATTCTCTCCTGCATCAGAACAGCGCCTAACCCCGTGCCACATGCATCGGTATACACGGTAAACATCTTACCGCCATCGGGTAATGCCAAAACTGGAGTTGTGGTAAGGGTCCTCTTGAGCCTTTGAAAAGCAAGCTCACACTCTAAGTCCCATGCAAAGACCAAGTTCTTCTTCGTCAATCTAGTGAGAGGGGCCGAAATCTTAGCAAAGTCTCTAATGAACTTCCTATAGTAACCTGCCAGACCGAGAAAGCTTCGCACTTCGGTTGCATTCTTAGGAGTCTTCCAGTCTTGAACTGCAACCACTTTCGCGGGATCCACAGCTATACCCTGCTTAGAAACTATATGCCCAAGAAATCGGACTTCCTTTCTCCAAAAGTGGCATTTGGAGAACTTGGCTTTCAACTGATGGCCTCTAAGTGTATCCATCACTTCCTTGAGGTGTCTAGCATGTTCTTCCTCGTCTTTTGAAAAGATCAGAATATCATCCACGAAGACAACAACAAACTTGTTAAGGAACTCCCTGAACACCCTACTCATCAAATCTATGAAGTAGGCGGGTGCATTAGTCAAGCCGAATGGCATGACAAGCCATTCAAAGAATCCGTCTGGAGTCCTAAATGCAGTCTTATCAATGCTGTCTTCGGCCACTCTAAGCTGATGAAATCCGGTGGCTAAATCAAGCTGAGAGAAAACAGAAGCACCAACAAGCTGGTCGAAGAGGTCATCTATCCTCGGTAATGGATGCCTATTCTTCTTGGTCAGCTTGTTCAACTCTTGATAATCAACACATAGACGAAGCGAGCCGTCCGCCTTAGTAGCGAACACCACAGGAGCACCCCATTCGGAAATGCTTCTCCTAATAAAATTCTTCTCAAGTAGCTCCTTGATTTGCTTACAGAGCTCTCTCCTTTCACGCGGGGCCATGTGCCTAACTGGTAAGGAGACTGGCTTAGCATTATCAACCAGATAAATGCGGAAATCTATCTCTCGCTTAGGGGGTAACCCCTTAACTTCTTCAAAAACATCAGGGTATTCTCGAACCACCCTTACAGATTGCAGATCATCGATAGACGAGTCAAGAGATTCAAGATAACATAGCATGACGGGATCTAGCGGGTTGCAAGAAATCTCTAGGGTATTACCAAGGCGAGTCATGAGTCTCACCACCCTATGCTCACAATCGAGAATGGCTCCATAGCGGGACAACCAATCCATGCCCAAGATCAACCCGTATCCCGTGAACCCGAGAACATAAGCATCACACGAGAATTCCACGGTCAAGATAGAAATCCTCAAATCCATACAGATCATAGATAAATGGGCTGAACCCCCAATCGGATTTGAAACACTAACGGGATCCTCAACAAGACTAGTACTTAGGTGCAAACTTTCAACAACATCAGAAGAAATAAAGGTATGCGATGCGCCAGAATCAAACAAAGTGCGAACAGGAAAACCAGAAATATAAACAAGACTTTCCACAGAAATAGTACCTCGGTCCTGAACTGGAGCGGTGTTGAGAGCATGGACTTGCCCTCCAGATGAACCTGCACGCTGAGTCTGTCCATGCCCCTGCTTCTTAGGGCAATCCTTGCTAAAATGTCCTGTCTCTCCACAATGAAAGCATCCACCCAATTTCATTCTCTTCTTCCTACAGTCCTTGGCTACGTGCCCAACAATCCCACAGAAGTGGCACTTTCTTGTGTCATTTTCCTTGTTCTTGTTGCCCTTGTTGTTCTTGTTGTTCTTGTTGTTCTGATTACTCTGATTCCCTCCCCACTTGGAGTCCGTCTTCTTAGGCTGAGTCTCATTGGGCTTGACTTCTTTCTTCCCATTCTTATCCTCTCCCTGCAGCAATGCCATGTCTATTAGGCTCTCGAAAGTGGCCCCCATGGGTATGCGTGACATGGCTAGACCTTGTAATGGCTCATTTAACCCTCGTGCAAAACGTAGAGCCTTCTTCTCGGGAGTATTGACCATGTCCAAACCGAATCGGGCAAGCTGGTTGAACTTATTCACATATTCTCTCACCGTCATGTCTCCTTGCTTCAAGGCTATGAACTTCTCTAGTTGCAAATTTGCCTCTGCAGATGATAAAAACTTAAGCCCAAACCTTGCCCTAAAGTCGGCCCAGGTTTCTACTGGCCTAGTAGCATTGGTGACCTCCCACCAATAAGAAGCTTCCTCCTTTAGTAGCCAAACCGCCAATAGAACCTTTCTACGGTCCTCTATATCAAAATGGCAAAGAGATCTTCGGTCTCCTTCAACCAATTTCTTGCTTCCACAAAAGTCTCCGTCCCAATAAAATTTTTGCCACCCATTACCTTGAAGTCCTTGCAAACCTTGGCGAAATCGGCTTGTGGTTGCTGAGGAGGAGGAGGAGGGGGTGGAACCTCAGTGATAGTGGGAGTGGTTGCTGGACCTGCATTGCTGGCCCTAGCTTCCAAGTATCTCCGGAACCATCCGGGAATGGTGACTCCCTCAGGAAGATTGAGATCGGCCATGCTGAAAAAGGAAAAGATAGATTTAGAACGAGGAAACGAAGGATAGTGCTTATGGCTCTTGGGGGATAGCCTTTCAAAATAAACTAGACTTTTCTTTGGAAAATACTTAATTGGTTTTGAAAATAGCTTTTAAAAGTAACTTTAAAACCCTTTTTGCTCCAATCTCGTAAACCTTATGCTCTGATACCAAATGTAACACCCCACCTCCGCCCGTGCCACTCTTGCAAGGGCACTGACTTTGGAGGGGCGTTTGAACAAGGAAATCATGCATGCAGATATCACAAGACAGAACATATAAGTAAAAACAGGGTAAATATAGCAGCGGATAAAAACTAGCATATCAAAACCATAAGTTAAGTTACAACACAGTACTTGATCATTATTTTCCATAAACAAAGTCTAGAAACATAAAACTGGAAACTGGAAAGGAAAACATAAAGTAGCTATCCCCAAGGTAGAAAACCATAGCGAGCTCAAGTCCAAAGCATACATGAGCTATCCAAAAAAGCAGCTATGATCTAAGCTAAGTACTGGTATTCCCGCCCTGTAAACCTAGGGGGGGAAATGAAAGAAAAGAGGCGAAAGAAAATGGGTCAGTCAAAAGACTGGTAAGTCCTATCTACTATTGTACAACAACTAATAAAGTTAACAGTATATGCAAGCAAGGATGAGTCATAGGATGATAACTGGCATGGTAAAAAGTCAACAAGATAGATCAAGCGTGGCACCGCATATACAAGGTTGAGGTTTGCACCAAGTGTACTAGTATCACAAGTTATGTCAAGTGTAAACAGGAAGTGATCCCCAGGCCCAAGTTTGGCCCATCATCATGAATGACCTAAACCAAGGTCCAACTAGCACGGTCTAGTCGATCGGCTCTCCTAAAGCCTAACTCGTCAAGTGTCGGTGTCATACGGCCCAACTACGAAGTGTAGCTAAACTGTGCTAGGTCCACCCTAGGGTGTATCAAGTCCTAGGGTGTCAACCACTGACACAAACCAAGCACGCACAGTTTAAACCTACTGGTGCCCGTGCCTGCTTTTTCAACTCCGGACCATGTGCACGACCATGGCCCGCCTGAACCTACACCGGCGCACCTACTCAGCCGTCGTTTTGGTCGCTTACATGTCATCCCAGTAATCGTGCCCCACCCTAGCCTAGTCCCTAGGGTATCATGATACAACCAAGAGGGTTACTGGTGCAAAGGACCACGTAACTAGGGTTTCCTTAATGGGTTAAACGTGGTTAACCCAACTCATCCAAGTACCAAGTTGGTTAAGTGTACCCAAGGTTCATGACTTAACCCTACCAACCCATCGTGTTTAATTGGTTAAGTATTCAAGCGGTCGATGACTTAACCCTACCATGTGGAATTAATTAATTTAATGCACCCAACCTCTCACATTAGACCTTGTTGTGGTTACTAGTTAGGCGGGCGGGTCCGGGTAGGTTTACACCACAACTTAGTCTAACCTCGGGTTTCACGTGCAACATGACCAACTACCCACATTGGGTTCTATTGCTTGTAGCCACTAGTTAAGCCGGTCGGTTCCGGGTAGGTTTATGTTACAAGCTCAACCCAACCTCGAGTTGGCCATTCTCATGTTTTCTAAGTGTCATGTCCATCACAATACAAGTTTTCAAGCAATTGGGTAGACCTAACTTAATAGGTAAATTCCCAATGGGTAGACCTAACTTAATAGGTAAATTCCCAAGCTTATGTTTTTATGTCTTTTAAGTTTACCCAACCCCAAACGCAATCCCATCGCTTACATATCGCAATAGCGCCTAAAGGATAGAAAGAGGGAACTTGGCGTAATCATGACAAAAAGGGGTTGGAGCCACAAGTTAAACATGGTGGCATATGAGACAAAGATGTGATCATAAACTTGCATATCATGTTATCAACTTGCAAAATATTCATAAGCATGCATAACATCATTTTAACTTGCATAGTGTTCATATGCATGCATAACATGGTTTCAACTTGCATAAGGTTCATATGCATGCATAACATGGTTTCAACTTGTATAAGGTTCATATGCATGCATAACATCAAACTTGGCAAATAGGTGGAACATGGCCATAGATAGCATGAGATAAGGACTAGTAACATGCATATAACATTATATGCATGTTAATACAAGGTTTATGAGAGTTTCAAAGTTGCATCATGCAACATTTCCAACCAAAGATCATATCTTTCTATGCATAAAGCCAAGGTAATGACTTTACTAACATGCATAGAGTAAGCTTATGCATAAAATCATACGAACAAAGCACATATCATGATTAACCCCAAACTCAACTTGCAACATAACATATTAACTTCATAGTTAAAATACAAGAGTAGAAATAGGCTTACAATGCTTATGAGGACTCAAATGAGTATAGCAATTGTAAGAAAACCCTTATGCAACCAATAAAACCCCAAAATGCAAGCAAGATTGATCAAGACTCTTCCTTTATGATGCAAATATAGCAACTTGAGTTGAATGCAAGCTAAAGAGGATCATAAAAGTCTAAAAATACTTGTATGCATGGAAAATCACTTAAAAATTGATTTAGGAATTTATGAAGAGAGTGGAGGCCATGAGAGGATTGATTTTGCCATAGTTTAGTTGTAGGATAGATTAATGATGATTTAGGGTAGGTTAGGGTCTTATTTATAGATTAGGCAAGTGTTTTAGACCATAGCATTAAACCCTAGTTCCAATCTCAACCCTCTAAACTGAATCTGGCCCCCTAGCTCAACACATTCTCAAAATGGTGCACCAGGCAGGACTTGTCGTCTGACCCAAGTCGACAGCCAAGTCGACAGGGCTGTCGACCTGGTCAGACCAAGTCGACTCCCAAGTCGACAGGGCTGTCGACTTGGGTACTGTGGCGGGAATTTTCCCGCCTGGCCCAACTGGCCCAATTTTCCAAATTCAAGTTTGAATTTGAAATCTGTTTTTTACTTAGAAATTTTCCGAAAACCTCGTTGGGCCTTAATCGGGTCATACGCACTCCGATTTTCATAAACTCGGACTCTATTTCGCGTATTTTTCCGAGACGAACGCAATGGAATAGCCCATTTCCCTTGATTCAGATTTAAGAATTAAATTCTGCCTCAATTTATGTTATAACAGGTTATTGAAAATATGGGTTGTTACATAAAAAGACACAACTCTATCCATAGGGGTTACGACGTCTTATCTTCCCTTTTTGGAACAATGCACACTCATGGTTCCACCAAAACGCGCCCGTACCCACCTCCATATTTGAACCTATTACAATCAAGCATCAATAAAGCGAGCCCTGGTCTCTCCGTAGACTCAGATGATAACAAGAGGGTATTGATTGATATGGGTTCCAAGCAAGCAACCAAGTAATAATTCGATTTCCCGTGAGTCCCTTATATCCCATTAGAACGTACCCCTTTCAAGATTAGCTTATTAATTAAACAAGTTTAATTTAGCACAGCTAAGTTCATTAATAAGCATACACAAGCAAGCAAGTATTTGAGCCCCTTATGTCTCGTTAGAATGGAATGCAACAACCCAGAAAATCAAAACCAATTTAAAATTTTTATTTTGGCTATTTCAATGAACTTTGAATAGATAAAATAATTTATTTTAAATAATAACAATTTAAAATTTATTTGAATCATAGTTGGAACGAATATATTAATTTTGATTTTAAAAGGAATTAGAAATAGCACGGTAGTTTGAAAATTTGAATCTGAACTCTGACTGAATGTACAAGATTCAAAATAAAACGTATTTTAGGGAAACCAAAAATATTTAAATTTGTTTAAAAGTATCTTTCTAAGAATCCGAAAAATCAAAATTTCCTAGTGGGAATAAAACGTTATGCCAATTGAATATTCAGACTAGTCGCTAAGGAATTTAATATAATTTATAGCCCATATAAATGGCTATTATACAAACTACCTACGTTTTTGACGAAACCATTTTTATCGGATTCGGAATGTCAAATTATTGCTAAGTTTAATTTTCCATAATTTTTGGAATTAATATGTGAGCGTGGTAGATTAAACTACGTTCGATAATTTTTGTTGAATTTAATCGATCGTTAAAAAGGCCATTTTTCAAACGGTCTCCAAATTCGATGAAATTAATTTTGTTAGGACCATATCGTCAAGACATAGCTAGATTTATTTTTCGGTAATTTTCGAAGTCCGTATGTGGCCTCGGTAAATTTAAATGTATTATAGAATTAAATAAATAAATGATTTAAATTTAAATTAAATAAAACAGGCTAAAAACGATTGTTTGGGCTGACGGGACCTAGCCCATTATGTCCGGAACGGGGGCAATTAGGTAGGAACAACTTCTGTTGGGCTGGAATTGGAGCTACTGAGACTTGACGGGTTTATTTGTAAAAAATTAGTAATTAAATAATATAAATATACAATAATACTTAACCAAAAACCCTAATACCCTATTACTGTAGCCGCCTCCATCTCCTTTGTTCATGGTCGAGATTCCTCAAGACTTCTCACACTAAAATGCCACGATTCAATCAGTAAAACACAACAGTCCTTTGGAGAAATTCGTAGAGATTTCTCTCCTCTTTCCATCCATACGGGTTACATCCCATGAAATTGCACATAGCTCGAGGAATAGGCTCCCGAACCCGCGTCGTTCGCACCCAAATTCCACCCTCCCCCCTCAATCGTGTGCCACGCCGTGGGTCCCCCTGGAAGCGCCGCTCGAGGCTTTCAGGTGTGGTCTATTCCGATCATCCCATAGCTGAAAGGATTTGGAGAACAATCGAACGTTAGGTTCGAAGTGAAGCTAAACACGTCGGCCATGTTTACCGATAGAAGGAAGAAGGTGATTTTCATTTTAAATTATTAATTAATTTGTTTTAAAATATTATTTACCTTAATAAATTCATAACTAACGCATACGAACTCAGAATTGAATAATTTCAGAACCTTACGATCGTGAGTCCGAGATCTACACTTCTAAACTGATTAGAACTGATTCGGAGCAGATCAAATTTTGGACAAAATTCGATTCTGAATTGAACACGACTGTGAGAATTTCTATTTTTATAATTAAAAAATTAATTACTTCTCGCTATTCTGAATCCATGTAGTTATGTTAATAGAATCAGATCTGTGATGCTTGGAATTGGAATTTGTTGAATGTTGATTGTGATGCTCATGTTTGTTAGATCTAATTTTATAATAGAAATCCTTTCCTTTGTTTGAATCTATAGTTTATAGTTAGATCTTAATTTGAAATAAAAAATTTATTTTATTTTAGATCTATAAATATTGGTTTGAGTTTATAGTATAAATGTAACAACCCGTGTTTTTATAACGTGTAATAACCATAAATCAAGGCAAAATTAATTTTTAAAATAAGAATCAAGGGAAATGGGTTACGCCATTGCGTTTGTCTCGAAATTCTGCTTGGAAACGAGTCCGATTTTTCGAAAATCGGAGTCCGTATGACCAAGTTATGACCATTCGAAGTTTTCAGAAATTTTCAAATTCAAAACAGACTCAATTCGAATTCAAAATTCAAATTTCAAACCTCTAAATGGAATGGGCAGGAAAAATCCCACCCAGAACCTGGTCGACCTGGGGGTCGACTATGTAGTCGACCTACCCAGGGCCAGGTCGACCATAGTGTCGACCTGGGGGTCGACCTGGTGCCCGAGCCCATTTCTGAAGCTAGATTCACTCTGATGTATTTGGCCTCATTTCTGTCCACATTCGTTGACCTGACCCTATAAATACAGCTCCTAACACCAGTCTCTCTACACCAAATTTCTTTCTGACCTTATGCTGCTCCGATTCTGGTTGAAAAGTTTGAGAGAGGGACTGCTTCTACTACGTTGAGACTGCGTTAAAGGAATTGCTGATTAGGGGACTTCTATTAGGACTTGACTAAGCAACAAACGACTCTCTTTTTCTAATTCTCGAACCACGAACTGTAAGCCCCAGTTATTTTCATATTTAAACTGTAAATGTATTTGGACCTATGTATGATGACTGTTTACATTCATTCTTGTTCATCTTGGATCTTGACTCTTGAATATTACTATGACATCGATTTGGGGCCTATTCATGTTGTAAATCAAAAAGAGAAACCCCTCTTATTATCATGTTGAATATGTTATTAGCCACATGTTTATGATTATCACCTTACGACAGTCGTACCGTGACTATATTATCATCTTATGACAGTCGTTACTATGACTATCACTTTATGACAGTCGTTACCATGACTATACTATCACCTTATGACAACTATTATTTTGACTAGTACCTTATCTTGCTAGATTTGGAATCTTTATGTTTGAGGCCAATATTTCATATGCCAGTAATGTTTTATTTCAAGTCATATCATGCTATGCTAGTAATCACTCTTGCCACCTTATACCCATTTCTTTTTATGTCACTCCGTAATTAGATTTATTTGCATCGATTCGAACCTTCGTGCGATGGGAATACGATTTGGGTAGATTAGGTAAAATATGAATTAGCTTTAAACTTGAACATGAACATTATTATGACTTGAACCTGAATATGGACATGAACTTGACACGATTTGACATAAAACATGACTTGAAAACTCGACATGAATCTAAACATGAAAACTTGAACGTGGGCATGAAAGTTAGATAAACTTGAAAATGGCCAACTCGAGGTTGGGTTGAGTTTGCAGTGTAAATCTGCCCGGAACTGCCCGGCAAATCCAGTGGCTGCAAATAATAGGATCCAATGTTGGTAGTTGGTCATATCGCACGTAAAAACCCGAGGTTAGACTATGTTGTGGTGTAAATCTGCCCGGAACCACCCGGCAAATCCAGTAACCACAACAGTTAGTCTAATGTGAGAGGTTGGCGTGCACTAATGAATTAATCTCACTTGATAGGGTTAAGTCATGAACTGCTTGAACACACTTAACCAACTTGATGCATGATTTGGATAGGGTTAAGTCACGAATTTGAATGACAACACTTAACCCATTAGAAACCCTAGTTACGCGGTCCTTTTCAGCAGTAACCCACTTAGATGTATCACGATACCCTGGGACTAGGCAGGGTGGGGCACGATTACTGGGATGATTGTAAGGGACCAGAACGACGGCTGAGTAGGTGTGCCATTGTAGGTTCAGGCGGGCTATGGTCGTGCACATAGTCCGGAGTTGAAAAAGCAGGCATTGGGCACCCGTAGATTTACATTGTGCGTGCTTGATTCATGTCGGTGGTTGGCACCATAGGACTTGATACACCCTATGGTGGACCTAGCACAGGTAAATACATTTTTGGATAGGGCCGTATGACACAGACACATGACGAGCTAGGACTTGTAGGGAGCTGATCGATTAGTAGATCGTACCGTAGGACCCCGTAATGGGTCACTTCATGACACTGGGCTAAGGGATCATTTCATGGTTAATACTCGATATGGGTTAGAATACTAGTACAGTTGGTGCAGCGAACCTTGAACATGCGATGCCAGACTTGACTTATCTTGTTATCTTAATTATCCAACTAGTTCTGTTATCATCCTTATGTTTAATTCCAGTTTTCACATATCATGTTACCTTTACTAGTTTTCATATTGAAAGTCACTAGGGCTTACCAGTCTTTATGACTGACCCTTTTTCTTTTGTCCCCCCCCCCTCCCCCGGTTCCCAGGGAGGATACACTAGCTCTTAGCTTGGATTCAACTTGCTTTCTGACAGGTCATGTACGGTTTGGTCTTGGGCTATGCTATGGCTGCTTCTGCTATTTATGGGGAATAATTTACTTTTGTTTTAAAGTTTATGCTTCTTTACTATGAACTTGATGTAATGGAATAATTTGTATCTTGGATATATGAGCTTTTGACTCTTTTCTTGGAAATAATAAAAGGTTGGTTTTTAATTTCTACCGCTGCTTTATTTATGTTCTGCTTTGTGATATCTCTGTGTATGTTTACCTAGATAATACTCCACCAAAACTAGTGCATTCCCTTTGTGAGTGACCCTAGCGGAGGTGGGGTGTTACAATTTGGTATCAGAGCAGAAGGTTACCAGGCTGGGCAAAAGTTTTAAAAACCTTCTAAAACTGTTTTCAAAACATTTATAAAGAAGTATTTTTCAAGAAAAGTTTTATGTTTAAAAAGGTTATTCCCTAAGAAGCCATTAGCACTTTCCTTTATTTCATCGTTTGAATCTTTTCTTTTCGTTTTTCAGCATGGCCGATCTTAACCTTCCTAAGGGAATACCCGTGCCTGGATGGTTCCGAAGGTACTTAGAAGCCAGGGCCAACGACGCGGGCACGGCAGACATCCCTCCTCCTCCTCCCCCAGTGGTCGCGGTTCCTCCTCCTCCTGGTACCGCCTATGCCAAAATATGCAAAGACTTTAAAGCGATGATCGGCAAGAACTTCGTTGGAACTGAAACCTTCGTTGAGGCAAAAACTGGCTAAAGGAAACAGAAGACTTGTTCATTATCTTTGATATGGAGGACCATAGGAAAGTTCAGTTGGCAGCATGGTTGTTGAAACAGGAAGCTGCATTTTGGTGGGAAGTCACCAACGCTACCAGGCCAGTTGAGACTTGGGCAGACTTTAGAGAAAGGTTTGGGCTTAAATTCTTATCGTCAGCAGAGGAGAACCTTCAGATAGAGAGGTTCCTAGCACTCAAGCAAGGGGATATGTCTGTGAGGGAGTACGTGAATAATTTAAATCAGCCTGCTCAGTTCGATTTGGATTTGGTCAATGCAGCCCAGAAAAAGGCTTTACGCTTTGCTCGAGGATTGAACGAGCCACTACACAGCTTGGTCCTAACTCATATGCCCATGGGGGCGACCTTTGAAAGCTTGGTGGATATGGCTCTACTCCATGAGGAAGACAAGAATAGCAAGAAGGAGGTTAAGCCTAATGAGACTCAGAATAAGAAGGCTGACTTCAAGAAGGGGAACAACAAGAATAATAAGAATAACAAGAGCAACAACAAATCACGTGAGACGAGGAAGTGCAACTTCTGTGGTATTACTGGACATCTAGCTAAAGACTGTAGAAGGAAGAAGACGAAGTTGGGTGAATGCTTTCATTGTGGAGATACTGGACACATCACCAAGGATTGCCCTAAGAAGCAAGGGTAGGGGCAAGGGCAGACTCAGCGAGCAGGACCTTCTGGAGGGCAGTTGCATGCTCTCAACACCGCTCCAGCTCCTGACCGAGGTAGTAATATTTCCATAGAAAGCCTTGTTTACATTTCTGAATTTCCTGTTCGTACTTTATTTGACTCTGGCGCATCGCATACTTTTATTTCTTCTGATATTGTTGAAAATCTGCACCTAAGTACTAGTCTGGTTGAGGATCCCGTTATAGTTTCAAATCCAATTGGGGGCTCCTCCCATTTATATATGATGTGTGTGGATTTGAGGATCTCTATCTTAAGCGTAGAATTCACGTGTAATGCTTATGTTCTTGGATTTATGGGATACGGTTTGATCCTAGGTACAGATTGGCTGTCCGATTATGGAGCCATTCTTGGTTGTGAACGATGGGTAGTGAGGCTCATGACTCGCCTTGGTAATACCCTTGAAATTTCTTGTATCCCTAAGGGTCCGGTCATGTTATGTTATCTTGAATCCCTTGACTCGTCCGACGATAATTTGCAATCTGTAGGAGTGGTCTGAGAATATCCAGATGTCTTTGGTGAAGTGAGGGGATTACCTCCTAAACGCGAGATAGAGTTCTGAATTTATCTTGTTGATAATGCCAAGCCAGTTTCATTGCTCGTTAGGCATATGGCCCCACGAGAAAGAAGAGAGCTCAGTAAACAAATCAACGAGTTGCTTGAGAAAAATTTCATAAGACAAAGCATTTCTGAATGGGGTGCTCTGGTAGTATTCGCTATTAAGGCGGATGGATCGCTTCGTCTGTGCGTAGATTATCGTGAGTTAAACAAGCTGACAAAGAAGAATAGGCACCCACTACCAAGAATCGACGATATGTTTGACCAGCTTATGGGAGCATCTGTTTTCTCTCAACTCGATCTAGCCACAGGATTCCATCAGCTCAGAGTGGCTGAGGATAGCATTGACAAAACTGCGTTTAGGACTCCGGATGGGTTCTTCGAATGGCTCGTTATGCCGTTTGGGTTAACGAATGCACCCGCATACTTTGTAGATTTGATGAGCAGGGTGTTTAGGGAGTTCCTTAACAAGTTTGTCGTAGTTTTCGTGGATGATATTTTGATCTTCTCAAAAGATGAAGAAGAGCATGCTAGGCATCTCAAGGAAGTCATGGAAACGCTTAGAGCACACCAGTTAAAGGCTAAGTTCTCCAAATGTCATTTTTGGAGGAAGGAAGTTCGGTTCCTTGGACATGTAGTTTCTAAGCAAGGCATAGCCGTGGACCCCGCAAAGGTAGTTGCGGTATAGGACTAGAAAATTTCTAAGAATGCAACGGAGGTGAGGAGCTTTCTCGGTTTGGCGGGCTACTACAGGAAGTTCATTAAGGACTTCGCTAAGATTTCAGCCCTCTTACTAAACTAACAAAGAAGAACCTACCTTTTGCATGGGACATAGAATGTGATGCTGCTTTTCAGAGACTTAAGAGAGCCCTCACCACAGCTCCAGTCTTAGCATTACCCGATGGAGGCAAGATGTTTACCGTGTACACAGATGCGTGCGGCATGGGACTAGGCATTGTCCTAATGCAGGAAGGAAGAGTAATATGCTACCGGGGCAGACAACTTAAAGTCCATGAGAGCCACGCATGACTTGGAGTTGGCCGCGATTGTTTTTGCACTTAAAGCTTGGCGCCATTATCTTCTAGGGGAGAGGTTCGAGCTGTACACTGACCTCAAATCGCTCAAGTACCTCTTCTCACAGAAAGATTTGAATCTGAGGCAACAACGGTGGATGGAGTTCTTGGCCTCATATGACTTCGATATAGCTTATACCCCCGGCAAGGGTAACGTGGTGGCAGACGCGCTAAGTAGAAAAAGGCTGACTTTGACCCCCTTGTTTGTTGAAATGAAAAGCCTTGAGTTTATAGCAACCTTTGATTTTACACCTGCTGTTGAGTCATTGACCGCTACGTTAGCATCTCTTGAGCTAAGACCTACACTTCTAGACCAAGTAGGGACTTCACAGAAGGAAGACTCACATATAGTTGAAATCATGGACAAGCTGATTAGAGGTGAGACGTCAAGTCACCTCAGTCGGTATGCCATAGATGACAAGGGATGGCTAAGGCTCGATGGAAGGTTATGTGTCTCATAAGTGGTAGACTTAGTAAGGAGAGTTCTCGAAGAAGCGCACCACTCGAAGATGACTATACATCCCGGAGGGGATAAGATGTACAGGGATATGAAACGCATTTTCTTTTGGGATGGGATGAAAAAGGACGTGGCAGAGTTCGTTTCGAAGTGCATGGTGTGCCAACAAGTAAAAGCCGAGTCGAAGAAGCCCGGTGGGCTATTACATCCTTGGGAGGTTCCGCAATGGAAATGGGAGAGTATCTCGATGGATTTCGTGGATGGACTGCCTAGGTCTAGGAAGGGAAATACTAGCATATGGGTCATAATTGACACTCACGAAAAGCGCTCACTTCATTCCGGTGAAGAGCAAGAGGACCGCATCAGGGCTAGCGTCTATTTACCTTCGAGAGATAGTACGATTGCATGGAGTTCCTTCTAGTATAGTTAGTGATCGTGACCCGATTTTCACTAGCCAGTTTTGGAATAGTCTGCAAGAAGCAATGGGAACACGACTGAACTTAAGCACGGCCTATCACCCATAGACGGATGGATAAACCGAAAGGGTAAATAGGGTACTAGAAGATCTCCTAAGGCTATGCATTCTTGACTTTGGTGGTACTTGGGAAGACCATCTTCCTCTCATGGAGTTTGCGTATAATAACAGTTACCAAGCTAGCATCGGAATGGCACCGTTTGAAGCCCTATATGGAAGACCGTGCAAGTCGCCAACTTGTTGGTGGGAGACGACAGACAGACTTATACTTGGGCCCGACATGATAAGGTACACTTCTGAGAAGATTGAGTTGGTACGAAGACGGATGAAAACAGCCCAAGATAGACAGAAATCTTATGCGGACTAGAGAAGGACAGACTTAGAGTTCAAAGTCGGAGATATGGTCTTTATAAAGGTTTCTCCGTTACGCAATGTAGTTCGTTTTGGAGCAGTTGGAAAGCTAGCACCAAGATTTGTAGGATCGTTCCCCATCATTGAGAGGATTGGACGGATGGCCTACAAGGTAGACTTACCCGAGAAGTTGTCTGGAGTACACAATGTCTTTCACGTCTCGCATCTCCGGAAGTGTTTGCATGAGTCAGCCGAAGTGGTTGAGCCAAGCATCCTTGAAGACGTGGAAGTGGAGAAAGAAGCAACAGTAAGGCGAGTTCCGATTCGTATCTTAGGAACGGAGATTAAGAAGCTAAGGAATCGAGAAGTCAAGCTAGTGAAAGTGCAGTGGAGTGAAGCCCAAGAGGATGCAACTTGGGAAACCGAAGAAAAGATACGCGCACTTTGCCCATTTCTTTTTGAGGGTACATTCTCGATCTCTTTTTCCTTGAAAACCTTTTCGTATCATGCTTCTAATATCTATGTTTGTCTTGTTATCTTCTCGATCTTATCTTGAGAACCTTAGGTAGAACCGTATGGATGTAAACATGTGATTGAAACATGTTATGGTTGATGGTTGCAAATGGTTGCAAGTGGTTGCTAGTGGATGCATGACACACATTAGGCACTAGATCGGCTCAGTCACATTTTCATGTTGCATATGCATGGGGGCTTATACTTGTACATGGATGGAACTTGTTATGCTATCACTTGGATGTTGCATATGGATGAATGACTGTGCACTCATGTAGAGATTATAAACTATGCTAGGAATTTGCATATATGTTGGATTCATGACACTAACATATTTTGCATTAAGGAGGTTTACTGAATCAGTAACCGCCCGATCTTTTGCATTAGATAAAGTTCATATACACACACTTTCTGCATATGTTCATACAACACTAGAAGTCTTTTAAGGACAATGGTTGCCTGTAGATGATGCTTTGAGTAGATGGTTGATTGGATGGTAGGACACATCCTCTCTAACTTAGAGATTTCGGGGACGAAATCCTTTAAGGAGGGGAGAATGTAACAACCCGTGTTTTTATTACGTGTAATAACCATAAATCAAGGCAGAATTAATTTTTAAAATAAGAATCAAAGGAAACGGATTACGCCATTGCGTTCGTCTCGAAATTCTGCTTGGAAACAAGTCTGAGTTTTCGAAAATCGTAGTCCGTATGACCAAGTTATGACCATTCGAAGTTTTCAGAAATTTTCAAATTCAAAACAGACTCAATTCGAATTCAAAACCTCCAAACGCACTGGGCGGGAAAAATCCCGCCCAGGACCAGGTCGACCTGGGTGTCGACTATGTAGTCGACCTACCCAGGGCCAGGTCGACCATAGTGTCGACCTGGGGGTCGACCCGGTGCCCGAGCCCATTTTTGAAGCTAGATTCACTCTGATGTATTTGGCCTCATTTCTATCCACATTCGTTGACCTGACCCTATAAATACAGCCCCTAACACCAGGCTCTCTACACCAAATTTCTTTCTGACCTTATGCTACTCTGATTCTGGTTGAAAAGTTTGAGAGAGGGACTGCTTCTACTACGTTGAGACTACGTTAAAGGAATTGCTGATTAGGGGACTTCTATTAGGACTTGACTAAGCAACAAACGACTCTCTTTTTCTAATTCTCGAACCACGAACTGTAAGCCCCAGTTATTTTCAGATTTAAACTGTAAATGTATTTGGACCTATGTATGATAACTGTTTACATTCATTCTTGTTCATCTTGGATCTTGACTCTTGAATATTACTATGACATCGATTTGGGGCCTATTCATGTTGTAAATCAAAATGAGAAACCCCTCTTATTATCATGTTGAATCTGTTATTAGCCACATGTTTATGATTATCACCTTATGACAGTCGTACCGTGACTATACTATCATCTTATGACAGTCGTTACTATGACTATCACTTTATGACAGTCGTTACCATGACTATACTGTCACCTTGTGACAACTGTTATTTTGACTAGTACCTTATCTTGCTAGATTTGGAATCTTTATATTTGAGGCCAATATTTCATATGCCAGTAATGTTTTATTTCAAGTCATATCATGCTATGCTAGTAATCACTCTTGCCACCTTATACCCATTTCTTTTTATGTCAATCCCTAATTAGATTTATTTGCATCTATTCGAACCTTCGTGCGATGGGAATACGATTTGGGTAAATTAGGTAAAATATGAATTAGCTTTAAACTTGAACATGAACATTATTATGACTTGAACCTGAATATGGACATGAACTTGACACGATTTGACATAAAACATGACTTGAAAACTTGACATGAATCTAAACATGAAAACTTGAACGTGGGCATGACAGTTAGATAAACTTGAAAATGGCCAACTCGAGGTTGGGTTGAGTTTGCAGTGTAAATCTTCCCGGAACCGCCCGGCAAATCCAGTGGTTGCAAACAATAGGATCCAATGTGGGTCGTTGGTCATATCGCACGTAAAAACCCGAGGTTAGACTATGTTGTGGTGTAAATCTGCCCGGAACCGCCCAGTAACCACAACAATTAGTCTAATGTGAGAGGTTGGCGTGCACTAATGAATTAATGTCACTTGATATGGTTAAGTCATGAACTGCTTGAACACACTTAACCAACTTGATGCATGATTTGGATAGGGTTAAGTCACGAATTTGAATGACAACACTTAACCCATTAGAAACCCTGGTTACGCGGTCCTTTTCAGCAGTAACCCACTTAGATGTATCACGATACTCTGGGACTAGGCAGGGTGGGGCACAATTACTGGGCTGATTGTAAGCGACCAGAACGACGGCTGAGTAGGTGTGCCATTGTAGGTTCAGGCGGGCTATGGTCGTGCACGTAGTCCGAAGTTGAAAAAGCAGGCATTGGGCACCCATAGATTTACATTGTGCGTGCTTGATTCATGTCGGTGGTTGGCACCATAGGACTTGATACACCCTATGGTGGACCTAGCACAGGTAACTACATTTCTGGATAGGGCCGTATGACATAGACACATGACGAGCTAGGACTTGTAGGGAGCCGATCGATTAGTAAATCGTACCGTAGGGCCCCGTAATGGGTCACTTCATGACACTGGGCTAAGGGATCATTTCATGGTTAATACTCGATATGGGTTAGAATACTAGTACAGTTGGTGCAGCGAACCTTGAACATGCGATGCCAGACTAGACTTATCTTGTTATCTTAATTATCCAACTAGTTCTGTTATCATCCTTATGTTTAATTCTAGTTTTCACGTATCATGTTACCTTTACTAGTTTTCATACTGAAATTCAGTAGGGCTTACCAGTCTTTATGACTGACCCTTTTTCTTTTGCCCCTTTTTCTTTCGTTTACCCCCCCCCCCCCCAGGTTCCCAGGGAGGAAACACTAGCTCTTAGCTTGGATTCAACTAGCTTTCTGACTGCTCATTTACGGTTTGGTCTTGGGCTATGCGATGGCTGCTTCTGCTATTTATGGGGAATAATTTACTTTTGTTTTAAAGTTTATGCTTCTCTACTATGAACTTGATGTAATGGAATAATTTGTATCTTGGATATATGAGCTTTTGACTCTTTTCTTGGAAATAATAAAAGGTTGGTTTTTAATTTCTACCGCTGCTTTATTTATGTTCTGCCTTGTGATACCTCTATGCATGTTTACCTAGATAATACTCCACCAAAACTAGTGCATTCCCTTTGTGAGTGACCCTAGCGGAGGTGGGGTGTTACAATAAGTTTCTTATTTTATTTAGATACATGAAACATTATTTTGGCAAATTTAGATTAACAATAAAAATATTCATTATTATTGTTAACAATAAAAAGATTGTAATAAATATTGGATTTACAATACAACAACAACAAAGCTATATATCCCAAACAAGTTGGGGTTGGCTAGATATGGAACCCAAAATAAAAATAAAAATAAAAGAAATAATGCTGATAATATATATATATATATATAGGTTTAAAGTAACCAAATAGATAAAAAGACGTATGAAAAAGGTTTTTCTTTCTTAAAAAAAAGTTAAAAAGGTTCAATAAAATTGAAATAAAGTCTAAAATAGTAATAAAAAGTAAAAAGGTTCAAGAAAAGTGAAATAAAGTCTAAAATAATCAAACAGATTCAAAAAAAAAAAACCTAAGGTTCTGGTACATGGATTGCCAACTTCCATGCACTCCTATCCACTACCAGCTCCTCAGATATATTCCAATTACTTAAATCCCTCTTTATTATCTCCTTCCATGTCATTTTAGGTTGACCTCTATCTCTCTTTGGGCCTTCGGCGCGGCCAATAATTCCAATGTGCACAGGAGTATCGTGTGGTCTACGTTGGATATGTTCAAACCATCTCAAGCGGTATTGGACTAACTTCTCCTCAATAGGTGCAACTCCAAGTTTTTCCCGAATATCCTCGTTTCTAATCCGATATGTTCTGGTATGCCTACAGCTCAACCGCAGCATCCGCATCTCTGCTACACTTATATTCTGAACGTGTTGCCTCTTAGTAGGCCAACATTCTGCACCATATAACATTGCAAGCCTAATATTATAGATTTACAATAAAATATTTATTTTTATTGTTAACATGAAATATTATTTTGTCAAATATAGATTTACAATAAAATATTCATGTTTATTGTTAACATAAAATATGATTTTGTCAAATGTAGATTTACAATAAAATATTCATTTTTATTGTTAACATGAAATATGATTTTATCAAATTTAGATTTACAATAAAATATTCATTTTTATTGTTAACATGAAATATGATTTTTTTTCAAATATAGATTTACAATAAAATATTCATTTTTATTGTTAACATGAAATATGATTTTGTCAAATTCAGATCAACAATAAAATATTCAATTTTATTTTTAACATGAAATATGATATTGTCAAATTTAGATTTACAATAAAATATTCATTTTTGTTGTTAACATGAAATACGATTTTGTCAAATATAGATTTACAATAAGATATTCATTTTTATTGTTAACATGGATTTTGTTAAAAGTTTGTTTTCATTATAATAATAAGATTATAATAAAAAGATTAGGATAAAAAGATTAAAATAAAAAGCTAACAAAAACTATCACCTTTGTTTAACATTTTAGTTAAACAAAAATCATCACTTTTGTTTCATAGTTTAGTTGGAACAAAGATCACCACTTTTGTTCAATAGTTTAGTTAAACAAAAATTATCACTTTTGTTTAATTGTTTAGTTGAAACCAAAATGGTCATATTTGTCAAATTGTTTAGTTGAAACCAAAATGGTCATATTTGTAAAATTGTTTAGTTGAAATAAAAATGTTCATTTTTGTCAAATTAGAGTTGTTAAACAAAAATGTTCATTTTTGTCAAATTAGAATTGTTAAACAAAAATGTTCACTTTTGTTGAATTAGAATTTTCAGCAAATATGAAACATTAATTTTTGTCAATTTGTTGAATTAGAATTTTCAAAAAAAAACGAAATATCCAATTTGTGTCAATTTATTGAATTATAATTTTCAACAAAAATGAAATATCCAATTTGTGTCAATTTTTGTCAATTTGTTGAATTAGAATTTTCAACAAAAATGAAGTATCAAATTTGTGTGTAACAACCTGAAAATTCTGAGCCAATTTAAAATTTTTATTTTGGCTATTTTAATGAATTTTAAATATTTAAAATGAATTTTTTTAAATAATATCGACGAGAAATTTATTTTGAATAGAATTAGAACGTATATATTTATATAGATCAACGTTAGAATATAAATATTTATTTTTAATTTATAAAAGGAATTGAAAATGGCGCGGTAGTTCGATAATTCGATTTCAAAGTTCAAATGAATGTACAGGATTCAAAATAAACCGAATTTTAGTGAAACCAAAAATATTAGAATCTAATTTAGAATATCTTTCCAACGAATCCGAAAAATCAAAATTTCATAGCGGGGATAAAAAGTTACACCCAGTTGAAATTTCAAAATAGTCGCTATGGAATTCTGGCCCTTAAAAATGGAAATTTTGCAAACGAGCTCGGTTTTCGACGAAACCACTTTTGTTGGATCCGCGATGTCAAATTATTGCTAGGTTTCAAATTTTATAATTTTTTGAATCAATATGTGAGCGAGGCAAAGGAAAACTCGTTTGACTAGTTTTAGTTGATTTTAATCGACCAGAAAATGGCCATTTTTCAAACGGTCTCAGAATTTTACGAAACTAGTTTTGTTAGAACCATATCGTCAATACGAAGCTAGGAAATATTTTTTGTGAATTTTTAGATTTCGTATGTGGCACCGGTAAATTGAATTGTGCGTTCAAATTTAATATATAGAGTTATATGTTGATTTTGATGAGAACTGATTAAAACGATCGAATCAGCTTATGATACATATCCTATTGTGTTCGGAATGGGGGTAATTAGCTAGGGACGACATGCGGTGGGCCTCGTTTAGAGTTCGAAGAAAAAAGTCAGCATTTTTGGATTAAACTAAAAAAAATTATATAATTAATGTATATTCTCGTTTATACCCTTACCTCCCCCCCCCCCACCATTTCATTTGCTCAGATCCAAAACCCAACATCAGAAGGAAAAACCTGATCCGCCGACAAATCCCCCTCCCGACGCCGCACTCCGGCCATCCCCCTTTCCACTGCCCCTCTCCTTCTTCTACCCTCCAGCTTCGAGCGAAACCCCCCAACCCAAAATCGAGCACCGCACCAGTGAGCGCCGCAACTCCTGGGCCCACCTCCTGACGCCGCGGTTTCCCCCGCCTCCAACTGACTCCGGCCAGCCCCCTTGCTGACCGACGCGCACAACAACCCCCCTTCTTCCATTTGAACGATGTAAGTTTTCTTCTTTTTCTTTTTATTATTCATTTATTTTATTTATTTTAAAACTGAAAAGGTATGAATTTTAAAATAAAAAAATTAGATTTTATCATGGAAAAGATTTAATTTTTATGTATATAAAACACGGGGAAAAATTCAATTTTTATGAATGTAGATTTAAAATAAAAATATGATTTTTACTTAGGTAGAGTATTAAAAATATAGTTTTTATTAAAGTAGAGTAATAAAAAAATAATTTTTATATAGGTATTATAATAAAAATTCGATCTTTATATAAGAAGTAGATATATAAAAATATAATTTTTATATAGAAGGAAGCATTGTAAAAATATATGAAGTAGAAATATAATTTTTATTATATTACTAGCAAGATAAAAATAGAATTTTTATCTACATGGTAGCAGTATAAAAATGTGATTTTTATATACATAGCAACAATATAAAAATGTGATTTTTATATATGTAGTGGCTACGGGCAACGAAAGTGACAAAAGGCGAGAACGGCGAAGACTTCTACATAAGAAGAGTCGTGGCATTTGGTTTAGCTAGTCGGTGAGAACTCCTCACTTTTATTTCTATTTCTAGTTTAAAATATATACTAGGATGCAGACAGTGCTTAGCAGCACCGACACCCGTCGTCCACAGACCATGGATGACTTGTTTGTTTGATTGCTGTGTTGGGAAATTTGATTGTGTGGTGCGGAATGAAATAAAATATTTTATAGTAGAAAATATTTTATGGTTAAAAATATAATTTTTAACATGTATATAAAATAAATATTTATAAACAAATCGGACGATTTGTTTATATACACTGATTCGACTGATATTGATTGGGACGATAAATTTTACACATCACCCAACTGCACAAGTAAAATCTCTGTTTGTTGATTTGAAACCCCACACAGGTATTGGGATGAGATTTGACGTACACTAATCCCGATTATTTAGTTGTATGTCAATCGATGGATTGACAGATTGTGTAAGCGTTAATTATTTATATTTAATGCTTATGCAGTTGTGTGGTGCACTCTAGATGATGGTTGATGATTTATCGTTGCTGTTATATACATGTGTTGTAGGGAATCCATATAATTAACGTTATATGGTAATTGATTGGGCCTCATTCCAATTTCGAAAATAAGAAAAATATTCATGTGTTGAATAGAAATAAATATTCATGTCTTGAATATAAACTATATATTCATGTGTTGAATAAGAAAAATAAAAATTCATGTGTTGAATAGAAATATAAATTCATGTGTTGAAATAAAATTTATATTCATGTGTTGAAATAAACTATATATTCATGTGTTGAAGAGAATATTCATTTGTTGAATGGAATAACGAAGTTATTGAAATATATAATGCCGTGTTGATTAGATATGCGCCATTTTGACACGAACGATATTTATATCGATTATATTCGTTTTTAAAATGAATATAGAAAAGGAAATAATTTCAAAACATAACATTCGAAAATATTATCATTTGTATGTCGATGATATGAAATATTCAATTTTGATTCGAAATTGAATATGAAGTTGAAATCGTTTCGAAAACGAATTCAAAATGATTTATAAAATACGTTTTAAAAGGAAATCGATTAAATATATAATATATATTATATATATTAAATGGCCTGAATAGAACGCGCCGCGCCGCGGCAGTTCGCGAATTTCGACCATTGACTTCGAATGGATATTACGGGAGATCCGACCGTCGGATTCTCCTAAAACCGGAAACATTGGGTTCGTATCGAAAAGAGCTTTCTAACGAATAATTGAGATTTGAAATTTGACGGATGGATTTGGAATTATGTCCAAATCAAATTTGAAAAAGGTCGCTGTAAGTGCAGTTCGATGGCCATTAATGGAAATCGACTGTACGAGCCTTGATAAAATTATTAAAAATAGTAATAATTTGTGTAAAATCATAAGAAATGATTTGTGAAGAATTGAGATGAAAATTTCCGTATTTGAAAAGATAAAAATAGATTTTTATTGAAATGAACTGGTTTTGAACTAGAATTAAAATCCATTTATTTTTAAAAATAAATAAATTGGATTTGAAATGGTTTTAAATGTAACTAGAATTTCCAATAATTGAATTGGAATGGATTTGAATCGAAATTGTCATTCGAATATTTCGATGTGGGATTTCGTGATGATACAGATATTGTTATAGGAATTTGAAAGACATATTTATATCGTTATTTCCAATACGGTATTTGTTGGTCGTAGAGTTTGATATTGAATATAAGCCGATATATTTTTTATTCAGAGCCTTGTATTTGATATCAAATTTGATTTGGGTTTCTCGTGAATGGTGTCTTCACTAACACTGTTCTTGAACCCAGTTGAGAAAAAGATTAAATCTTTTTATTTAGATTTAATGAAGTGTACCAGTTAAATGGAATTTAATTGGAATTGAATAGAATGTGATTTTGGGTTTATCGTGAACAGTGTTTTAAAGGACATTGGATCTTTAACCCAGTTAAAGATTAAAACTAAGTGGAGTTTTAATGAATCTTTAATTAGATTGAAAAGATCGAGAATGGAGTATCACCAGTTTTGCTCCAGGCGATAGTTAAATCTTTAATTAGATTTGAACGTGAAATGGTAATTGAATTTACCGATAACACCGTGGTGTTAGATATGAAGTATTACCAGTTTTACTTCGTGGGATGAATAGGTTGGGATTGGGAAATTAAAACAAATGATTACTTCGGTAAGGTTCGTTAATCCTGGCTAGTTTGGATAAACCTTAATTTGGTTTGAATTGATATTCAAAAGAAGATTAAAGAATAAATTTGAGGAATTTATCTTTGATAAAATTAATGGGAACCTATCCCTAAGAATGTGAAATTTAGCAAGTAACCGAAGATTAGTTAAGATGAATGGTTTTCTGGGTATTGATCTGATGTTGCTTTCGGCCTTCGGGGTTAATATTTCGGGAATTGTTCCCTTACTAATTTACGGTTAGTGACTGATGAATTGGAATGAGGCGTATGTTGTGTTTGTGTAACACTTGTTTATTATATACGCGAGTTATTCAGAAAGACCGGGTTTATCCCATTCTGAATAACTGATTCAACGTGGTATCGAGGATGAAGACGGTGGTCGAAGACCGGAGGACTTCACGTCGTTTGGGTGATTACTAATGATCTTGATTGGTCCGTACACCCAAGAGGAGGGAATCAGTTAGTGGTCGTCCAGACGTACTTGGAGATCGATGGATATGCGAGGTACAAGGTGCCTCCGGTTTCGTTCAGACCCAGAAAGAACTTGTAAATGGACTGTGTGTCTGACATTGGATTCTATTATGTGTGATTGATTTCTATTAAATATATATCTGTTTGGCGGCGGAGAATTTATTCTCTTGCTTAACGCCCTTCTCTGAGATGTACTAGCTCAGGGGTTATATATTGATGGATATCAATCGCATGGAGTGAATTGCCTGTGTGGCATGCCTAAGTGGCAATATGATCAAGGCTTCTATTGAAAAGCAGAGTCTTGTGGTTGATGATCAAATCACAGCCTGTGTGGCATAGCTTTGTGTAGCGTTGATTCGCGAGCCTCACACCCGGTTGTGAACCAGAAACAGGAGAGGACATCAGGGAAGGCATGTGTTTCCTTCTAGTTAGAAGTGGAGTCAGTGATTTTACACGCCCTGACGAGTTTGACTTATGTGGTTGTTGCTGTTGCGAGGCGCCTTGGATATATCAGTGACTATGTGGAGCCGACGAAGTCATTCGTTGGCTCATTGACACCCCAAAGGGTGGGGAAATGCAGTGTTCAGGCATTTTAATCCATATCGGTGGACCGTCCCTGACGATCCAAGGGCCCACCTGAGTCTAGGTCCTGAGGGACGGGTTAGAGCGTCTCGAATCGGTAGAGGACTATCTTTTGCCTCAGTTCACAGATGGAAACCCAACTTCCAATACATGACATTTGCGGTTTTGATTGTAGAGCCTAGTATTGGCGACATGATATATGGTACCCATGTCGTTTATGATTAATACTTATGATTGAAACTGTTTTGACACCATGCACTTATAGTAATAATAAAAGATGAAATTTAGCGTATCAAGCATTCTTTGGCTATTATAAGGTAAAACCCTATCCTCCGGCTTGTGTTGCATTGTGTGATGGGACCTGGGACTTATAATAGCTTCATTGTTCTTTATTTAGCATTGCGCTATTGTTTTATGCACTGGTGCTCTTGCGAGGAAACCCGTTCCGTGTTATACGATGTGGTCCCTTGATTTACCTATCTTTAAAGTAAAGATTAATAACTGTTTTAGTTCTCACACCAGTCCCATGACTGACCTGGAGTTTATTGTTTTAACTTAAACTCTAGGTGCCCTTATTTTGACACGGGCAGTTAGTAGTTTTGGTTTTGCGGATTTATAATCACAGGATCCTGATTTACAGCTGGAACGATACTCAGAAAGCTCTGTATTCATGTATTACTTCTAGTTGTGTTTTGTATTATTTTCCGCTGCGATGTATTTAAATGCAATTTAAATATCTGATATTTTCTGTGTAATATTGATTCATACTCTGTATATTCTGATGAATTGTTGTAATAAGCAATGAAATGTTCTTCTGTTTGTGTTCTGATTTATCTTGTCCTCAATTCAATCCATGATTTCCCGAAAGGGGGATTTTGGGTCGCAACAGCTTGGTATCAGAGCTTTGGTTTTCAAAGCTCAGAGAACAAGACACATTCGAACCATACGAAAGAATTCATCAGAGATTGGATTAGTAATATCCAACGAGAATGACTCGTTAGAGATAGGATCAGTAGTATCCTAAAATGAGTGTGAAGAGTATATTTTTAAAGTGAAAACAAGTTTTGTTTTGAAGATTTAAATCAATTATTCGTATTTGAATATTTATTTTAAATTGATTTGGACAATCGAGTATATAGAGATTTTTAATATACATCTGATCCATGTGTATACGAAGTCCTAATATACTGGATAGATATAAAATCACACTCTAGTCGCCCAAAGATGGTTCTGATGATCGCTATAGCGATCGCATCATCAATATTCATGTTCAAGTTTCGAGGGTGGGACATCTATATATTTCCTATTGACTGGTGTGAGAACCAAAATTTGATAGGGTCTATTGTTGTGATTTGGCACCGAAAATCTGATTTTTGAACTATGTATCAAAGTTATGAATTTGAAAAGCTAATCAACTAATTGACTGCTGATTGTGTTGTTTGATTATTGGTTGATTAATTAAAATTTGAACCATTTAGCCAAATTGAACAAAATAGTGAGTTGTATTGAAAATTAGTCGCATTTGCATGCATATACATGTACTGACATTGAACAAGTCGTAGTAAGGGCTAGAGCAGAAGAATAAAATTGTTTGCCCGATAAATAGGTACATGTTTACAAATTTATTGGGTTTGGATGATTTTATGAGCCGATTGGCTAGCCGCTTGGTTGTTTCTTTTTCTTTTTGGATTGGTAAGGGCCATGGGAGGCTATTTGAAATATCCCGAAGTCCCCAGTGCAGAGGAGTTTATGGCGAAATTTATCGAAAATTTAGGGTGTTAGCCAAATTTTTGAAAATTTTGAAAAGTTCTTAGAAACTGAAAATTGAAGAACTTAAGCCGTAATGAAAATAATGGAAGTTGAGTTGATTAGTAAAACAACTTTCAGCTTCGTTCCTTTTCGGGGACGAAAAGTTTTAAGTGGGGGAGATTGTAACAACCGGGAAATTCCGAGCCAATTTAAATTTTTTATTTTGGCTATTTTAATGAATTTTGAATATTTAAAATGAATTATTTTAAATAATATCGACGAGAAATTTATTTTGAATAGAATTAGAATGTATATATTTATATAGATCGACGTTAGAATATAAATATTTATTTTTAAATTATAAAAGGAATTGAAAATGGCGCGGTAGTTCGATAATTCGATTTCAAAGTTCAAATGAATGTACAGGATTCAAAATAAACCGGATTTTAGTGAAACCAAAAATATTAGAATCTAATTGAGAATATCTTTCCAACGAATCCGAAAAATCAAAATTTCATAGCGGCGATAAAAAGTTATTCCCAGTTGAAATTTCAGAATAGTCGCTATGGAATTCTGGCCCTTAAAAATGGAAATTTTGTAAACGACCTCGGTTTTTGACGAAACCACTTTTGTTGGATCCGCGATGTCAAATTATTGCTAGGTTTCAAATTTCATAAATTTTCGAATCAATATGTGAGCGTGGCAAAGGAAAACACGTTTGACCAGTTTTAGTTGATTTTAATCGACCAGAAAATGGCCATTTTTCAAATGGTCTCAGAATTTGATGAAACTTGTTTGTTAGGACCATATCGTCAATACGAAGCTAGAAAATATTTTTCAGGAATTTTTAAAGTCCGTATGTGGCCCCGGTAAATTGAATTGCGCGTTCAAATTCAATATATAGAGTTATATGTTGATTTTGACAAAAACTGATCAAAATGATCGAATCAGCTTACGATACATATCCCATTGTGTTCGGAATGGGGGAAATTAGCTAGGGACGATAGGCGGTGGGCCTCGTTTAGAGGTCGAAGAAAAAAGTCAACATTTTTGGATTAAAGAAAAAAAATATAATTAATATATATATATATATTCTCGTTTATACCCTTACCCCCCTCCCCCATTTCATTTGGTCAGATCCAAAACCCGACATCAGAAGGAAAAACCCAATCCGCCGACCACCCCCTTCCGACGCCGCACTCCGGCCATCCCCCTTTCCACCGCCGCTCTCCTTCTTCTACCCTCCAGCATCGAGCGAACCCCCCCCCCCCCCCAAACCAAAAATCGAGCACTGCATCAGTGAGCGCCGCAACACCTGGCCCCTACTCCTGACGCCGCGGTTTCCCCTGCCCACAACTGACTCCGGCGAGCCCCTCTGCTGACCGACGTGCACAGCAACCCCCCTTTCTTCCATTTGAACGATGTAAGTTTTCTTCTTTTTCTTTTTATTATTCATTTATTTTAAAACTGAAAGGTATGAACTTTAAAATTAAAAAAATAGATTTTATCATAGAAAAGATTTAATTTTTATGTATATAAAACACGGGGGAAAATTCGATTTTTATGAGTGTAGATTTAAAATAAAAATACGATTTTTACTTAGGTAGAGTATTAAAAATATAGTTTTTATTAAAGTAGAGTAATAAAAATATAATTTTTATATAGGTATGACAATAAAAATTCGATCTTTATATAAGATGTGGATATATAAAAATATAATTTTTATATAAAAGGAAGCATTGTAAAAATGTATGAAGTAGAAATATAATTTTTATTATATTACTAACAAGATAAAAAAAGAATTTTTATCTATATGGTAGCGGTATAAAAATGTGATTTTTATATACATAGCAATAATATAAAAATGTGATTTTTATATATGTAGTGGCTACGGGTAACGAAAGTGACAAAAGGCGAGAACAGCGAAGACTTCTACCTAAGAAGAGTCGTGGCGTTTGCTTTAGCTAGTCGGTGAGAACTCCTCACTTTTATTTCTATTTCTAGTTTAAAATATATACTAGGATGCAGACGGTGCTTAGCAGCACCCGACACCCGTCGTCCACAGATCATGGACGACTTGTTTGTTTGATTGCTGTGTTGGGAAATTTGATTGTGTAGTGTGGAATGAAATAAAATATTTTATAGTGGAAAATATTTTATGGTTAAAAATATAATTTTTAACGTGTATATAAAATAAATATTTATAAACAAATCGGACGATTTGTTTATATACACTGATTCGACTGATATTGATTGGGACGATAAATTCTACACATCGCCCAACTACACAAATAAAATCTATGTTTGTTGATTTGAAACCCCGCACGGGTATTGGAATGAGATTTGACGTACACTAGTCCTGATTGTTTAGTTGTATGTCAATTGATGGATTGATAGACTGTGTAAGCATTAATTATTTATATTTAATGCTTATGCAGTTGTGTGGTGCACTCTAGATGATGGTTGATGATTTATCGTTGCTGTTATATACATGTGTTGTAGGGAATCCATATAATTAACGTTATATGGTAATTGATTGGGCCTCATTCCAATTTGGAAAATAAGAAAAATATTCATGTGTTGAATAGAAATAAATATTCATGTGTTGAATATAAACTATATATTCATGTGTTGAATAAGAAAAATAAAAATTCATGTGTTGAATAGAAATATAAATTCATGTTTTGAATAGAAATATAAATTCATGTGTTGAATAGAAATATAAATTCATGTGTTGAAATAAAATATATATTCATGTGTTGAAATAAACTATATATTCATGTGTTGAAGAAAATATTCATTTGTTGAATAGAATAACGAAGTTATTGAAATATATAAAGTCCTGTTGATTAGATATGCGCCATTTTGACGCGAACGATATTTATATCGATTATATTCGTTTTTAAAATGTATACAGAAAAGGAAATAATTTCAAAATATAACATTCGAAAATATTATCATTTGTATATCGATGATGTGGAATATTCAATTTTGATTCGAAATTGAATATGAAGTTGAAATCGTTTCGAAAACGAATTTAAAATGATATATAAAATACGTTTTAAAAGGAAATCGATTAAATATATATAATATATATATTATATATATTAAATGTCCTGAATAGAACGCGTCGCGCCGCGGCAGTTCGCAAATTTCGACCATTGACTTCGAATGGATATTACGGGAGATCCGACCGTCGGATTCTCCTAAAACCGGAACCATTGGGTTCGTATCGAAAAGAGCTTTCTAACGAATAATTAAGATTTGAAATCTAACGGTTGGATTTGGAATTATGTCCAAAACAAATTTGGAAAATGTCGCTGTAAGTGCATTTCGATGGCCGTTAATGGAAATCGACTGTACGGGCCTTGATAAAATTATTAAAAATAGTAATAATTTGTGTAAAATCATAAGAAATGATTTGTGAAGAATTGAGATAAAAATTTCCATATTTGAAAAGATAAAAATAGTTTTTTATTAAAATGAACTGGTTTTGAACTAGACTTAAAATCCATTTATTTATAAAAATAAATAAATTGGATTTGAAATGGTTTTAAAAGTAACCAGAATTTCCAATAATTGAATTGGAATGGATTTGAATCGAAATTGTCTTTGGAATATTTCGATGTTGAATTTCATGATGATACAGTATTGTTTTGGGAATTTGAAAGATATATTTATATCGTTATTTCCAATACGATATTTGTTGGTCGTAGAATTTGATATTGAATATAAGCCGATATATTTTCTATTCAGAGCCTTGTATTTAATACCAAATGTGATTTGGGTTTGTCGGGAATGGTGTCTTCATTAACACTGTTCTTGAAACCAGTTGAGAAAAAGATTAAAACTTTTTATTTTGATTTAATGAAGTGTACCAGTTAAATGGAATTTAATTGGAATTGAATAGAATGTGATTTCGGGTTTATCGTGAACCGTGTTTTAAAGAACATTGGATATTTAACCTAGTTAAAGATTAAAAGTAAGTGGAGTTTTAATGAATTTTTAATTAGATTGAAAAGATCGAGAATTGAGTATCACCAGTTTTGCTCCAGGCGATAGTTAAATCTTGTAACAACCCGGAATTTGAGGCTGATTTAAAATTTTCATTTTAGAGATTTTAGGGGTGTTTAAATATTTAAAATAAATTATTTCAAATAAAAATGAATGGAAATTTATTTTGAGCAAAGTTAATGCAAATATATTCAAATAAATTACATAAAGAATTAGAAATAGGATGGTAGTTTGAAAAGTCAAACTTGAACTTTGACTAACTACCCAGGGTGCAGAATAAATCTGATTTTGATGAAACGAAAAATATTTAATTCTGTTAATGAATATCTTTTTAACGAAACTAAAAAATCGAAATTTCATAGCGGGAATCAAAAGTTATGGCCAAATGAATTTTTAGAAAGGTCGCTACAGAAAATATATCGCCTTGAAAATTGACATTTTGCATACGACCTCGGAATTCGACGAAACCACTTTTGTTGGATCCGGAATGTAAAATTTTTGCTTGGTTTCAAATTTCATGATTTTTGAAGCTAGTATGTGAGTGTGACAAAAGAAACTGTGCTTTGTCAATTTCGGTCAAAATTAATTGACTGAAAAATAGCCATTTTTCAAACAGTCTCAAAATTCGATGAAATAAATTTCGTTGGGATTGTATTGTCATAAGAAAGCCAAAAATAATTTTTCTGGATTTTTTTGACTTCGCATGTGACCCCAGTAAAAATAGAAAGTATGTTCGAATTAAAAATAAAAGAACTAACTTGAAAATAAAAGAAACATGTTTTTAACTTCAGAATTGGACTTCGGCAATAGCGCCATTGCGTTCAGAAGACGTCAAAACCTATTGTTCGACAGTCGTTGAGCGCGAATTGGAGTTCATACGAAAAAACCCTGATTTCGGGATTAAACAAATAAATTAATGTTAGACCCAAAAGTGGTTCTAACACCCAAATTGATTAAAAGCAAGATGAAATGAGATAAAAATAAAAATGAACACGCAGGATTTATAGTGGTTCGACGAAGAAATGCCTACGTCCACTTATCTTTTACTATATTCAATAATTCAGTTGCAAATACAATGTAAGATTCACTCAATTCCACTCACAACTCACTTATATTCACTCAATTGACTAAAACAAAAATGAAAGATGATTTGGATTCTCCGGGAGTAATGGGGTTCGGATTATGGAGGTGGTTGAATTCTCAAAGTGCTGAAAAAAGATCCTTTTCTTTGTCTCCAGACGGGGTATTTATAGGCGTGAATTTGCTCAAAACCCGATCTGGATCGGAGCCACGTGTCGTCCACCCCATTAGCCCCGGGTTCGGATGGATTACTGTGCTGACAACGCATCAAAATAGTGAACGTTATGGGCAGGAACTGGTCACAACCGGTCCGGATATCCAGGCGCTTTTGCAGGAGAATAAGATGGAACATGGGCTCGGGCCGGAGACACACATATAAGGGGTTCGGATCGGGATACCCGATCCGACCCGGACTGGTTTGGATGCAACGCTCTCATCCTCTTTAATCTGCTCCGCTCCAATCTATTTTCGTGGCAAACAGGTGGCTTTCCGATCCAATTGAGATTATGTCGCCTTTCGATCCGAATAGATATGGCTTACCCATTTTCCTCAGCAGCAGTTCACCGATCCGAACAGAAGATTCTATCCGACCCGAACCGATATGTTGCTCTGACCCGACCCGAACAATCGCTGCTGTCCAATCTAGGTTGTAGTGTCTTCTCCAATCCGAACCGAAGTCTTCTAATTAAAAATGCTCTTCAATGTCTGATTTCTTGACTTTGTGTTGCCTAGTTTACAAAGTAGGCTAACACTTTGCCCCCTCAAAGGATGCTTCTGTTGGAAACGGAGCATGCTTTGACGGCCATAGCACAAAAGCTTCATCCTTCCTTTTGAATTCACATGCCAAGTTGTTGTACTTCATCCTGTTCGGTTCGGATTCCGACCCGAACGGATTTCTGCTTTGGGTTCCAACCAGAACTGATCTCCTTCTCCTCTACAATGTATTAGTGGGCCAAGCTGTGTTACTGGGCTATTCGAGCCGGTCCGATCGGGAATACGAATAGTCAATCTGTTTTTTATATAAATTTACTTCATCTCTCTTCTTTTCTTTCATTCACTGTTTTTGCTCATCCGAACCGACTCCACGTCGAAACTTCAGTCTTTCCAAGAAACTCCAAAATTCTCGCTTTAATCTTTGAATCAAATACATAGGTAGCCTTGTAATCTTGAGTCTCGTTGCCATAATTGTTTTTAATTTACATCCGTAGCTAAGTTGAACGATTCGAGCAAAGTAATTAGCTGATTCCACCGCCATGACTTCCTCCATCCTCCGCCTTCGTCGTTAATGGCATCAGCATCATTTCGAGGCGTTGGAGGAGGGTATTAAGACTCGCAGCTGAATACTTGAGTGCTCACCCACTTGATTTTAATTAAGGCTTGGGAATTTGAGTTGGGTTCGCTATTTAAGAGGAGGAAGAGGAAAGAAATTGAAGAAGATCGGTTCGGGTAGGGGAACAGTAGGAAAAAAGGAAAAGAGAGAAATTCACAGATCCGGACCGGGTCGGGGCAATAGGACAAAGAAATGGGACTTAATCCGTTTGACCGGGTCGGACTGGGTTATGAAACGAAAGAAAGAATAGTAAGATTGTTATCTAGGTTTATCCGATCCGTCCCGAAAGTCAACCTCCGAACCGATCCGGGTATTTCTCTCTGAGTGTGAGCCTTTGCTCACCCGATCCGAACCTGGTGCCTACATCCGAACCGAAAACTACTCAATCTAAAACACAAACCTTCGTCCAACTATTTAAAAGATATTACTTCCAACTTCATGAACAGTTAGGATAGTGCCTTACGGACATAAATGAACATTAAGAACTACTCTGACTATCACTTTCTCTTCAAAGTTTCGTCTTACATTGCTGCACTTTTACTTTGCATTTCTTACGTTCGCTGCACACATTTTAGTTCACACACATGCACAGGGGGGTACGGGCTAATTTACTCTAATCCGTGTTATTGCTTCTTCAATAGTTCCATGACAATGAGGCCCAGACGTTCTTCCAGACTAGCTGAGAGGATAGAAGCCCCGGAAACTTCTAACAAAATCACTCTCGAGGATATATCTTCTTCTTCAGATCCAGAATGGGATAGCGAGGGCCCAGATTACGGGTTTGGACATCGGGAAGGCGACGAGGTGTCTTCAGAGAATGAAGTTTCTCTGGGTTTTGAGGAGGAAGGAGGGATTGGTGACGATCGAGCTCCCGATGAATTTGAATCAGCTATTATATTGGAATCACCTTCGGACTCCGTTGAATCAACAATTGACAACGGTCGACTTGTCCGAATTTGCCTAAAATACGGGATAATGAAAAGGGACACTCTAGTGCCTTCACGCTCTGACCGTCCCCACAACCCTCCAGAAGGATATATGGCGGTCACTCAATTAATGTGCATGGTCGGTGCCATTCCTCCATTCTCTCCTTTCATCGTTGATTTCTTAAGACAAATGCGGATTGCCCCCATGCAGTTGCATCCCAATTCATATGCCTATTTGCACACCTTGTACATAGCATATCGTGAAATCCTAGGCATAGAGCTCACGTTCGATGACGTTCACTTCTTTTATAATTTCAAACATCGGACTCGAGAGACTCCATCTTTCTGCTACTTCGAATCAGTTCCAAAAAGGAAGATAATCTCTGCACCATTTATCAGTAAAGCTGGAGATTCCAGATTAGAATGGTTCTATGTGAAGCGACAGCCTGGATGCGCCAGGAGGTGGACAAAATCAAGTAAAGCACTGATTTCCTAAATCCGGAATCTATACACTTGAATCATCACCTTGACCTGTTTTCCTTTTTGTTTGCAGTCGACAATCCCAAACAGATATCAGATCAGGTGTTCTTTGATCGGATGCACCGGCTCCTTAATGGCGATCAAAAATTCTTGACTATCGACGAGGTCCTTAAAGATGAATACCTTCACTTTCATGGGCTGCTATCCGTTTTTCGTAGCATCGGTCATGGGACGGTCCCTTACGCATACATTCCTCCAGTGGAGGTGGTTCCAGAAACAGGAGAAGGCTCGGGAATTCCTTCAGTGCCTCTTCAAGCTTCACCTTCTCCATCTTCTACACAAGATGACGAATTGGCTAATCTGGCCGAAAAGCATCGTGAAGGATATACTGCCCCCGAGGAAACTACTTCTCTAGACAAGTCAAAATCCTCCCAAGAGTCGCCACTTCATGCTTCCGAGGGGGATATTCCTAGTACTGATGAGCAAATATTTCAGGGTTTGGGGGACCTCCCCTTACCTGGGACCATATACACTTCAGAGGATTTCAGGAAGGATCCTTTAGTCTTCACCTCTTCTGAAGAGAACACTCCCGCTAAGGCCAAAGAGCCTGCCCGTACTAGTCTAGCTTCAGACTCGGGTTGGTTGGGGGAAACACACCACTTAGGATACACTTTACACAACAGCATCAGCATTCATTGCACTTCTTTCTCCGTGAATCCATTAATTCTAAACTTCGTTTATTTTATCGTGCAGGTACATTGTCTCGATCCTACTACGATATAAGAAAGCTTCGTCGCAACATGTCCAATCCTCCTCAGGATGTCGAGTATGATCGCCGGGATGATCGTGGTAGGGAGGAGAGAAGACCTTATGATCCCCATCGTTCTCGACCCTCACGTTCCCGCTCACCGGTTCGACCGGAACAAGAGAAATATAAGGGCTATCAAAGCCACAGGGAAGAGGACAGACCACCATCTAAAGACTCCACTTCTTCCCATGAAAAGCGCAGCAGAGAGAGAACTCCTCCAAAAGAAACTGGGTCTCGAAGCAAGCACAAGGTTCCTGCTACTAAACGACCTAGGACAGACAAAGAGATTACCGAATCCCCTTCACACAGGGACACCGAACTGACAATCTCCGCTCCCCCCCAACTAGACGCGGCAACTGCAGTAAAGCGGGCCTATTTGGAGGAGCAATTTCCTGAACATTACTTCGAGACTTTGACTTTTTTACCCGCTCTTGAACCTATTTCTTCTAAGTGGGCGGATGAGGCCAAAGCAAAGATTGATTTGGTGGAAAAACAATATACCGAGATGTTCAAGTATTCAAGCAATCTTTCTAGAATCATTCGCACTCTAATCACAAATACCGATTCAATGCAAAAGACTGCGGAGGAAGATGCCAAGGCTCTAAAAGCCCTAGGAAAAGATTTAGAAGACACTCAAGCTCAGTTAGCTGTCGCTCAAAGGGACGCTTCTAATTTCAAACAACAGTTTGAGGACACGCAAAAACGTTATCATGACTTGCTTGAATCTCACACTCAGGAGCGCTCTGAATTAAAAAAGCAAGCTGACGAGGCCAAGTCAGAAGCTGCTAAGACACGCCTTGCTTATGCTGAACTTGAACAGAAAAACGCCGAGCTAGAAAAGAAGAATGCTGAGCTAGAAAAGAAGAACGCTGACTTGGATTCAAAGCTGTTGGAAGTAGAGAACAGAGCTGCCCTGGCCGAGGGCAATGTGGAGTGTGCTATAAAATCTACGGAGGAAGCCCGCAAGCAATTATCTAAGGCGGAGGTTGAGATTCAAAGTTTCGGCGAACTAATGATTGAATTCTTCGCACATATTATTCGTCGCCGAAACATTTCTTGGATCGAAGATTATCCATCCACTCTGGTTCAAGTATGGAATCAGATCGTCGAGTGGGAAAAAGAGGAACTTAAGGTTGATTCCATCGATGAAGACAAACTGATGGAGAAATACTTGAGAGATGATGAACCGGAGCGCCTAGCTGAAGGGCGCCGCCTTATTGCTGAGGCCATGGAAGAAGAGAGACGGAAGTCTAAACAAAAAACTATTCTCGAAGCTGGTTCCTCTTCTTCTGCTCCTACAACTTCTGAAGTAGAAGGTTATGATCCCGAAAATCCGGGGATTCCCCGAACGACTCTGCTATCCCCTATTCCTGAAATAGCACCAGAGGTAGTAGTCACCCCCGCTGAGAAGTCTTCGGAAGGTACCCCTATCTTTTCTCCTCAATTTGCCAAAGCTATTTCTACCTTTCGCCACGTGATTGAACAATCGATGAGAGATCCATTGTTTTCGCCTGAGTTGATAACTGTTGCTTCTCATTCTGTAGGTGTCGAATCATCCAAAAAAACAAATGTAGCTCATGGAGCTGCCGCTGGGACAAAGCCCGCAGATAGGGCCAAAAAAGGGGAAGACAAAGCTGCTTCTATAGACTTGGGAGAAGGAAGTGAGCCAACTAAGGTCACCACTCCCCATGATGAAGAAACGATAACAGCTTTAAAGGACGACGGTGGAGACGGGGGGCATGAAGAGGAACCAGAAGTTGCAATAACCAGGGAGTCAAAAAGTGCTGATGACGTTACCTTGGCTGCAATGAAGGCTGATCAAGACAAGCCCTTGAAATTAAAAGCTGAAGAGCTAGACCCCGAAGTCTTCAAACCCCTCGCAGTCGTGGATGCGGGATCAAGGTTAGTTGTTAAGCTCTCGACTAGATCTATTACGGAGGAACTCGCTAAAAAATCTTCTCTTGATTCCAGCGCCCCGCCCTCTAGGAAGAAGTCTACTGGCTTCAGCACCGCATCTTCAGGAAAAAAGAAGTCAAAACGGATCTTGACGTAGGCTGAGAAAGAAGCAAAGGATGCGGAGAAATCCGCCAAGAAATCCAAGGCTCATTCAAAATCTAAATAGTGGATTGCCTTGTATCGCTTTAGCATTTTGTGAACCAATAATTGCTGCTACAAAAGTAGCTCCTGCACTTTCTTTTTTAGCTATTTTCCTGTACAAATTCATTCAATTGAAAATAAAAATAATTCACTTTTTGCAATGTTTGTTTGTTGGTAGTTCTGCATTTATGTAGAAATGCATGTCTATAGTTTTGAAACGACGTTGTGGAGAGGGGAAATATGCATATACATACATGTCCCCAGTCAATTCCCACAAACTGTTTAATGCTTAGTCGAGCAATCTGAATGCTCCCGATTTTCTGACGGGATAGCATTTCCTGTGCCGTCGGTACCTGTCGCTTTTTCTGGCATTTCTTTTATACTCTCTCTCTTTCTTTTGAAAGTTAGAGTTTGAGCTCAGTCATCCATTTATTCCCAGGTCTTTCAACGGAGAAAGATTTCTTGCTCAGCGTTCAGTCGGAGACGCCTTTATACTCTCTTTCTCTCTGGAAAGTTAGAGTTAGGAGAAGAATTTCTTTTTCAGCGCTCAGTCGGAGACGCTTTTATACTCTCTCTCTCTCTCTGGAGAGTTAGAGTTAGGAAGAGAATTTCTTTTTCAGCGCTCAGTCGGAGACGCTTTTATACTCTCTCTCTCTCTGGAGAGTTAGAGTTAGGAAGAGAAATTCTTTTTCAGTGCTCAGTCGGAGACGCTTTTATACTCTCTCTCTCTCTCTCTGGAGAGTTAGAGTTAGGAAGAGAATTTCTTTTTCAGCGCTCAGTCGGAGACGCTTTTATACTCTCTCTCTCTCTCTGGAGAGTTAGAGTTAAGAATGTCGTTTTCTCATTCTTTTATGTCTTATCGCACAAATAGTCGTTGTGCTTCTTGTCATGTCTAAACTATTTTCAACCTTTTTAGGCTGTGAGTTATCCTGTATCTTATAATCACAATAGAATAACTGATAAATGTACATATGTAATGCATAAAAGTAAATAACACACAATATTTTTATAGTAGTTCAGCTAAGTCGTAGCCTACATCCACTTTATAGTTCTTCATTCATATCGTCAGATTTTCCCAAGGCAAGTCGTGCCTTATTACAAAGTTCATAAGAAAAATAACACAAAGTACAGCATCTCTAATTCAAATATCGCATTAAGTGTTGGGCATTCCATGCTCTGGGGACTTCTTCGCCATCTACGGTCGTTAACTTGAAGGTTCCTTTTTCAAGTTTCCGTTGGATGACAAAGGGTCCTTCCCATTTTGGACCGAGGTGAGGAAGGGACGGAAAGACTCTCTTTAGCACCAAATCTCCTGGTTCAAAAGTCCTGAGGCGAACTTTTTTGTCATAATAGCGTGCCATCTGACGTCGATGTCTTGTCGCACGCAAATCCGCTTCATCCCTTTTTTCTTAGACTTCATCAAGAGACTCAAGCAAGAGCGCCTGATTCGTCATCGGGTCATAATATGTCACCCTGTGGGAAGGAACTTCCAGTTCAACTGGAATTACTGCTTCTGAGCCAAAGGAGAGAGAGAAAGGGGTATGATCGGTGGCTGTCTTAAATGTTGTTCGATATGCCCACAAAGCTAGGGGCAATTCGTCAACCCATCTTGCCTTTGCACGCTCTAACTGCTTCTTGAGGATGGATTTTATTACTTTGTTTATTGCCTCTACTTGCCCGTTTGACTGCGGATAGGCAACTGCAGTATATCGCTTGTCTATCTTATACTTCTGACAGAAATTTCTGAATTCAGTACTATCAAACTGGGTTCCGTTGTCAGTTATAATCGTCCTTGGAATCCCGAACCGGCATATAATATTTCTGACCACAAAACTTATTACCTTTCTTGCTGTGATCTTGGTCAAGGGCTCAGCTTCTACCCACTTCGTAAAATAGTCCACGGCCACTATTGCATACTTAGCTCCTCCTTTAGCAATTGGTAAAACTCCAATGATATCAATTCCCCACGTGGCAAATGGCCAAGGCCTCACCATTGATTTAAGTTGGGTCGACGGTGCCTTGGGGATTTTAGCGAATCTCTGGCACTTATCGCAGCGTCGTGAATAATCAGCTGCATCTTTATTGATCGTAGGCCAGAAGTATCCGTACAGCAATATCTTCTTTGCTAAAGTTTGACCTCCTGTATGATCTCCACACTCACCTTCGTGTACCTCTCTTAATACACGCTTGATGTCGTCGTGTGCTATACATCGTAACAGGGGCATAGAAAATCCTTGCCTATAAAGAGTATCATCTTGTATGACATATCTGGTAGCTTTGCGAACTATAGCTCTTTTCTCACTCTTCTTTGATGGGAGTGTCCCATTTTTAAGGAAATTCTTAATTAGAGTCATCCACGACTCCTTCTCTGGTTCTGCTTCAAAGGCGAATTCAATTTCCATTGACTCGAAGCTTGGTGATTCCAACGTTTCAATTGGAATTATTTCAGTTTCATCTGGATTGTCGGAACTAGCCAACTTTGCATCCGCTTTCTGGTTTTCAACTCTGGAAATGTGCGTTATGTTGTACCTCTCTAAGCTATTCAATAGCTCTCTCACTTTCCTGAGGTAGGCGATAAGTCGAGGTCCTCGAGCCACAAATTCCTCTCGCGCTTGGCAAACAACAATTTTAGAGTCACAGAATATGTCTAACATTTTCACTCCGAGGTCTTTAGCAAGCTTCAGCCCGGCAATCAGGGCTTCATATTCAGAGTCATTGTTAGTCGCCGAAAATTCTAATCGCAGGGCGTAATATAACGACCGTCCTTCGGGAGTGACTAAGACGATTCTAGCTCCGGACCTTCGGTCGTTCTTGGCTCCATCTGTATATAGTTTCCACGGACTTATCTTTAGCTCATCCTCGGACTTAACCACTCTGTCATTGACTACTTCCTCCTCTGGAATGGTGAACTCTGCAATAAAGTCTGCTAGGGCTTGCCCCCTGATTGACTTTCGTGGTTGAAAATTCAAATCAAACTGACTTAGTTATATGTTCCATTTGATCAACCTTCCCGATGCTTCGGGTCTCTGCAACACCTGCCTTAGGGGCTGGTCGGTGTATATGGTTATCGGATGGGCTTAGAAATAGTGACGAAGTTTTCGGGATGCGATCAGGAGGCTGTAAGCGAGCTTCTCAATTTTTGGGTAGTTGCGTTCTGCCGCCGCTAATTTCTTGCTTACATAATACACTGGCCTTTGTACTTTGTCTTCTTCCCGAACCAGGGCTGTGCTGACGGCGTGAGCCGAGACTGCCAAGTAAACGAACAATTCTTCGTGATCTACGGGCTTTGATAAAATCGGCGGTTTCTCTAGCAGTTCCAATAAATTTCGCAAGGCCTCAACACAGTCCGGAGTCCATTCGAAGTTCTTCTTTCCTCTTTTAATCAAATCAAAAAACGGAACACATTTGTCTGTGGCTTTGGAGATGAATCTACTCAGTGCCGCAACTTTCCCTGCAAGACTTTGGACGTCTTTAATCCTCCTCGGTTCTTCGATATATCTAATCGCTGCTATCTGGCTAGGGTTGATTTCAATTCCTCGGGAACTCACAATAAAGCCAAGGAACTTTCCCGATGCCACTCCAAATGAACATTTCAGAGGATTCAATTTCATCCAGTACTTTCGCAGGATATCAAACATTTCCGCCAAGTCTTGCGTATGGCTGGAGGACTGTTTCGATTTGACGAGCATGTCATCCACATAAACTTCCATAGTTTTACCTATTTGATTATAAAACATTCTGTTCACCAAGCGCTGATAAGTAGCTCCAGCGTTTTTCAATCCGAATGGCATTACAACATAACAATATAATCCCAAATTCGTAACGAAGCTCGTATGTTCCTGGTCTGGTACATGCATAGGAATTTGATTGTACCCAGAATATGCGTCCATGAAAGAGAGAAGTTCATGACCTGCTGTCGAGTCTACAAGCTGGTCAATCCTGGGAAGTGGGAAACTATCTTTTGGGCAAGCCTTGTTTAAATCTGAAAAGTCAATGCAAGTCCGCCACTTTCCGTTTGGCTTCTTTACTAAGACGGGATTCGATATCCAGTTGATATACACATAAATGTGTATATTTTATCCGCTTATTTATCTTATTTTCCCTTTAAAATAATTGATACTTTGTATTTATAGCTGTATTTTCAGATTGTTGACAAGAAGCATGGTTTAGAGCATTTGATGGATAAAAGCATGAAGAATTTGCTTAAAAAAGAGTGAAGTTTAAAATTGCTAAAGCTTGAAGAGTCTAAAGCTTGAAGAACGGTTGCAATTATATTTCAGTTAAGAAGATTTGGCTCAATAAAGACTCAAACTGCATTCACATTAGCTCATTTGGAAGGCCTCTTACTCATGTTGCGTTCACACTAGCCTATTTGCTAGACCACTCACTCTAAAGCTGCGTTCACACTGGCTTATGTGTTATTTGGGTTATTTCTTTAGTCCCACATTATGTAATTAGCTAGCTAGCCTTTGTCATATCAGCTATAAATACCTTGTATCTCATTCATTGTAAAACACATTAGGTTTTATTCTGTAATTCTCTTCTTGGAATAAAATCATTCTCTCCCTTTCTTTTTACTTTTTGGTTATTTTATTTATGTTCATGTTATTTATTTTCTTTTTCTCTTCTTCTTTAGCTATGTCTAGCTAATCCCCTTTGATTAGGGGGTGATGACGCTGATAGTATGATTCAATATGAATCACATAGCCAAAAGATGAAGACTGTATACATGTAGATCTGGATCTGAATTAAGGGTTAGATCTGAACCTTCATATTTTGTTTCGTTTAAGAGCTATGCTCCTTCACAGGATATATTCGTGTTCGATCTAACGTTTATCAGATCTAGATCTAATTTTAGGGTTTTAGAAATTAATTAGTGAATCTGTCCTGATAGTCTATGGTTGTAGAGCTGAGCTCCTGCATAGGCTATGCTTGTCGTTATTTACTTATTTGTTTCTAAAAACCTATTATCGTTGATTCATGTTTGTGACAGAAACATGTATTAGATCTGGTTAATCTTTTGGCTATTGATGATTATGAATCTGATCTATGTCATTATCCCCTAATTGCTTTCACTTATTGTTAAAACTCTCTTTTATTTAGTTTTGCTATTTTCTTTGTTTTCAACCAATCAAAAGTTAGGGATAACTTGATCGGATTTATTAATTAAAATATTTTTGGTCCCAGAGTTCGACACCCTCTACAACAATCCTTATTGTTTAGGAAAGCCGAAAGAATTAAACAATTGTTTACAGTTGTTAATTTTTTCGCAAACAAATTTTGGCGCCGTTGCCGGGGACCAAAATAATTTTTGTTTTTAAATCCTTCGGGTTATAATTTTCTTTTTCTTAATATAAAAAAACACAAAAAATATTTTTATTTTATTTTGTTCCCTTTTGTTTTATAGCATAGATAAATAAAAATCTTGTTGGTTGATTTGGTATTTGATTTGTGATACCATATATCTACCAAATAAGAGAAAAAAAATTCTTGCCTTTTGTTTTGTTTCCTTTCTTTGTTGCTTTCCTTCTTTCTTGACATCTCTCCATAATTTTTTTCCTTTTTACAATTTTTATAAATAAAAAAAATCAAATCTTTTTGTGATTTTCTTTCCTTCTCTTCTATTTCTCTTCCTCCTTGCAATTGTTTCACAAATTGATTTCTTTCCAAGTTTCTAAAAAATAAAATTTTGCCAATTTTTCTAATTAATGTCCATTCAATTTCTTTCCATCTATTTCTATCCTAATCTTTCATTTACTTCTTTCCAATTTTTCTTCTACACAATCTCTTCTCTCTCTTCTATTTTGACAACAATAAAAAAAATAATTGCATTTTTTTTATTTATTTCTTTCCACTTTTGTTTGCATCTTGCTTCCTCCTTTCAACATTTCCATATAAAAAAAATTCAACTTTTTTAACAATCCCTTTCTTTTAATTCTTTTCTTTTTCTTTCAAATTTCTTTCCACCTTTCCACACCTCTACTTTTACAACAATTCTAATAAAAAAAACTTGCAAATTTAGTTTGATCTCTTTCCTTTTCTACTTTCTTTTCTATTCATTGCCATTCTTTCTTCATTTATTTCTTTCCCTTTCTTTCATTAATTTCATTCCAACTTTTTCCAATTTCTTTCCCCTCTTTTCCATTATTTCTTTCAAAATTTCTACAATCTCTTTCTATTTTACAGCAATTCTCTAAAAAAGAAAAAAAAATTGCTTTTTATTACAATTCCTTTCCTTTCTTTTCTTTAATTTCTTTCCAAACTTCTCTACTTTCCAATATTCCTTGTATAAATACATTCCTTTTCCTAAAAAAAAAAAAAAATCCTTTTTCAATTCTTTCCAATTTTCTTTCTTCTGTTCTGCATATACCCATCCTCTCCAACCTATTCATCACAAATAATAGTCACCACAACCACTTCTCAAACCAATACCCCATCCTCTTCCTTTGTTCTCCTTGTTCCCTTTTAAAAAAAAATCCTTTTCACTTCTTTGAATTTTGTAAGTTGGTTCTAGCTTTCTTTTCCCAAATCCTTTTTTTTTTTTAAAAAACAAAATTTGTTTTCTTTGTTTGTTATATATTTTCTTGTGTTTCTTAAAAAAAAAAGGAAGAAAGAGATTTCATCTCTTTGTTTAATTTTTTTTATTAGCCTTAGTTTTCTTTTGTTTTTGTTTTAGTGCCATTTTAGTTTTCCTTCCAAAACAAAAAAAAGTCAAAAAGAGAGAGAGAGAACTCAAACAAAGGCCAAAGCAGAAAGAATTCAAGGCTCAAGCAAACAAATCAAGGAATCAAAGTCAAGCAAAGAAATCAATTCAAAAGCCAACGAGAAGTGAAGAGTTCAGCCAAGTGATTTGCAAACAGATTTGATTGGAGCGGTTGCACACCAAGTGGGGTGTGAACGCGCTAGCGCGACTCAACTGCACTGGACGGACTGCCGATCAAGGTGAGTATTTTCTATCTCTACAGGGACCGCTGCTGCAAATATAAAAAAATATATAGACATTGCTTGTAAAACTCTTCTGCAGGGCATCGGCTTGCTTGTAAAAAAAAAAAAAAATTTATTTATCTCTGCAATTGACTGTTCTGTGACTGTTCTGAGACTGTTCATTCTGTGACTGATTAAAAAAAAAATATTTGCATTCATCTTAGTTTTGTTTTTATTTTCTAAGGACTTCATTATATTTTGACAACTTGGTTTAGTTCTAACGGATTATTTCTCGGTGTCTAGACTACGGCAGAGTAATAACTGTTTATAAATATTACGGTGATTCGTAAATATTATATCGGTTGTTCCTCCGAAGGTACTTAAACCTTCGGCTGCATTGCTAGGGTGATTCCTGGTGCACCGATAACTCCTGTCCGTTAACTGGCTGAGAAGTCTTTTGTTGAAATAAATCAAACCGTCATTATATAATTCTAGAAATTGTAAATTGCATTAGGTTCATTTAAAAAAAAAAAAAAAATCGCTTAAATTTGTTTTTCTCGTCTACCCTTATTCTTTTCTCTAGTGCATGCGTAGTTGGATCCGTGATCCTTCTACTAATCGTTTAGTCCGAACAAACACCCCTTTCACCATGGCCGAAGAAACTCCCCCTCGAACTCTTATGGATAGGTACTTTCCCGAGCGAGTTTCTATTCCTTCCTGCATCATATTGCCCGCCCCAACGGGTAACCATTTTGAAATTCATTCGAATCACATAAATACTCTTCCAAAATTTGGCAATCTTGAACGTGATGATCCTTATATTTTCTTGACCAAATTTGAACAAGTTTGTGCAACCATGAAATTTCAACAATTAAGTGACGATGGAATCAAACTTAGGTTAATTCCATTTGCACTTACCGATTATGCTGAGAAATGGTTGTATAGCTTGCCTTCAAATACGATTGGAACTTGGGGTGAATTTGTAAACATTTTTCTAAAGAAATTTTACCCTCTGGAAAAAACATCTAAAATTCGAAATGAAATCGTCAATTTTCGTCAATTTGGGGGTGAATCCTTTGCAAAATATTTTGAAAGATTCAAAGAGCTTCTAGTCAAATGTCCACATCATAATTTCGAAAAATGGACTCTTTGTCAAATTTTATACGATGGACTAGAAAATAACTCTCGAACTATGCTCGAATCAATGTGCCAAGGAAATTTTCTAGCCCAACATCATGATGCCGCTTGGAAATTTCTCGAAGATTTGGCCGAAAAATCAGCTCAATGGGAAAGATCTAATGAGAAATCAATTTATTCCCGATCAAACGCTCATTCGGTAGGATCCTCAACGGCTTTAGAAGCGAAAATAGACGCAATGTTAACCAAATTTGATAATGTCCTTTCATCAACTCAAGCAAACCAAGCTCAAGCGTCTCAACCCTCATGTTACAAATGTAACGATCCTAACCACATTGCTGACCAATGCCCACATTCGTTAGAACAACTCAACGCATTTAATAAAGTTAGGAACGATCCATTCTCCCCAACTTACAATCCAGGTTGGAGAAACCATCCTAACTTCTCTTGGGCCCAAAGCAATGCAACTACGAATTTGGTTCGACCTCCTTTTCAACCATTTTCGAATAATACCTCGAATCCTCCCTTTCAACAAAGTCAATTCCAAAATCCTGCGCCAACCCCTCAAAATCAAGCACAACAATATTTTGTTCCCCAAGATGATAAACTATTGACATCACTGGAGAAAACTCTCGAAGAATTGGGTAAAGCAACAACTCAAAATATCAAATCAAATACCAATCTTCAAAACTTACTGACTTCACACATGCAAACCATGACTCAACAAATGAGTGAACTTCAAAAACAAATGTCTCAACTTAACACTAGATTAAGTGAAAGGGAAAAGGGTACATTTCCAAGTCAACCCATCCAAAACCCTAGAGGACAGATTCAAGACTCGAACGTTAGTCAATTGAATGCTGTCACGACTCTTAGATCTGGCAAGAAGATTGACAACCATGTGGTCGACCCAAATGATTTACCAGATGATATTCAAAACCCAACAGAAAATTCGACCATCTCGGATCAAAACATCGAGCCAAATTCTAATCAGGCCCATCCTCAAACTCAAGTAGCTCAACCTACTGAGTTGTCTGCTCCATTTCCTCATAGACTCCGACCTAGAAAAAAGATGGACCAGGTAGAAAAGATTCTTGAAATATTTAAGCAAGTTAAAGTGAACATTCCTCTTTTAGATATTATACAACAAGTTCCACAGTACGCTAAATTTCTAAAAGATATGTGCACCCAGAAACGTCATACACATGTACCTAAGAAAGTGTTTCTAGCGGCGACTCTAAGCGAAGTCTTGTCCAAATCTATGCCAGTGAAATACAAAGATCCTGGCTGCCCCACAATATCATGTACTATTGGGGACAAGAAAATCGATAGATGCTTGCTAGACTTAGGTGCTAGTGTTAATTTGCTTCCATATTCCGTCTATCGCCAATTAGGGCTAGGAGAACTGAAACCCACCAAGGTTACTCTTCAGCTTGCCGACCGTTCAATTAAGAAACCTGTGGGCGAAATCGAGGATGTTTTGATCAAAATAGGAGAATTCATCTTTCCAGTTGACTTCATTGTCCTAGAAACTCAACAGGTAAGCAATCCTGCAAACCAAATCCCTTTGATTCTAGGACGACCCTTCTTAGCCACCTCTAATGCTCTTATCAACTGTAGAAATGGGTCTATGAAACTTTCTTTCGGTAACATGACCGTCGAGCTAAACATCTTTAGAACCGAAAACTCTCCTGCCTCTTATGTGGACCAATTTTCTGAAATCCATGCTGTCCACGATAATGAACCTGAGCTCGACCATTTGAACACTGACATTGAGTCTATTACGAAAATTTGTTTCAAGATATCTCTGAAAATGTCTCTGACTCAATTCCTGTCGAGCCACTCATAACTGAGCCTATTCCTCAACCAATTTCTTCGGTTGAGTCATCCCCAAAATCTGAACTCAAAGTGTTGCCCAGTCATCTTAAGTATGCTTACTTAGGAGAAAATGAAACTTTTCCAGTCATTATCGCTTCTGACCTTACTTTAGAGCAGGAACAATTGCTCCTTCCCATCCTTAAGAAAAATAAGGAGGCAATTGGCTGGTCCATGGCTGATATTAAGGGGATTAGTCCTTCGATAGTCCAACATCGAATCCACCTTATAGATGATGCCAAACCCACTCGTGATCCCCAACGTCGACTAAACCCTATCATGAAAGAAGCAGTTCGTGCTGAAATCCTTAAATGCCTTGACAATGGAATCATCTACCCGATTTCTGATAGTCAATGGGTTAGTCCGATTCATGTCATACCTAAGAAATCAGGGATTACCGTGATCCAAAATGAAGCTAACGAGCTTATCCCAACCCGCACCCAGACTGGTTGGCGTGTTTGCATTGACTATAGGAAACTTAACGCTGCAACACATAAGGATCATTTCCCTCTTCCATTTATCGATCAAATGTTAGAACGACTAGCGGGTCATGAGTACTATTGTTTCCTTGATGGGTACTCGGGCTATAATCAAATCCCTATCGCTCCTGAGGACCAAGAGAAAACCACTTTCACTTGTCCGTTTGGTACATTTGCGTACCGACGTATGCCTTTTGGTCTCTGTAATGCACCTGCAACCTTTCAGAGGTGCATGATTAGCATTTTTTCTGATATGGTCGAGCGATATTTGGAAGTGTTCATGGATGATTTTTCCATATTTGGTGATTCTTACTCTGAGTGTTTACATCATCTCGATCTTGTTCTTAATCGCTGTAGAGAGAAACACTTAACACTTAATTGGGAAAAGTGTCACTTCATGGTTAAACATGGCATTGTTTTGGGACATGTCATCTCTAACAAAGGAATTGAAGTTGACAAAGCCAAAATCGAGGTTATTTCAAATCTTCCCATTCCCAAATCAGTTAAGGACATCCGATCCTTTTTAGGTCATGCTGGCTTCTATCGTCGCTTCATAAAGGATTTCAGCAAAATAACTCGACCTCTGACTAACCTTCTTGGTAAGGATGTTCCTTTCGACTTCAATTCCGAGTGCATTTCATCTTTTGAACATCTTAAAAATGAACTTGTCTCTGCTCCTATCATTTGCTCTCCCAACTGGACGATGCCTTTTGAAATCTTGTGTGATGCCTCGAACTTCGCTGTAGGCGCTGTCTTAGGACAACGAATTGATAAAATTCTTCATGTCATTTACTACGCGAGTAAAACTCTGAACGACGCTCAAATTAATTATACTACCACTGAAAAGGAACTCTTGGCAGTTGTCTTTGCTCTAGAAAAATTCAGGCCTTATCTAGTTGGCTCACACATCACGGTTTATACCGATCATTCCGCACTTAGGTACCTTTTCTCTAAAAAGGATGCTAAGGCTCGTCTCATTCGTTGGATCCTTCTACTTCAAGAATTTGACCTTACCATTAAGGATAAAAAAGGATCTGACAACGTTATTGCGGACCACTTGTCTCGTCTTCCAAATGCCCCGTCTTCTTCTCTTCCAATCAACTAAAATTTCCCTGATGAACAGCTGTTTTCTCTATCCACTGATCCTTGGTTTGCTGACATTGTCAACTACTTAGTCACTAAGCAGACCCCTTCTTTTTGGTCTAAGCAGGATAAACACAAATTCTTTTCCCAAGTGAAACATTTTTATTGGGACGACCCCTATCTTTTCAAGTATTGTCCCGATCAAATCATTCGAAGGTGTGTTCCCGACACTGAAACTCATAGTGTCCTCTCTTTCTGTCATGACCAAGCCTGTGGTGGTCACTTCGGTCCCAAAAAGACAGCCGAAATGGTTCTCCAATCGGGTTTCTACTGGCCCACCCTTTTCAAAGACGCATACGAATTTTGCAAAACTTGTGATCGATGTCAATTCTTAGGAAAAATTTCTAAACAGAATATGATGCCCCTAAACCCCATTCTAGAGGTCGAAATTTTTGATGTGTGGGGTATAGACTTCATGGGACCCTTCCCTAATTCTTTTGGGAACATTTACATTCTCTTGGCTGTTGACTATGTTTCTAAATGGGTCGAAGCTATTCCATGCAAAACAAACGACAATAAGGTTGTTGTGCGCTTCTTAAAAGAAAACATCTTTTCTAGGTTTGGCACACCGCGCACAATAATCAGTGACAACGGGACACACTTCTGTAATCGTTCTTTTGAAGCTCTCATGAGAAAGTATTCGATAACCCACAAGTTATCTACTCCTTACCATCCTCAAACTTGTGGGCAGGTTGAGGTATCGAATAGACAGATTAAACAAATCCTTGAGAAAACCGTGAATCGAAATCGTAAAGATTGGTCTCAAAAGTTAACCGACGCTCTTTGGGCTTACCGCACCGCTTTCAAAACCAACTTGGGTATGTCCCCTTATCGGTTGATTTTTGGTAAGCCATGTCACTTGCCAGTTGAACTAGAACATAGGGCGTTATGGGCAATAAAAACTTTGAATCTTGATTTAGAGCAAGCAGGTGAACATACGAAGCTTCAACTTAATGAACTTGATGAAATTAGAAATGATGCCTATGAAAATGAACGAATTTACAAGGACAGAACAAAAGTTTTTCATGATAAATCAATTTTACGTAAAACTTTCATGCCAGGTCAAAAAGTTCTGTTGTATGACTCAAAACTGCATTTATTTCCGGGTAAGCTAAAATCTAGATGGACAGGACCTTACACTGTACGGACCGTTTTTCCGTATGGTGCGGTAGAAATTGAGAATCCAACTGATGGATCATCCTTTAAGGTCAATGGTCAACGCCTTAAACCTTACTTGGAACCAATAACCAACCAAGAGGAAGAGCTCATGGTCCTCCATGAGCCACATTACATTCGGTAAGACGCACTAACCCTCTTTTGTACATATGTAAATATTCTCTTATTTGTTTTTCCCTTTCACTAAGATATGTCTGATTAAGACTGTGAGGACACAGTCACATTCAAGTGTGGGGGGAATTTACATTACATCAGCAATCAAATTTTATGAAGTAGGTCATTCATTGAACAAGGATTAACTTAAATTCATACATAACACCCTGGTTCTTGTTTGATAAGTTGAATTGTTGGGTGATGGGAATGAACATTATTTATTCATTGAATCGTAATGTGTCTTTTTAAGATGCTAGCTTGAGACTGTGCAGACGTTAGTCGTGTTCTGGAGTAAGCGTGTCAACCTTTGTTATACATGTTAGAATGTGCAAGTAAAAATAATCAAAAAAAAAAATCATGAAATAAATGGATTTTGCACCTACATTTGTTGGATTTTCTGAGTTCGTTTTCATGCATAATATTTTCTTTTCCACTCAAATTTTCAAAAATCGTAAGTTCTAAAATCCACTTGGCCTAATTAAGGAGAAATGACTCATTGTAGCGTTCTTCTTCGATACCCCACATTATTCAAACCCAAGTTTTAGTCGATTTACATCCATGTTTCGACAAAGTTTATCTTATATTGGTATACTCAAGAACCTTTTCACTGATTTATGTTGAAAGGTCAAAAACGTCACTTTTTATATACCAATATTACACTACCCATTCCGTACTTGTTTTAAGGTAGGATAACCATATACCACATCTTATTTTATATGGGTTATCTATCTTACGAAACTTTGTTTATCATTCCTTTCAGCTTTTTGTATAACATCAATCCAGACTTGTGTGTTGAATTAAGGTTATAGAAGTAGAGTAACTAGGGCACAAAACTTTCCTTTCATGAAGTGTTGGTTTAGTAGAGGAGGAATCAAATGAAATAATGTGCGGTATCATTCCATTCCATCTCCATTCATCATGCAAAAGAAAAAAAAAATGAATGAAAAAAAAGGGAAAAGAAAAGAAAAAAAATGAAATAAAGAGAGAGTCTCTCAGAATAAAAGAGTCATTCATCATTCTTGACTATAAAGCATTCAGTTCCATTCCATCCACATCCATTATACCGTACTTGGAAGTGAGGATTGTAGTAGAGGAGATGAAAGGAAATAAACATGTTCATATGTGCCTTAGTATTACTTTATCTTTTGTAGCTTGAAGTTCAACTAATACACTTGCCCTCTTATCTATAACATTTTTAGAACTTACAAAATTTTCCTTCATCTATGCATAACTCACATCCAATACATTACAGTTACATTGGTGCAAAATTCCTCAAAAAAAAAAAAAAAAAAAGGGGGTCAAATAAATGATTGGGTGTACATTGTCGATGTGTAGAACTTTGGTTGACACCACGCTCTTAACCTTCAAGACAATTACAGTGTTATCAAGGAATTACGATTCAGCTTGAATTTTTTTTTTTTGCACCAATTATGGGATGGACAATTTGGGACTAAACCGTTATTATTGAAGTTAGGTGAAATCCTTGGAATGTGAAAGACCTTAAATATATTGTTTGATTAATCCGCGTACATAAGACACTTTGGATTTTGTGGGTAGTATCCGCTGAAAACCCTCACGAGACACCACTCGTCCTACTGGGGACACCCAGAGGTTTAACGGCTTGTTGCATACGCTAAATGCAATCGTGTTTCCTACGAAAGTGTGACATATCTTAGTTTAGTTTATTCGAGGACGAATAAAAAGATAAGTGTGGGGGTATTTGATATACACATAAATGTGTATATTTTATCCGCTTATTTATCTTATTTTCCCTTTAAAATAATTGATACTTTGTATTTATAGCTGTATTTTCAGATTGTTGACAAGAAGCATGGTTTAGAGCATTTGATGGATAAAAGCATGAAGAATTTGCTTAAAAAAGAGTGAAGTTTAAAATTGCTAAAGCTTGAAGAGTCTAAAGCTTGAAGAACGGTTGCAATTATATTTCAGTTAAGAAGATTTGGCTCAATAAAGACTCAAACTGCATTCACATTAGCTCATTTGGAAGGCCTCTTACTCATGTTGCGTTCACACTAGCCTATTTGCTAGACCACTCACTCTAAAGCTGCGTTCACACTGGCTTATGTGTTATTTGGGTTATTTCTTTAGTCCCACATTATGTAATTAGCTAGCTAGCCTTTGTCATATCAGCTATAAATACCTTGTATCTCATTCATTGTAAAACACATTAGGTTTTATTCTGTAATTCTCTTCTTGGAATAAAATCATTCTCTCCCTTTCTTTTTACTTTTTGGTTATTTTATTTATGTTCATGTTATTTATTTCCTTTTTCTCTTCTTCTTTAGCTATGTCTAGCTAATCCCCTTTGATTAGGGGGTGATGACGCTGATAGTATGATTCAATATGAATCACATAGCCAAAAGATGAAGACTGTATACATGTAGATCTGGATCTGAATTAAGGGTTAGATCTGAACCTTCATATTTTGTTTCGTTTAAGAGCTATGCTCCTTCACAGGATATATTCGTGTTCGATCTAACGTTTATCAGATCTAGATCTAATTTTAGGGTTTTAGAAATTAATTAGTGAATCTGTCCTGATAGTCTATGGTTGTAGAGCTGAGCTCCTGCATAGGCTATGCTTGTCGTTATTTACATATTTGTTTCTAAAAACCTATTATCGTTGATTCATGTTTGTGACAGAAACATGTATTAGATCTGGTTAATCTTTTGGCTATTGATGATTATGAATCTGATCTATGTCATTATCCCCTAATTGCTTTCACTTATTGTTAAAACTCTCTTTTATTTAGTTTTGCTATTTTCTTTGTTTTCAACCAATCAAAAGTTAGGGATAACTTGATCGGATTTATTAATTAAAATATTTTTGGTCCCAGAGTTCGACACCCTCTACAACAATCCTTGTTGTTTAGGAAAGCCGAAAGAATTAAACAATTGTTTACAGTTGTTAATTTTTTCGCAAACACCAGTCGGGATATGTCGAATCTCGAATAAATCCATTCTGCTTCAACTTCTCTACTTCCTCTTTGAAAGCAGCCGACCTCTCTGGGCCCAGCATGCGTCTCTTTTGCTTCACAGGCGGATGCTTCGGATTTACTTTCAATTTATGACTTATAATGGATGGCGATATCCCACACATGTCAGCATGGGTCCAGGCAAACACATCTAAGTTTGCCTTCAAAAAGTCCGTTAGTTCTTTAGCTCGACGTGAATCCAATTGAGAACCAATCTTCAAAACTTTTGTCGGATCAGCTTCATCAATAGGAATTTCCATCGTCGCTTCATTAGGAGTTGCATTCCTAACCTCTGGTTCCTCGTCTTTTCTGGGATCCAGGTCTTCAGGTGTTCCTTTGGGCAACTCCTTTGGGGTCAATCTCTCTAATTGCTATGCCGAGCCCCCCTTTGAGGGAGACGAGGCATCTTTACTTTCAACGTTAAGTCCTTTCATCAACATCTTTAACTCGGCCACATAGCAGGCCCGTCCAGAAACTTGATCCCCTCTCATTACTCCAGTTCCGGCTTCAGTTGGGAACTTAAGTAACAAACACCAAGGGGCGATACAAACTCTGAATTCAGCAAGGGCAGGCCTCCCCAAAAATGCATTATAAGGCGAATCTACGTCCAATACTACGAACTGAAGCATCCACACTCTTCTACGTTCTCCTTGCCCCAGGGTCACGGGCAACTCTATGTATCCCATGGGAGCTGTCGACGCTCCGTTGAAGCCTCTGATCCATCCTTCACATGGATTCAAGTCTTCAGATTCAAGCTTCATCTGATCAAATGATTTCTTGAACAAAATATTAACGGAACTTCCGTCGTCTACTAATACCTTATGGACCAAGGCCGGCCCAATGGTGGTAGTAATAACCAACGGATCATCGGTGGGTGATTGGATCCTCGTATTGTCTCGGCTGCGAAATACCACGTCGTCAAACATGGTCTTCTGTTGTTTTATGGGGGTGATATCTTCCAAATCATCACCTTCATTCACGTCTAGATGCTTGGCAGCATTTACATATTGATCCATTGATCTGAAACTTCGGATTGCTGGGTGAGGTCTGCCTACTATGGAGTTGATAACAATTCCTTTACCTTTCTGCTGCGCTGTGGGCTTGGGAGCGGGTAGAATCTGTTTTGGAGCTTGCTCTCCTTGCCCCCTGTCCCTCGGGGCAACCTTGTACTCATCCAACTTCCCTTCACGCAGCAGCTTCTCAATCACATCCCTCAAATGCCGACATTCATTGGTTAAATGCCCATGGGTTCCATGAAACAAACAAAATTTCCATGTCGCCATTTCTTTCTCGGTCGAATCACGAGGTGGCGGTCTTTTGTACTGTAACACATTGTACGTATCCAGATAAATATTTTCCAGGGTGTCGTTCAATGGTGTATAATTCTCGTAGTTCTGGAATCGGGGTCTTTTGTTAGGATCACTTCCCCTATTTCTGTTTCTTCTGTTACCGTTTGGATTACGGTTATTGTTGTTGTTACCCCCGCTTCCAGCATTGCTGTTTCCACCCTTGTTTCCTACATTTACTTCAACCTTGCCAGAACTTTCCCCAGACTGCTTCACGGCGATGTTACTCTACACATTCTCCTTTGAAGCCGTCTCAGACTTTCTCTTTCGGTTTGCCCTGGCCTCCTCTCGTCTTAGATAAATATCGGCTTTTTCATAGAATATCTCCCTTGTGGAAGGTGTTTTCCCAGAAAGGTAATCTCCAAACTCAGATTCAGGATCGACTCCTTCTTTCAATGCCATCAGGATAGTGGGCTAATGCGGGTCACTGACCTCAGTCACAGCTTGGTTAAAACGGTCAAGATATGCCCTCAAAGACTCTCCTGGTGCCTGATTGATTCTCGATAATTCAACAACACTTTTGTACTTTCGTGCATGGAGCCGGAACTGGTTCATGAAACGCTCGCTTAGTTCCTTGTAATTCGAAATCGAACGAGGAGGAAGTCGGGTAAACCAGAACAGTGCCACATCTTCTAAGTAGATTGGGGATGTTTTGCACTTCACCTCATCAGGGGCAACAACAGCATTCATGAGTCACGAATACCGCATCAAATGCTGTCCCGGATCAGTCCTTCCGTTGTACTTGTCCATCTGTGGCAAGTTAAAGCGTCGGGGAAATTGGAAGTCGAGGATATCGTCGGTGAAGGGAGTATGGCTTCGCTCAATGCCATAATCTTCATTTGTATATTTCCGGCTCTCGGACATGATCTGGCGAACCATTGCCTATACATCAGCATTAGTTAGGGGCCGCTCAGGTTCCCTGGCCCTAGTATCCGAGTTCCTTCTGGGCTCTTGTTCAGGAGATGCCCTTCTTCTTCGAGCTGCCTCTGCTCGATTCCGTTCCCTGCGCTCTCGGTCGATCTCGGGAGGAGGGGACTGGAGTCTTTGCCCCCGAGTGGGGTCATTGTTTCCTAATGCTCGTGCAATATCCTCACGAGATCCCAAAGATCCAAATGTCAGCTGCTCCACGTTCTGAGGTCGTTCGAGTGGCCTTCGTTCACGGGGACGCTCCTCCTCGGAAGATGAAGATTGATCCACTGGTGTGTGACGAACCGGTGATGGAGTTCTCTATCGACGGAGTTCACCAATCTCCCGACTCATGAGCCTCATATTTTCCTGCATCATGAGATTAGTGCGCTCGTGAATTTTCATAGCCTCCCTTGTGCTCTCAAGCATGTCAAGCAAGCGCGAGAAATCTCCTTGAGTGATGGGCGCAGATGGGTTGACCTGATCACCAACCCTGGTGGCTGGAATCGGAGCATTCGTAGGGACTCGAGTAGAGGTTCCAGCTTCACCAAGGATCGGGTCGGATCGGAGGTAGGAGGTCGGGTCAGTTCGGAGCTGGGGAGCCTGGTCGGATCGGTATGTGGCAAGCAGCTCGGGTCGGCTCAGATTGGGGGAATGCACTGCTTCAGAATCTCCTACCCGGATCGGATCGGAGCTCTCCCCCTGCTGGCGGCTCGGATTTCCTGCATTGGTTCTTCCTGCTGCTGAACTCTGCCCCCGAGACCTTGTTACAACAGCATTTTGCTGATCTTCGCCAGCTCCATTTCCTCGAACAGATTGAACTTCCTTGCCTTTTCCTTTGGCCATGAGTCTTTAACAATCACTTCAACAAATATAAAAGAGCGAAAAAACTTAAGGATAAACTTCTTTGAACTCAACGGTCCAAAAAGTAGAAAGAAATCCCGCAAAATGAAGAATTCAGATGAGGAATTCTCAGTGAAAGCACCAAAATGTTAGACCCAAAAGTGGTTCTAACACCCAAATTGATTAAAAGCAAGATGAAATGAGATAAAAATAAAAATGAACACGCAGGATTTATAGTGGTTCGGCGAAGAAACGCCTACGTCCACTTATCTTTTACTATATTCAATAATTCAGTTGCAAATACAATGCAAGATTCACTTAATTCCACTCACAACTCACTTATATTCACTCAATTGACTAAAACAAAAATGAAAGATGATTTGGATTCTCCGGGAGTAATGGGGTTCGGATTATGGAGGTGGTTGAATTCTCAAAGTGCTGAAAAAAGATCCTTTTCTTTGTCTCCAGACGGGGTATTTATAGGCGTGAATTTGCTCAAAACCCGATCCGGATCGGAGCCACGTGTCGTCCATCCCATTAGCCCCGGGTTCGGATGGATTACTGTGCTGACAACGCATCAAAATAGTGAACGTTATGGGCAGGAACTGGTCACAACCGGTCCGGATATCCAGGCGCTTTTGCAGGAGAATAAGATGGAACATGGGCTCGGGCCGGAGACACACATATAAGGGGTTCGGATCGGGATACCCGATCCGACCCGGACTGGTTTGGATGCAACGCTCTCATCCTCTTTAATCTGCTCCGCTCTGATCTATTTTCATGGCAAACAGGTGGCTTTCCGATCCAATTGAGATTATGTCGCCTTTCGATCCGAATAGATATGCCTTACCCATTTTCCTCAGCAGCAGTTCACCGATCCGAACAGAAGATTCTATCCGACCCGAACCGATATGTTGCTCTGACCCGACCCGAACAATCGCTGCTGTCCAATCTAGGTTGTAGTGTCTTCTCCAATCCGAACCGAAGTCTTCTAATTAAAAATGCTCTTCAATGTCTGATTTCTTGACTTTGTGTTGCCTAGTTCACAAAGTAGGCTAACAATTAATTAATTAGAAAATACGTGGCAATACTAGTATATATACGGCTCTATACGTCGTCTTCTTCCCTGATGCGAATAACCCATAGCCGCCCCTTTTCAAAACCTTCCTCTCCATTTTCCCATCAATCCGTAGAGAATTAGACCACCCCGTAGTTGAGTTTTTCGAAGATCCTTCTCTTCTCTTTCCTCTCCGATAAGAACCAACCTCCCTCGTGCCCCCGTTCGCCCGCACCGCCTCGCCGAACCCGCCGCCGTTCGGGTCCTCCAGCTGCCGCCAGGTGCGTGAGCACCCCCCCTTTTTCAGGCGCACGTGCGCCTCTCGTAGCCGCTCCACCTCCCGCAAACCGCTCCTCAAACCATCAACTACAGCTTCCGATTTTCTGAATTGAAGTTTTGAACAAAACTGAAATTCAGATTTTGCCACGCTTTTAAGCGTTACAACTGCAGTTGTTAAAAGTAAATTTTGTTCAAAATTTGATAATTAACACATACAAAACCCAAACTGAAAATTTTCAGATTGTGCGAGACCGTGACAGCAAATAGAGATTGCTGAAATCAAGTGCGACCATTTTCTGAATTTTTTGGATTTTCTGTTCGCTTTAATCAAGGTGAGAATTTATTTTTAAATAAATTTAATTAATTTGAATGTTATTCTTGCGTATGCGTAGTTGAAAATCAAAAATAAATGGATCGATGATGGATGTTAATATAAGTTGCAGATCTGAATTGTTGCGATGTTATGATATTAGATCTGAAATTTTAAGTGTTAGATATGAAATTTCCTCATTCAAAATTAATTAATTAAATAATTACTTTGTTGTTACGCTGTAATCCCATGGTTAATCTTCATATCTATTTTGTTTAGATATGATTGATGATATTGCTATGTTGCTATGTTAGATAATTGTAAATCTATATGTATTCATCACATGATTGTTATCACACAAAGTCGAACCTTATACTTGGTGTTATGATATGATGTTGAAATTGAACCGTTATGTTAATGCATTGAAATTGAACGATGAAATAAAGATGACATTTTTATATGTTATTTTAATGTAAAGATGAACGATGAAATAAAGATGACATTTTTATATGTTATTTTAATGTAAAGATGAACGATGAAATAAAGATGACATTTTTATATCTTATTTTAATGTAAAAATGAACAATGAAATAAAGATGACATTTTTATATATTATTTTAATGTAAAAATGAACGTTGAAATAAAGATGACATTTTTATATGTTACTTTAATGTAAAGATGAACGTTAAAATATAAATGGCATTTTTAGATGTGATTATAATAAAGAATTTCACCGTATGAAAAGTATACATTTTTATTAATGTAAATAAATAGGAATTTCATCGTATGTCAAAATTTACATTTTTATATGTAAATTATAAAGTGAAATTTTGTTGTATGTTAAAAATTACATTTTTCTTTGTAATTAAAAGGTGAATTTCATCGTATGTCAAAATTTACATTTTTATATGTAAATTATAAAGTGAAATTTTGTTGTATGTTTAAAATTAAATTTTTCTTCGTAATTAAGATGTAAATTAGATGTAGTGTTTGCATTATAATTAAAAATCATATTTTTACAATGTGAATTAGATGTTGTGTTTGCATTGTAATTAAAAATCATATTTTACAATGTGAATTAGATGTAGCGTTTGCATTGTAATTAAAAATCATATTTTTACAATGTGAATTAGATGTAGTGTTTGCATTGTAATTAAAAATCATATTTTTACAATGTGAATTAGATGTAGCGTTTGCATTGTAATTAAAAATCATATTTTTACAATGTGTATTAGGTATAGTGTTTGCATTGTAATTAAAAATCATATTTTTACAATGTGAATTAGATGTAGTGTTTGCATTGTAATTAAAAATTATATTTTTATATGTAATTTAAAGATTTTGAGTGTATCAAAATTTACATTTTCAATGTAAGTAAAAGAATGAAGTCAGGATGCGGTAACAGTATTTTCATTTTCAAATGAATTAAAAATTTGTTGAGTATCGGTAGTTGTGTAGAGCGTTGTTTTAGTCAAACAACGTTATTACGATTCAATGATTATATATATAAAAATATAATTAAAATTAAACGAATAGGGCGTGGTAGTTCGCGTTTTGAAACTGTACTTTTAAATGACTACACAAGAAGATCCGACGGTCGGATTTTCTTGAAACTGGATCCGTTAGGACCGTCTTGGAAAAATCTTTCCAATGATATATATTACGTTAAGATCCAAGGGTTAGATTCTGAGAAATGTGAAAATCAAAATTGTTTGAATGCAGCGCCATAGTCGCCCATGGACTTAAGGCGTCGTTATATTATAATTTAATTATTTTAAATAATTAATATAGGAATGAATCGTTAATGAAAATAATTATTAATGTATAAGAAGGATTTTAAAATATATATATATACGAGGATTATTTGGAAAGACCGAGTTCTCTCATTCTAAATAATCAAACGACGTTAATTGAAGTATAAAGATGGTGAATGAAGACCGTAAATCTTCCCTCGAGTGGACAACGATCGAGGCCTTGATTTGACTTGCTCCCAATTCAAAGGTCATGGTCATTGCCCAAACGTACGTGTTGATTTCACGGGTTTGGTTTTCGCTCAGACCCAGAGCATAAGCTACTAAATGGATTTTGTGTCTGACGTCATACTCCATCAAATATCATGTTATTAATCTTTTGTCGAATGTATGGATGTTTGGTGACGGGGAATTTATTCTCTTGCTTAACACCCGTTCATATATTTCGGCGAAGGGTTGGTAGTACGGTATGGAGTAATGATGTGGCATGCAAAGATGCATATGATCAAGGTTTTGTTGAAAAGAAGGCCTTGTGGGACGATCAAAGCATAGCCTGTTAGGCATAACTTTGTGTACAACGTGACTTCGCGAGCCTCACACACCGGCGGAGTCTAAAACGGGAGAAGGGAACGCAGGGAGAGCAGCACGTTTCTTTCTAGCTAGAAGTGGTGATTGGGTTTTAACACGACCCAACATTTTACTTATGTGGATGATGGAATGAGGCGCCTCGGATGATAGGTCCTATAGGACTGGGAAACGTGTGTTCAGGAATAACTAATCCACAACTCGTATGGTGGACTGGCCCTGCAGCTTTCCAAGGGTTCACTACGGGGGATCCTGACACATTAGCTAGAGTGTCTTGAATCGGTAGGAGCTCCTCCCTAGCCTTGACTCATGATGGAAACCAAAATCCAAATACGACCCTACGAATTTGATTTTAATACTAGTATGGAGGCATAGTAGTATGGGATACTATTCTTCCTAGGATTTCTACATTTACTTTGAAATGTTTTAATATATATTAATAATAATATTAAACTCGTATTTGCCGTATTTAGCATGTTTAATCACTATAAGGTAAAACCCTATCCTCTGGTTTGTGTTGCATTGTGTGATGGGACCTGGGTCTTTTGGTGATTCCATTTTTCTAAAAAGCATAACGTTGTTGTACGATTTACTTATCATTTATTCTGACACTTTTATGCATGGCAATCCATTAGAGTAAACCCGTTCCGCATTAGCGGCGTGGTCTTTGGATTTGCCCTATTTATAGCGATTAATTAGATAAGAATTCTCACACCAGTCCCACGACTGACCCGTTGTTTGTTTCCACCTTTTTGCAAACTCGGGTGCCCTCCTTTCTACACGGGCAGCCAAGTAAACAGGTTTATCTTTCGCTTGGAGCCTTTCCTTTGGAGCTGCTTATTATTTCTCTTGGATTTGCTTGTGGAGAGGTGATGACTAGGAGGATGAAGACTTATCATTCGCTGCTTTTGCATTTTTCCCTTTCTTTTTATTTCAGACATCAAACTTGGTTTTTTCCACGTTGTTTGAGTTGGAGTTGGAACTTATTTCTTTTCTGCGAATTTGATGTAATAATGTAGAATTCTGTGACTGTGGATTTTCTGTGGATTGATGACATTCTATTTCAGCTGCTATGATGTTGTTACTCTATGAATTTCCTATGCTATTTTGTATCTGTGATATGTATTATTGTATTTATGTTGTATTCCAAATGATTATTCCTTACTTTCATACCGTGGAAGTTTGGGGTCATCACAGTTGGTATCAGAGCTTAGGTTAAACTTAGCTTTGGGATATAACATATTTATGATAATTCGTTTACATAGAATCCCAATATTCTGTGGCGAATATTTCATGTGAATACATAATAGTTAGTCATTCTATTATTATCTTTTATCCATCCTTTTATCTTGATCAACTCCTCAAATCACCATTATAGTTGTTCTGACTCTTTCCTTGATCGTACAGAACTAACTAAAAATGAGTACCGCTGCCGCTAGAGCTGCTAGAGCTAGAGCAAGGAGGCAGAATGCTGCTGGAACAAAGGAGGCTACTGTTTAGCAACCACCACCGCAGCCCTTTTATTTAGATAAGATGGCAAAGAAGTACAAGAACTTGGGAGGGGTGCCATTCAAGGGTACTGAGACTGTGACACAAGCTCAAGCTTGGCTGAGGAACTGTGAAAAGATTTTTGGAGGACTAGAGCTGGAGGATCATAGGAAAAGACTAGTGGCTTCATGGCTGTTACAGGAGGAAGCTCAAAACTGGTGGGACACTGTCACGGTTGGAGGGATTGCAGACAATATGACTTGGACGAGGTTTAAGGAGCTTTTCAATGACAAATATATTCCAAGGCAAGAGGTAGAGAAACTACATGATGAGTTCGCCAATCTGAAGCAAGGCGACAAGACCGTTTCAGAATATGTACGAAGATTTGAAGACCTTTCTCGCTATGCCCCTGAATTGGTTGAAGATGACTTTCAGAAGAATAAGAGGTTCATAAATGGGCTTGCGAGCAAGTATATTGATAGAGCCACTGCTCACATCGACCTCTCTTTCTATAGGCTGGTGGAGTTCGCTTGTCGATATGAGGAAAATGATAGGAAGAATTCTCAACAAGACAGGGAAAGGAGCTTGGCCCACAACAAGAGGAAGCAAACAAAGAAGAAGACGGAGGGAAACAATTTTGGAGCTGCTAAGGGGCACGATAAGTCAAAGGTGCAATGCTACAACTGCCAAAAGTTTGGGCACTACAGCAAGGACTGCAGGAATCCTAAGAAGGCCCGAAGCGACGACACCAAGGAATGTTACAATTGCCACAAGAAGGGTCACATCAAGCCAAACTGTCCGCTGCTGAAAGGAGCGCAGGTAGCACATGTGTATGAAGGGGCAAGTGCACCATCTTCTTCCGCTCCTACTTCTTCCGAAGGAGCAGGTAAGCCTGATGTTTTAGATGGTACCATTTCTGTTAAAAATATCCCTGTTACTGCCTTATTTGATATGGGTGCATCGAGAAGCTTTATTTCTAGCAATGCGGTCCAGAAATTGAAACTAAAGCAAAGGAGTCTTAAAGAACCACTAAATGTTCACAACCCTGTAGGAGTTTCTACCACTCTAGATTTATTTTGTAAAGTGCCTGTATCTTACTCCTATTTCAAATTTCCATTTAACTTGATCATTATGAATTTCTCCGAGTTTGATATCATCCTCGGTCTTGATTGGCTGACCAAATATGACGCTGAAGTGTTATGCTCAGAAAGAGTGGTTAAGGTGAACACAGGTTTCGGAAACACTGTTGCTATACCTTGCCATGGGCCAAAATCTGACAGAAAGGTGTTCTGGTCTTCCCTAGAGATCACTCCCATTTCCTTAGAAAATATTCTCGTGGTCAAAGACTACGCAGATGTATTTGAAGAAGTGGACAGCCTACCCCCGCGAAGGGAAATCGATTTCAGGATAGATCTTGTTCCTAATGCAAGACCTGTAGTTCATGCTATCAGAAGGATGACGCCTAAAGAAAAGGAAGAATTGCAAACCTAAACCAAGCAGCTTCTGTGGAAGGGACTCATCCGACCTAGCTTTTCAAATTGGGGTGCAGTTGTGGTGTTTGTCCCCAAATCGGACGGTACTCTAAGACTTTGTGTCGATTACTGCGATCTTAATAAACAAACATTGAAGAACAAATACCCCTTGCCCCGCATAGATGATTTGGTAAATTGAATGGAGCCAAGGTGTTTTCGAAGATGGACCTAGCCACAGGTTTCCACAAACTCCGCATAGCTGAAGAATGCATACCTTTGACCGCCTTCAGAGGTCCCGATATATTCTACGAATGGTTAGTGATGCCGTTCGGTTTATGCAATGCTCCAGCCTACTTTGTTGACTTGATGAATAGGGTCTTCAGGGAGGTCCTAAATAAATTCATCCTAGTCTTCATTGATGATATTCTAATCTATTCTAAAACTAAGGAGGAGCATGAAGGGCATTTAAGGGAAGTGTTGGAAATTCTGCGACGAAATGTTCTAAATGCAAAGTTTTCCAAATGCACATTTTGGCAAGAGGAGGTAAAATTCTTGGGCCATGTTGTGTCGAAAGAAGGAATCGCAGTTGATCCAAGTAAAATTGCTGCCATTCGGGATTGGAAGCAACCCAGTACACCCACTGAAGTAAGAAGCTTCCTAGGTTTGGCCGGATATTATAGGAAATTTGTCAAGGGTTTCGCCAAGCTGTCTAGCCCATTAACAAAGCTTACCAAGAAGCATGCCAAGTTCAATTGGACATCAGATTGTGAGGAGGCATTCCAAAAGCTAAAGGTGAGTTTGACTACTGCTCCTGTACTCACCATCATCGATGGCAACCAAGATTTAAAGGTCTACACCGATGCTTCTCAAAGTGGTGGTCTTGGTGCGGTACTGATGCAAAGGGGCAAAGTTGTTGCATATGGAAGCCGTCAATTAAAGCCGCATGAGAAAAATTATTGTGTCCATGACTTAGAATTGTTGGCCGTTGTCTTTGCCTTAAAAATTTGGAGATATTATCTTTTGGGTGAAAAATTTGAATTATACACAGACCATCAATCTTTGAAATATCTCTTCGATCAAAAGGATCTGAATTTAAGGCAGCAACGATGGCTATAATTTCTAGCGGCATACGATCTTGACATCTTACATATGCCAGGGAAAGTCAATGTTGTGGCAGACGCAATTAGTTGGAAGGAAGTCATTGTCGCAAGCCTCATCATCACCCCTTCTTTGATTGATAAGATCGCCTCTCTTCAGAAAAGTGATGCTTTTATTCGGAAAATGATTGGAAGAATTAAAGGAGGTGAAAACACGGACTTCCAAATAGATGGCAAGGGAGTTCTCAGATTGCATAGGCGGATTTGTGTTCCAAGTGTCCCCGAGCTCATAAGAGAAGTTTTAGATGAGGGTCACAAATCAAAGCTTTGCATCCACCCTGGTGTGAGCAAAAAGTATCAAGACTTAAAGCGCACATTTTGGTGGAGGTCTATGAAGAGGGATATATCCATTTATGTGAGTAGATGCCCCACATGCCAACAAGTAAAAAGTGATCAACAAAAACTGGCAGGGTTGTTGCAGCCATTAGAAGTTCCAGATTGGAAGTGGGACCAAGTCTCCATGGGTTTCATAGATGGTCTGCCTCGTACTAGGAAAGGAAATGACAGCATATGGGTGATCGTGGATGCTTCACAAAGTCCGCTCATTTCATACCTGTCAAATCCACTAGAACTGCTCAAAGTCTGGCACAAATCTATTTCAAAGAAATCGTCAGGCTACATGGGTAATAAAACTAAATCTTTCCTTCTCTTCATAATCTGAATGGAAAATTTCTTTTGCAAAATAAATATTAATCTTTTCTTTTTCACAAAGTCCCTAGTAGCATCGTTAGCGACCGTGATCCTATCTTTGCTAGTAAATTTTGGGAAGCATTCCAAAATGAGTTGGGAACGAAGTTGAATCTCAACACCGCGTATCACCCTCAGACTGACGGCCAAACTGAGCGAGTGAATCGCATTCTTGAAGATTTATTACGAGCTTGCATACTCGATTTTGGGGGCTCTTGGGAGGATCACTTGCATTTAGTTGAATTCTCGTACAACAATAGCTATCAAGCAAGTTTGAAAATGTCTCCATTTGAAGCCTTATATGGTAGGCCGTGTAGATCGCCAACATGTTGGGTTGAAAAAGGAAATCGGCTTGTGTTGGGTCCAGACATGATCCGAGAAGCTTCGGACAAAGTTGACTTTATTAAGAAGCGACTATTGGCTGCCCAAAGTAGACAGAAAAGCTATGCAGATGTAAGAAGGCGAGAGCTAACTTTTGAAGTGGGTGACTATGTCTATCTGAAAGTCGCTCCAATGCGAGGTGTTATCCGTTTTGGAAAGACAGGAAAATTAGCACCTAAATTCATCGGCCCTTTCCCTATTCTTGGAAAGGTTGGCACCCTAGCTTATAGAATTCAGATGCCAGACTGGTTGCCTGGAGTTCACGATGTATTCCATGTATCTCAACTTCGAAGGCATGTCCATGATCCAGATCTGATTGTGGAAGAAGCAGCACAACAAGATTTGGAGATTACCCCGAGCCTTGCAGTGAGAAGAGAACCACTGAAAATTATTGGCAAGGAGACTAGGAAGCTGAGAAATAAAAGTATCAACCTAGTCAAGGTGCAATGGAGCGGTGATCCTAGAGACTGCACTTGGGAAACCGAGGAGAGTATCAAACAAGCCTATCCCCAATGCAGAGTGGACATCCCCGATTAGTTTTATTTTGAGGTACGCTTAAAATATTTTCTGTTCTTTATGTTGGTTCCTACCCTTCTACTCTTCTCTTTTCCTTTTCGAGGACGAAAAGTTCTTAAGCGGGGGAGACTGTAACAACCCGAAATTTGGGGCCGATTTAAAATTTCCATTTTAGAGATTTTAGGGGTGTTTAAATATTTAAAATAAATTATTTCAAATAAAAATGAATGGAAATTTATTTTGAGCAAAGTTAATGCAAATATATTCAAATAAATTACAAAAAGAATTAGAAATAGGATGGTAGTTTGAAAAGTCAAACTTGAACTTTGACTAACTACCCAGGGTGCAGAATAAACCGGATTTTGATGAAACGAAAAATATTTAAATCTGTTAACGAATATCTTTTTAACGAATCTGAAAAAATGAAATTTCATAGCGGGAATCAAAAGTTATGGCCAAATGAATTTTCAGAAAGGTCGCTATAAAAAATATATCGCCTTTAAAATTGCCATTTTGCATACGACCTCGGAATTCGACGAAACCACTTTTGTTGGATCCGGAATATAAAATTATTGCTAGGTTTCAAATTTCATGATTTTTGAAGCTAGTATGTGAGCGTGGCAAAAGAAACTGTGTTTTGTCAATTTCGGTCAAAATTAATTGACTGAAAAATAACCATTTTTCAAACAGTCTCAGAATTCGACGAAATAAATTTTGTTGGGATCGTATTGTCATAACAAAGCCAAAAATAATTTTTCTAGATTTTTCTGACTTCGTATGTGACCCCGGTAAAAATAGAAAGTACGTTCGAATTAAAAATAAAAGAATTAATTTGAAAATAAAAGAAACGTGCTTTTAACTTCAGAATTGGACTTCGGCAATAGCGCCATTGCGTTCAGAAGACGTCAAAACCTATTGTTCGACAGTCGTTGAGCGCGAATTGGAGTTCGTATGACAAAACCCTAATTTCGAGATTAAATAAATAAATTAATTAATTAGAAAATACGTGGCAATACTAGTATATATACGGCTCTATACGTCGTCTTCTTCCCTGATGCGAATAACCCATAGCCGCCCCTTTTCAAAACCTTCCTCTCCATTTTCCCATCAATCCGTAGAGAATTAGACCACCCCGTATTTTCGAAGATCCTTCTCTTCTCTTTCCTCTCCGACAAGAATCAACCTCCCTCATGCCCCCATTCGCCCGCACCGCCTCGCCGAACCCGCCGCCGTTCGGGTCCTCCAGCCGCCGCCAGGTGCGTGCGCACCCCCTTTTTCAGACGCACGTGCGCCTCTCGTAGCCGCTCCACCTCCCGCGAACCGCTCCTCAAACCATCAACTACAGCTTCCGATTTTCTGAATTGAAGTTTTGAACAAAACTGAAATTATAAGGTATGTAATTTAGTTCAGATTTTGCCATGCTTTTATGCGTTACAACTGCAGTTGTTAAAAGTAAATTTTGTTCAAATTTTGATAATTAACACATACGAAACCCAAACTGAAAAATTTCAGATTGTGCGAGACCGTGACAGCAAATAGAGATTGCTGAAATCAAGTGCGACCATTTTCTGAATTTTTTGGATTTTCTATTCTCTTTAATCAATGTGAGAATTTATTTTTAAATAAATTTAATTAATTTGAATGTTATTCTTGCGTATGCGAAGTTGAAAATAAAAAATAAATGTATTGATGATGGATGTTAATATAAGTTGCAGATCTGAATTGTTGCGATGTTATGATATTAGATCTGAAATTTTAAGTGTTAGATGTGAAATTTCCTCACTCAAAATTAATTAATTAAATAATTACTTTGTTGTTACGCTGTAATCCCATGGTTAATCTTCAGATCTATTTTGTTTAGATATGATGGATGATATTGCTATGTTGCTATGTTAGATAATTGTAAATCTATATGTATTCATCACACGAATGTTATCACACAAAGTCGAACCTTATACTTGGCGTTATGATATGATGTTGAAATTGAACCGTTATGTTAATGCATTGAAATTGAACGATGAAATAAAGATGACATTTTTATATGTTATTTTAATATAAAGATGAACGATGAAATAAAGATGACATTTTTATATGTTATTTTAATGTAAAGATGAAAGATGAAATAAAGATGACATTTTTATATCTTATTTTAATGTAAAAATGAACGATGAAATAAAGATGACATTTTTATATATTATTTTAATGTAAAGATGAACGATGAAATAAAGATGACATTTTTATATATTATTTTAATGTAAAAATGAACGTTGAAATAAAGATGACATTTTTATATGTTATTTTAATGTAAAGATGAACGTTAAAATATAAATGGCATTTTTAGATGTGATTATAATAAAGAATTTCACCGTATGAAAAGTATACATTTTTATTAATGTAAATAAATAGGAATTTCATCGTACTCAAAATTTACATTTTTATATGTAAATTATAAAGTGAAATTTTGTTGTATGTTAAAAATTACATTTTTCTTTGTAATTAAAAGGTGAATTTCATAGTATGTCAAAATTTACATTTTTATATGTAAATTATAAAGTGAAATTTTGTTGTATGTTATAAAATTACATTTTTCTTTGTAATTAAGATATAAATTAGACGTAGTGTTTGCATTGTAATTAAAAATCATATTTTTACAATGTGAATTAGATGTTGTGCTTGCATTGTAATTAAAAATCATATTTTTACAATGTGAATTAGATGTAGCGTTTGCATTGTAATTAAAAATCATATTTTTACAATGTGAATTAGATGTAGTGTTTGCATTGTAATTAAAAATCATATTTTCACAATGTGAATTAGATGTAGCGTTTGCATTGTAATTAATAATCATATTTTTACAATGTGTATTAGGTATAGTGTTTGCATTGTAATTAAAAATCATATTTTTACAATGTGAATTAGATGTAGTGTTTACATTGTAATTAATAATTATATTTTTATATGTAATTTAAAGATTTTGAGTGTATCAAAATTTACATTTTCAATGTAAGTAAAAGAATGAAGTCAGGATGCGGTAATAGTATTTTCATTTTCAAATGAATTAAAAATTTGTTGAGTATCGGTAGTTGTGTAGAGCGTTGTTTTAATCAAACGACGTTATTATGATTCAATGATTATATATATATATATATATATAATTAAAATTAAACGAATAGGGCGTGGTAGTTCGCGTTTTGAAATCGTACTTTTAAATGACTGTACAAGAAGATCCGACCGTCGGATTTTCTTGAAACTGAAACCGTTAGGACCGTCTTGGAAAAATCTTTCCAACGATATATATATTACATTAAGATCCAACGGTTAGATTCTGAGAAATGTGAAAATCAAAATTGTTTGAATGCAGCGCCATAGTCGCCCATGGACTTAAGGCTTCGTTATATTATAATTTAATTATTTTAAATAATTAATATAGGAATGAATCGTTAATGAAAATAATTATTAATGTATAAGAAGGATTTAAAAAATATATATATATATATATATATATATATATATATATATATATATATACGAGGATTATTTGGAAAGACCGAGTTCTCTTATTCTAAATAATCAAACGACGTTAATTGAAGTATAAAGATAGTGAATGAAGACCGTAAATCTTCCCTCAAATGGACAACGATCGAGGCCTTGATTTGACTTGCTCCCAATTCAAAGGTCATGGTCATTGCCCAAACGTACGTGTTGATTTCACGGGTTTGGTTTTCGCTCAGACCCAGAGCATAAGCTACTAAATGGATTGTGTGTCTGACATCATACTCTATCAAATATCATGTTATTAATCTTTTGTCGAATGTATGGATGTTTGGTGGCAGGGAATTTATTCTCTTGCTTAACACCCATTCATATATTTCGGCAAAGGGTTGGTAGTATGGTATGGAGTGATGATGTGGCATGCAAAGATGCATATGATCAAGGTTTTGTTGAAAAGCAGGCCTTGTGGGACGATCAAAGCATAGCCTGTTAGGCATAGCTTTGTGTACAACGTGACTTCGCGAGCCTCACACACCGGCGGAGTCTAAAACCGGAGAAGGGAACGCAGGGAGAGCAGCACGTTTCTTTCTAGCTAGAAGTGGTGGTTGGGTTTTAACACGGCCCAACATTTTACTTATGTGGATGATGGAACGAGGCGCCTCGGATGATAGGTCCTATAGGACTGGGAAACGTGTGTTCAGGAATAACTAATCCGCAACTCGTATGGTGGACCGGTCCTGCAGCTTTCCAAGGGTTCACTGCGTGGGATCCTGAGACATTAGCTAGAGTGTCTCGAATCGGTAGGAGCTCCTCCCTAGCCTTGACTCATGATGGAAACCAAAATACAAATATGACCCTACGGATTTGATTGTATTACTAGTATGGAGGCATAATAGTATGGGATATTATTCTTCCTAGGATTTCTACATTTACTTTGAAATGTTTTAATATATATTAATAATAATACTAAACTCGTATTTGCCGTATTTAGCATGTTTAATCACTATAAGGAAAACGCTATCCTCTGGTTTGTGTTGCATTGTGTGATGGGACCTAGGTCTTATGGTGATTCCATTTTTCTAAAAAGCATAACGGTGTTGTACGATTTACTTATCATTTATTCTGACACTTTTATGCACGGCAATCCATTAGAGTAAACCCGTTCCGCATTAGCGGCGTGGTCCTTGGATTTGCCCTATTTATAGAGATTAATTAGATAAGAATTCTCACACCAGTCCCACGACTGACCCGTTGTTTGTTTCCACCTTTTTGCAAACTCGGGTTCCCTCCTTTCTACACGGGCAGCCAAGTAAACTGGTTAATCTTTCACTTGGAGCCTTTCCTTTGGAGCTGCTTATTATTTCTCTTGGATTTGCTTGTGGAGAGGTGATGACTAGGAGTTTGAAGACTTATCATTCGCTGCTTTTGCATTTTTCCCTTTCTTTTTATTTCAGACATCAAACTTGGTTTTTTCCACGTTGTTTGAGTTGGAGTTGGAACTTACTTCTTTTCTGCGAATTTGATGTAATAATGTAGAATTCTGTGAGTGTGGATTTTCTGTGGATTGATGACATTATATTTCCGCTGCTATGATGTTGTTACTCTATGAATTTCCTATGCTATTTTGTATCTGTGATATGTATTATTGTATTTATGTTGTATTCCAAATGATTATTCCTTACTTTCATACCGTGGAAGTTTGGGTCATCACAAATCTTTAATTAGATTTGAACGTGAAATGGTAATTGAATTTACCGATAACACCGTGGTGTTAGATATGAAGTATTACCAGTTTTACTTCATGGGATGAATAGGTTGGGATTGGGAAATTAAAACAAATGATTACTTCGGTAAGGTTCGTTAATCCCGTCTAGTTTGGATAAACCATAATTTGGTTTGAATTGATATTCAAAAGAAGATTAAAGAATAAATTTGAGGAATTTATCTTTGATAAAATTATTGGGAACCTGCCCCTAAGAATGTGAAATTTAGCAACTAACTTAATATTAGTTAAGATGAATGGTTTCATGGGTATTGATCTGATGGTGGTTTCGTCCTTCGGGGTTAATATTTGGGGAATTGTTCCTTACTAATTTACGGTTAGTGACTGATGAATTGGAATGAGGCCTATGTTGTGTTTGTGTAACACTTGTTTATTATATACGCGAGTTTTTCAGAAAGACCGGGTTTATCCCATTCTGAATAACTGATTCGACGTGGTGTCGAGGATGAAGACGGTGGTCGAAGATCGGAGGTCTTCACGTCATATGGGTGATTACTGATGATCTTGATTGGGCTGTACACCCAAGAGGAGGGAATTAGTTAGTGGTCGTCCAGACGTACTTGGAGATCGATGGATATGCGAGGTACAAGGTGCCTCCGGTTTCGTTCAGACCCAGAACGGACTTGTAAATGGACTGTGTGTCTGACATTGGATTTTATTCTATGTGATTGATTTCTATTAAATATATATTTGTTTGGCGGCCGAGAATTTATTCTCTTGCTTAACGCCCTTCTCTGAGACGTAAGAGCTCAGGGGTTATATATTGATGGATATCAATCGCATGGAGTGAATCGCCTATGTGGCATGCCTAAGTGGCAATATGATCAAGGCTTTTGTTGAAAAGCAGAGTCTTGTGGTTGATGATCGAAGCACGGCCTGTGTGGCATAGCTTTGTGTAGCATTGATTCGCGAGCCTCACACCCGGTTGTGAACCAGAAACGGGAGAGGACATCAGGGAGGGCATGCTTTTCCTTCTAGTTAGAAGTGGCATCAGTGGTTTTACACGCCCTAACGAGTTTGACTTATGTGGTTGTTGTTGTTGCGAGGCGCCTCGGATATGTCGGTGACTATGTGGAGCCGATGGAGTCATTTGTGTTGGATCTAGATTAACCCTAGTGGGGGGGAATAGGGTTTATCACAGTTTTTAAACTGAATTGAAAAACTGACAAGATATTAAAATAATAAACAGATCACAGAATGCAGTAGAAATAAAAGTACAGAAAATAAATCACACACAGATATACCCAGCTTTGGCAAAAACCTGCCTACTGCTGCATTCCTAAGGTTTCTACTAGGTGTTTTAAACAGATCCCGCATACAGGACCATGTACACTCGCAGCGACTGCTCCTGTCCTAACCCTACGCTCAAAATAGTAGACTGATCGATATTCCCTCGATCAGATTTCCCTTGATTACAACCCCGTAACCAGTAACCCAGATTTTACAGACTCTATCAACTGTCAGTCAACACGCTTACTGATTTCCCCTAGATTTTACGGACTCTAGAACTGGTTTTGACGATTTACAAAAAAATAGAATTAAAAACGATACAAATTTAAATATAAACAAGAAACCCTAGGATTTTAAAAAGGAAGGGTCATCCCCTTTTTCATTTAGAAGCTTGGCCGACCATTTGTATATTGGTTCCACCTGACTTAAATTATCTCGTTCACTTTCCTTTGAAAAAAATGGCGGCGCTCTGGAAATTAGGGTTTCTATGAAATCCCAAATTGCAATGCTTTGACTGATGAAACTGTTTTCTCCGACGTTCGAGATTTTGTGGCTATGTGATGCTTAGATTTGGGATTTTTCTCTCTGGTTCTTGATCGAAAACAAAGTGAGTTCTTCGAATTGATTTTCTATGTTTTCTCTTTGAATTTGTTGGAATGATTTTCGATACCATTGCCTATGATGATATTGGTGTTAAATAGGATTTAGAAATCCTTTAATTGAGCTCTGATTTCGTGTATGTGGCTTGGTCTGAGATTGTGGTTTTCCCTTTTTGAAATTCTGATAAAAATTGTTTCTTGCGTGTACAAATGACTTGATGAATTTGGATATTGTTCCCTTGATTGAATTTTGGAATTTGACGAGATTAAAACCTTTCCTAAATTGATTCTCTTTGGCTTAAAGCATGCGAGATATATTTGAACTTGATTGAATTCATATTTGTGTGATTTTCTGAGATGTTGCCATTTGCCAAAGACTGATTTTAAACTTACCAAAGAATCTAGATCACTGCGAATTTTTGAATGGTTTCTTGCCAAATATGTTTATGCTGATTAAAATCTGGAACCATTTTGAAAACATGCCATAAACTACTGAATAAAATTCCTTGTGTATTTCTGAGCACAATTGATTTATTCCTAGAAATAAGAAAACTTGCCAACTTTATTTTGATACTTCCTTTTTATTCCATGACCCAAAACTGTGCATGTGTATAACTGCACCATGTCATGTGAAAAAACTGGTACACCATCCATTCATCACCCTGCAGCCGATACTATGTTACATTCACTTGAATGCTTTGAATTGCTGAGTCACTTGCTGCTCCATTCATTTGCATATGTTGTTCTGATCATACTTGTTTTTCCATCTTGCTTATTATCACGTGTATGATATGAAGTGTACACACACACACACCTGCAATTTCATCACCATGCACCACTATCTGCTTGTGTATGCATATGAACCCCTCTTGCTCAAACACTGATATTATTCTGTCATGTGTGCTTGGCATTTGCACGTGCTTGCATTGTTTCATCTGTACTGTCTTGATCAAGTATGCTTGTGTACGCTTTAACTTGAAAACTGATATGAGTTCATTGCAATGCTGTAAAACAGTCTCGGCCATAATGCTAGTGCAAACTGATATACTGTGCAATCCATGCACATTTGTAATTCTTACATGTACTTAAAGCTGCTCCATTCCTTAACATTTGCTGAAATGATTTGCTCGACTCCGTACTTGAACTTGTCTTTCTTGTGTTAGTGCTGCCTTGTCACCATTCGGTGCACACATGCTTGCTGTGCTCTATTTTTTTGCTTCACTTTACTGTTTTGATGTTGCACCCATGATATTCATGCTGAAAGTACTTGTATTAGCTCCATTGTATTGCTACTTGTTCATGTATATATATGTTTACTACTGCACCATTTGTTTACATTGATCCCATGCATGTGAAACTGCACTTTCTTTTTGTACTTGTGTATTGCCTTGTCCCTCATGTATATTTGGATTTCTGAAAACATTACTTCAACCTGTTTTGTCTTTATGTTGCATTGAGTTAATCTATGCTCGGCCAAATGTGTTGAGCTGTCTTCATGATTGACCATGGTTCGACCATTGATGTTGAGCTGACATTTGCACACTGATTTGCATTTGAGCACTGAGTCGAGATGGTCCACGTGGCTACTTCTCAGCTGCTCGCTAATTGGCGTGGCAGTGCACACGTGTATAAATATACACGTGTGTATATGCAGCCATCAGACAATATTTTCTGTCCATGTTCATATACAATCTAGCTAGACATAGATCAGATCAAGTCATGAAAAATGATGAGAAACACACCAGAAAACTGAGGCAAATAAAATTTTTAAAATTAAAAATTATATTTGCACGTGTTCAGTATTATTTCTATTGCAGTGTACTGTGTGTGTGTTCATTTGTATGACAGGTATGAAGACTGGACTGACTGTATAAAGACTGGACTGACTTGTAAGCTATGAAGACAGAAGATAAAAGACAAGTATATTGTAGTGTCAGTGTGTATAACCGTGAACAAATGTATATATGAAAATGTACTGAGTGATTTTGTGTGTATATATATATGAGATATATAGCCTGAGTGGTGTATTGATGAGCTGTGTAACAAAAGAAATTGTATATGAAAGAGTTTTATTTCAGTGACTTATAATGTTGAGCAAATAGTGGAGTCGTAAACCTGTACTGTTAAATATTGAAATAAAATATTATATTTAAATAAAATACTGTGTGAATATTTGAATTTTTGTACAGTCGTATTTTTATTTAAATATAAATATTATATTCCTGTCTGTGATAAATATATGAAACTGTACAGCAACAAACACATTTAAAATAATATATATTTGGTTGTTATCATCAAACAAAAATCATATAATTGTTTATACAACACCGTTATATACAATAATTTGTTGGCTCATTGACACCCCAAAGGGTGGGGAAACGCAGTGTTCAGGCATTTTAATCCACATCGGTGGAACGGCCCTGACGATCCAAGGGCCCACCTGAGTCTGGGTCTTGAGGGGCGGGCTAGAGCGTCTCGAATCGGTAGAGGACTATCTTTTGCCTTGGTTCACAGATGGAAACCCAACTTCCAATACGTGACATTTGCGGTTTTGATTGTAGAGCCTAGTATTGGTGACATGATATATGGTACCCGGTCGTCTATGACTAATACTTATGATTGAAACTATTTTGACACCATGCACTTATAGTAATAATAAAAGATGAAATTTAGCGTATCAAGCATTCTTTGGCTATTATAAGGTAAAACCCTTTCCTCCGGCTTGTGTTGCATTGTGTGATGGGACCTGGGTCTTATAATAGCTTCATCGCTCTTTATTTAGCATTGCGCTGTTGTTTTATGCACTGGTGCTCTTGGGAGGAAACCCGTTCCGTGTTATACGGCGTGGTCCCTTGATTTACCTAACTTTAAAATAAAGATTAATAACTGTTTTAGTTCTCACACCAGTCCCATGACTGACTTGGAGTTTATTGTTTTAACCTAAACTAGGTGCCCTTATTTTGACACGGGCAGCTAGTAGTTTTGGTTTTGCAGATTTATATTCACAGGATCCTGATTTACAGCTGGAACGATATTCGAAAAGCTCTGTATCCCTGTATTACTTCTAGTTGTGTGTGTTATTTTCCGCTGCGATGTATTTAAATGTAATTTAAATCTCTGATATTTTCTGTGTAATATTGATTCATACTCTGTATATTCTGATGAATTGTTGTAATAAGCAATGAAATGTTCTTCTGTTTGTGTTCTGATTTGTCTTGTCCTCAATTCAATCCGTGATTTCCCGAAAGGGGGATACATGTACGAGCTCCTTCTAACGGAAAAATAAAGTTCAATTGATCTTAGTTACTCTTCGGGGCAGAGTGGAAGAAGGGAAGAGATTCTCGAACGAAGAAAAGGATCCAATTACTTCGAAAGAATTGAAAAACGAAGACAAAGACTCGAGTTTCATGAAAAAAGCCCTTTATCGGATTTGAACCGATGACTTACGCCTTACCATGGGGAGCGGAGAGAGAGGGATTCGAACCCTCAGTACAAATAACTCGTACAACGGATTAGCAATCTGTCGCTTTAGTCCACTCAGCCATATGGTATGCTACAAGTAAATATTTGAGACAAGAAATGAATCCTAATTTTCGGATGACTGATCCATCTAATCCAGTTCATCTAATGTCCTTTTCGGGAGCTCGAGGAAATGCATCTCAGGTACATTAATTAGTAGGTATACTATCAACTACAGATTGGTTAAAATTAAAAATATTCCTCCCAAAAGTTTGATTTTAGTTCAAAATAATTTTTTAGTATATTTATATTAAGTTACACAATTCAAGCGTATTCTATAAATTTCCAAAAGTTTTTTATGATCTTTTTGTTCAAATAATGAGCAACACCAAATCCTTCTAGAGCCCAAACTTCCATGCCACCCTTGAAAGATTGCGTAATAGCTCACCGATCGAGCGCTCTTGCGCCGAAGATGAACGGGGCTAAGTGATCCCAGTAAATATCGCTTATTCCGGTGTTTATCAGTGGTGGTATACAATCGGATTATGCACTAACGAAGATCTTTATACCGGAGCTCTTTTTTTATTATTTCTTTTTGCTATTTTTTTGTACATGAAGAAATAAAGAAGCGCAACATTGTGTCATTTTGTTGAATTAAGATTTTCAACAAAAATGAAAAGAACCACTTTTATCATTTTGTTGAATTAAAATTTTCAACAAAAAATGAAAAAAAAAACATTTTTATCATTTTGTTGAATTGGAATTTTCAACAAAAATGAAAAGAACATTTTAATCATTTTGTTGAATTGGAATTTTCAAAAAAAATGAAAAGAACCTTTTTATCATTTGTTGAATTAGAATTTTCAACAAAAAATGAAAGGAAACATTTTTATCATTTTGATGAATTGAAATAAAAAACTAGTAAAATGTTCATGTTTTAAAATAAAACATGTCTACGTTAAAATTTCACATTTTTAATGCAATGTAAGGAAACAGAGAAATGTTCATGTTTTAAAATAAAAACATGTTTACATTAAAAATTCACATTTTTAATGTAATGTAGGAAACGACGGAAAAGGGAATTTTCAACTAAAGTTAAATTAACATTTTTGTGATGATGCATATATTAGAATTTATATGCAAATTTAAATTAACATGTTATTTACGATGCATATATTAGAATTTATATGCAAAGTTAAATTAACATACTATCTACGAAGCATATATTAGGATTTATATCCAAACTTAAAATAACATTTCATTGATGATGCGTATATTAGGATTTATATGCAAAGATAAATTAACATTTTTTTACGATGCATATACTAGAATTTATATGCAAAATTAAAATATCATTTTTATACATTTGAATTTGTATGAATTATTTTATTGTCAAAATATACAGTGAAAACTTTATACAATTAAAATATTCCTTTTTATTTGTTAAATTTAAAAATAGAAATACAAAAAATATATTAGGTTTTTATTTGTCATTGGCTCAATTGTTATGTAAATGAAATATATTTTGTTTGACATTATGAATATGTAGATATGGTATGCCAATAATAATTTTTTTTTAATTGGCGTGATAAATGCGTTAGTGGAATCATTGAATAGTTTATATTACATATAATTATATATATAAATATAAATTAAAATTAAACGAATCGCGCACGGAAGTTCGCGTTTCGGAATCGTAACTTTAAATGATTATTCCGAAAGATCCAACCGTTGGATTTCCCCAAAATTGGAACCTTAGGAACGCTTTGGCAAGATCTTTCTAACGATTTTTTTTTTTAAATCCAACGGTTAGATTTCGAGAAAAGCATAAATCTAGTTTTGATAAAAACAACACTAGGGTCGCCTATTGACCCGAAGCGTCGTTGCATTAAATTGAGCTATTTTTATATAAATAAAAATAGCGATAAATCATTATTAAATAATATTAACGATATGAAATGGTTTTAAATTATATATATGCGAGAATCATTTTAAAAGACCGAGTTCAATATCAATTCAAATGGTTATACGACGATTTAAATCGAAGATATCGAAGACGGCGATTGAAGACCAACGATCTTCACATCGAATGGATAACTACTGATGCCCGGCATTGGTTAGCTCCCAATAAAGGGTTAAAGTGGTAGTTGTCCGGACGTACTTGTCGATTGTCCAGATAAGCGAGCACCACTCTTCCGTATTGGACATATGGGACGAGGAATAAGGTGTTTCCAGTTTCGTTCAGACCCAGAACGAACTTGTAAATGAATGTGTGTCTGACATTGGATTTCATTCTATGTAAATTGATTTCTATTTAATATATATTTGATTGGTGGCAGAGAATTTATTCTCTTGCTTAACACCCTTCTCTGAGACGCATGAGCTCAGAGGTTATAAATTGGTAGTTATCGATCGCATGGCGTGAATTGTCAATGTGGCATGCCAAGATGAAAATGATCGAGACTTTTGTTGAAAAGCATAGCCTTATGGTTGATGATCAAAGCATAGCTTATTTTGGCATAGCTTTGTGTATAGCGTTACCTCGCGAGCCTCACACCCTGGTAAGAGTCAGAAATAGGACAAGGGAAGGCAGAGAGTGGATACGTTTCTTTCTAGCTAGAAGTGGTATCAGGGTTTTGCAAGCCCTGACATTTTACTTTTGTGGTTGATGGATTATGAGGCGCCTCGGATTTGTTGGTCGATAGTGATTAAATTATATGTTTAATAGGACCGGGAAACGTGTGTTCAAAAATTGCCAAACCACTAAAGTATTTGTGGACCGGCCCTGCAGGATCCAAGGGTTCACCAACGTTCGAATCCTGAGACATTACTAGAGTGTCTCGAATCAGTAAGGAGATCGTCCCTAGCCTTGACTCATGATGGAAACCCAATTTCCAATACGACATTACAGTTTTGATTGTAAACCTATATATGGCGACATACTATGCCGTCTAAGATTGATACATTTACTTTGAAGTATTTTAAAACTAATTAGATACTAATAATAATATTAAATATTATTTTCTACGTATCAAGCTTGTTCGATCATTATAAGGTAAAACTCTATCCTCCTGTTTGCATTGCATTCTGTGATAGGACTTGAGTCTTATAATGATTTCATTTTTCTAAAAAGTATTGCTTCGTTTTTGAATAAAAATTTATTAAACTTATGCATTGGCAATCCAATGGAGTAAACCCGTTCGCGTTAGCGGCGTGATCTTGTAATTAGCCATATTGTTAGATAATTTAGGAAAGGTTTCTCATACCGGTCCCATGACCAGCTCGTAGTTTTTTTCACTTTGCAAACTCAGGTGCCCTCTTTTCACGTGGGCAACCAAGTGACAGGTTCAGGTACTATGGATACATTCTGGATTGGAGCATGCTTAAGGAAAGAAGATGAAGGATATTTTTATCCTTTATTTATGCTTTGAGACATTTAAATATCCTCTATTTTTGATGTACTTAGTGGAGTTTAGACATATTTCTTTTTGCTGACACTTTCTATTTGTTAAGTGTATCATGTAATTGTGCACTCTGATGTCTCTGATGTTGTGATGTTGATGACATTCCTATTTCCGCTGTAATGATTTATGTGTTATGATGTTATCTGAGATCTGCTATTGTTGTAATTATGTTATATTCTTATGATTATCCTTGCTTTCGTACTACGGAATTTTGGGGTCATCACAGTTGGTATCAGAGCTAAAGGTTAACCTTAGCTTCAGAGTATAACATATTTAAAACAATTCGTCTAGATAGAATTAGTAGTATTCTAAGGCGAGTAGCTCATTAGAGATAGGATTAGTAATGTCCAAGAATGAACACAGCAGAATAGCACATATTAATCAGTCATTACATCATTATCATCTTTCCATATGTCTCAGCTTTTAACCTTCCTTCCTTAAAATTATCATTCCTGTTAGTCTGACTCTTTCTTTGATGGTATAGAACAAACCGAAAATGAGCACCAGAGCGAGAGCAAGAGCTCGAGGCAGAGGTGGGGCCAGAGGACTAGTAAGAGATGAGACCTCCACAGCTCAGAGGCAGCACACTCCCGAGGCTGTAACACCACCACCTCCACCCCACAGTCTTTTGACTTGGATAAGGTGGCCAAGAAGTTCAGAAATTTAGGGGTCGTGTCATTCACTGGGTGAGAGACAGTGATTGAAGTACAAGCATGGCTAAAGAATTGCGAGAAAATATTTGGAGGCATGGAATTAGAAGACCACCGCAAGCGCTTTTTGGCATTGTGGTTATTAAAGGATGAGGCTGAAAATTGGTGGGATACTGTCATAATTGGAAATAATGAGGCCGACATGTCTTGGGCCAAATTCAAAGAACTCTTCAACGAGAAGTTTATTCCTCTGCAGGAAGTAGAGCATCTCCATGATCAATTTGCCAACTTGCAGCAAGGAGATATGACTATTTCAGAATATGTGCGGAAGTTTGAAGAGCTCTCATGCTATGCTCCAGAATTAATTCAGGACCCAGTCCAGAAGAATAAAAGATTCATTAATGGCCTTTCTAGGAAATATCTGAATAGAGTCACAACACACATTAAGCTCCCATTTAATGAGGTGATCAAGATGGCTTGCTGATATGAGGACAATGACAGAAATTCGTAGAAGGATAGGGAGAAAAATCAGAATAATAACAAAAGGAAGCAAGCTGACAAGAAACCAGAGGCGAACAATCCTTCTACCACCAAGCCTCAAGGAAGAAAAAGGGACAAATCCAAGGTGAGATGCTTTAATTGCCAGAAGATGGGGCACTTTGACTATGAGTGTCGAGCTCCAAAGAAACCAAGGAGGAATGAGTCTGAACCCAGTCAAAATCGCAGCCAGAATTCTCACGATAACAAGGAATGCTTTAATCGCCACAAGACAGGGCATCTTATCAAGAATTGTCAACTGCTGATGAAATCTGAGGTGGATCATGTGTACGATGGAGTGGTTGCACCGGCTTCTTCTGAGGGAGCAGGTAAACCCGATGTTTTAGGAGGTACTCTTAATATTAAGAACATTCCCATTACAGTATTGTTTGACACTGGTGCATCACGAAGTTTCATTTCTAGTGACACGATTAAAAAGTTAAAACTCAAACCAAGAAAACTTATAGAATCGATTAGAGCCCATAGTTCGATAGGAGGTTCACTTATTCTCTATCAATATTGTAGAGTTCCTGTTTCTTATTCTTAGTTTCGGTTCCCTTTTGACTTGATCGTTATGAGTTTTTCTGGATATGATATCATACTTAGACTAGATTGGCTAACAAAGTATGAAGCTAAGGTGCTATGCGCTGAAAGAATAGTCAAAACTAAAACCAAATTCGGAGATATTATTGCTATACCATGCCATGGCTCAGCCATAGATAGGAAAGAATTTTGGTCTTCTCTAGAAGTCACTCCTGCTTCTATTGAGGATATTCTTATTGTCAGAGATTATGCGGATGTGTTTGAAGAAGTTGATAGCTTACCTCCGCGCAGAGAAATCGACTTCAAGATTGACTTGGTTCCTAATGCAAGGCACGTTGTTAATCCTATTTGGAGAATGACACTGAAAGAAAAAGAGGAGCTGAGCAATCGAACTAAACAGCTTTTGTGGAAGGGTCTGATCAGACCTAGCTTCTCAAATTGGGGTGCAGCAGTGGTGTTTGTCCCGAAGGCAGACAGTACTCTCATACCATCTGTGGACTACCGTGACCTCAATAAGCAAACATTGAAAAACAAATATCCATTGTCATGTATTGATGATCTGTTAGACCGCTCGAATGGAGCGCAAGTATTCTCTAGAATGGACCTAGCTACAGGTTTCCATCAACTGCGCATTGCAGAGGAGTGTGTTCCTTTGACAGCTTTCAGAGGACCGGACTTATTTTATGAATGGCTAGTAATGCCGTTCGGCTTATATAAGCTCCAGCCTACTTTGTCGATCTGATGAATAGATTATTCTGCGATGTATTGAATAAATTCGTGCTAGTTTTCATCGATGATATCCTAATCTTTTCTAAATCCACTACTGAGCATGAAAAGCATCTGAAAGAAGTCTTGGAAATCCTGCGAAAGAATGTGTTGAAAGCCAAATTTTCAAAATGCATATTCTGGCAAGAAGAAGTGAAATTCCTCGGTCATGTTGTATCGAAGAAAGGCATTTCAGTAGACCCAAGAAAGATCTCAGCCATCCACGATTGGAAGCAGCCTAACACTCCTACAGAAGTCAGAAGTTTCTTAGGATTGGTTGGCTATTATTAGAAGCTCGTTAAAGATTTTTCGAAACTATCTTGTCCATTGACGAAGCTGACTAAGAAGCATACAAAGTTCATTTGGACACTCGAATGTGAGGTAGCTTTCCAAGAGCTGAAATTGAGGTTGACCACTGCGTCCGTGTTGACTATTATTGATGGAAACCAAGATTTGACAGTTTATACTGATGCTTCTATTGAAGGTTATTCCTTTTATCTAAACAAACATGTCAGAGATGACATTTTTAATGACAAACCTTAGTTTAACATGTTATCCTTTTTATTTATTTATGGTATTGGTGCGGTGTTAATGCAAAGGGGCAAAGTAAATGCTTATGCTAGCCGTCAGTTGAAATCGCATGAGAAGATATACCCCACTCATGATCTTGAGTTGATGGCCATCGTGTTTGCTCTAAAGTAATGGAGGCACTATCTTTTGGGTGAGAATTTTGTACGTTATACATATCATAAATCCTTGAAGTATCTGTTCACCCAAAGGGACTTGAACTTGAGGCAGCAACGTTGGGTTGAATTTCTTGCGGCTTATGACATGGACATCTTATATACTCCAGGAAAAGCCAATGTTATAGCCAATGCGCTCAATTGGAAGAATGCAGACAACACCAATATTATCATCGCCAGTCTTACCATTATGCCTAGATTAATGGATAAGATCTCTGCTCTTCAGAAAGATGATAATTTTATTCAGATGATTAGCAAGCAAGTTCGAAGGGGCGAGGCTTCAGGCTTCCAAATCGACAACAAGGGGACCCTTATACTGCAAGGGCGAAACTATGTGCCAAATATTCCTGAGCTGAAAAGAGAAGTTATGGATAAATGTCAAAAATCTAAACTCGGCATCGATCTAGGGGTAAACAAGATATATCATGATCTTAAGCGCACCTTCTGATGGAAGGAAATGAAAAGAGACATTTCTATATATGTTGCTAGATGTCCCACCTGCCAGCAAGTCAAAAGCGATCAACAAAAGCTCGCAGGATTGTTGCAACTGCTAAAGGTTCCAAGTTGGAAGTGGGACCAAATTTCTACGCACTTTATTGATGGCTTGCCCCAGACTAGAAAAGGGAATGACAGAATATGGGTGATTATAGACCGTTTCATGAAGACTGCCCATTTTATCCCTATTAGATCAAATAGAACAGCTAGAAGTCTGGCACAGCTTTATTTTAGAGAGATTGTCAGACTGCATGGAGTTCCCAGTAGTATTGTTAGCGATCGCGATCCGATATTTTCCATCAAATTTTGGGAAGCATTCCAAGAAGAGCTAGGGACAAAGTTGAATCTGAGAACTGCATATCACCCTCAAACAGATGGCCAGACTGAAAGGGTGAATCGCATATTAGAAGACTTACTGCGAGCATGCATTCTTCATTTTGGCGAGTCATGGGAAAATCACTTGCACTTGGTTGAGTTATCTTATTATAACAGTTACCAAACAAGCATGCAGATGTCGCCATTTGAAGCATTATATGGCAGGCCATGCAGATCTCTCGCGTGTTGGGTGGAACCAGGCAATCGGTTAGTATGGGGTCCCGACATGATTCGTGAGGCATCAGATAAAGTTGATTTTATTAAGAAGCGCCTACTGACTGCTCAGAGCCGAAAGAAGAACTATGCAGACTCACAAAGAAGGGATTTAGAATTCTCTGTTGGCAATTATGTGTACTTGAGGGTTTCCCCACTGAGAGGAGTACTTCATTTTGGGAAGACTGGGAAGTTGGCGCCGAGATTCATTGGTCCATTTCCTATTCTCGAAAGGATTGGAACTCTCACTTATAGGGTGCAGTTACCTGACTAGTTGCCAGGAGTGCATGATTTATTCCATGTGTCCCAACTCCGAAAGCATGTACATGATCTAGACTTGATTGCGGAGGAAGCAGCACAACAAGATTTGGAGATTACCCCAAGCTTAGCAGTAAGGAGGGAGCCAGTGGAAATTGTTGGCAAAGAGACCCGAGTTCTGAGGAACAAGAGGATCCTATTAGTCACAGAGCAGTGGGGCGCAGATCCTAGAGACTGTACACTGGAGACTGAGGATAGCTTCAAACGGGCCTATCCCAAGTGCAGAGTGGACATCTCCGAGTAACTCTTATGTTGAGGTACATTTACAATATGTTGTATTTCCCGTTTTGTTTCCTACTTTACTATTATTTCCTTTTCGGGGACGAAAAGCTTTTAAGTGGGAGAGATTGTAACAACCCAGAAAATCAGAACCAATTTAAATTTTTTATTTTGGCTATTTCAATGAATTTTGAATAGTTAAAATAAATTTCAAATAATAGTGATTTAAAATTTATTTAAATTGTAGTTGGAACGAATATATTAATCTTAATTTTAAAAGGAATTAGAAATAGCACGGTAGTTTGAAAATTTGAATCTGAACTTTGACTGAATGTACAAGATTCAAAGTAAAACGGATTCTAGTGAAACCAAAAATATTTAAATCTGTTTAAACATATCTTTCCAACAAATCTGAAAAATTGAAATTTCATAGCGGGAATAAAAAGTTATGGCCAGTTGAATATTCAGACTAGTCGCTATGGAATTTAATATAATTTATAGCCCGTATAAATGGCCATTATACAAATGACCTCCGTTTTAGATGAAACTATTTTTACCGGATCCGGAATGTCAAATTATTGCTAAGTTTAATTTTCCATAATTTTTGGAATTAATATGTGAGCATGGTAAATTAAATTGTGTTCGATAATTTCTGTTGAATTTAGTCGACCGTTAAAAAGGACATTTTCAAACAATCTCCAAATTTGATGAAATTAATTTTGTTAGGACCATATCATCAAGACATAGCTAGATTTATTTTTCGGGAATTTTCGAGTCTGTATGTGGCCCTGGTAAATTTAAATGTACGATAGAATTAAATAAATAAATGATTTAATTTTTAAATTAAATAAAACAGGCTGAAAACGATCATTTGGGCTGACGAGACCCAGCCCATTGTGTCCGGAATGGGGGCAATTGGGTGGGAACAACTTCTGTTAGGCTGGAGTTGGAGCTACTGAGACTTAACGGGTTTATTTGTAAAAATTGGTAATTAAATAATATAAATATACGATAATCCTTAACCAAAAACCCCAACACCCTATTACTGTAGCCGCCACTGTCTCCTTTGTTCATGGACGAGATTCCTCAAGACTTCTCCCACTAAAATCCCACGATCCAATCAGTAAAACACATCGGTACATTAGAGAAATTCGTAGAGATTTCTCTCCTCTTTCCATCCATACGGGTTACATCCCCTGAAATTGCACGTAGCTCGAGGTACAGGCTCCCAAAACCGCGCTGTTCACACCAAAATTCCTCCCTCCCCCTTGATTGAGTGCCACCTCGTGGGTCCCCCTGGAAGCGCCGCTCGAGGCGCTCGGGTGTGGTCTATTCCGATCATCCCATAGCTAAAAGGATTTGGAGAACAATCGAACCCTAGGTTCAAAGTGAAGCTAAACATGTTGGTCGTGTTTACTGATAGAAGGGAGAAGGTGATTTTCATTTTAAATTATAATTAATTTATTTTAAAATATTATTTACCTTAATAAATTCATAACTAACGCACACGAACTCGGAATTGAATAATTTCAGACCCGTTACGATCGTGAGTCCGAGATCTACACTTCTAGACTGATTAGAACTAATTCAGAGAAGATCAAATTTTGGACAAAATTCGATTCTGAATTGAAACACGACTACAAGAATTTCTATTTTTATAATTAAAAATTTAATTATTTCTCGCTATTCTGAATCCATGTAGTTATGTTAATAGAATCAGATCTGTGATGCTTGGAATTGGAATTTGTTGATTGTTGATTGTGATGCTCATGTTTGTTAGATCTTGTTCTATAATGGAAATCCTTTCTTTTATTTGAATCTGTAGTTTCTGGTTAGATCTTGATTTGAAATAAAAAAATTATTTTAATTTCAGATCTATGAATATTGGTTTGAGTTTATAGTATAAGTTTCATATTTTATTTAGATACATGAAACATTGTTTTGGCAAATTTAGATTAATAATAAAAATATTCATTTTTATTGTTAACAATAAAAAGATTATAATAAAAATATGATTTACAAAAAAAATATTCATTTTTATTGTTAACATAAATATGATTTTGTCAAATATAGATTTACAATAAAATATTCATTTTTATTGTTAACATGAAATATGATTTTGTCAAATATAGATTTACAATAAAATACTCATTTTTATTATTAACATGAAATATGATTTTGTCAAATTTAGATTTACAATAAAATACTCATTTTTATTGTTAACATGAAATATGATTTTGTCAAATATAGGTTTACAATAATATATTCATGTTTATTGTTAACATGAAATATGATTTTGTCAAATTTAGATTTACAATGAAATATTCATTTTTACTGTTACATGAAATATGATGTTGTCAAATTTAGATTTACAATAAAATATTCATTTTTGTTGTTAACATGAAATACGATTTTGTCAAATATAGATTTACAATAAGATATTCATTTTTATTGTTAACATGGATTTTGTCAAAAGTATGTTTTCGTTATAATAATAATATTATAATAAAAAGATTAGGATAAAAAGATTAAAATAAAAAGCCAACAAAAATTATCACCTTTGTTTAATAGTTTAGTTAAAAAAATCATCATTTTTGTTTCATAGTTTAGTTGAAACAAAAATCACCACTTTTCTTCAATAGTTTAGTTAAACAAAAATAATCACTTTTGTTTAATTGTTTAGGTGAAACCAAAATGGTCATATTTGTGGAATTGTTTAGTTGAAACCAAAATGGTCATATTTGTCAAATTGTTTTGTTGAAATAAAAATGTTCATTTTTATCAAATTAGAATTGTTGAACAAAAATGTTCATTTTTGTCAAATTAGAATTGTTGAACAAAAATGTTCATTTTGGTGAATTAGAATTTTCAACAAACATGAAACATCAATTTTTGTCAATTTGTTGAATTAGAATTTTCAACAAAAATGAAATATCCAATTTGTGTCAATTTGTTGAATTAGAATTTTCAACAAAAATGAAATATCAAATTTGTGTCATTTTGTTGAATTAGGATTTTCAACAAAAATGAAAAGAACCATTTTTATAATTTTCAAGAAAAAATGAAAAAAAACCATTTTTATCATTTTGTTGAATTAGAATTTTCAACAAAAATGAAAAGAACATTTTAATCATTTTGTTGAATTGAAATTTTCAAAAAAAAAATGAAAAGAACCTTTTTATCATTTTGTTGAATTAAAATTTTAAACAAAAAATGAAAGGAAACATTTTCATCATTTCGCTGAATTGAATTAAGAAACAAGGAAAATATTCATGTTTTAAAATAAAACATGTCTAAATTAAAATTTCACATTTTTAATGTAATGCAAGGAAATAGAGAAATGTTTATGTTTTAAAATAAAAACATGTTTACATTAAAAATTCACATTTTAAATGTAATGTAGGAAACTAGGAAAAAGGGAATTTTCAACAAAAGTTAAATAAACATTTTAGTGACGATGCATATATTAGAATTTATGTACAAAGTTAAATTAACATTTTATTTACGATGCATATATTAGAATTTATATGCAAAGTTAAATTAACATTTTATTTACGATGCATATATTAGGATTTATATGCAAAGTTAAAATAACATTTCATTGATGATGCATATATTGGGATTTATATGCAAAGTTAAATTAACATTTTATTTACGATGCATATATTAGAATTTATATGCAAAGTTAAAATATCATTTTTATACATTAGAATTTGTGTGAATTATTTTATTATCAAAACATACATTGAAAACTTTATACAAATAAAATATTCCTTTTTATTTGTTAAAGTTAAAAATAGAAATACAAATAAAAATTAGCTTTTTATTTGTCATTCGCTCAATTGTCATGTAAATGAAATATATTTTGTTTGACATTATGAATATGTACATATGATATGCCAATAAAAACATTCTTTTATTTGGCGTGATAAATGCATTAGTGGAATCATTGAATTGTTTATATTTATATATAATTATATGTATAAGTATAAATTAAAATTAAACAAATCACACACAGTAGTTCGCGTTTCAGAATCATAACTTTAAATGATTATACCAAAAGATCCGTACGTCGAATTTTCCCAAAACTGGAACCGCGAGGACCGCGTTAGGAAGACCTTTCCAACTATATAAATAAAATCCATTGGTTAGATTTCGATGAAAGTGTAAATCAAATTTTGATAAAAATAGCGCCAGGTGCGACGTCCCCAAACCCCATGCTGACGGAGACAAGGGTAATCCGTGGAATATAACACATAAACATATAATAGTAGAACAGAATTAAATAAATACACCAGAATGAACAATAGAATATACTGGATAAACGTAATCATCAGAGTTACACAGTATACAGGATCATACTTAGTACAAATACAGTTCAGCTATACATAAATGTCTACAGCAGAAACAAACAAAATATGTACAATAGGAGCTGAACAACATAAAAAGAGATAAATAATAGAATCCATCTTCAGCTCCAGCTATCCATAATGAACCAGCTAAACCTGAATACAAGGCTGCCCGTGTAGAAAAAGGGGCACCCGAGTTTGAAAGTGAAACAAACTACGAGTCAGTCATGGGACTGGTATGAGAAATCTACTCAACACATTTAATATATGGCCAATCACAGGACCACGCCACTTTCGTGGAACGGGTTTACTCCATTGGATTGCCAGTGCTTTAAAAACAAATCTTTCTTTTAAACATCACAATGCTTTTTATAAAAATGAATCCATTATAAGACTCAGGTCCCATCACACAATGCAACGCAAACGGGAGGATAGAGTTTTTACCTTATAACGGCCAAAATATGCTTGATACGAATAAAACAAAGGCATATTGATATTATTGCTAGTGTTTATATGTTTTGAAAACCATTTCAAATCATAACTATCAATCATAGACGGCATTAATGCCCCATACCACTATGTCGCCATATATAGGTATACAATCAAAACCGCACAGTCACGTTTTGGAAATTGGATTTCGGTCATGAACCAAGGCAAGGGATCGTCCTTACCGAATTCGAGACGCTCTAGCCCGCCCCTCAGGCAAGCGCGCAGGCAAGCCTTGGATCGTCAGGGCCGGTCCACCGATGTGGATTATTATGCCTGAACAATGCGTTTCCCCACCCTATGGGGCGTAAACGAGCCAACGAATGTCTCCTTCGGCTTCACATAGTCACCGGTATATCCGAGGCGCCTCGCAACAGCAACAACCACATAAGTAAAATGTCAGGCCGTGTAAAAACACCGACACAACTCCTAGCTAGAAAGAAACGCATGCCCTCCCTGAGGTCCTTCTCCCGTTTCTGGTCCATACCGGGGTGTGAGGCTCGCGAATTCACGTTATACACAAAGCTATGCCACACAGGCGGGGCTTTGATCATCACCACAAGACTTTGCTTTTCAACAGAAGCCTTGATCATTTGCTACTTAGGCATGCCACACTAGCAATTCATGCCATGCGACTGATGTCCATCGATATACAACCTCTGAGATCGTGCGTTTCAGAGAAGGGCGTTAAGCAAAAGAATAAATTCTCCATCGCCAAACAAATGTATATTTAATAGAGATCAATCAACATAGAATAAAGTCCAATGTCAGACACACAGTCCATTTGCAAGTCCGTTCTAGGTCTGAACGAAACCGAAGGCACTATATACCTCGCAAACCCATCGACCACCACGTACGTCTGGCCGATCACCACTCATTATCTATATTTCGGGATGCCTCCCAATCAGGACCTCGGTTACCATCCAAACGAGGTGAAGATCTCCGGTCTTCTACCACCGTCTTCATCTTCGACTTTCAATCGTCGGTCAATTATTTGAAATGAGAATTAACTCGGCCTTTTCAAATAATTCACGTATATTTAGAATTTCAAATCAATTTATTTCGATGGTTAAATTATTCGACAACACCAATTTTTTTCTTTAAAGTAATTTTCACACCGAACACATTCAACCATCAAATACTACATAAATCGAGAAAATTCAGTTTATTTCCATTCCATATCGTTTACGATATTTTATAACGATTTATCGCTATTTTTATTTATTTTAAAATAACCAATTTATTCAAAAATGACGCTTCGGCCATAACGCGGCCGTGGCGCTGTTTTTCTTTAGATTTGATTTACACATAACTGAAAATCTAACCGTTGGATCTTCACAAAATTTACATCATTAGAAAGATCTTTTCAAAACGAATCAAACGGTTCCAGTTTCGGGAAAATCCGACGGTCGGATCTCCCGGTATCATCGTTTGAAGTTTCGATTTCATAATACGAACTGCAGCGTCGTTATTCGGTTAAATATAATTATATTTATATATATATATAAATATAATCGATTCTGGCGCTGTTTTTCTTCAGATTTGAATTAAACATTCCAGACAATCCAACCGTTGGATTTTTACAAAGTTGGTGCCGTTGGAAAGATTTCTCCAAAGCGAACCCAACGGTTGCGGTTTCGGGAAAATCCGATGGTCGGATCTCCCGTGCTAATCGTTTGAAATCACGATTTCAAAATACGAACTGCAGCGTCGTTTTTCTATATATTTCAATTCTATTTAAATATATATATATATCGATTCTTCGATTTCAAAACTATATTCTTTTCATACATTTGATAAAAATGATATTTCTATCTAACTGTCTTCTATTTCAACAATTCACTATTTTTAACAATTCATTTGTATAATAAAAATGTGATCTTTATCGTAAAACAATTCATTTCAAAACACTATTATTTTATATAGTTCATATAATTAATAAAAATAGGATTTTTATTATAAAACAATTTATTTCAAAACTAGATTATTTTATATAGTTCATACAGATGATAAAAATGTGATTTTTATTATAAAACAATTTATTTCAAAATATGAGTACCATTCAACACATGAATTTCAATTCAACGAATGAATATAGTTTCAATAAATGAAAATAATTCAAACACATGAATATTATTCAAAATTTCGGCAGCATGATGGCAGGGTAGTTAAAACCGGGACCGTCCCTAGTACGGCTCCTCGCTCTACCTTAAAACCTCGTGGTTTTTGACAATGGGGATCATGCATCTAGTTCGCACTCAGGCGGCATGTATATATTTATTTCATTTCCACAAACTAATTCTATGTGGTTTCAACCAAATATTTCTCAACCACAAATGAGTATTTTTCAACCACAATCAACCAATATCAACCACAAACAATCACAATCAACTATTCGCTATCAATCAATTTTCACACCAATCACAACCAATCAATATCGTCCATGGTTTGTGGACGAGGGGTGTATATATATATATATATATATATATATATATATATAGCAATTCACTTCTATTTCAACACATATATAATTTTTACAACGCATATACAACTTATACATCGAACGTACAACTTATACAACGCTTATACATGAGGTGTACAACGCCTATACAACTCATACATTGACTATATAATTTATACATCATCGTTTTCCATATCGTTTATAAATTAGAAATCTCACATTGGGTTCCACTCCACCAAAAATAGCAGAAGGCTCAGAAAAATATGCGGTCTCTTCTAGAATGTAGAAGACGTCCACAAGAGTCCACTGTCTCTTGTTTCAATGAATTTCGACAAGAAACAAAAAAGATATGATTTTACAAAGTTTGCAACGGTTTTAAACTGTTAAAAATAGTTTTAAATTAAACAGCCGTTACCTTTCTGAAATATTCAAAACTAGGTTTGAAGTTTTTGTGCAATCCGTGAATCGATAGCTCGATCGGGCTACGCAGTGTCGAAGAGGGAGGAGAGGCGCACGTGCGCCAGGAGGTGGGGCCAGTTCGGTGGTCCCAGGTGGCGGCGGCGGCGATTCGAAGTGCCGAACTTCGTGATGTCGGTTCTCCCAAACCACACAATGAAAAAATCCAAACTATATATAGGTTTGAAGATCTTCTCGTGCTCTTAAAAATCTTCAACTGGAGCAGGGGCTAATTTTGCGTGGATTGATCGGAAAGTGGACGGGAAGATCTCGAGTGGTTTCCGCCTTCGATCGGGGAGAGAGAAAAGGAATTTTCTTTTTCTTCTTTTATAAAAAAATTTTGATTGGTCGGGGAAGTTTTAAAGGGGTTTTCTGAAACGACCACCATTCTAAACCCAACGACTGTCGTCCCTAGCGTTTTACCCCCATTCCGAATATAATGGGATATGTTTCGTAGGCCCATTCGACTGTTTCAGTTAGTTTTTCTTCAAATTAATATATATAACATTCAATATTAAATTTGAACGTACATTTCAATTTGCCAGGGCCACAAACTAATTCGAAAAATTCCAGAAAAATAAATCTAGCTATGTTTTGACGATACGGTCCCAACAAAAGTAGTTTCGTCGAATTCTGAGACCGTTTGCAAAAAGGCCCATTTCTGGTCGATCTAATTTAACAGTAATTGACCAAAACACATTTTCCTTTGCCACGTTCACATATTAGCTTCAAAAATTATGAAATTTGAAATCTAGGAATAACTTCACATCCCGGATCCAACAAAAGTGGTTTCGTCGAATTCCGAGCTCGTATGCAGAATGGCCAATTTCACGGGCTATATAAATTCTATAGTGACCATCCTGAAAATTCATTTGGCCATAACTTTTGCTTTCCGCTATGAAAATTCGATTTTTCAGATTCTTTAGAAAGGTATTCACTAACAGATTTAAATATTTCTGGTTTCACTTAAATCCGTTTTGTTTTGCACCCGGTACAGTCCGACAAAGTTTGAATTCAATTTTTGAAACTGTAGCGCCATTTCAGGCCTTGTTTATAATTATAATTAATTATAATCGTTTTCAAACGTCGATTCAAACTCAGTTTTCATTGCTATTATTTAAAATATTTATTTTAAATATTTAAAATCCATTATTTTAGCTAATTTAAAAATTTTAAATTGGTTCAGATTTTCTGGGTCGTTACAATCTCCCCCACTTAAAACTTTTCGTCCCCGAAAAGGAACAAAGTCGAAAGTGGTTTGATTTATCAACTCTATGTTCGATCTGGCTTCCATTCTCCAACTTTTCAGTTTCTGAGAAATTTCCAAATTCTTCAAAAATTTGGCTAACACCTGGAATTTTCGAAAAATTTCGCCATAACCTCCTTTGTACGGGGAGAGGTTTGGAAATTTATTGGGCCGTATTAGGTACCCAATAAATCCTAATAAGCATACACATATTTATAGTGATATATTCTGGTGTTTACAGGGGAGCGTGTATTGATAATAACTCCAGAGAATAAATTCTCGTCACCCTTTCAAAGCCTGAGGGAGTGTGTATTTTAAATGCTCCAGAGGATAAATCCTCGTCACCTCGTCCCGTATGGGAAATAAATAGTCCATGTGCCGTATCTAATAACTAGAGAGACGTGATTATTGTCAACTCCAGACCCGTGTGGGGTTTTTATTAATCTGGCAATTTTATCGTTACAATTTAAATAGTCCATATCAGTCATCAGTTCAACCTGTAAAATATAGTCATCGCCATAAAAGCCTCGCGCTCGTATGGTAAATCTTCCCCCTCGTCAAACAAGCTCCAAATGCTTATGTGGTATATGATGAAGTATGCCTATCTTCTGAAGTATGCCATGCAGTGTAGTTCAAAATTAATTGTTACTATCCTATCGCGACATTTATTTTTTTCACACAGAATAACCAGCACTCCGCATCCAATGGCATTCACAGGAGTTGATATAATAATATTTCGCATCCAACTCATTAAGGTTTACCTATTTGTCGGGCACGCAAATAAAATCTTTACTCAACAGCTATCTATTTACCTGTCTAAACATATATAATGCACATGTATATATTTTTACTATTTTCTAATCAGTTCAATGTGTGATATAATCGAATAAATTCTATCATTCATTCTCTTATTGATTAAATTAACTACCGTTCCAATAATTTAATTAATTAAATCAACCATCACACAACACAAACAACAATCAAATTGTTTTTAGCTTTTCAAAAATATACCAATCAATTTCTATATTCTTTTAAAATCATTCAGACTACAAAATTAAAAGTGCACCTCCATGAAAAGAAAATAACAACAGAGTAGAGAATTAAATGGTAATGCAAAGTATGGTAAATATACCTTGCACCGGAGTCAATCAGATATATCCACTCGACATCTAGGATAGGCTTTCTGAATGCTCTCCTCAGTTTCCCAAGTACAATCTCGCGGATCTCCACTCCATTGCACTTTGACTAAGTGAACTTTCTTGTTCCTCAGCTCTTTGGTTTCTTTGCCGATGATCTTTAGCGGCTCTCTTCTCACAGCTAGTTCTGGGGTAATTTCAATATCCTGTTGAGCTGCTTCTTCCACGATCAAGTCTGGGTCATGAACGTGCTTTCAAAGTTGAGATATGTGAAATACATCATGAAACCCAGGCAACCAATCTGGCAATTTTACCCTATAAGCGAGAGTTCCGATCCGTTCCAGAATAGGAAACGGACCAATGAATTTAGGCGCCAATTTTCCTGTTTTACCGAACCGGATAACTCCTCTCATCGGCGATACTTTCAAATATACATAGTCGCCAACATCAAAGGATATATCTCTTCTTCTCCTATCGGCATAGCTCTTTCAAATACTTGAATGTAAATGTGTCTATCGAGGTGTAATTTCATTCTGCTACTCATACTAGGATATTACTGATCCTATCAGTATAGAGTTACCCGTCCTAGAACACTACTAGTTCTATTTCTGACGAGTTCGTTAATATGTTATATTCCAGAACTAAGCTTAACCAAAGCTCTGATACCAAAATGCGACATCCCCAAACCCCGTGCTGACGGAGACAAGGGTAATCCGTGGAATATAACACATAAACAGATAATAGCAAAACAGAATTAAATAAATACACCAGAATGAACAATAGAATATACTGGATAAACGTAATCATCAGAGTTACACAGTATACAGGATCATACTTAGTACAAATACAGTTCAGCTATACATAAATGTCTACAGCGGAAACAAACAAAATATGTACAATAGGAGCTGAACAACATAAAAAGAGATAAATAATAGAATCCATCTTCAGCTCCAGCTATCCAGAATGAACCAGCTAAACCTGAATACAAGGCTGCCCGTGTAGAAAAAAGGGCACCCGAGTTTGAAAGTGAAACAAACTACGAGTCAGTCATGGGACTGGTATGAGAAATCTACTCAACACATTTAATATATGACCAATCACAGGACCACGCCACTTTCGTGGAACGGGTTTACTCCATTGGATTGCCAGTGCTTTAAAAACAAATCTTTCTTTTAAACATCGCAATGCTTTTTATAAAAATGAAGCCATTATAAGACTCAGTTCCCATCACACAATGCAACGCAAACCGGAGGATAGAGTTTTTACCTTATAACGGCCAAAATATGCTTGATACGAATAAAACAAAGGCATATTGATATTATTGCTAGTGTTTATATGTTTTGAAAACCATTTTGAATCATAACTATCAATCATAGACGGCATTAATGCCCCATACCACTATGTCGCCATATATAGGTATACAATCAAAACCGCATAGTCACGTATTTGGAAATTGGATTTCCGTCATGAACCAAGGCAAGGGATCATCCTTACCGAATTCGAGACGCTCTAGCCCGACCCTCAGGCAAGCGTACAGGCAAGCCTTGGATCGTCAGGGCCGGTCCACCGATGTGGATTATTATGCCTGAAAAATGCGTTTCCCCGCCCTATGGGGCGTAAACGAGCCAATGAATGGCTCCTTCGGCTTCACATAGTCAACGGTATATCCGAGGCGCCTCGCAACAGCAACAACCACATAAGTTAAATGTCAGGCCGAGTAAAAACACCAACACAGCTCCTAGCTAGAAAGAAACGCATGCCCTCCCTGAGGTCCTTCTCCCGTTTCTGGTCCATACCGGGGTGTGAGGCTCGCGAATTCATGTTATACACAAAGCTATGCCATACAGGCGGGGCTTTGATCATCACCACAAGACTTTGCTTTTCAAAAGAAGCCTTGATCATTTGCCACTTAGGCATGCCGCACTAGCAATTCATGTCATGCGACTGATGTCCATCGATATACAACCTCTGAGCTCGTGCGTTTCAGAGAAGGGCGTTAAGCAAAAGAATAAATTCTCCGCCGCCAAACAGATGTATATATTTAATAGAGATCAATCAACATAGAATAAAGTCCAATGTCAGACACACAGTCCATTTGCAAGTCCGTTCTGGGTCTGAACGAAACCGAAGGCACTATATCCCTCGCAAACCCATCGACCACCACGTACGTCTGGACGATCACCACTCATTATCCATATTTCGGGATGCCTCCCAATCAGGACCTCGGTTACCATCCAAACGAGGTGAAGATCTCCGGTCTTCTACCACCGTCTTCATCTTCGACTTTCAGTCGTTGGTCAATTATTTGAAATGAGAATTAACTCTGCCTTTTCAAATAATTCACGTATATTTAGAATTTCAAATCAATTTATTTCGATGGTTAAATTATTCGGCAACACCAATTTTGTTCTTTAAAGTAATTTTCACACCAAACACATTCAACCATCAAATACCACATAAATCGAGCAAATTCAATTTATTCCATTCCATATCGTTTATGATATTTTATAACGATTTATCGCTATTTTTATTTATTTTAAAATAACCAATTTATTCAAAAACGAAGCTTCGGCCATAACGCGGCCGTGGCGCTGTTTTTCTTCAGATTTGATTTACACATATCTGAAAATCTAACCGTTGGATCTTCACAAAATTTACAACATTAGCAAGATCTTTTCAAAACGAATCCAACGGTTCTAGTTTCGGGAAAATCCGACGGTCGGATCTCCCGGTATCATCGTTTGAAGTTTCGATTTCAAAATACGAACTACAGCGTCGTTATTCGATTAAATATAATTATATTTATATATATATATATAAATATAATCGATTCTGGCGCTGTTTTTCTTCAGATTTGAATTAAACATTCCAGACAATCCAACCTTTGGATTTTTACAAAGTTGGTGCCGTTGGAAAGATTTCTCCAAAGCGAACCCAACAATTGCGGTTTCGGGAAAATCCGATGGTCGGATTTCTTGTACTAATCGTTTGAATTCACGATTTCAAAATACGAACTGCAGTGTCGTTATTCGATATATTTCAATTCTATTTAAATATATATATCGATTCTTCGATTTCAAAACTATATTCTTTTCATACATTTGATAAAAATGATATTTCTATCTAACTGTCTTCTATTTCAACACTTCACTATTTTTAACAATTCATTTATGTAATAAAAATGTGATCTTCATCGTAAAACAATTCATTTCAAAACACTATTATTTTATATAGTTCATATAGGTAATAAAAATAGGAGTTTTATTATAAAACAATTTATTTCAAAACTAGATTATTTTATATAGTTCATACAGATGATAAAAATGTGATTTTTATTATAAAACAATTTATTTCAAAATATGAATACCATTCAACACATGAATTTCAATTTAACGAATGAATATAGTTTCAACAAATGAAAATAATTCAAACACATGAATATTATTCAAAATTTCGGCAGCATAACGGCAGGGTAGTTAAAACCGGGACCGTCCCTAGTACGGCTCCTCGCTCTACCTTAAAACCTCGCGGTTTTTGACAATGGGGATTATGCATCTAGTTCGCATGCAGGCGGCATGTATATATTTATTTCATTTCCACAAACTAATCCTATGTGGTTTCAACCAAATATTTCTCAACCACAAATGGGTATTTTTCAACCACAATCAACCAATATCAACCACAAACAATCACAATCAACTATTCGCTATCAATCAATTTTCACACCAATCACAACCAATCAATATCGTCTATGGTTTGTGGACGAGGGGCGTGTGTATATATATATATATATATATATATCAATTCACTTCTATTTCAACACATATATAATTTTTACAATGCATATACAACTTATACACCGAACGTACAACTTATACAACGCTTATACATGAGGTGTACAATGCTTATATAACTCATACATCGACTATATAATTTATACATCGTCGTTTTCCATATCGTTTATAAATTAGAAATCTCACACTGGGTTCCACTCCACCAAAAATAGTAGAAGGCTCGGAAAAATATGCGGTCTCTTCTAGAATGTAGAAGACGTCCACACGAGTCCACTGTCTCTTGTTTCACAGAATTTCGACAAGAAACGAAAAAGATATGATTTTACAAAGTTTGCAACGGTTTTAAACTGTTAAAAATAGTTTTAAATTAAACAGCCGTTACCTTTCTGAAATCTTCAAAACTAGGTTTGAAGTTTTCGTGCAATCCATGATTCGATAGTTCGATCGGGCTACGCAGTGTCGAAGGGGGAGGAGAGGCGCACGAGCGCCAGGAGGTGGGGCCAGTTCGGTGGTCCCAGGCGGCGGCGGCGATTCGAAGTGCCGAACTTCGTGACGTCGGTTCTCCCAAACCACACAATGAAAAAATCCAAACTATATATGGGTTTGAAGATCTTCTCGTGCTCTTCAAAATCTTCAACTGGAGCAGGGGCTAATTTTCCGTGGATTGATCGGAAAGTGGACGAGAAGATCTCGAGCGGTTTCCGCCTTCGATCGGGGAGAGAGAAAAGGAAATTTTTTTTATAAAAAAATTTTGATTGGTCGGGGAAGTTTTAAAGGGGTTTTCTGACACGACCACAAATCTAAACCCAACGACTGTCGTCCCTAGCGTCTTACCCCCATTCCGAACACAGTGGGAAATGTCTCGTAGGCCCATTCGACTGTTTCATTCAGTTTTTCTTCAAATTAAAATATATAACATTCAATATTAAATTTAAACGTACATTTCAATTTGCCAGGGCCACAAACTAATTCGAAAAATTCCAGAAAAATAAATATAGCTATGTTTTGACGATACGGTCCCAACAAAACTAGTTTCGTCGAATTCTGAGACCGTTTGCAAAAAGGCCCATTTCTGGTCGATCCAATTTAACTGTAATTGTCTAAAACACATTTTCCTTTGCCACGCTCACATATTAGCTTCAAAAATTATGAAATTTGAAATCTAGCAATAACTTCACATCCCGAATCCAACAAAAGTGGTTTCGTCGAATTTCGAGCTCGTATGCAAAATGGCCAATTTCACGGGCTATATAAATTCTATAGCGACCTTCCTGAAAATTCATTTGGCCATAACTTTTGCTTTCCTCTATGAAAATTCGATTTTTCAGATTCGTTAGAAAGGTATTCACTAACAGATTTAAATATTTCTAGTTTCACTTAAATCCGTTTTGTTTTGCACTCGGTACAGTCCGACAAAGTTTGAATTCAATTTTTGAAACTGTAGCGCCATTTCAGGCCTTGTTTATAATTATAATTAATTATAATCGTTTTCAAACGTCGATTCAAACTCAGTTTTCATTGCTATTATTTAAAATATTTATTTTAAATATTTAGAATCCATTATTTTAGCTAATTTTAAAATTTTAAATTGGTTCAGATTTTCTGGGTCGTTAGACCAGGTTGCCTATTGACCCGAAGCATCGTTGAATTAAATTGAACTATTTTTATATAAATAAAAATAGCGATAGATCGTTATTAAATAATATTAACGACATGAAATGGTTATAATTTATATATATGAAAGAATCATTTAAAAAGGCCGAGTTCAGTCTCAATTCAAATGATTATACGACGATTTAAATCAAATATATTGAAGACGGCGATTGAAGACCAGTGATCTTCACATCGAATGGATAACTACTGATGCTCGGCATTGGTTAGCTCCTAGTAAAGGGTTAAAGTGGTAGTTGTCCGGACGTACTTGATGATTATCCGGATAAGCGAGCACCTCTCTTCCATATTGGACATACGGGACGAGGAATAAGGTGTCTTTGGTTTCGTTCAGACCCAGAACGAAATTGTAAATGGATGTGTGCCTAACATTGGATTTCGTTCCATGTAAATTGATTTCTATTTAATATATATCTGATTGGTGGCAGAGGATTTATTCTCTTGCTTAATACCCTTCACTGAGACGCATGAGCTCAGAGGTTATATATTGGTGTTATCGATCGCATGGCGTGAATTGTCAATGTGGCATGCCCATATGCAAATGATCGAGACTTTTGTTGAAAAGCAGAGCCTTTTGGTTGATGATCAAAGCATAGCCTATTTCGGCATAGCACTGTGTATAGCGTTACCTCGCGAGCCTCACACCCCGGTAAGAGTCAGAAACGGGACAAGTGAACGCAGGGAGTGCACACGTTTCTTTCTAGCTAGAAGTGGTATCATGGTTTTGCAAGCCCTGACATTTTACTTATGTGGTTGATGGATTATGAGGCGCCTCGGATTTATTGGTCGATAGTGACCAAATTATAGGTTCAACAGGACCGGGAAACGTGTGTTCAGGAATTGCCAATCCACTAAAGTATTTGTGAACCGGCCTTGCAAGATCCAAGGGTTCGCCAGCGTCCGAATCCTGAGACATTGCTAGAGTGTCTCGAATCGGTAAGGAGATCGTCCCTAGCCTTGACACATGATGGAAACCCAATTTCCAATATGACATTATGATTTTGATTGTAAACATATATATGGAGACGTAGTAGGATGGGATACTATGCCGTCTAGGATTGATACATTTACTTTGAAGTATTTTTAAACTGATTAGGTGCTAATAAAAATATTAAAATATTATTTTCTACGTATCAAGCATGTTTGATCATTATACGTAAAACTCTATCGTCCGTTTTGCGTTGCATTATGTGATAGGACTTGAGTCTTATAATGACTTCATTTTTCTAAAAATCATTGTGTTGTTTTTGAATAAAAATTTATTAAACTTATGCACTGGCAATCCAATAGGTAACCCCGTTCCGCATTAGCGGCGTGGTCCTGTGATTAGCCATATTGTTAGATAAGTTAGTAAAGATTTCTCATACCAGTCCCACGATTGACTCGTAGTTTGTTTCACTTTGCAAACTCGGGTGCCCTCTTTTCAGACGGGCAGCCAAGTGACAGGTTCAGGTATTATGGATACATTCTGGATTGGAGCACGCTTAAGGAAAGAAGGTGAAGGATATTTTTATCTTCTTTTTATGCTTTGAGACATTTAGATATCCTCTATTTTTGATGTACTTGGTGGAGTTTAGACTTATTTCTATTTGTTGAGACTTTCTATTTGTTAAGTGTATCCTGTAATTGTGCACTCTGATGTCTCTGATGTTATGATGTTAATGACATTCCTATTTCCGCTACAATGATTTATGTGTTATGATTTTATCTGAGATCTGCTATTGTTGTAATTATGTTATATTCCTATGATTATCCTTGCTTTCGTACTACAGAAGTTTGGGGTCATCGCACAAAATCACTTAAAGATTAGCTTATTAATTGACTAGTTTTAACTTAACACTTTTAAGTTCTTTAATAAACCCAACATAACCCCATGTTATATTCCTAGGTTATAATTAAAAAATGTAATCTACAATGCATTCCCATGTGAAGTCAAGTCAAGTCGAGTTCAATACATCATTGTTCTTTTACAGTTACAATTAACTTAATGTACAATTAAATGCCATTCCTTCTGATTAACATGTTTTCCAAATGAAGGTTACTTAATGTCAAATTAAGTTCAATTAACATGTTTTCCAAATTAATGTCAAATTAACATGTTTTCCAAATTAATGCCAAATGAACATGTTTTACAAATTAATGCCAAATGAAAATGTTTTCCAAATTAACGTCAAATTAATATGTTTTATAAATTAATGTCAGTGAACATGTTTTCAAAATTAAAGTCAAATTAACATGTTTTCCCAAATTATATCAAATTAACATGTTTTTCCAAAATAATGTCAAATGAACATGTTTTCCACATTTAATGTCAAATGAACATGAATGTTAAATTAACATGTTTTCCCAAATTAGTATCAAATTAACATGTCTTCTAAATTAATGTCAAATGAACATGTTTTCCAAATTAACGTCAAATGAACATGAATATCAAATTAACACGTTTTCCAAATTAATATCAAATTAACATGCTTTCAAAATTAATGTTGTAACAACTCGGAAAATCAAAACCAATTTAAAATTTTTATTTTGGCAATTTTAATGAATTTTGAATTGTTAAAATGATTTATTTTAAATAACAACGGCAAGAAATTTATTTTGAATAGAATTAGAATGTATAATTTATTTGAATCGACGTTAGAATATAAATATTTATTTTAATTATAAAAGGAATTGAAAATGGCGCGGTAGTTTGAAAATTTGATTTCAAATTTCAAATGAATGTACAGGATTCGGAAAAACCGGATTTTAGCGAAACCAAAAATATTAGAATATATTAGAAAATATCTTTCTAATGAATCCGAAAAATTGAAATTTCATAGGGGGAATAAAAAGTTATGCCCAGTTGAAAATTCAGAATAGTCGCTATGGAATTTTAGCCCTTAGAAATGGAAATTTTGCAAATGACCTCCGTTTTTGACGAAACCATTTTTGTTGGATTCCAAATGTCAAATCATTGCAAGATTCCAAAATTCATAATTTTTGGGATCAATATGTGAGCGTGGCAAAAGAAAATGAGTTTTGTCAGTTTTAGTCAATTTGGATCGACCAGAAAATGACCGTTTTTCAAACGGCCTTCAAATTTGACGAAATTAGTTTTGTTAGGACCGTATCATCAAAACATAGCCAGGTTTATTTTTCTGGAATTTTTGGGTTCAGTCCGTGGCCCCAGTAAATTGAATTATGCATTTGAATTTAAAATATGTGGATTTATATTTTAAATTGAACGAAAACAGAGCATAATAGTTGAATTGGCCTACTGTACATATCCCATCATGTTCGAAATGGTGGTAATTAGCTAGTGACGACAGTCATTGAGTTCGAATTGGAGATCAAATGAAAAGTAACCTTTTTGGAGAATAAATTATATAAATAAGATAATATAAATAAATTTATATACTCACCTCCCCTCTCTCTGAGTCAACGGTCAAAGGAAATAAAAAAAAAGAGCATGACGGAGGGGGGACCGCCGCTGCTCCAGTCGCTGCACCATCCGACGCAGGTCATCGTGCCACCCCCTCCGCTCCCCGTCGACTCCCCCCTCCGTCTCTGCTCGCTATCCTCCCTCCTCTTGAAAATCGTAGGACCCGCCCCACCACTCACCGCAGACACCACCGCCCTACCGCACCCCTAGCCTACCTCCATCCCTCCTCAGGCCGCGCCGCTAATGCCACCTCCGGCTACACCCCTCCTCTCCGATTTAAAAACGCCCCAAAACTCTAGGAGACAGCCTCCGCCTCCTCGATCCGCGCTGCATCAACCTCCCTTTCCTCCTTCGATTGGCTGTAAGTCCTTTTTCATGATTTTGTTTTATTTTAATTTATAAAATCTGTTTTTTTATTATACAAAGTTTGAATTTCATACATATAGTGCTAGGGTTTTTATATTTAAAAAGATTATATTTTTCTCTATAAAATGATTATATTTTTCTAAGTAAAAAGATCGGATTTTTAATGTAGGAAAGTTAGGATTTTTATATATATAATGTATGATTTTTAAATATATAAAAATTTTATTTTTACTCATATTAAGATGAGATTTTTGTTTGTTTAAAAATATGATTTTTATATATGTAACGAAATAAAAATATGATTTTTATATATGTAATGAAATAAAAATATGATTTCTATATATGTAATGAAATAAAAATATGATTTGTATATATGTAATGAAATAAAAATATGATTTTTATATATATAACAACGATATGAAAATGCGATTCTTATTTTTATAGCAGCGATATAAAATCTGATTTTTATATAAGTAGCAATATAAAAATATAATTTTTATATAGAAAATGGCATTGTAAAAATGTGATATTTAAAATATAAACATCGATTCAAATTATAAACATCGTGTTAGAAAAAGGTGATTTTTATCTGTGTAGCGTTAGAAGAAAAAAATGATTTTTAATATCAACTGCGTAAAATAGATGACGATGGAACGAGATGAGATCAAAATGGAATCCAAACCGTCCCATAAAGATTGACGGAGTGGAAACCCAAGGTAAGAACTTCTCACCATATTTTCTTTGTACAGTTATTTATTTCATAACTGCATATTTAAAATGTTCCCCGTCGTCCACAGAACATTGACGACTTGTTTTTTGTTTGATTGTGTTGTGAAAATTGTTTGTGATGTGAAATGGACTAAATAAAATATTCATGTATTGAAATAAATATTTTATAGTTAAAAATATAATTTTCAATGTGTGTATGAATGAAAATAAGTATTCATAAACAAATCGAATGATTTGTTTATGTACACACATTTGACTGATGTTGATTGGGATATAAAATTTTACACATTGCCCAACTACACAAATAAAATTCATTATTTGTTGATTGAAACCCCACACAGGTATTGGGATAATATTGGATGTATATCAATCCCAATATTTAGTGTATGTCAATCAATTGGTTGACAAGCTATGTAAGCATTGAATATTTATATTTAATGCTTATACAGTGTAGATTGCACTGTGGATGATGGTTGACTGTGTTTGATTGTTGTTGTGTACATGTGTTGTATGAAATCCATATAAATAACATTATATGGTAATTGACTGTGTCTGATTCCAGTTCAGAAAGAATGAATACTTTAGAATAACGAATATTTTAAAATAATGACTATCTAAATAATGAATATTTTAAAATAGTATTCAGTAAAAGATCAAAAATCTAATTTTGATGTCCGATTTGGGATGGACACAAATATGTTTAAATATATATAAAGCCGTGTTGATTAGATTAACGCCATTTTGACGTGAACGATATTTATATCGATTTTATTCATTTTTATAATGAATATCGAAAAGGAAAGGATTTCAAAATCTAATGTTTTGAAAATATTATCATTTATATATTAATGATATAGAGTATTCAATTTTGATTTAAAATTGAGTATGAAATTGAAATCGTTTTGAAAACGAATTTAAAACGATTTATAAAATACGCTTTAAATGGAAATCGATGAAATATAATATATATATATATATATATATATATATATATTTAATGGCCTGAATCGAACACGCCGTGCTGCGGTAGTTTGCGAATTTCAACCATTGACTTAGAATTGACGTTACGTGAGATCCGACCGTCGAATTCTCCTAAAACCAAAACTGTTGGGTTCATATCGAAAAGAGCTTTCAAAAGAATACAAGAAATTTGAAATCTAATGGTTGGATTTGTAATTATGTCCAAATCAAATTTTGAGAAGGTCGTTGTAAGTGTAGTTCAATAACCGTTTATGGAAATTGACTGTACGGGCCTTGATAAAATTATTAAAAATATCAATAATTTCTGTAAAATCATAATAAATGATTTGGAAAGAATTAGGATGAAAATTTCCATATTTGAAAAGATAAAAATATGTTTTTATCGAAATGAACTAGTTATGAACTAGAATTATAATCCAATATTTTTAAATAAATAAATTGGATTTGAAATGGTTTTAAAAATAACTGGAATTTCCAATATATGAATTGGAATGGATTTGAATCAAAATTATCTTTGGAATATTTAGATATTGGATTCTGTGATTATGGAGGAATTTGGAAGATATGTATATCTATCGTTATTCCAATACGATATTTGTTGGTTTCAGAATTTTATATTGAATATAAGCTGATATATTTTCTATTCAGAGCCTTGTATTTAATCTCAAATTGGATTTTGGGTTTGTCATGAATGGTATCTTTAATAATACTATTCTTAAACCTAATGGAGTTAAGAAAATTAGAAACTGACTAGAGATTGGCTAAGTTGAATGGTTTCTTGGGTATTGACCTGATGTTGGTTTCGGCCTTTGGGATTAATACTTAGGGAATTGTTCTCTTACTGATTTACGGTTAGAGACTGATAGGATGGGATTTTCAGTAACACTGTTCTTAAACCCAGTGTGAAAAGAATAAATCTTTTAATTAAGATTTAAAGAAGAATTACCAATTAACTGGAATTGAAAATGGAATATGAATTAGGTTTATTGTGAACTGTGTTTTTAACGACATTCGTTCTTTAATCCGATTTACAGTGAAATATGATTTCGAATTTATAAATCTTTTTATTAAGATTTAACAGGAATTTTCCAAAGTAAAATTTTCCAATTTAATATATTAAATTGGAATTCGATTTGATAATAATCGAAATGAGCTTCTATGGAGGAAGACTGTTAATATATATGGAATTTAAAAGGCTTTGTCGTTATTCCATTTATATTGTTAGTCGAATATGGAAATTGATATCGGTTATATATTGATCTGTTTTTCGTGAAGATTCCATAAATGGAATGTGATTTAGGTTTATCGTGAACCGTGTTTTAAATGACATTGGTTCTTTAACCCAGTTAAAGATAAGATTAATTTCTTAGCTTTGAATAATCATTAATATTGATTTTTGGGAAGATTAAAACTAAGTGTAGTTTTAATAAATCTTTAATTAGATTGAAATTTAAATTAATAATTTAAATTATCAAATTTGAGAAAATGATCAAGAGTGGAGTATCACTAGTTTTGCTCCAAGCGATAGTTAAATATTTAATTAGATTTGAACGGGAAATGGTAATTAAATTTATCGATAACACCGTGGTGTCAGTTATGGGGTAGTACCAATTTTTCTCCATGGGATGAATAGGTTGGGATTGGGAAATTAAATAAATGGTTACTTCGGTAAGGTGCGTTAATCCTGACTAGCTTGGAAAACCTTAATATGGTTTGAATTGATATTCAAAGTAAGATTAATGAATAAATTGAAAAGAATTTATCTTTGATAAAATTAATGGGAACATATCCCAAAGAATGTGAATAATTGATTGAAGGAATATTCTGAATTGGAATGAGGCGTATGTTGTGTTTTTATAGCGCTTGTTTATTATATACGCGAGTTATTCAGAAAGGTCGGGTTTATACCCATTCTGAATAACTGATTCGACGATAAGTCGACCATGAAGACGGTGGTTGAAGACCAGAGGTCTTCACATCGTTTGGATGATCACTGATGTCTTGACTGGGCTGTACACCCAAGACAAGGTAATAAGTGGTGATCTCCAGACGTACTTGGAGATCGACCGGATATGCGAGGACCTCTCTCCTGTATTGGACATATGGGACGTGGAATAAAGTGCCTCCGGTTTTGTTCAAACCCAGAACGAACTTGTAAATGGATGTGTGTGACATTGGATTTTATTATGTGTTGACTGATTTCTATTAAATATATATCTGTTTAGCGGCGGAGAATTTATTCTCTTGCTTAACGCCCTTCTCTGAGACATACGAGCTCAGAGGTTATATATCGATAGACATCAATCGCATGGCATGAATTGCCTGTGTGGCATGCTGAGATGCAAATAATCAAGACTTCTGTTGAAAAGTAGAGTCTTGTGGTTAACGATCAAAGTGCGGCTTAGCATAGCTTTGTGTATAGCGTTAATTCGCGGGCCTCACACCTCGGTATGAGTCAAAAACGGGATAAGAGAACGCAGTGAATGCATGACGTTTCTTTCTAGCTATGGGTGGTGTCAGGGTTTTGCACGCCCTGACATTGTTATATTTTTACCTATGTGGTTGTCGGATTGCGAGACGCCTTGGATATATCGGTCTCTTCGGAGCCGATGGATATAGGTCCTATAGGACCGGGAAAGGTGTGTTCAGGAATGACCAATCCACTAACGTAAGTGTGGACCGACACTACAGGATCCAGGGGCTACCGAGAGTGTGTAGTCCTGAGGTATTTGCTGGAGTATCTCAAACCGGTTAGGAGTACATCCCTTGCCTAGACTCATGACGAAAATCCAATTTCCAATACGTGACATTCGGTTTTACTTGTAGGGCCTAGTATGGCGACATAGTGGTATGGGGCACTATCCCGCCTATGATTGATACATTTATATTTGAAGTTGTTTTCATACACTTTACACTATAATAGTATCAAAATGACTTATTTTAAATGTACCAAGCATGTTTGGCTATTATAAGGTAAAACTCTATCCTCCAACTTGCGTTGCATTGTGTGATGGGACCTGAGTCTTATAATAGCTTCATTTTCCAATAAGCATTGTGCTGTTTTGTTATATGCACTGGGATTCTTGGGAGGAAATGTAACACCCCGAATTTTAGTTAATGCTAAAATTCACTAATTACAAAATAAATAATCTCAGATGTGGGAATTGGGGGAAACGGGCTGCGTCATTGCGTTCGTCTCGGAAAAATACGCAAAATAGAGTCCGAGTTTTCGAAAATCGGAGTCCGTATGGCCCAGTTATGGCCCAATGAAGTTTGCAGAAAATTCAAAACTAAAAACAGAATTAAGAATTTAAAATTCAGATTTTAAATTGGACAAGTGGGGTCAGGCGGGAAAAATCCCGCCCTGACCATGTCGACAGGGCTGTCGACAGGCCTGTCGACAGGGGTGTCGACTTGCCTGTCGACAGGGGCGCGGCGTCCAGTGAACCTGGGTGCACCAGGTTGGGTTCTAGGCTGGCTTAGAGGGCTGGTTCTAGAGATTTCCTAGATCTAAGGGTCCTAATCTAATCTAGGGTTAATCTAAGGGCCTAAAACACTCACCTAATCCTATAAATAAGACCCCAACCCTACCCTAATTCATTCATAATTAGGTCTTGTAACTAAACTACGGCAAAATGAAATTTGAGCATGGCCTCCACAAATCAATGAAGAGAGTTGCAAGCTAATCACTCACTAATCAACCTCTAATCCATTCTAAGCATCTTAATCTTCTTCATTTGGAGTGCAAATTTGCTAGTGGTGAGTTTCTATCACTTTAACATCAATTGTTAAAGTAAGTAGATTGGGTGTAATGAGACTTATGGTCTTGAATGCGGATTATAGAGTTTGAATCATTTATAATGATATGCTACTCTATGTCTTCTTATGTTTATGCATATGTAATAAGTGGTTTTATGCATATTTAACAAGTGGATTTATGCATGTTTAACAAAGTGAGTTATGCAAGTTATATGCAAGTTATGTATATGCTTAAATGCAAGTTTAACATGATTTGCAAGTTATGCATGCTTATGCAAGTATATGAATGCTTATGCAAGATATGTATATGCTTAAATGCAAGTTTAACATGATATGCAAGTTATGCATGCTTATGCAAGTATGTGAATGTTTATGCAAGTATGTGAATGCTTATGCAAGTATGTAAATGCTTATGCAAGTATGTGAATGCTTATGCAAGTTATGTGTATGCTTAAATGCATGTTTAACATGTTATGCAAGTTATGAGAATGCTTATATGCAAGTTCAACATGTTATGCAAGATATGTGTATGATAATATGCAAGCTCATATGCAACATGTTATGCAAATCATGTGTATGATAATATGCATGTTGGGGTTATATGTAGTTGGGTTAATATATGCTCATATATGCAAGTTGACATCTTCTTAACCCATGACAAAGTTGTATGCTAAACCCATGATATTTGTGATGATCTTCCCCTTATTTATGTCATGAAATGAGAACGATTTACGTGGGGAACGATGGGGTTGGTAAATATGTTAATAAAAGTATGATTGGGTATGATTAAGCATACCACAAAAATAAATTACCATAAGTGGGAATTTACCTATTGAGTTAGGTCTACCCCATGGGAATTTACCTATTGAGTTAGGTATACCCATGTTATGGAAAACTTGATATTAATTAGGGATAATTAATATGGGGGTGATTAATTAGGTGTAATTAATCGACTAAGACACGAGGTTGGACTCATTTTTAGTGTAAAACTGCCCGGACCCAACCGGCTTAACCAGTTGCTACAAATGTCAGCCCAATGTGAGAGGTCTTAGCCATAAATTAAATACGTGATTAAGGTAAAGACACGAGGTTAGACTCTGTTATGACGTAAGACTGCCCGGACCCTACCGGCTTAACCAGGCGGTCATAACAGCCAGTCTAATGTGGGAGGTCTTTATGGGAGATCACGGTCTTAATTAATTAAGAAACACTTAACCATATTAGCATGTAGTGGGACATGAGGGGTTAAGTGGATGCCTTGGGTGGCATGTGGAAATTTAATGGTTGCCTTGGGTGGCATGTGGAATCTAGTGGGTTGCCTTGGGTGGCAATAGAAAATACGATTAGAATACTTAACCAAGTGAAACATGTAATTAAACATGATTAAAGGGTTAAGTGGGATACACTAGATAAGTGACAAGCTTAGGTGGGTAGCTTGTGGGGGCCCATTTCAACCAATATCCCAAACGTATCTTTGTGGGCTCGACCCATGTCGAGTGACGGGACACGCATATTGGGCTTGATTATAAGAGGCCAAAACGGGTTAGCGGTGGCAACGCGAGTCCAACGGGTTTCATATGCGTGTGTGTGCCCGGGCTGGTAGATAAGCCGTTGTTGCATCGTGTAGATATAAAGCCGTGCACCGTTGATATTATCAGGTAGCCACTTTAGGGGAGTGATACACCCCACTGTGGGACCAGCACGGGTATCTACGGTAGGGAGCCGATCGCTTGGGAGTGGTGGGTACACCTAGTGGAGATAGGGGCAGACGGCACCTATGTAGTCAGCTAGGGTTACAAGAAACCACTGGGAAAATTTTCTAAGTCCTTGGAGGGATCAACCTTTAAGTAGGAATGACTGGTGTGGTGCAGTGTAGTAATTATCCTTGGGTGGGTAGATGCGTCTTTGCGGATATCTTAGTTTATCCTAGGTCTACCAAACTGCTTGGTATAGCCATTCATCCCCAGACGTTACCGTATGTCAAACTTATGTCTTCTCTGGTTACCTTAATGATTGTATTGTTAAAGTTATAGGACTCACTCAGACTTATGTCTGACCCCGTTGTTTTTATCTTTTTCCCAACCCTCAGGTCCTACGGTGGATCCTAGCAGTAGTGGAGTTTGATCGGATTGCTGTTCCAGTCTTTAGGAGCTTGGGTAGATGTAAAGCTCCAGTTATCCAGTTATCTTTTCTTCTGTCATGGCTATTGTATGAGAGTGGGATTATGTATAAATTTATTTGATGTATATTGTACTTGACTTTTATAGTGGTTTTATGATGTAACCAGACATGTTTTACTTCCGCTGTTATGAGATGATGTTTTAAAATTTCAAGTACTATTTATATCTGTCTTGTTGTAATTTTTCTGTTCTATATTCACTAAAATACTCCACCGATGCCATGGCATTCCCTTAGTGAGTGTCCGTAGCGGGTATGGGGGTGTTACACGTGGTATCAGAGCAAAGGTTACCGGAACAGATAACATTTTTAGAAAACTATTTTTCTAAAAACATTTTTGGAAGAGATATTTTCAAAAACATGTCTTTAAAGAGAAAAGTTTTTGAAAGAAAAGCATAATCCCCAATAGCCATATCTATATCCTTCGAATTCTCCGTTTTGAATCTTTCCTTTTTCGTTTCAGCATGGCTGAGGATCTTAACTTTCCGGAGGGTGTGACGGTACCAGTATGGTATAGGAGGTTGATGGAGGCTAGGGCCACCATTGCGGGTCCAGCAAATGTTCCTCCACCAACCGTAGCACCCGATCTTCCTCCTCCCCCTCCTCCTCGCACGGATACTTTTGCTAAGACTTGCAAGGAGTTTAAAGCTATGGGAGGGAAACCTTTTCAAGGATCTGAAACTTTTGTGGAGGCTAGAGATTGGCTTAAGGAGGTGGAAGAGTTGATAGATATCTTTGAGATGGAAGAAGGAAAGAAAGTCAAGTTAGCCGCTTGGTTAATGAAGGGAGAGGCCTCATTCTGGTGGGAGGTCACTAATGGAGAACGCCCCGTTGACTCTTGGGTGGATTTTAGGCAAAGATTTGTGGCAAAGTTTCTCTCAAGGGCGGAGGAAAACTTGTATATGGAAAGATTCTTGACTCTTAAGCAAGGAAATCTTTCGGTGAAGGAATATGTTAACAAGTTTAATCAATTGGCAAGGTTTGGCCTAGACTTGGTGAATACACCGGAGAAGAAGGCTTTGAGGTTCGTGAAAGGCTTGAATGAACCGATGCATGGGTTGGCTATGACTCATATCCCTATGGGGGCCACCTTCTAAAAGCTAGTTGACATGGCACTCATGCATGAAGAAGGGAAGGGTCCCAACGCTAGTCAGGCACCCGAGAAGAAGGGAGATCAAAAGAGACCTCAGCAACAACAGCAAAACAAAGGTGGGAAAGGCAACGGTGGCAAGGGCAAAAAGAAGAAGTGTTTCAATTGTGGGACACCTGGCCACCTAAGCAAGGATTGTCGCAAGAAGAAGAAGACTGGCTGCTTCCACTGTGGCGAAGCATGGCATCTAGTGAAAGACTGTCCTAAGAAAGGGCAAAGGACGGGATCTACCTCGGGAGGACAGGTGCAAGCTCTTATGGCACCGGGTCAGACTAGGGGGCAAGTATAGGCTCTCGCGGTTCCACCGATTCAGGAGATAGGTAGAACTATTTCCGTGGAAAGTCTGGTTTTTCTATTTGATCATCCTGTCCGTACATTGTTTGATTCAGGCGCATCACATTCTTTTATCTCATCATCATTAGTTGAGTCACTGCACTTAGACACCAGTCTGGTAGATGATCCCTTGGTTGTTTCAAACTCAATTGGGGGCTCCACTTATTTGTCCATGATATGTTTGGGTTTGAAGATTTCTATACTTAGCATAGAGTTTAGATGTGATGCTTTTGTGTTGGGCTTCACGGGCTATGGGTTGATTTTGGGCATGGACTGGTTATCCAGTAATGGTGCCGTTCTTGATTGCGAAAGGAGAGTTGTTAGGCTCATGACCCGCTTGGGTAACACTCTCGAGATTTCCTGTAATCCCAGGGATTCTGTTATGCTAAGTTATCTTGAGTCGCTTGACGCTTCGGTCGAGAGTTTGCAATCTGTTAGAGTGGTCCGGGAATATCCGGATGTGTTTGAGGAGGTGAAGGGCTTACCTCCGAAGCGGGAGATTGACTTCCGAATATATCTGGTGGATAATGCTAAACCTGTATCTTTACCAGTGCGCCACATGGCTCCTCGTGAGAGGAGGGAACTCCATAAGCAAGTAGGGGAGTTGCTTAAGAAGGGGTTCATAAGACGAAGTATATCAGAGTGGGGTGCTCCAGTAGTTTTTGCTACGAAGGCAGATGGGTCCCTCAGACTTTGTGTAGACTATAGAGAACTAAACAAGCTCACAAAGAAGAATAGACACCCATTGCCGAGGATTGATGATCTTTTCGATCAGTTGGTTGGCGCTTCAGTATTTTCTCAGTTGGACTTAGCCACGGGGTTTCATCAGTTGAGGGTGGCTGAGGATAGCATAGACAAGACTGCCTTTAGGACTCCGGATGGTTTCTATGAGTGGCTGGTGATGCCATTTGGGTTGACAAACGCCCCTGCATACTTTGTTGACTTGATGAGTAGGGTGTTCAGGGAGTTCCTTAATAAGTTCGTGGTGGTCTTTGTGGATGATATCTTAGTATTTTCTAAGAGTGAAGAAGAGCATGCCTTACATCTTGGGGAGGTGTTGAAGACTCTTCGAGCACATAGCCTTAAGGCTAAATTCTCTAAATGTCACTTCTGGAGGAGAGAAGTGCGGTTCTTGGGGCACGTAGTCTCCAAGGAGGGGATAGCTGTGGATCCCGCGAAGGTAGTATCAGTCCAAGATTGGAAGGTTCCTAGAAATGCTACCGAAGTAAGAAGTTTCTTGGGCTTGGCGGGTTATTATAGGAAGTTTATTAAAGACTTCGCGAAGATATTAGCCCCATTAACCCGCTTAACGAAGAAGAATCTTGTTTTTGCATGGGACGTAGATTGTGATGATGCGTTCCGACGGTTAAAGAGAGCTTTAACCACTGCTCCAGTTTTAGTGTTGCCAGATGGGAGCAAGCCATTTGTTGTCTATACCGATGCTTGTGGGACAGGACTTGGCGCAGTCTTAATGCAAGAGGGAAGGGTAATAGCCTATGGTGGAAGGCAGTTGAGGGCACATGAGAAAAATTACCCTACCCATGATTAAGAGTTGGCTGTTATTGTTTTTGCGCTTAAGATCTGGCGCCATTATCTTCTTGGTGAGAGATTCGAGTTGTTCACTGACCATAAATCATTGAAGTACTTATTCTCTCAGAAGGATTTAAACTTAAGACAGCAAAGGTGGATGGAGTTCTTAGCATCCTATGATTTCGAGATAGCGTATACCCCTGGCAAGGGTAATGTGGTGGCAGACGCCTTGAGTAGAAAGAGGTTGTCATTGAGTCCATTGTTCGTGGAACAACGAAGCTTGGAATTTATCTCGATGTTTGATTTCAGACCTTCCATTGATTATATACCCGGTTTACTAGCATCCTTGGAGGTCAGACCTACTCTTCTGGGGCGGATTGGGGAAGCCCAGAGGGACGACCCACAGTTGGTTGAGTTGATAGAGAAGCTCTTAAGTGGGGAGTCGTCCAGCCATTTGAGTAGGTACACCCTAGACGATAGAGGGTGCTTGCGTAGAGACGGTAGACTTTGTGTACCGCAAGATGAAGGGTTGAGGAAGGCTATTCTTGATGATGCACACCGTTCTAGGATGACCATTCATCCCGGTGGGGACAAGATGTACCAAGATATGAAGAGGGTTTTCTTCTGGGCCGGTATGAAGAAAGATGTGGCCGAATATGTCGCTCGATGCTTGGTATGCCAACAGGTGAAAGCGGAGCAAAAGAGACCTGGTGGGTTGCTTCACCCATTGGAAGTTCCGCAATGGAAGTGGGATAGCGTCTCGATGGATTTTATTGACGGGTTACCCAGATCGAGAAAGGGTAATACAGGAATTCGGGTGGTGGTAGACAGACTTACCAAGAGCGCCCATTTCATACCTGTGAAGAGCAAGAGGACTGCTCCATGGCTAGCTTCAGTATATCTCCGAGAGATAGTTCGATTGCATGGGGTACCCTCTAGCATAGTGAGTGATCGAGACCCTATCTTCACTAGCGAGTTCTGGAGAAGTTTGCAGGAAGCAGTGGGAACTCAATTGTGTCTGAGCACCGCCTATCATCCTCAGACGGATGGCCAGACTGAGAGGGTGAATCGTGTGCTAGAAGATCTTTTGAGGCTTTGTATCTTAGATTTTGTAGGTACACGGGAAGAGCATCTTCCATTGGTGGAGTTCGCATATAATAACAGCTTTCAGTCCAGTATTGGTATGGCTCCTTTCGAAGCTCTCTATGGAAGGCCTTGTCGATCACCTACATGTTGGTGGGAATCTACGGATAAGATTTTTCTTGGGCCTGATATGAATAGGGAGACTTCTGAGAAGATTGACTTGATTCGAAGAAGGATGAAAGCAGCGCAGGATAGGCAAAAATCTTATGCGGACAAGAGGAGGACGGACCTTGAGTTTGAAGTTGGGGACATGGTCTTTGTCAAGGTGTCTCCGTTACGAAATGTGGTTCGCTTTGGATCTGTTGGGAAGTTAGCACCAAGGTTTGTAGGGCCGTTTCCTATTAAGGAAAGGATTGGACAGATGGCGTATAGAGTGGAGTTGCCCGACAGACTTAGTGGTGTACATGATGTATTCCACGTATCTCATTTGAGGAAGTGCTTACATAAGACCGCAGAGGTGGTAGAGCCGAGCTTGCTTAAAGAAGTGGAAGTAGAGCGTGATGCGACTATTCGACGAGCTCCTACCCGCATCCTTGGGTCAGAGACTAGGAAATTGAGGAATCGAGAGGTTCATCTAGTCAAAGTGCAATGGGGAGAAGACGAGGGCAACGCAACTTGGGAAACGGAAGCAAAGATGCGTTCATTGTACCCATTTCTTTTTGAGGGTATGTCTTTTAACTTCTCCTTTATCGTTTGTCTAGTACTTATCTTATCTTGAGTATGTCCTCTCATTAGTACCTTTGACCTTTAGATAGGGTAAACCTATGGTTGAAACATGTGTTTGAGACATGTTATGGTTGATGGATGCAAGTGGATGCAAGTGGTTGCTAGTGGTTGCTCGTGGATGCATATACACACACTCTAGGCACTAGATCGGCTCAATCACTTCATATTGCATAAAATTGTGTGTAGGAAGCTATATTTATGGATGTCTAATGATTGTATTATCATATGGATGATGCATTTTGGTGAATGATTGTGCACTCATGTAGATACTGTATGTGTCTATAGGGTTCTTTCGCATACATAATGGATGCATGGCACTATCATGGTTTGCATATGTTCATACATTAGATAGGGAACATATACACACACTTTTTGCATATGCTCATACATCATTAGAAATTGTTCTAAGGACAATGGATGCCCGTGTTTGATGGATTGAGTAGATGGTTGTTTGGATGGTAGGATATTCATTCTCCTTAGCTTAGAGATTTCGGGGATGAAATCCTTTAAGGAGGGGAAAATGTAACACCCTGAATTTTAGTTAATTCTAAAATTCACTAATTACAGAATAAATAATCACAGATGTGGGAATTGGGGGAAACGGGCTGCGTCATTGCGTTCGTCTCGGAAAAATACGCAAAATAGAGTCCGAGTTTTCGAAAATCGGAGTCCGTATGGCCCAGTTATGGCCCAATGAAGTTTGCAGAAAATTCAAAACTAAAAACAGAATTAAGAATTTAAAATTCAGATTTTAAATTGGACAAGTGGGGTCAGGCGGGAAAAATCCCGCCCTGACCATGTCGACAGGGCTGTCGACAGGCCTGTCGACAGGGGTGTCGACTTGCCTGTCGACTTGCCTGTAGACAGGGGCGCGGCGTCCAGTGAACCTGGGTGCACCAGGTTGGGTTCTAGGCTGGCTTAGAGGGCTGGTTCTAGAGATTTCCTAGATCTAAGGGTCCTAATCTAATCTAGGGTTAATCTAAGGGCCTAAAACACTCACCTAATCCTATAAATAAGACCCCAACCCTACCCTAATTCATTCATAATTAGGTCTTGTAACTAAACTACGGCAAAATGAAATTTGAGCATGGCCTCCACAAATCAATGAAGAGAGTTGCAAGCTAATCACTCACTAATCGACCTCTAATCCATTCTAAGCATCTTAATCTTCTTCATTTGGAGTGCAAATTTGCTAGTGGTGAGTTTCTATCACTTTAACATCAATTGTTAAAGTAAGTAGATTGGGTGTAATGAGACTTATGGTCTTGAATGCGGATTATAGAGTTTGAATCATTTATAATGATATGCTACTCTATGTCTTCTTATGTTTATGCATATGTAATAAGTGGTTTTATGCATATTTAACAAGTGGATTTATGCATGTTTAACAAAGTGAGTTATGCAAGTTATATGCAAGTTATGTATATGCTTAAATGCAAGTTTAACATGATTTGCAAGTTATGCATGCTTATGCAAGTATATGAATGCTTATGCAAGATATGTATATGCTTAAATGCAAGTTTAACATGATATGCAAGTTATGCATGCTTATGCAAGTATGTGAATGTTTATGCAAGTATGTGAATGCTTATGCAAGTATGTAAATGCTTATGCAAGTATGTGAATGCTTATGCAAGTTATGTGTATGCTTAAATGCATGTTTAACATGTTATGCAAGTTATGAGAATGCTTATATGCAAGTTCAACATGTTATGCAAGATATGTGTATGATAATATGCAAGCTCATATGCAACATGTTATGCAAATCATGTGTATGATAATATGCATGTTGGGGTTATATGTAGTTGGGTTAATATATGCTCATATATGCAAGTTGACATCTTCTTAACCCATGACAAAGTTGTATGCTAAACCCATGATATTTGTGATGATCTTCCCCTTATTTATGTCATGAAATGAGAACGATTTACGTGGGGAACGATGGGGTTGGTAAATATGTTAATAAAAGTATGATTGGGTATGATTAAGCATACCACAAAAATAAATTACCATAAGTGGGAATTTACCTATTGAGTTAGGTCTACCCCATGGGAATTTACCTATTGAGTTAGGTCTACCCATGTTATGGAAAACTTGATATTAATTAGGGATAATTAATATGGGGGTGATTAATTAGGTGTAATTAATCGACTAAGACACGAGGTTGGACTCATTTTTAGTGTAAAACTGCCCGGACCCAACCGGCTTAACCAGTTGCTACAAATGTCAGCCCAATGTGAGAGGTCTTAGCCATAAATTAAATACGTGATTAAGGTAAAGACACGAGGTTAGACTCTGTTATGACGTAAGACTGCCCGGACCCTACCGGCTTAACCAGGCGGTCATAACAGCCAGTCTAATGTGGGAGGTCTTTATGGGAGATCACGGTCTTAATTAATTAAGAAACACTTAACCATATTAGCATGTAGTGGGACATGAGGGGTTAAGTGGGTGCCTTGGGTGGCATGTGGAAATTTAATGGTTGCCTTGGGTGGCATGTGGAATCTAGTGGGTTGCCTTGGGTGGCAATAGAAAATACGATTAGAATACTTAACCAAGTGAAACATGTAATTAAACATGATTAAAGGGTTAAGTGGGATACACTAGATAAGTGACAAGCTTAGGTGGGTAGCTTGTGGGGGCCCATTTCAACCAATATCCCAAACGTATCATTGTGGGCTCGACCCATGTCGAGTGACGGGACACGCATATTGGGCTTGATTATAAGAGGCCAAAACGGGTTAGCGGTGGCAACGCGAGTCCAACGGGTTTCATATGCATGTGTGTGCCCGGGCTGGTAGATAAGCCGTTGTTGCATCGTGTAGATATAAAGTCGTGCACCGTTGATATTATCAGGTAGCCACTTTAGGGGAGTGATACACCCCACTGTGGGACCAGCACGGGTATCTACGGTAGGGAGCCGATCGCTTGGGAGTGGTGGGTACACCTAGTGGAGATAGGGGCAGACGGCACCTATGTAGTCAGCTAGGGTTACAAGAAACCACTGGGAAAATTTTCTAAGTCCTTGGAGGGATCAACCTTTAAGTAGGAATGACTGGTGTGGTGCAGTGTAGTAATTATCCTTGGGTGGGTAGATGCGTCTTTGCGGATATCTTAGTTTATCCTAGGTCTACAAAACTGCTTGGTATAGCCATTCATCCCCAGACGTTACCGTATGTCAAACTTATGTCTTCTCTGGTTACCTTAATGATTGTATTGTTAAAGTTATAGGACTCACTCAGACTTATGTCTGACCCCGTTGTTTTTATCTTTTTCCCAACCCTCAGGTCCTACGGTGGATCCTAGCAGTAGTGGAGTTTGATCGGATTGCTGTTCCAGTCTTTAGGAGCTTGGGTAGATGTAAAGCTCCAGTTATCCAGTTATCTTTTCTTTTGTCATGGCTATTGTATGAGAGTGGGATTATGTATAAATTTATTTGATGGATATTGTACTTGACTTTTATAGTGGTTTTATGATGTAACCAGACATGTTTTACTTCCGCTGTTATGAGATGATGTTTTAAAATTTCAAGTACTATTTATATCTGTCTTGTTGTAATTTTTCTGTTCTATATTCACTAAAATACTCCACCGATGCCATGGCATTCCCTTAGTGAGTGTCCGTAGCGGGTATGGGGGTGTTACAGGAAACCCCTTCCATGTTATACGGAGTGGTCCCTTGATTTACTTTATTTTTAAAGTAAAGTTTTAAATAGCTGTTTTAGTTCTTACACCAGTCACATGACTGACCTGGAGTTTATTGTTTTAACCTAAACTCTGGGTTCCCCTATTTTCCACACGGGTAGCTAGTAGTTTTGGTTTTGCATATTTATATTCACAAGATCCTGATTTACACCTGGAACAATACTCGGAAAGCTCTGTATATGTGTATCTCTTTCAGTTGTGTTTTGTATTATTTTTCCGCTGCTATGTATTTAAATGTAATTTAAATATCTGATATTTGTCGAATGCATAATATTTATTCATACTTTGTTATATTCTTGTATTCTGACGAAATTGTTGTAATATAGCATTGAAATGTTCTTCTGTTTGTGTTCTGATTTGTCGTGTTCTCAGACAATCCGTTCTTTCCTTCACGGGGAAGTTCAGGTCGTTATAAATGTCAAATGAACATGTTTTCCAAATAAATGTCAAATGAACATTTTTTTTCCAATTCACAAGTTTGCATATTCTTCCGTTAGAATTTACCATAATTTAAGGTCCATAATTCACCAATTCTTAATATGCCCAACATTCCCTTATCAATATTATTTAAGATAATTCTAATTTTACACAAGTTTAACAGTAAAGGCCTAGGCTCTCGTTGGCCTAGGCTCAGTGCAAAACAAAGGAAAAAGGAGAAATAGGCTAGGCTCAGAGATAAACAAAATGAATAAGTAGGCATTATAAGACTGTAAATAAACAATGACTGAGAAGGGGATAAAGAAGAATTTATTTGTAAACAAATAACAACTGGACATGAATAAGTAATAGACAACAAACAAAATGAACAATAACTTGTAAAAGACAAACTTATAAATACTAATTGTCAAATTTTCAGATCCAATCTATTTTACTATCATAATCCTTTTTATTTAAATCAGATACCACCGTAGTAACTATTGAATCTATCTTAACAATAACTTGGAAGAAATTTGATAATCACATTAGTACTCATGTAAAATTAGACCAAATCCAATAAGCTTTGGTAGATCCTCTCTATCTATGAATATCCCCCATAATGTGTGTATAACCAAGCCCCCAATAATACATTAAAATTATATTTGAGAAGAAGATTATTTGATAGGTACAGAAATGGAGTAGTGAAGGGTAGGTTAGGTTTTTGAGGCTATTTATAATAGAGTTAGGTGTCCTGGTTCATTGGATTTTATGTCCAAGTTCATTATAGTTTATGTTCATATTTTTGGCCACTAGATTTTAGGCTTTAATATAAACCATAAAAGACACATCAGTAATACATTAGCAAAAGAACAATCTAGAAACATGCGTCGTTGGCCAAGCACAGGCTCGTGCCTTGCTTGAACTGGGTCGACCCACACCCTTATGTGGGTCGACACAAGGGTCGAACCAGCTTGAGTCTTATCTTATTTTATTTTCTAAATTTTTGTTTATTCTTAAAACAGTTATAACTTCTTCATTTTAAATCCAATTTATGCAAACTAAAAGTCTATATGAATAAAATTTTCAAAATGGGCACAATGGTGAAATCCATTTTGCTCAATTACCAATATTTTCTAATTAATATTTATTTCATCAGTTTATTCCTCAATTAATTGATCTATTGATTAACTTTTGTTTGTTAAAAATTCAGGTTTTTACATTTTTCCCTCCTTAAAGAAATACTCCCTTGAAATCTCCAAGGACAGAAGAATGTTATGAATGCTAACACCCATCTACTCAACCATTATCCACTGGCATCCACTGTCCTTATAATTTCTAATGCTTTGTAAAGACATATGCAAAGGTGTTGTGTATATGTCCCTAAGCTAATGCAAAAATTAGGCAGTCTACTGATTTAGTTTACCTCTGTAATGCAATTATGTTTATGCTATGTATCCAATATGTATGCAAAAGAATCCTAATGATAGATATATAATTCTATATGTGTGCAACAACCATTCACCAAAATGTAGCACCCAAGTGATGATTCAACCATTTTTTCATCCATAGTGAAAATAAATTAAAATGCGCACACATCCATATGTAATATGTAAGTGTTCTAGTCTAATCCGTAATCTAGTGCCTAGTGTGTGTATATGCATCCATTAGCAAACACTTGCACCCACTTGCAACCATCAAACATAACATGTCTCAAACACATGTTTCAGCCGCATCCTATCATCTACAAGCTTAAATCCTAAGATCTACACTTCCAAGGATATAATGGAAGGAGGTCCTTAATCAGAGGAAGAAGTTACTGATAGAATATCAAAGAAGAAATACTTGCCAAAAGAATACAGGTAAGAAACTTGAATCCGTTAGTGTAGTTCTTCATCTCATCATCTTAATTACTTTAGTAAGACTTATCTTAAGTGAACTATCCAAAATATTACCTTAATCTTACAAGTAAAATTGCACTTTTCCTTCTTTCCATCCTCAAATTTCTATTCTTTGTTTTACTCATTTTGTGTTCCATGGTTCATTCCACTGATATTGTCTGACCCCTATAAAGACTTATATATCGCCACACTTTCTATATATAATCTTCCAAAACCTCATTTGAAAAATCATAATGAGGCAAAATTCCTATAACAACCCACATTCTAAGCATCTAGGATCGTAGAATATTTATTTCTTTTTCATAGGAAATCGTATGGTCAGGTACTTTTGGGGAACGACTAGTAGGGTCATTTCCCATGTTCATGATTTTTGTCGATTTTAAATGACCGTTTTGTCCCTAGCTGATCTTGTTTCGTCCATAACTTTTGACTGGAAAGGAATTTTGACCTGAAACCACTTCCATTAGACACGTTTGATGGTTTACCTTTCCGTAGATTGGTCACATGTGAAAAACGGACTTATCAGTTGGGAGATATGGCTGAAATAAGGTTTGGAAGGTGAAAAACTGCTTAACCGGGCCAAATAGGGTGATTATTGAATGGGCCCATAACCCATTTCGGGATTAGAGATGTATAGGGCTGATTAGGGTTAGAAAACATTTATTTCAGCCGCCACTTTCATTCTTGGAACCCTAGCAATGGCCTCCAACACCCAAATCAACTTTTAATCACTTCCCAATCAAGTTTTGGCTTAAACAACACCAAATCAAAGAAGATCTTCACCAAATCAGTATTAGAGCTGTTGTTAGACGTCATTATTGGCCAAAATCAGCGAGGTTTCAGTTTTGAAAATTTTATTTGTGGCCAAGCTGAGTGGTTAGCATTGTTTTGACACTAATTACAGTTAATCAGGGTGATTAATGATAATTAGTGAATTCTTACGCTATAAAATTCTAGAAAAATATTCTAAAAATTTGAAATATTATTTTAGACCTCTGTTAGAAATTTGGGTTGATTTGATTAAGTTTTGTTAATCCTATGATTAGTTTTGCTTAAACATGCTTAATGGAAAATATGGGATTTTGGCTATGTTTGATCCGTTTTATCCTATCACATTTGTGTTTTAATGTTTGTGAATGATTATACATGTTGCTATGACTGTATGGTATGCTTTGTGATTGTCTAGAAGTGCTAGATTGGTCGAAAATGCCGTTGAATGGTGTAAACAATCGCTAGAAGAGTTGCAGGAAATTGTGCAGGAAACGGATAGCCCCCTGTTCCGCGATCCGAAACGGATAGCCCCCTGTCCCGCAATCCGAAACGGATAGCCCCCTGTCCCGCGATCCGAAACGGATAGACCCCTTTCCCGCGATCGAAAACGGACAGCCCCCTGTCCAGCGATCCGATGAAGTCCAGCGATCCGATTGGAGTCCAGCGATCCGATGAAGTCCAGCGATCCGATGAAGTCCAGCGATCCGATGGAATCCAGCGATCCAATGGAGTCCAGCGATCCAATGAAGTCCTGCGATCTGATCCAATGGAGGGAGAATGAGCTGACGTTATGGGGCAATCCACGAGGCATGAATCGAACCAGGACTGGATGGAAGCTTGGACGTGAGGCATGGATTACGAACCAAATGAAGACCGATGCGGAGAAGACCAAAACCCGAGATGCAAAGGTAGTCCAATTGGGAAGTTTGTACCCAGGATCCAGTTGGGAGCCAACGAGTTAACTTCATGATTGGGCTTTGCTGCGGGACGTGTGCAAAGGGGTTATCGGTATCCGTAGCCTTGGTTCACTATTGAGAGACAGATTAGGGGCTTGTAGTGATAGTTGTAAGGGATTGGATTCCGTCAGGGCCCAAAGGATTAGGTAACCAAGGTAGTGGATATCGTATGCTTTACGCACTGAGTAAGGGATGTGAGGATGATTGTTATTCTTGATTGTTTGACATCACTATGACATGCACTTCCCCACCCCCGTATTTCTTACACTGTATGTTAGTGGCACCTTAGAGTACTGTACGGTATGTAGTGCTAATTCTTTGGTTGCAGGTCCAGGTTCAGGTATGATTGGATTATACCTGTTATTGTTTTTTTTTCTGCTTATCGCTCATACCAGACTTTTTGTCTGACCCAGAGTTTTATGTCTCTTCTTATTACTCTGGGTGCTCTCACGAGCAGACTAGAGACAGGTTAGCTGGGTATGCACGAGCAGCTGATCCGGAGACGAGCAGGAGGCTCCCACGTATGATATATAGATATTCTCCCTGTGTTGTTGAAGGTCACTGCTTGGGCATTAGTAGTGTACCTCCTTATTTTTCTTTAGAGACAGTTTTAAAGTTGTAATAATGATGTTGGATCATAAGCTGTATTTTGGATTTCCGCTGCCATGTTAGACATGATTTAGTTTTCAGCTTATGTGCTGTCTCGCCTGTTTTATATCAAGTATATTATTATTATTATATTTTGTTCCATGCGCTGTGAGACATTCTACAGGTTCTTTGTTAGTTCATTCTCTTCTTTCCATTCTTCGGCGACCATTTCGTGCTAGTCAGGCATGTGTACAGCCCACTTTCGGAGGAAATGCCGGCTGGTGCGGGGTGGGCCGTCACATTCGGTATCAGAGCCCTAGGTTGCGTAGTTAACCTAGGGAAGTCATCAGGGGGAGATAGTATACGTATATGAGAGCGCGTATTTGTTATTATTTTTGTTTTCAAATGCTATATCTATATATATTATTAGTATAGCTAAGGTGAAGTCGTACTGCACTAGCACCACTATGGAGATGGTTAATCGTTTTCTCTCTACAGATTTGACTATGAGCCGAAATTTGAGAGGTGCTAGTAGAGGAGCCAATAATGGGAATGCTCCTGACATGAGGACTATGTTCACTGACCTCATGAGAGAGATGCTTAGGGATGCTCGGGGAGCCGTTCCTAATGCTGCTAATAGTGGTGGTGCAGTAGTGCAGGCGCCTAGGGCCGATTTCGCTAAGCTAAACAAGGATTATACTAGTCTTGGTGGGAAGTCGTTCCATGGAACGGAGTCGGCTACGGATGTTCAGGATTGGTTGGATAGCTGCGAGCGTATCTTCGAAGACTTAGGTATCGAGGATGCGATGAAGAGAAGGCTAGCGTCCCGTCAGCTACAAGGACGGGCAATGAATTGGTGGAATGCTATAAAGGCAGCTACTCCAGAGGATCAGATTACTTGGGATCAGTTTAAGGTTCACTTTAGCGATAAGTTCATTCTAGCTGCTCTGTAGTCAGTGTTGTTTAAGAGATTCTTGGAACTCAAGCAGAATGGCAGAGCTGTCTCGGAGTATATTGCCGAATTCGACACTTTGTCGAAATATGGATTATCCCTTATAGATACTGCCGAGAAAAAGAACGAGAAGATCATAACAGGCTTGGATGGATACTTGGGGGAAAGGCTTATTAACCACATCGATGAGACGTTTGAATCGATTGTGGGGAAAGCGTTAAGATCAGAGAGTCTTTACCCTAAACCAAGGACCGAGATTGTTGTTACACCTACAGAGGAGCCAAAGCCGCAAGCAAGCGGTGGAGGCAAAGAAAATTCCTAGAATAAGAGGAAACAGGACCAAGCTAAGGATGGTCAGAAAAAGAAAAATAAGAACGATGGCAAGTGCTTTAGTTGTGGCAAGAAGGGTCACTATGCCAGAGATTGTCGAGAAAAGCCTGGGGAAAGGAAGTGCTTTAATTGCGGCCAAGCGGGACATCACAAGAATGAATGTCCAGAATCTCCTAGGGAGAAGCAGATCGTGAAAGCATATGCTATCAACGTTGTTCCTTCTTCGTCGAATGCCCCAACTTCGGCGCAGAAGGAAAAAGGTGTCGTTATTCGAGGTATGCTTTCTATTTAAGATGTTTCTATTCGAGTATTGTTTGAAAAACCCGAGATAGTCGATAGACCTTTAGTAGTGACGAGCCCGGTTGGTGGTTCGACTAGCCTTAGTATGATTTACCATAACGTGGTCTTATCGAGTCATGGATGTATGCTTGTTGTGATTGCCTTATTTTGAGCTTTACTAGGTTTGGCTTGATTTTGGGAGCTGATTGACTCCAAGGGTACAGAGTGGTAGTAGATTGTGAAGAGTCTTTGACGACCATTAGAGTGGATGATGGACGAAAGGTGGTATTGGATTGCTTACCTTATGATGAAGATGATAACGGGAGTCAGAGAAGCAAATGTACATTGGATGTACAGTAGTTTGGTCAGGACTTGTTCAGGCGATCGATAATAGTTTCAAACAAGATTGGCGAGGATAGCCAAAGTCGGTTATGGATGCTTGAGTGTTTGGATGTTTTGCTCATATCATCTCACGTAGATTTTCTGAACTCGGAGGAGATATTTCCTTGGGTGCTTGTCTGATATTGGTTTAGGCCTTTGGGGCTTGTGCTCGGGGAATGTCGAAGTCGATTAGGATGGTCTGCGTGAGAGATAGGTAGTTGTTGTGATTTTCATTGGATGATATCTTGGTTTACTAGAAGAGTGATGGGCAGCCGTGACATGATAAGACTGTTCAATGGTATAGACTGCCCCGAGTTAGACTTAATAGGGTTATGAGATGGCTCGACTGAGACTCGAGAAAGATGCAAAGTAATGGATTGTTTAGGACCCTATGCTGATGTTCTCTTTGGATAGTAGAACTTTGAAGAAATAGGATGTGTTCGTTGATCATGGAAGATGCAATGAAGGGTAGGACGATTCAAGTTGGACTTGGACCCGTAAAAGAAAATAGGTATTCGTTGATCTTGGAGCTACAACGAATAGGGAGACGACTCACGTTGTACTAGGGTTTGTAGGTAATGGATACTCAAGACTGGGTCTGAGTTTATGGGTAATAGATTGAATCGAGTTGGACTCGAGAAGGCTGCAAGGAATTGGATTGGTTCGAGTTGGACTCGAGAGGGCAGCAAGATAATAGATAGACTTGGGTAGGATTCGAGTGTTTCAGGTGGACTAAAAGCAGGGGTATCTGGGGACGCCTGTTACCTTGGATCCGTTGGACGTGATCTAGTTATCCTTGGAGGATAAACGTACGTTGGACGTACGATAGTCCGTTTGGAGGCGGGGCTTCCATTAGTTATTGACGTTGGTTGGACCAGACATACAGGTATCGACGTATTCATGGCTTTAGCAGGTGATAGATAGGATTTGTTTGATGGATGCTATGTTTGTTGTGTTTGTTCCTATCTTTCTTCTCTTGAGTAGACTATCACCTCTATGATCCTGTTGAATAGAAATAAGATAAGTACGATGATAATGGTGGTATGACGGGTGTAAGATACTTTACGCTAGACTTGAAGTATGTTTAGTCATTGTGGATCGTCCGTTGTCTTGGAGATTTAATGGATATAGGAGTTTCAGTTGGACTTGGACTTGTAGGTAGACTACCTAGATTCATTGGATGAGTCTAGTTCACCTTTAGAAGGTGAATGTACGTTGGACGTGCAGTATGAATATGGGTAGGGTACCTAGGTTCATTGGATGAGTCTAGTTCACCTTTAGAAGGTGAATGTACGTTAGACGTATAGTGCGGATATAGGTGTAGAGCCTAGGGTCATTGGATGGATCTAGTTTGCCTCTAAGAGGTGAATATACATTGGACGTGCAGTATGGATGTAGGCAAGATTCGGGTTAGACTTGAAAGGACATTTGGAATGTAGTTGGTTATTTGAATATAGGGTTGGATTACCTAAAAAGATGATAGGAGTACATGACATATTTCATGTTTCTCAATTAAGGAAGTTCATGCATGATTTTGATTTAGCTTTTTCACCCGACCGGTTGGACGATATCGAAATAGAACCCAAAGCGGTTGGGAACCGCGAGATAGATTTGCATTATCAGGGACGATACGAAGCAACTACGAAGGGAGACAGTGAAATTAGTGAAAGTCCAATGGGGCAATGGTTCTTCCCTTGTTAGTGAACTACATGCTAGGATAGGCTTGTTGTGTTATCACGTATGTATGATTGTTTGAAATTGGTTGATAGGCATGCGGGACCTGTTGTTTGTTTCTTAGCTAAGGAATTTCGGGGGCGAAATTTCTTAAGGGGGGAGAATGTAACAACCCGCATTCTACGCATCTAGGATCGTAGAATATTTATTTCTTTTTCGCAGGAAGTCGTATGGTCAGGTACTTTTGGGGAACGACTAGTGGGGTCATTTCCCATGTTCATGATTTTTGTCAATTTTAAATGACCATTTTGTCTCTAGCTGATCTTGTTTTGTCCATAAATTTTGACTGGAAAGGAACTTTGACCTGAAACCACTTCCATTAGATTCGTTTGATGGTTTACCTTTCCGTAGAGTGGTCACATGTGAAAAACGGACTTACCGTTTGGGAGATATGACTAAAATAAGGTTTGGAGGGTGAAAAACTACTTAACCAGGCCAAGTAGGGTGATTAGTGAATGGGCCCATAACGCATTTCGGGATTAGAGATGTATAGGGGCTGATTAGGGTTAGAAAACATTTCTTTCAGCCACCACTTTAATTCTTGGAACCCTAGCAATGGCCTCCAACACCCAAATCAACTTCTAATCACTTCCTAATCAAGTTTTGGCTTAATCAACACCAAATCAAAGAAGATCTTCACCAAATCAGTATTAGAGCTGCTGTTAGACGTCATTATTCGCCAAAATCAGCGAGGTTTCAGTTCTGAAAATTTTATTTGTTACCAAGGTGAGTGGTTAGCATTGTTTTGACACTAATTACAGTTAATCAGGGTGATTAGTGATAATTAGTGAATTCTTACACTATAAAATTCTGGAAAAATATTCTAAAAATTCGAAATATTATTTTAGAACTCTGTTAGAAATTTGGGTTGATCTGATTAAGTTTTGTTAATCCTATGATTAGTTTTGCTTAAACATGCTTAAGGGAAAATATGGGATTTTGGCTATGTTTGATCCGTTTTATCCTATCACATTTGTGTTTTGATGTTTGTGAATGATTATACATGTTGTTATGACTGTATGGTATGCTTTGTGATTGTCCAGAAGTGTTAGATTGGTCGAAAATGCCGTCGAATGGCGTAAACAATCGCTGGAAGAGTTGCAGGAAATTGTGCAGGAAACAGATAGCCCCCTGTTCCGCGATCCGAAACGGATAGCCCCCTGTCACGCGATCCGAAACGGATAGACCCCTGTCCCGCGATCTGAAACGGATAGCCCCCTGTCCAGCGATCTGATGAAGTCCAGCGATCCGATGGAGTCGAGCGATCCGATGGAATTCAGCGATCCGATGGAGTCCAGCACTCCGATGAAGTCCAGCGATCCGATCCAATGGAGGGAGCATGAGCTGACGTCATGGGGCAATCCACGAGTCATGAATCGAACCAGGACTGGATGGAAGCTTGGACGTGAGGCATGGATTATGAACCAAATGAAGACCGATCCGGAGAAGACCAAAACCCGAGATGTAAAGGTAGTCCAAATGGGAAGTTTGTACTCAGAATCCAGTTGGGAGCCAACGAATTAACTTCATGATTGGGCTTTGCTGCGGGACGTGTGCAAAGGGGTTATCGGTATCCGTAGCCTTGGTTCAGTATTGAGAGACAGATTAGGGGCTTATAGTGATAGTTGTAAAGGATTGGATTCCGTCAAGGCCCGAAGGATTAGGTAACCAAGGTAGTGGATATCGTATGCTTTACGCACTGAGTGAGGGATGGGAGGATGATTGTTATGCTTGATTTTTTGACATCACTATGAGATGCACTTCCCCACCCCCGTATTTCTTACACTGTATGTTAGTGGCACCTTAGAGTACTGTACGGTATGTAGTGCTAATTCTTTGGTTGCAGGTCCAGGTATGATTGGATTTTACCTGTTATTGTTTTGTTTTGCTGCTTATCGCTCATACCAGACTTTTTGTCTGACCCAGAGTTTTATGTCTCTTCTTATTACTCTGGGTGCTCTCACGAGCAGACTAGAGACAGGTTTGCTGCGTATGGACGAGTAGCTAATCCGGAGACCAGCAGGAGGCTCCCACGTATGATATATAGATATTCTTCCTGTGTTGTTGAAGGTCACCGCTTGGGCATTAGTAGTGTACCTCCTTCTTTTGCTTTAGAGAAAATTTTAAAGTTGTAATAATGATGTTGGATCATAAGCTGTATTTTGGATTTCCACTGCCATGTTAGACATGATTTAGTTTTCAGCTTATGTACTGTCTCGCCTGTTTTATGCAAGTATATTATTATTATTATATTTTGTTCCATGCGCTGTGAGACATTCTACAGGTTCTTTGTTAGTTCATTCTCTTCTTTCCTTTCTTCGGCGACCATTCCGTGCTAGTCAGGCATGTGTACAGCGCATTTTCGGAGGAAATGCCGGCTGGTGCGGGGCGGGCCGTCACAAAATCAGTTGCAAAAATTTCTTTTTGAAATATATATTATTACTTTCGTGGAATTTCTAAAATACAAATTTCATATTAAAATACATAAGCCTTTTAAAATTTCCGTTTCTTGAAACTTTTATACATAAGGGATATTGACTCAAAGTGGTTCCACAAATTTCCATAAAACACCTCCTTGTTACACTCTTGTCTTTTAACATAATTATTCGTTTGGAATCTCCATATTCTCTTTATTCACTTATTCATTATTTAACCTATTACTTGCCTTAATTTTTTGGTCATATTCTAAAGGCTACTTGCTTCTTCAAAATTCTGCTAAGCATCAAATCTCAATAACGTGTCTTAACAAATTGTGGATTCATATCCAATCCTAAGATACAATCTCTAGTTAAATTTCTTGGGTTTACAAAATATTCCCATTAATATTTCATGAATCCTTTAAATTTCCAAAGAGCCAAAAAATGTTGATTATCTCAAAAATCATTTGATAATAAAATTCAATATATTTTCCTTATTTTAAAGCCCCAACCACAAGTAAGAAAACAACTAACCAACAACTTATGCTTACCGAAAATTCAGGCTTCATACATAGTAGGTAATGGTCCTCTTACAGCAAACTAATGGTGGTTAATCCGAGATAACTACTCTTACAAATTTCCTAACCACTATTACTTTAATAAAATTGGTACTAAAGCAATAATTTGAAAAACGCTTTCCCATTCTGTCTTAGACCAACATGCCACCAACACAGTCTTTACCAATTGTCCTACTACTACAAGTCAATGGCTAGGCTTTGATACGTGCTAGCCTCAAAGATATGGTAACTAGTTCAAAAATTCTTTTAACTGTATTTTTCAGAAAACCTTTCCATTACAACCGAAGTCCAACTACTTCCTTATAATACATGCAGAAAGTTCCAACATAAGGGCCACACTAATCTTTTCAAAAGATATTGTTTAAGGAGTAAAATATTCCAGTCATAACAATGAACTCAATTCTCACTTACAACACAAAACCATGTGCTTTACCATAAATGTTATTGCTTTAGCATCGTCACAAACACAGAACCGAAAATCAATCTCTCTCCTAGAGATAATCTTTCAACTGCTTATCATATTCAGGACACAAAACACAAAGAGAAATGAATCGTTACTTCCTAGAGATGCGCTAAGGAAAATAGGAATATCAATATGACTGATCCTTTAGGTGGCAAGAAGTCTAAAAAATTAGTCAATTGCATAACCAAGCCCGACTATTTCCTTCTTGCAGTTTTAATAGCTCCCAATTAACTAATTAACCTCCGAATTTTCCTACCTCGAAACCTTAGAATATAGGCACCTCAATCGAACTCTACTACTAGTGCAAGAATTTGGGATAACCAATTATATGGTTGTTCTATCTAGGCCCAAAACTAACCCATACCCGGAAATACTCCCAAACATCTCCTATATCAAGATTTTAGTTTCTATCTCGACTCACCAAAGATAATCAAGCCGATCCCTACGGGGTTCAAAAACTACTACTAGCCTAAGTACAAAACAGTCATCGGTGCTATCATCACACCCTCAGGGATTTATCGTAACTGTAAAGGACCGCTCCATTAAGCCTACAATAGAGTATATCTGTAAAGGACCGCTCCATTAAGCCTATAAAAAGGATGCTCCACAAGACTCAGTTTATCGTGGCTATGGCCCCATGTAGCCACCCTAATAAATACATCGAAGGAAAAGGGACAAAATTTTCCTAAACGGAATAGGAAAACTAGAAAGAACTAAAGATAAATAACATTCCTTCTTTCACAAACCTGTTCCTTCTATCCTTCTTCAACCACTTTTGATCAACACCTTACCCTACAATCCTTTTGACATTAGTATACTCATGTTGATCTTTCACTTGCCATCCTTAAATTTATCTTTTTCGAAAGTTCCCTAATAGTTTGGTTAATGTACAAAAATCTATTCCTATAGTTTCAAACAACCTAATTTATAGAAATTTATAATTGCAAGACATTTCATTTTAATTATCTTAAAGTTTGAGGATAGTGCGCAATATGGTAAAACCCATATTTCACACCAATTCTTTCATTCTTGCAATGACGTTTTCTATGTTATGGGAATACATTTTTTCTTAACCAATCAATCTAAGTTATTCTTATCTTCCAAATTATCCTTTTATATCCATGATTAACCCTCTTTAATATTTGTCAAGAAGCAAGTTCATTTCTAACCTCGACCTTTCCCAACTACTAAGCTAAATGGGTTTGTCCATGATCAAATTTTCAACCTATAAAGGGAAGCTTAGATAGAATGCCTTAATAACTCAAAAAAAAGAAAGATTTAGTAAGATTCAAAGAAAGGTTATAACTGACTATAGGGGATATTTTATTTTCAAAAGTAGCTTTTGATTTTTGAAAAATGTGGTTTCATTTGAAAATATTTCCTTTTAAAACAAAATTTTAGTGATCTTGGTAATCTTAGGCTCTGATACCAAATGTAACACCCCACATTCCTTAGTGGCACATGTATAAGGATTTCATTAAGAAAATATGAAGATTTTAGGTATAAAGACATAAAATATTGTACAGACTAAGATTTCACAAGACAGAAAAATATAAATTTACAATGGAAGAAGAACTTTGATTTGTAAATACAAAACCATCTTTGTTTCAATTAACCAAATAGCTACAAAATATCATGTCTCATAATCTCAGTCAAAAACAACATCGAAGTACAATAATATTATTTCCCCAAATAGTCAAAAAAGGTACAACCTAACCTTGGAAAGAGTACAGGAAGTAATCCATCTTTAGCATAAATCCTTCATGAATAAATAAACAACAAAATTTGAGCTATACACTTTCTCTATGTGAGCCTGTAGGAGAGAAAAGAGAAAGGAAGAAACGAAAAGGGTTAGACATATAGCCTAGTGATCTTCTATGATTACCAGCTCGACTACTAAGTTAAGTAAAATAGTTAAGTAGTGGTTCTAGTGTCATAAAAGGAAAGTGTCTGTACATATCAAAAGGTGAACAATAATTGATATAAACTGATAATAAGGATTGGCTATTCTTATGAAAATGATAATAATAGTAGTAATGATCATATCAAGTAGGTTGACTGTTTTGCACTACTACAAGTTCATACAGAAACATGCAATTAGGAAGGAATTTCCTAATGCTACCCATTGATTTGCTTCCTATACAAGATGTGAATAACTTGTGCAAGCTATGACATTCGGGGATATTAGTCACAGACCCATTAACTAAAAAGACACAGCCCTATCTATAGGCGTTACAACATCTTATCTTCCCTATTTAGAACAATGCACACTCATGGTTCCACCGGAGTGTGCCCATACCCACCTTCGAATTTGAACCTCTTACAATCAAGCATCAATAAAGCGTGCCCTAGTCTCTCCCGGGACTCAGATGATAATAAGAGGTTACTAATTGATATGGGTTCCAAGCAAGCAAGAAATTAATAACTAGGTTTCCCTTTAGCCCTATATATCCCATTAGAACGGACCCCTTTCAAGATTAGTTTATTAATAAAACAAATTTAACTTAGCACGCCTAAGTTCATTACTAAGCCTACACAAGAAAGCAAGTATTTGAGCTCCTTATAACTCATTGGTGTAGACTCCCTTAAGATTAGCTTATTGATCAGACAAGTTTTAACTTAACACTTTTAAGTTCATTAATAAGCCAAATATAACGTCGTGTTATATTCCTAGGTTGTGATTAATGAATGTAATCTACAACGCATTCCCATGTCAAAACAAGTTGAGTCGAATTTAATACATCACTGTTCAGATGTTTTACAGTTACAAGTAACTTAATGTACAATTAAATGCCATTCATTCTGATTAACATGTTTTCCAAATGCAGGTTACTTAATGTCAAATTAAGTACAATTATCATGTTTTCCAAATTAATGTCAAATTAACATGTTTTCCAAATTAATGCCAAATTAACATATTTTACAAATTAATGCCAAATTAACATTTTTCCAAATTAATGCTAAATTAACATATTTTCCAAATCAATGTTAATGAACATGTTTTCCAAATTAATATCAAATGAACACGAATGTCAAATTAACATATTTTCCCAAATAATATAAAACTAACTTGTTTTTCCAAATTAATATCAAATGAACATTTTTTCCAAATTAATGTCGAACGAACATGAATGTCAAATTAACATGTTTTCCCATTTAATATCAAATTAACATGTTTTCAAAATTAATGTCAAATGAACATGTTTTTCAAATTAATGTCAAATGAACATGAATGCCAAATTTACATATTTTTCAAATTAATATCAAATTAACATGTTTCAAAATTAATGTCAAATTACCATGTTTTCCAAAAAATATCAAATGAACATGTTTTCCAATTCACAAGTTTGTCTATTCTTCCATTGGAATTTACCCCAATGTACAATCCATAATTCACCAATTCTTAATATGCCCAAAATCCCTATATTAATTTTATTTCAGATAATTCTAATTTTACGCAAATTTAATGGTAAAGGCCTAGGCTCTAATTTGCCTAGGCTTAGTGCATAACAAAGGAAAAAAAAGGAGAAATAAGTCTAGGTTCAAAGATTAAAAAATGAATAAATAAGCATTATAAGGCTATAAATAAATAATGACATAGAATAGGATAAAGAAGAATTTATTTGTAAAAAATTACAACTAGACATGAATAAATAATAGAAAACAAATAAAATGAATAATAACTTGTAAAATACAAACTTATAAATACTGTAATTATCAAACATTCAGCTCCATTCTATTTTACCATCTTAATTCTTTTTATTTAGATCTGAAATCACTGTAACAACTATTGTAACTATCTTAACCTTCACTTGGAAGAAATTTTATAATCACAGTAATACTCACATAAAAGAAGCAAATTCATTAAGCTTTGGTAGATCCTCTCTATCTATGAATATCCCCCATAATATTTTTAGAACCAAGCCCCCAATACTCGAATAAAATTATATTTGAGAAGAAGATTATTTAGGAGGTAGAGAAATGGAGTAGTGAAGATTAGGTTAGATTTTGGAGGCTATTTGAAACAACCCAAACTTCCCCGTAAAGGAAAGTACGGATTGAATTGAGAACAAGACAAATCAGAACACGAAACAGAAGAACATTTCATTGTTTATTACAACAATTACATCAGAGTACAAGAATATATCAAATTACGAATAAATATTACACATTGGAAATACAATATCAGGGATTTACATTACATTTTAAATAACAATGGAAAAGAAAATACAAAATACAACTGAAAGAAATACACGGATACAGAGCTTTCCAAATATAGCTTCAACTGTAAACCAAGATCCTGTGAATATAAATCTGCAAAACCAAAACTATTAGCTGCCCGTGTGGGAAATATGGGCACCCAGAGTTTAGGTTAAAACAATTAACTCCAGGTCAGTCATGGGACTGGTGTGAGAACTCAAAACAGTTATTAAACTTGATTTTAAAGTTAGGTAAATCAAGGGAGGCTTTACTCCACATGAACCTTAGTTTAAAATAAAACAATGCAATGCTTTTTGGAAAAATGAAGCTATTATAAGACTCAGGTCCCAATCACACAATGAACACAGTCGGATGATAGAGATTTCCCTTATAATAGCCAAAAATGTGATACGCGAAATTTCATCTTTTATTATTACTAAAAGTGAAGAAATCAACTTTGAATGTAAATGTATCAATCATACGCGATGTAGGTACCATTATATTATGTCGCCATACACACACACACGCACATATATATATATATATATATATATATATATATATATATATATATATATATATATATATATATATACATACAACTAAAACCGAATATCGCGTATTGGGAATTGGGTTTCCATCTATGAACCGAGGCAAGGTATTATCCTCACCGATTCGAGACTCTCTAGCCCGAGTCTTAGGATACAGCCGCAACTGCACTTGCGGTTATCGACAGGGCCGGTCATCCGTCAATGATTAGTTAAACCATAAACTATATGTTAGCTTGCCCTATGGGGCATAAAATAATCTGGTCAGTAATGTCGACGAGAGCATCCATCGGTCCTGTAGTGACCGATATATATATATATATATCTGAGGCGCCTCTTTATCCATCAAGTAGTAAGAAACATCCGCATGAGTAAGCTGTCTGGGCTCCATACCATGACGTTACTCCTAGCTAGAAACTAACATATGTCCATTTCCCTGCAGTCCTCATCCCATTTTTGGTTCATACCGAGGTGTGAAGCTCGCGAAGTAACGCTATACACAAAGCTTTGTCTAAATAAGCTGTGCTTTTATCATCAACCACAAGGCTCTGCTTTTCAACAAAAGCCTTGATCCATGCATCTTAGTATGCCACATTGTCAGTCCATACCATACCGTTGATTTCTGCCAATATATAACCTCTAAGCTTGTACATCTCAAAGATGGGTGTTAAGAAAAAAAATAAATTCTCCGCCACCAAACAGATATATGTCTAGAAGAGATCAACGAGTACAACATAAGGGAATACAACGTCGGACGTACCATCCATTTACAAGTCCGTTCTGGGTCTGAACGAAACTAGAGGAACCTTATTCCTCGTCCCATATGTCCAACACAGGAGAGAGGCCCTCGTATATCCGTCGATCTCCAAGTACGTTTGGGCGATCACCACTTATTACCTTGTCTTCGGTGTACGGCCTAATCAAGACATTAGTAATCACCCAAATGGTGTGAAGAACTCCGGTCTTTAACCACCGTCTTCATCTTCGACTCTTGATCATCATATTAATTATTCAGAATGGGTTAAACCCGGTCTTTCCGAATAATTCGCATATTTTATAATCAAGTGCTTTTAAAACACATCATATGCCTCATTCCAATTCAGAATATTCTTTTAATAAAATATTCACATTATTAGGGAAAGGTTTCCATTAATTTTATCAAAGATAAATTCTTTTAAATTTATTCTTTAATATTCCTTTTGAATATCATTCCAAAAGATTTTTATTAACTAGTCGGGATTATCGAACCTTACCGAAGTAATCATTTATTTATAATTATCATCCCAATCCTAACCTATTCATCTCATAGAGCAAATCTAGTAGCACTCCATATCTAACAGTCACAGTGTTATCAGTAAAATTATTTACCATTTCACGTTTAAATCTAATTAAAGAATTTAACCATCGCCTGGAGTAAAACTGGAGGTACTCCATTCTCGATTATTTCAAGAATTCGATAAATTAAATTATCTCAATCCCATTTCAATCTAATTAGATATTTATTAAAACTCTAATTTGGTTTGAATATCAAAAATAATCATTACTTTTTTATTATTAAAACTTAGGAAATTAATCTTTATTTTTAACTGGGTTAAAGAACTAATGTCATTTAAAACACAGTTCACGATAAACCAAAATCATCTTCCATTAACAATGGAATCTTCATGAAAAACGGATTAGTATATGATCGATATAAATTTTCGTATCAGATTAATAATATAAATGGAATAACGACAAGGACTTTTTAAATTCCATATATAGTAACAGTCTTCATTCACAAAAGCTTATCTCTATTATTATTAAATCGAATTCCCTTTAATTCCAATATATTATATTTAATTGGAAAATTTTATTATGGAAATTTTTTCCATTTAAATCTTAATAAAAGATTTATAAATTCCAAATTATTTCTTCACTGTTAATTGGGTTAAAGAGAAAATGTTATTTAAAACATTATTCACGATAAACTAAAAATCCAATTTGACATTAAATACAAGGTTCTGAATAGAAATTATATCGGTTTATATTCAATACCAAATTCTGAAACCAACAAATATTGTATTGGGAATAATGATATATATATATATATATCTTCCAAATTCCTCACAATATTCGTATAATAATGGAATCTAATATCGAAATATTCTGAAGATAATTTTCATTCAAATACATTCCAATATATATAAATATATATTGGAAAATTAGAGTTATTTTAAATCCATTTTCAAATCCAATTTATTTATTTATATAAAAAAAATTATTATTCTAGTTAATAACTGGTTCATTAAACAGTTCATTTTGATAAAAATATATTTTTAACCTTTCAAAACTGGAATTTTTTATCAAAAATCTTTCCAAATCATTTATTATGATTTTACATAATTTCTCCATATTTTTAATAATTTTATTATCGCCCGTATCGTCGGTTTCCCATAACGGCCACCGAACTGCATCGATAACGACCTTTTCTAAAATTGATTTGGACATATATTCAAATATAACCATTAGATTTAAAATCTCTTACATTCATTGGAAAGTTTTTTTTGATACGAACCCAACATTTTCAGTTTTAGGAGAATCCGACGGCTCCCGTTACATCAATTTGAAGTTAATGGTCGAAATTAACGAACGGTCGCTGCGCAGCGCATTCTATTCAGGCCATTATATATATATATATGTATGTATGTATGTATGTATATAATATATATATCGTCGATTTCCTTTAAAGCGTATTTTATAAATCGTTTATAAATTCGTTTTAAAACGATTCCAACTTTATTTTCAATTTTAAATCAAAATTGAATATTCAATATTTTTTATCATATTAAAATGATAATATTTTCAAAGTATTATATTTTGAAATCACCTTTTTTCAACATTCATTATAAAATGAATAAAATCGATCGTTAAACCCATTCAGGTTGAAAATGGCATTGGCTACTTAACTCGGCTTCATATTTTTATATTTTTGCGTTCATTCAAAATTAAAAATCGAAATCATAATCTTATTCTTTATTGAACATTATTTTAATTGATATATATATATATAATTCGTTCGGCGATTCCAAAACCATTTATTTCGTTACATGTATAAAGAATATTTGTAATGAACAAAAATATTTTTTATTATTTGTGCATTGTATACGCTTCATATTCACATTAAAAAGACTATTTTGATGAACAAATATATATCTCATTACATGCACATTTTTATAGATTCCTATTCACATTAAAAAGGAATATTTTAATGAACAAATATATTTTTCATTACATGTACATTTCATAGATTCATATATAAACAATAAAAATGTAATTTTTATTGTTTAAAAATTCTATTCAATGCATGAATATTTTATTCACTTCATTAACATGTTAAAAATAATATTTTTATTTAACAAAAATGTATTTTAACATATGCTTCTTTTATTCTTTATACATACAATAAAAATGTGATTTTTATTGTTAAAACATTTCATTTTAAATATTATTTATTTTAAAAGATTCTTTGTAACAACCCGGAAAATCCGAACCAATTTAAAAAATTTATTTTGGCAATTTTAATGAATTTTGAATATTTAATGTAACACCCCGTAATTCCGTAACGCTAAGATTCACAAATCAAGGCAGAATTAAAAGTTAAAATCAAAATCAAGGGAAACGGGCTGCGTTATTGCGTTCATCTCGGAATTCTGCATGAAAACGAGTCCGAGTTTGCGTGAATCGGAGTCCGTATGAAGAAGATATGGCCTCCGGAAGTTTCAGCAAGGTTCAAATTTCAAAACAGACTCAGAAGCGGGCTGGGCGGGAAATTTCCCGCCCAGGACCCCAGGTCGACTGGGGAGTCGACTTGGGTGTTGACTCCCCCAGGTCGACTGGGGAGTCGACCTAGGTGTCGACCCCCCTAGGTCGACTGGGGAGTCGACCTGTATGTCGACCTCCCCTGCTTTTTCCAGCTTTCTGAACCTGGTTCATTTCTCTGTATCTAGACGCCATTCTGACCAGATTCGTTGACTTCTGCACTATATAAACAGCCCTAGTCTCCTTCTCTATTCACCATTCTTCTCTACCCTTATGCTGCAAAGATTCTTAGTAAACATGACTTCTTCTCCTCCACTTAAAATAAATAATAAATAGAATAATATATATATAATGAATCAAGACGAGGAGATGCTGCTCAAAGACTTTCAAGAAGAGATTAAAATCAAGATTAAAGCTTCAAGATAAGGATCATAGGCTAACGTCGCACGAATCATAGCAACGCCATCTTTCTTTTCTAATCTAAATTTCTGTAAGTCAGTTATTTTTAGATTTGAACGTTTTTCTCTGTTCGTGACTTGAAATTAAAGGAATAAAAGAATATGCCAAATCTCTCTCTCTCTCTATTCGAATCAGTGCCTATACTCTTGATCCTAATTAAGAACTGTTATGATTCGAGGACAAATAAGACCATGACTATGAAACTATGGACCTTAAAACCATATGCCTATGACTATGAACATTTGCCTATGACTATGAACATTGCCTATGACTATGGACATTGCCTATGAACGGTGCCTATGACTGTGACTGTGACTATGAGGATTATTTTCTTGACTAAGCCTATGCCTTTGATTAGGAAATATAATCTATTGCCTATGACATAACAAGGACATCTGTGATTAAACACCTGTGATTCATGACTAGGAAAGTGTTGCTTAAGTTTTGTGACTTTTAAACTGGGTCTAAATCCGATCATCTATTCGGTCTATTCTTGGTTATCTTTGGCTTTAGACCTTGGGAATTTACCTATTAAGTTAGGTCTACCCATGTTCTTGAACCTATGTCTCTATTCTGTCTATTCTTGGTTTTAGACCTTGGGAATTTACCTATTAAGTTAGGTCTACCCATGTTCTTGAACCGACGTCGTTATTCAACCCTTTTTATGCCAGTTAGTATGTCTATCTTTTGCATAGCATCTTTGGTTCATTCCCTATTTTCTACGAACCTAGCTTTATTTATAATCTAGACTGAATCATGATTATACGAACGGTGGGAATGCGGTTTGGGCAAAATATGAAATTTACTAAAAACGTAGTTTAACTTGGAAATTGGCATAAATTGGGAACATGTATTACGGCATGTTCATAGAAATGCATGTTGGATAAATTTGACATGAATTATAAGATGTGTAATTTTAATCTAATATTGACGTGTAAATCTAGCATTTACATGAATAGTGAACTAGAGTAATAAGTCTAAAATTAGAATGTTGAATCAGAATTGGATTAGCTAATTTGGCACGGTAAGTATATTGGCATAAAGGTGAAATTGGCCATAATTGGGAGTAATTGACAGGTTTAGCAAAATCATGGTTAGTGACACTTAATTTGGTATAGTCCACATACCAAAAAGCATAAATATGATTTAGAAGGGGAAATGGGCCATAAGAATGAATGTAGACAATTTACATTAAAAGAGTAATTAGGAAATAAGTAAATTAGAAATAATTTACTTATAGAATTTGGCCTGAATGAGGAAATATAAATTTAGACAAATTAAAGGTTTGTTAACGACATCTCTTTTAATGACACACCAGAAAGTTCTAGGGTGACAGAGAGGATAGTGTCTAGGCTTGGGTTTGGAAAATACAAGTTTCCTGCTCTCCCTGGCTATCCCTAACTGATCCGACGAATGGTATGGTTACTTTCAAAACTTGATTTGAAAATAAATTGAAACCCTTTGAACTTAGAAAACACGAATATGCCTAGCCCGAGGTTAGACTGAGTTGCGATGTAAACCTGCCCGGAACCAACCGGCACATCCAGTAGTCGCAACAATACCTGTCTAATGTGAGTGGTAGCGGCTTTAATTTATTTAGTTAAAGCTAGAACAAGAATGGTAGGGTTAAGTTAACTAAGACACTTAACCAGTTCAACATGATAAATAGACTGATGGGTGGGGTTAGGTTCAGACTGACACTTAACACAGTTAAGCTAGAATGGGAGGGTTAAGTCCATAAGAACACTTAGCCAACTTAACACGGTTAAGCTAGAATGGGAGGGCTAAGTCCATAGAGACACTTAATCAAACTCAACGTAGCAAAACGAGACTTGTAGGGGTTAAGTAAAGTTAATACACTTAGCCAAATTAATATGTTAACTAGACTAGAGGTTGGGGTTAAGTAAAATCTAATACACTTAGCCAATTCTGATATGTTAGCTGGGCTAGACCGTAGGGTTAAGTAAACCTGAACACTTAACCATCAGGTTGTGATAAAGGAATGAGGTTAAGTCTAAAACATGAAGGGATAATATTTAACCATTAATAACATGTTAGTTAAAACAGATGGGCAAGGTTAAGTTAAAAAGGAATACTTAACCAATACAGGATGAAGGGGTAGGGTTAAGTAATAAGAAATATTTAACCAATATAACTTGGTTTGTGGTAGGGTTAAGTCAACGTGAACTGCTGATGACACTTAACCAGTTTAACAGGATAAATGAAGAGGGTTAAGTTAGCTTGAATTGACTAATGACACTTAACCAATCCAAATTGACGGGAAAGAGAACTAAGTAGTAAACCTTAGTTAAAAGGAGCTAAGTAGTAAACCTTAGTTAAGAAAACAACGATTCTGGAAACTAAGTGGCAAACCTTAGTTGACAAAACTAAGTAGTAATTCTTAGTATAACACAAGGAGGAGTGAACGTCCGTCTGATTAAAAAGATGGCTCCAGCGAATTGGGTTACGAAGCCCGAGGCTTCGAGGGGACGTGAGGGTACTCTTGGTATCCCTCTGTGAGGCTGCAGATGATCCGCCTGGGCCCACAGAGGTTAAGATCTGCGTAGAAGAACCAGGGGTATGCCTTGGTTGCAATACATGGCAACCTAAAGACCAGGATGGACCGGCGTGATTCGGCGAGCAAACGGTAGCCCTGTGATAGCGACTCGTCGTCTACCATCCATCTTGAGTCAATCGAGATACGTGAAGCGGAAAGGCGGAGAACTCCAAAAGACCATATACTTGCTATCTAGTTATGGTTGCGGATGGCCATAGTATAGTGGGGCACCGGGAGCCTGTGTATAGTTCTTATTTTACAAGGTGTGTCTTTCATTAGTTGAGGGAGGGGTCAAGTGGGACCATAGCCACTGAAATAAAAACAGACCTTAGCATCTGCATCGGCAGATATCTGAAAGCTCCCGACCGAGTTCTGTATTCCTTGATTTGCCCTGTCACAGGACTCGGACCGCACATTACAGGACATGTGCATCTAGACAAGCGATAACGATTCGCGATACATGCGTGGGGAAGTATAGGAACATATACCACTCTAGGTAGTGTGTCCTAGACTTGGGGGCATCGTTCGACAGGTAGCGTAATCCCTAGTTGGACTAGGTGGCATAAACCCTGAACTCGAGAAGCGTTCAGCAGATAGCGTAAAACTCTAGTTAAATCTAGAAAGTACTTGGTAGAAAACCCTAGATTAAATCTAGGTAACAAATAAATAAATGGATACCTGAAGGCGATGGAAAATACAGGGATTGGGATCACGTTATCGTTACTAGTTGGAACACTAGTTAGGTGGTGCAGAGATATAGAAACCCATATAACAACGAAATAGCGAAGCGGCGAAAGTACTAGAGCATATCCAGTTTATCTTATCTTAGCATATCTTGTGACCCTATGGTCATGGTGTAATCTTGGATTCAGTTAATTCATGTCGTTTGTTTTTCCATGTTCACATGCTAGAAGTTACTGAACTTACTCAGGCTTTATGTCTGACTCAGTTTTTCTTTCGTCTTCTTTTCTTCCGTTCCCTCCCCCCAGGTAGTGGAGGAGGGAGTAGTATAGCTCAGGTTAAGTTGGACTGTCACTCTTTCCCAGCTTGAAGATTTGTCGAAGTTTTGCTGGGATTCTCTTTTCAGATGCTATGGCTGGTTCTTGCTACATTGGGAATATAAATGTATTTTTATGCTTCTTTATTTTGTAAGACAGATGACACTCTAATATTGTAAAGAAATCTTTGCACAAACTATTTTATCAATAAAGCAAAGTTTTATTTTCCGCTGTGTAATTTCTGTCTGTCTTGTAATTTTCTGCATCTTTTACCCTAAATGCTCCACAGAACTTAGTGCATTCCCTTTGTGAGTGACACTAACGGATGTGGGGTGTTACATTTAAAGTGAGTTATTTTGAATAATAACGACGAGAAATTTATTTTGAATAGAATTGGAACGTATATATTTATTTGAATCGTCATTAGAATATAAATATTTGTTTTAAATTTAAAAGGAATTGGAAATGGCGCGGTAGTTAGAAAATTCGATTTCAAATTTCAAATGAATGCACAGGATTCGAAATAAACCGGATTTTAGCAAAACCGAAAATATTAGAATCTATTTGGGAATATCTTTCCGAAAAATTGAAATTTCATAGCAGGGATAAAAAGTTATGCCAAGATAAAAATTCAGAATAGTCAATATGGAATTTTGGCCATTAAAAAAAATGAAAATTTTGCAAACGACATACGTTTTCGACGAAACCACTTTTGTTGGATCTGGGATTTCAAGTTATTGCTATATTCCAAAATTCACCATTTTTCGAATCAATATATGAGCGTGGCGAAGTAAAACGTGTTTTGATAGTTTTAGTCAATTTGGATCGACCAGAAAATAGACATTTTTCAAACGGTCTCCAAATTTGATAAAATTAGTTTTATTAGAACCATATCTTCAATAAAAAGCTAGAAAATATTTTTCGGGAATTTTTAGAGTTCGGATGTGGCCCCAGTAAATTGAAATGTGCATTCAAATTCGATATATTGATTTATATATTAATTTAAATGAAAACTGATCGAAACAGCTGAACTGGCTTACGATACAAATCCCATTGCGATCGGAATGTGAGTAATTAGCTAGGGGTGACAGTCGGTGAGATTGATTTGGAGTTCAAAATAAAAAAGCAACTTTTTGGGGATTTAAAAAGTAAACTAAATAAAAAGGATTGGTCAACCCTTTTACTTCTCTCCCTTCCTCCCCCCTTGATTAACAGATCGAGGAAAAAAACAAAAAGAAAAAAAGGGGTCGTTTCCCCAAAATCGCTTGAGCCCTCCCCCCTCGCGATTGCCTCCGCTCTCCCTCATGCCGCCGCTTAGTCGGAGCCCCCCTTGCCTCGCCACCAACCCCTCCTCTCTAGCGCCCCGTTCAAGGACCCAAGCCCCAAAACCCTAACCTAATCCAACCGCCGCGACTCCATTTCGCCCCACCTCCATCTACGAGCTTCTACGGCACCTCAGGTGACTACGCCGACCACCCATGACTCCGGCAAGCCATGCCCTACCCCAATCCATCTAGTAAGTTTTATTTTTAATTTTTATTAATTTAGGGAAAGTAAAAATAGGATTTTATATGAATAACCTTCATTTTGGGAAGTGGTTTTTATATGGTTGACATTGATACAAAAATTCGATTTTTTTATAGGTATTAGCGATATAGGAATGAGATTTTTATATAGAATTGGCGATAGAAAAATGTTATTTTTGTAAATACCGTGTCATTATAAAAGATGCGATTTTTATTCATGAAGAGCAACATAAAAATGTGATCTTTATATATATGTAATAGCAATATAAAAATCCGATTTTTATTTATATAATAACGATATAAAATATGATTTTTTATATTGAAAATGAACAAAGAAAAAAAAATCAGTTTTATTGAATAAAAAGATTTGATTTTTATTAAGTAAAAAGGTTTGATTTTTACTTGTTAAAAAGATTAGATTTTTTCCCTTAAAAGCTTTTATTTTTATTTAGATAAAGATTTGATTTTTATAAGGCGAAAATATAAATTTTACATAAGGAAAAATTTGATCTTTATATAACAATATGAAAATAGATTATTTTTATTCACAAAGATGTAATTTTTCATTATATAAAAATTTTGATTTTTATATATAAGTTAGCGAATTAAAGGTTAGATCTTTATAAATATAAAAGCGACATAATGATGTGATTTTTATATGAAAAATAGCAATATAAAATTTAGATTTTTATATATGAAGTAGCGGGCTAAAAATATGATTTTTATTATGAAGATAACGAAATAAAAATGTGATTTTTTTAACATATACCGCATGAAACAGATCTCATAGGAAGCACGATGGGTTGACAGGCTGTATAAGCGTTATATGATATACATTAGTCCCAATAATTAGCTGTATGTCGATCGATGGGTTGACAGGCTATATAAGCGTTATTTATTTATTTTAATGCTTATACGGTTGTAGAATGCACTCTGGATGTTGTTTGAATTCTTAGTGATTGTTTATCGTCATTGTTGTATACAGATGATGTTGTAATCTACAACTGGAATTATATGGTAATTGATTGAGTCTGATTCCAGTTCAGAATTAACGAATATTTTAAAATAATATTCAATGAATATAGAAATGTGAAGCCGTGTTAAGTGGTTAAATGCCATTTTAAAACGAACAAAAATTTGGTCGATTTTATTCATGTTATAATGAGTATCGAAAAGTGATTTTAAAATCTGATGTTTTGAAAATATTGAAATGATACAGAATATTCAATTTTGATTTTAATTGGAAACTGAATTGAAATCGATTTAAAATGAATTCAAAATGAACTGAAATTGAATTGAAATCAATTTAAAATGAATTCAAAACGAACTGAAGTTGAATTGAAATCGATTTAAAATGAATTCAAAACGAACTGAAATTGAATTGAAATCAGTTTAAAATGAATTCAAAACAAACTGAAATAGAATTGAAATCGATTTAAAATGAATTCAAAACAAATTGAGATTGAATTGAAATGGAAATTGAAATGAAATCAATTTGAAATGAATTTAAGATGAATTTATAATGGAAAATTCAAGTTTGATTTGGAATTGAAGAAGATGTTGAAACTAATTTGAAACCAAATTCAAAACAATTTATAAAATATGTTTTAAATGGAAATCAACAAAATATATATTATATATACAATATAATAGCCTTAATAGAACGCGTCGTGCTGCGTTAGTTCGCGAATTTCGACCATTGACTTCGAATGGACGTTACGAGAGATCCGACCGTCAGATTCTCCTAAAACCGGAACTACTGGGTTCGTATCGAAAAGATCTTTCTAATGAATATTAGAAATTAGAAATTTAACGGTAGGATGTGGAATTATGTCCAAATCAAATTTGGAAAAGGTCGTTGTACTGTAGTTCGATGGCCGTTTATGGAAATCAACTGTACGTGCCTTGACAAAATTATTAAAAACATCAATAATTTTTGTAAAACCATATTTGAAAAAAAAAAATTATTGAAATGAACTAGTTTTGAAATAGAATAATAAATCCAATATTTTTTAAATAAATAAATTGTGTATGAAATGGTTTTAAAAATAACTGGAATTTCCAAATATATGAATTGGGATGGATTTAAATCTAGATTATACTCAGAATATTTCGATATTGGATTTCGTGATTATACGGATATTGTAGGGGAATTTGGAAGATATATATATTGCTATTCCAATACAATATTTGTTGGTTTTAGAAGTTGTATTTTCTATTCAGAGCCTTGTATTTAATATCAAATTGGATTTGGGGTTTTTTGTGAATGGTATCTTTAATAATACCGTTATTGAACCGAAAGTAGTTAAGAAAACTAAAAACTGACTAGAGATTAGTTAGGTCTAATGGTTTTCTGGGTATTGATCTGATGTTGGTTTCGATCTTCGGGGTTAATACTTAGGGAATTGTTCTCTTACTAATTTACGGTTAGAGGTTGATTGGATTTTGGGTTTGTTGTGAACTGTGTTTTCAATGACATTCGTTCGTTAACCCGAATTACAGTGAAATGAGATTTGGAATTTATAAATCCTTTTATTAAGATTTAACGAAAATTTTCCAAAGTAAAGTTTTCCAATTTAATATATTTAATTGGAATTGAACTGAAATTGGTCTTTGGTTTATCGTGAACGGTGTTTTAAATAACACTGGTTCTTTAACCCGATTAACAATGGAGTTAAGAAAATCAGAAACTAACTGGAGATTAGTTAAGTTGAATGATTTCCTGGGTATTGGTCTGATGCTGGTTTCGGCCTTCGAGGTTAATACATAGGGACTTGTTCACTTGCTAATTTACGGTTAAAGGCTGATGAAATGAAATGCGATTTTGGGTTTATCGTGAACCGTGTTTTAAATGACATTGGTTCTTTAACCCAGTTAAAGACAGGATATGATTTTTGTTAAACAATCGTTAATATTGATTTTTGGGAAGATAAAACCAAGTGGAGTTTTAATGCATCTTTAATTAGATAGAAATGATATCCAAAGCAAGATTAAAGAATAAATTTAAAGAATTTATATTTGATAAAATTAACGGGAACCTTTCCCAAAGTATGTGAATATTTGAATAAAAGAATATTTAGAATTGGAATGAGGCATATGTTGTGGTTTATAGCACTTGTTTATTATATACGCGAGTTATTCGGAAAGGCCGGATTTATAATCATTCTGAATAACTGATTCGACGATATGTCGACGATGAAAACGATGGTTGAAGACTGGAGGTCTTCATATCGTTTGGATGATTACTGATGTCTTCATTGGGCTGTACACCCAAGCCGAGGTAATAAGTGGTGATCCTCCAAGCGTACTTGGAGATCGACGGATATGCAAGGACCTCTCCCCTGTATTGGACATGTGGGGGAGGAATAAGGTGCCTCCGATTTCATTCAGACCTAGAACGAACTTATAAATGGATTATGTGTCTGACATTGGATTTTATTCTGTGCTGATTGATTTCAATTAAATTATATCTGTCTAGAGGCGGAGAATTTATTCTCTTGCTTAACACCCTTCTCTGAGACGTACGAGCTCAGAGGTTATATATCGGTAGATATCAATCGCATGGCATGAATTGCCTGTGTGGCATGCTGAGATGCAGTGATCAAGGCTTTTGTTGAAAAGCAGAGTCTTATGGTTGACGATCAAAGCACGACTTTAATATAGTGTAGCTTTGTGTATAGCGTTGATTCGCGAGCCTCACACCTCGGTATGAGTTAAAAACGGGATAAGGACTGCTGGGAGAACACGACGTTTCTTTCTAGCTATGGGTGGTGTCAACGTTTTACTATCCCTGACATTGTTGATTATTATACCTTTGTGGATGTTGGAATGCGAGGCGCCTCGGATATATCGTTCTCTTCAGAGCCAATGGATAGGTCTGATAGGACTGAAAAACGTGTGTTCAGGAATTGCCAATCCTCAAACGAAACAGAGGACCGGCCCAGCCGATTCCAAGTGCTACCTAGAGTGTGTAGCCCTGGGGCATTTTCTAGAGTGTCTCGAAGCTGGTGAGGAGCTTGCCCCTTGTCTCGACTCATGACGGAAATCCAATTTCCAATACAGTATTCAATTTTGAATGCACTGATCCAAAATAATTTTTTTAAATTGGTTCAGATTTCAATACCCATATGTCCAATACAGCGGAAAAATAACACAATACACAACTGATGGAGATATACGGATACAAAGATTTCTGAATATCATTCCAGCTGTAAACCAGGATCCTATGAATATAAATCTGAAAAACCAAAACTATTAGCTGCCCGTGTGGAAAATAGGTGCAACCAGAGTTTAGGTTAAAACAATAAACTCCACGTCAGTCATGTGACTGGTCTGAGAACTAAAACAGTCATTTAAAACATTACTTTAAAAGAGAGAAATTCAAAGTACCACGTCGTATAACTCGGAACGGGTTTCCTCCCAAGAGTACCAGTGCATAGGATAAAAAACACAATGCTCTTTGGAAAAATGAAGCTATTATAAGACCCAGGTCCCATAACACAATGCAATGCAAGCCGGAGGATAGGGTTATCCCTTATAATAGCCAAATAATGCTTGATAGTTTAAAACAAATCATTTTGATACTATTATAGTGTAAAGTATATAAAACAACTTCAAATATAAATGTATCAATCATAGGCAGCACGGGTACCATCTATCATGTCGCCAATGCTAGACTCTACAATCAAAACCCAACTTATTCCTCCCCTACATGTCCAATACAGGGGCGAGGTCCTCGCAAATCCGTCGATCTCCAAGTACGTCTGGACGATCACCACTTATTACCTTATCTTGGGTGTTCGGCCCAGTCAAGACATCAGTAATAATCTGAACGATGTGAAGACCTCCGATCTTCGACCACCGTCTTCATCCTCGACATATCGTCGAATTAGTTATTCAGAATGGGATAAACTCGGTCTTTCCGAATAACTCGCGTATATAATAAACAAGTGCTATAAAAACACAACATACGCCTTATTTTAATTCTGAATATTCTTTTATTCAAATATTCACGTCATTAGGGATTTGTTCCCATTAATTTTATCAAAGATAAATTCTTTTAAATTTATTCCTTAATCTTCCTTTGGATATCATTTCAAACCATTCCATTCCATCAGCCTTTAACCGTAAATTAGCTAGTGAACAATTCCCTGAGTATTAACCCCGAGGGCCGAAACCAACATCAGATCAATACCTAGGAAACCATTCCACTTAACTAATATGTAGTTAGTTTCTGATTTTCTTAACTCTATTGGGTCCAAGAACAGTATTATTAAAGATACCGTTCAAGACAACCCAAAATCTCATTCCATTGTTAATCGGGTTAAAGAACAAGTGTTATTTAAAACACCATTCACGATAAACCCAAAGATCAATTTCAATTTAATTCCAATTAAATATTAATTAATTAGTATACTTCATTAAATCTAAATAAATAGATTTAATCTTTTCTCAACTGCGTTCAAGAATAGTGTCAATGAAGACACCATTCACGACAAACCCAAAATCCCATCAGTCTCTAACCGTAAATTAGTAAGAGAACAATTTCCTAAATATTAACCCCGAAGGCTGAAACCAACATCAGATCAATACCCAGGAAACCATTCAATTTAACTAATCTATAGTCAGTTCCTAATTTTCCTAACACCATTAGGTTTAAGAACAATATTATTAAAGATACCATTCACGACGAACCCAAAATCCAGTTCGATATTAAATACAAGGCTCTGAATAGAAAACATATCGGCTTATATTCAATATCAAATTCAGAAATCAATAAATATCATATTGGAATAACATGTATATATATATATATATCTTCCAAATTCCTCCACAATATCCGTATAATCACGAAATCCAATATCAAAATACTCCAAAGATAATTTCGATTCAAATCCATTCCAATTCATATATTGGAAATTCTGGTTATTTTTAAAACCAGTTCAAATCCAGTTTATTTATTTCTAAAAATAAATAAATTATTTTTCTAGTTCATAACTAGTTCATTTTGATAAAATACGTTTTTATCTTTTCAAATATAGGATTTTCCATCCTAATTCTTCCCAAATCATTTATTATGATTTTACACAAATTATTGATATTTTTAATAATTTTATCAACGCCCGTACAGTCGATTTCCATAAACGGCCATCGAACTGCACTTACAGCGACCTTTTCCAAATTTGATTTAGACATAATTACAGATCCAACCATTAGATTTATAATTTCTTGTATTCGTTAGAAAGCTATTTTTGATACGAACCCAACGGTTCCGATTTTAGGAGAATCCGACGGTCGGATCTCCCGTAACGTCCATTCGAAGTCAATGGTCGAAATTCGCGAACTGCCGCAGCATAGCGCGTTCTATTCAGGCCATTATATTATACATTTAACATATATAATATATATTTTGTCATTTACATTTAAAATGTACTTTATAAATCATTTTAAATTCAGTTTCAAAACAGTTTCAACTTCATCTTCAATTCCAAATCAAAATTGAATTTTCCATTATAAATTCGTCTTAAATTCATTTCAAATTGATTTCATTTCAATTTCAATTCATTTTGAACTCATTTTAAATCGATTTCAATTCAATTTCAATTTGTTTTGAATTCATGTTAAATAGATTTCAATTCAATTTCAATTCGTTTTGAATTCATTTTAAATCGATTTCAATTCAATATTAGTTCGTTTCGAATTCATTTTAAATCGATTTCAATTCAATTTCAGTTCGTTTTGAATTCATTGTAAGTCGATTTCAATTCAATTTCAATTCAATTACCAATTCAAATCAAAATTGAATATTCTATATCATTTCAATATTTTCAAAACATCAGATTTTGAAATCACTTTTCGATATTCATTATAACATGAATAAAATCGACCAAATTCCCGTTCGTTTTTAAAATGGCGTTTAACCACTTAACATGGCTTCACATTTCAATGTTCACTGAATATTATTTTAAAATATTGGTTAATTCTGAACTGGAATCAGATTCAATCAATTACCATATAATTTCAGTTAAAAGGATTTCAACATCACCTGTATACAACAATGACGATAAACTATCATTAAAAATTCAAACAACATCCAGAGCGCATTCTACAACCGTATAAGCATTAAAATAAATAAATAATGCTTATACAGTCTTTTAATCAATCGATTGACATATCACTAATTATTGGGATCAGTGTGTGTCAAATATTATCCCAATACCCGTATGGGGTTTTCAAACGACAAATACTGTTTATTATTTGTGTAGTTGGGCGATGTGTAAAATTTATCGTCCCAACCAATATCAAATACATTGGTGTACATAAACAAACCGTCCTGTTTGTAAATGAATATTTATCTCAACTTATGAATATTTTATTCAGTCCATATATACAATAAAAATTATATTTTTATTGTATATTTTTTTTTCAACTTGAATATTTTATTTACTTCATATACACAATAAAAATATGATTTTTATTATTCAAACTATTTATTCATATATAAATATTTTTAACACTTCATTCCACATCATAAAATTAATTTTCACAACACATCAATCAAACAAACAAGTCATCCGTGGTCTATGGACGACGGGTGTCGGGTGTTGCTAAGCACCGTCTGCATCCTAGTATATATTTCAACTAGAAAATAAAATAAAAGTGAGGAGTTCTCACCTTTGGGTTCCACTCCGCCATTCTCTATTTCCGAACGGTTCGGGTTTCATTTTGATTTTCGTCGATACCATCACAATATTTTCCCGTTGTTCAAAGTAAAAATCATATTTTTAATATGATGTTTTATATATAAAAATCATATTTTTACATCGCTACTTCATTATAAAAATTATATTCTTATTCTAATAAAGATTATATTTCTATAACTCTACCTAAATAAAAATCATATTTTTGTTATCTCTATAATATAAAAATAACATTTTTATTATCTCTATTATAGGAAAATCATATTTTTATTATCTTTACAATATAAAAATCATATTTTTATTATCTCTATAATATAAAAATCATAATTTTATTATCTCTATAATATAAAAATCATATTTTTATTATCTCTATAATATAAAATTCATATTTCTATTTCATATCTATATATGTAAAAATCGAATTCTCTTTATTGCGAATTTATATATGGAAAAACTCATCTTTATTCACATAAAGAGATCACACTTTTATTTCAAAGAAAACGTTATAAAAATTCATATTTTTATATAAAAAAATTAGCTTTATATATATATAAACCAGATTTTAATTCATACGAATAAATAAATATAAAAATAAAAACTTACGATGTCATTGGGGTCTCACTAATCGGAGGCGGCGGTAGTCGCTCAGGTGGCCGGAGTTAGGGTTTTTAGGTGGTTTGGGTGTGGGGCTGAAAAGGGGGATGTAGGGTTCGGATTTAATTAGAGGAGGAGAGAAGCGCGCGAGAGAGGGGGGTAGCGACAGCCAGGCACGGCGGCGCACTCTAAATCGGGGGGGGGGGGGGGGGTATTGGGGCTTCGACACTGCTGAAGGGGGTCTTGGCGTCAGCACCTGGGGTGGGGGGTCTTGGTGGAGGCAGCGCCGCCTTGGGGGGGGGGGGGTGGGATGGGGTGGCAGCGGCGGTTCCCCCCCATCGCTCCTTCCTTCTTCTTTTTTTTATTTTGATTTGTTCTGTGAAGAGAGAGAAGAGGGAAAGGGGCATATATTTTTAATTTATTATTTTCTTCTTTTTAAAAGTTGACTTTTCGTTCCACCACTAAATGAGACCCAACGACTTTTGTCCCTAGCTAATTACCCCTATTTCGAACACAATGGGATATGTCCTACAAGCTGATTTGACTGTTTTGATTAGTTTCCATTTAAATCAAACTTTAAATCTATATATTCTATTTTAAATGTACTTTTCAATTTACCAGGTCCACATATGGACTTTAAAAATTCCCGAAAAATATTTTCTAGATTCGTATTGATTATACGGTTCTAACAAATCTAATTTTATCAAATTTGGAGACCGCTTGAAAAATGGCCATTTTTTGGTCGATCCAAATTGACTAAAACTGTCAAAACACGTTTTCTTTTGCCATGCTCACATATTAATTCAGAAAATTATGATTTTTGGAGTCTAGCAATAATTTGACATCCCGGATCCAACAAAAGTGGTTTCGTCAAAAACGGAGATTGTTTGCAAAATGGCTATTTTTATGGGCTAAAACTCCATAGCGACTGTTCTGAATTTTCAACTGGGCATAACTTTTTATCCCCGCTATGATATTTCAATTTTTCGGATTCATTGGCATGCTCGGTAATAGGGTACAACATGATAGAGGGTTCTCGCCATGGGGTTTGGTGGCGAACAGTGGGTTCTTACCTCTACATGTCCATATTTAGGGTTGGCTGCAGTCGAGAGGCTGGCCGTAAAACAAGGCAGACTGGGGGATCAGGTGAGTGCCACGGTGGGTATTACCTGCTGCTTAGGGGGGTGAAGGGATGGTTGCAAAGCCTACAAGATTTCGTTGGCTGTTTCATTTCGGTATCAGTGCTTTTGTTTACAGAGCTTGAGAACAAGACACATTAGAACCAAATGAAAGAATTCATCAGAAATTGGATTAGTAATATCCAATAAGAATGACTCGTTAGAGATAGGATCAGTAGTATCCTAGAACAAGTGTGAAGAGTAGTGTTTTTAAAATAAAAATGAAAGCCAATATTATTTTGAAAATTTAAACCTTATTATACGTATTTGAATATTTTATTTGTATTGAATTTGGACAATCCAATATATAAAGATTTTACATATATGCCTTGCAAACATGTATTTGAAGTTTTAATATACTGGATAGATATAGAATCACACTCTAGTCACTCGGAGATGGTTCTGATGATCGCTATAGCATCATTAGCATTTATATTCAAGTTTTGAAAGTGGGATTTCTATATATTTCCAATTGACTGGTGTGAGAATCAAAACTAGATAGGGCTTATTGTTGTGATTTGGCATCAAAAATCTAATTTTTGGACTATGTACCAAGTTATGAATTTGAAAAACTAATCAACTAATTGATTGATAATTGTGTTGTGTGATTATTTATTTAAACCATTATGTGAAAGAAAGGTAAATTTGGGCGAAATGGTATCGAATATTGAACTGTATTGAAAATTGTTTAAAATTACATGCATATACATGTGTATCCATTGAACAGTTCATTGCAAAGAGGCTAGAGCAGAGGAATAAAATTGTTTGCCCGACAAATAGGTACATGTTTACTAATTTCTTGGGTTTTGGATGATTTTATGAGCCGATTGTCTAGCCGCTTGGCTGTTTCTTTTTCTTTTTGGATTGGAGAGGCATGCATGTCAATTTTTGGATTTTCCCAATGTTCCTGTACAGGGGAGGTTATGGAGAAATTTTTCAAAAATTTAGGGTGTTAGCCAAATTTTTGAAAAATTTGAAAAGTTCTTAGAAACTGAAAAGTTGAAGAACTTAAGCCATAATGAAAATAATGAAAGTTGAGTTGGTTAGTTAAACAACTTTCAGCTCCAATCCATTTCGAGGACGAAAAGATTTTAAGTGGGGGAGATTGTAACAACCAGGAAAATCCGAACCAATTTAAAATTTTTATTTTGGCAATTTTAAGGAATTTTGAATATTTAAAGTGAGCTATTTTGAATAATAACGACGAGAAATTTATTTTGAATAGAATTGGAACGTATATATTTATTTGAATCGTTATTAGAATATAAATATTTATTTGAAATATAAAAGGAATTGGAAACGACATGGTAGTTCAAAAATTCGATTTCAAATTTCAAATGAATGCACAGGATTTGAAATAAATCAGATTTTAGCGAAACCAAAAATATTAGAATCTATTTGAGAATATCTTTCAAAAGAATCGGAAAAATTAAAATTTCATAGCGGGGATAAAAAGTTATGCCCAGATGAAAATTCAGAATAGTCGCTATGGAGTTTTGGCCCTTAAAAAAAATGGAAATTTTGCAAATGACATCGGTTTTCGATGAAACCACTTTTGTTGGATCCGGGATGTCAAGTTATTGCTAGATTCCAAAATTCATAATTTTTTGAATCAATATGTGAGCGGTGAGAAGTAAAACGTGTTTTGACTGTATTAGTCGATTTGGATCGACCAGAAAATAGCTATTTTTCAAACAGTCTCCAAATTTGATGAAATTAGTTTTGTTAGAACCATATCGTCAATACAAAGCTAGAAAATATTTTTTCGAATTTTTAGAGATCGTATGTGACCCCGGAAAGTTGAAATATGTGTTCAAATTCAATATATTGATTTATATTTTAATTTAAATGAAAACCGATTGAAACAGATGAACTGGCTTACGATACATATCCCATTGCGTTCAAAATGTGGGTAATTAGCTAGGGGCGACAATCGGTGAGTTTGATTTGGAGTTCAAAATAAAAAGCAACTTTTTGGGGATTTAAAAATTAAATTAAATAAAAAGGATTGGTCAACCCTTTTACTTCTCTCCCTTCCTCCCCCGTTGATTCACAGATCGAGGAAAACAAAAAAAACTAAAAGAAAAAAAGGTCGTTTCCCTAAATCGCTCGAGCCTGCCCCCCTCGCGATCGCCTCCGCCAACCCTCGCGCCGCCACTCAGTCGGAGCCCCTCCTTGCCTTGCCGCCAACCCCCTCCTCTCCAGTGCCCCGTTAAAGGACCCAAGCCCCAAAACCCTAACCTAATCCAACTGCCGCCACTCCATTTCGCCTCGCCGCCACCTGCGAGCTTCTCCGACACCTCAGGTGACTGCGCCGACCACCCATGACTCCGGCGAGCCATCTCCTACCCCAATCCCTTTAGTAAGTTTTATTTTTAATTTTTATTTATTTAGGGAAAGTAAAAATAGGATTTTTATATAAATAACCTTCATTTTGAGAAGTGATTTTTATATGGTCGACATTGATATAGAAATTCGATTTTTTATAGGTATTAGCGATATAGGAATGAGATTTTTATATAGAATTGGCGATAGAAAAATGTTATTTTTGTACATATCGTGTCAATATAAAAGATGTGATTTTTATTCATGAAGAGCAACATAAAAATGTGATCTTTATATATATAATAGCAATATAAAAATCCGATTTTTATTTATATAATAACGATACAAAATATGATTTTTTTATATTGAAAGTGAACAAAGGAAAAAAAAGATTACAGTTTTATTGAATAAAAAAGATTTGATTTTTATTAAATAAAAAGGTTTGAATTTTAATTGGTTAAAAAGAATAGATTTTTTTCTCTTAAAAGCTTTGATTTTTATTTAGATAAAGATTTGACATTTGTAAGACGAAAATATAAATTTTATATAGGGAAAAATTTCATCTTTATATAACAATGTGAAAATAGATTATTTTTAATCATAAAGATGTAATTTTTCATTATATAAAAAAATTTGATTTTTACATAAAGTTAGCAAATTAAAGGTTAGATCTTTATAAATATAAAAGCAGCATAATGATGTGATTTTTATATGAAAAATAGCAATATAAAAATTAATTTTTTATATATGAAGTAGCGGGCTAAAAATATGACTTTTATTATGAAGATAACGAAATAAAAGTGTGATTTTTTTTAACATATACCGCGTGAAACAGATCTCGTAGGAAGCACGGCGAAGATTTCCTACATTTGAAGAGTCGCGATGTTTGGTTTAACTTCTAGGTGAGAACTTCTCACTTTTATTTTATTTTCTTGTTAAAATATATACTAGGATGCAGACGGTGCTTAGCAGCACACGACACCCGTCGTCCACAGACCTTGGATGACTTGTTTGTTTGTTTGAATGTGTTGTGAAAATTGATTGTGTGTTGTGGAATGAAAATAAATATTTTATAGTTATAAATATTTTATAGTTAAAAATATAATTTCTAATGTGTATACGAATAAAATAAATATTTATAAACAAATCAGACGATTTTTTATGTACACACCTTTGACTGATATTGATTGGGACGATAAATTTTACACATCGCCCAACTACACAAATAAAATTCGTTATTTGTTGATTGAAACCCCACATGGGTATTGGGGTGATATATGACATACAATAGTCCCAATAATTAGGTGTATGTCGATCGATGGGTTGACAGGCTGTATAAGCGTTATTTATTTATTTTAATGCTTATACGGTTGCAGAATGCACTCTGGATGTTCTTTGAATTTTTAATGATTGTTTATCGTCATTGTTATATACAGGTGATGTTGTAATCCACATAACTGGAATTATATGGTAATTGATTGAGTCTGATTCCAGTTCAGAATTAACGAATATTTTAAAATAATATTCAGTGAATATTGAAATGTGCAGTCGTGTTAAGTGGTTAAACGCCATTTTAAAACGAATGGGAATTTGGTCGATTTTATTCATGTTATAATGAATATCGAAAAGTGATTTTAAAATCTGATGTTTTGAAAATATTGAAATGATATAGAATATTCAATTTTTATTTGAATTGGAAATTGAATTGAAATCGACTTAAAATTTATTCAAAACGAATTGAAATTGAATTGAAATCGATTTAAAATGAATTCAAAACGAACTGAAATTGAACTGAAATTGATTTAAAATGAAATCAAAATGAACTGAAATTGAATTGAAATTGATTTAAAATGAATTCTAAATGAACTGAAATTGAATTAAGATCGATTTAAAATGAATTCAAAATGAAGTGAAATTGAATTGAAATTGAAATGAAATCAATTTGAAACGAATTTAAGATGAATTTATAATGGAAAATTCAAGTTTGATTTGGAATTGAAGATGAAGTTGAAACTGTTTTGAAATTTAATTCCAAACGATTTATAAAATATGTTTTAAATGGAAATCGATGAAATATATATTATATTATATATATATATATATAATATAATGGCCTGAATAGAACGCGCCGCGCTGCGGCAGTTCGCGAATTTCGACCATTGACTTCGAATGGATGTTACAGGAGATCCGACCGTCGTATTCTCCTAAAACTAGAACCGCTGGGTTCGTATCGAAAAGAGCATTCTAACGAATATTAGAAATCAGAAATCTAATGGTTGGATTTGGAATTATGTCCAAATCAAATTTCGAAAAGGTCAATGTAAGTGCAGTTCAACGGACGTTTATAGAAATTGACTGTACGGGCCTTGATAAAATTATTAAAATAATAATAATTTGTGTAAAATCATATTAAATGATTTGGAAAGAATTGGGATGAAAAATTCCATATTTGAAAAGATAATAATATATTTTTATCGAAATGAACTAGTTTTGAAATAGAATAATAAATCCAATATTTTTAAAATAAATAAATTGGGTACAAAATGGTTTTAAAAATAACCGAAATTTCCAATATATGAAATGGGATGGATTTTAGTCGAAATTATACTCGGAATATTTCGATACTTGAATTTCATGATTATACGGACATTATGGGGGAATTTGGAAGATACGCTATTCCAACACAATATTTGTTTGTTTTAGAATTTGATATTGAATATAAGCCGATATATTTTCAATTCAGAGCCTTGTAATTAATATCAAATTGGATTTTGGGTTTGTCGTGAATGGTATCTTTAATAAAACTGTTCTTAAACCGAATGTAGTTAAGAAAATTAGAAACTGACTGGAGATTAGTTAGGTTGAATGGTTTCCTGGGTATTGATTTGATGTTGGTGTCAGCCTTCGGGGTTAATACTTAGGGAATTGTTCTCTTAAAAAAATTACGGTTAGAGGTTGATTGGATTTCGGGTTTGTTGTGAACTGTGTTTTCAACGACATTCGTTCTTTAACCTGAATTACAGTGAAATGAGATTTGGAATTTATAAATCCTTTTATTAAGGTTTAACGGAAATTTTCCAAAGTAAAGTTTTCCAATTTAATATAAAATTGAATTGAGATTGGTCTTTGGGTTTATCCTGAACGGTGTTTTAAATAACACTGGTACTTTAACCCGATTAACAATGGAGTTAAGAAAATCAGAAACTAACTGGAGATTAGTTAAGTTGAATGATTTCCTGGGTATTGGTCTAATGTTGGTTTCGACTTTCGAGGTTAATACTTAGGGAATTTTTCACTTGCTAATTTACGGTTAAAGGCTGATGAAATGGAATGTGATTTTGGGTTTATCATGAACCGTGTTTTAAATGACATTGGTTCTTTAACCTAGTTAAAGACAGGATATGATTTCCCAAGTTAAACAATAGTTAATATTGATTTTTGGGAAGATTAAAACCAAGTGGAGTTTTAATGCATCTTGTATTGACCTGCATTTTCAGCGGTATAATAATATTTAATTATTTAAAAGGTGAATAAGAGGATTTAATGGTCATTAAACTAAATAACTTTGAATATTTAATTATAATAATAATTAAATAATATATTTAATTCTGGAATAATCAGAATTGGCTGAAATGGCGATATGGTGTGAATTAGGCAATTCAAAATATATAATTTAGTTTAGAATTGAATTACTATAACGAATATATTATTTGAATGACAGTTTGAACGTATAATTATATTATAATTAAAATCGAGCTTGAAATGGCGCTGCAGTTCGTAAATTGGCGATTCGAATTTCAACTAAATGTACAGGGTTCGTTTTAAATCGGATTTCTGTGAAACAAGAAACGTGTGGAGATGTTGGAGTATATTTTTTTTAGTGGAAGAGAAAAATCGGGATTTCATTGTGTAGATTTTGAGATATGTCCAAACCAAATTTTAAAATAGTCGCTATAGAATCGTTTATCGACTGTAACGGTTTATTCGATATAACTAGAGATCGGGTTTGAATTTAGACAAGGTTCTTTTGGGACATAACGATAATTTAATTTTTAGATTATTTCTGTAATTTCTAATTAATTAAATTTTGCGACTTTTTATTTGGAGTATTTTGTACCCTTAATCAGCGATTTTGGGGTTTCACAAAATGAGTTAACCTACCGGTATTATTATATTTTTGGGATCATGTCACCAAGCTCGACACAACGGTATCTCTATGTCAGTCTGTAAGTGGAAGGAATTTTATGAAACGAGGTACATTAAGTTTTATAATATAAAACTTAGGAGCAAATAAAAAGGGTGACCAAGCCAATACTTAAACTTAGCAACACCACTCCCATTCACCGATCGGAGATAAGGCCACGCCTCATCATTTTCAGCCACTCCTTCCTTACAGCAAAACAAGAAATCGTAGAAACCCTTCCTCCACTAATTCAAACAAAATATCTAAAAACTGAATTTCCTATAAATAACCCCTTAAAACTCTAACCAAAATCCTATTTTCCCATAGTCGAAAGGAAATCATGCCGCCACCAGATAGGCTCCTCAAAACAAATCGCAACATTCAAAAAAATCCAAAAAAAATCCTAGAAAATCTATGAACCGAACTTCTGGGACCTCCCTCCTCAATTCGATTTCGGTCTTGTTGTAGGGGAGGGAGCGTGTGAAGTTGAAGAGCATGGACAGGTGGTTGAATGGAAGGCATGGGGTTCTGCCGTATTTATGTAAATAGGAGAGGAAGGTTTTCTTATATACGTCTTTTTGAGGGGTTCTGCCGTATGTACCAGTGGAGGTTAGCATGACAAACATACATGCGTTGAGCAGTATTATCGGTGGAGAAAGAACACTATACATTGTGTATGCACGTGGAGTTCAGCGTGGTGTGTGTCTTTACGTGAGTGGGTTTCAAGAAGGTTGCATGAGTTCAGCGTGGTGTGTGTGTCTTTACGTGTGAGGCTGACGCATGCATATAAGAATAAACCAAAAGGTTTTGGGTTTTAAATGAATGAACGGCGGGGGATGTGTGAGTGATGTGCTGTAGAAGAGGGACTGGATCGTGAATGAAAACTGGAAGAAGGAAATACTGGAACTCGTGGTTGTTGAGTAGGATGGGGCGGATGTACCTGTGTTGATAATAAAGTGACTAAAGAGTGATTTAGTTAAAAGGGTGATGGGAAAGCATAGTTCGTTGCTGAGTTAAGGACGTGAAGAATGGATTTGATAATGGCAGAGGAGAAAGGTGGTAACCGTTTACTGTCAATATTGGGAGGTGAGGACGTGTTCAACAGGGTGGGTTCAGGGAAATTGCGTGAAACAGTGGGGAGGAGAGTGCTGTTAAAACAGTGGAAGTATATGGTGTTCAAAGTAACAGGAGAGGTTCGGTTTTCAAGGGGAATGTGAACGGTGACTTTATTTTGCAAAACAATGGTGAATGGATCAGAGGAGATGACCGACAGTATGTGTTTGGGAATACTGGAACCTGCGTTGAACTGATGAAAAGGAAGAAGAAGAGTACGGGTTCGGGTATGGGTTTGTAAGATAATGAAGATGGGCCGAAATCAACGAAAACAAGATCCGAAAAGATCGTATGGACGAGGGCAACGTCATGGAACTGACTGGGAGTGGATTAGAGCTCGTTTGAATTTATGGCGAAATGAATTGTTTGATTCAAATCAAACAAACAGTTTGTCGTTCTTTAACGATGAACTGCCAATGTGAGTAAATCTCACTAACTCTGAACAGTTTATAATTTCATGTTGTATTTTTAGAACTGTTAAATATTGGCTAATTGACTGTGTGTTGACTGTTTGATTGAACTATTATCCAGTTAGTTAAATTTTTATATTGATTCTTTTTAACAGAACATATCATATGGAACTGAAAGTGATGTTGATTTTTTTGTGTAACATTTGTGGATGCAGGGAAACAGGTTGGAGGAATTCGACTGGATTCCTCAACAGTTATTTTATTGTTTTTCACATATTTTGATATATGATGTGAATTATAACTTGTTGTTGATTGTGTGTGTATGGACGATATTGGACATCATAATTTGATATGTTAAACACCATAACATACCGGGATTTGGAGAAAAGGGGAATTTGTCAAAGTGAATACTAAAAAGAGAATATTTATAAAATCAGAGGATTTTATAAAAGAGAATATTTATAAATAGAATATTTATAAATAGGAATATTTATAAATGGAATATTTATAAATAGGAAATACGTTTAAGTGGGAATTATAAATGAAGGAAATCTTTATAAATAGAATATTGATAAAGCGAATTATTTATTTAGTAAATAAATAAGATAAGATAATGGATTATTTATTTGTAAAATAAATAGGATGAGATAAGGAGATATGTATTTGTATAAATAAATAGAATTAAAAGGATATATTTATTTGTTAAATAAATAGAGTTAAAAGGGAGTTATTCGAATATAGTTTAATCAAATAGAGTTAAAAGAGTTAAATCAGTTAGAGTAAATCAATCAGAATTAATCGATTATTAGTTATTCGAATTTGAGTTAATCAAATAGAGTTAAACAAGATTAGAAACTGACCAGAGATTAGTTAAGTTGAATAGTTTTCTGAGTATCGATCTAATGTTGGTTTCGGCCTTTGGGGTTTATACTTAGAGAATTGTTCTCTTATTAGTTTACAGTTAGAGTCTGATAGTTGTGGAATGGTAGTGATTGATGATTGATCGATATAATTTGCTTCTGGAAATGATATCGTTGTTTGCACACGTATTTTCCTTCGATAGTTAAATCACAGACTATCAAAGTTTTGACCAATTTATGTTGTTAATATAGAGAGACCGGTTGGATTATTATCCGAAGAACCACTCTGTATTGGCATAAGCGTTGCGAATCATATATGCCAAAGATAATTGAAGACGGAGTAAAGTGCAAGGGCTATTGTATAAGTCTTAGATAACAGTGCCAAAGATGGATGTAATGAATAGTGCCTTTGGTTCATCTTGTTCCTGGATGACTTGTATGGATGAATGTCTGACAGAGTATTTCCAGAAAGGTCATGTACATTGATTTCTTCAACCGTACCAAGAGTGGAAGCGGAGAAGGAAACTTCTTTAGCTAACACGTAATGTACTGTTGTAGACGTCAATTAGTGATTTTCGATGGATCTGACAATGTGGCATTCGAAGTGAATCTGATGTGATGATGAAGCGTAACCTCAAGCCTCATCAACCGGTAAATGAAAGAAATCGGGCAGGCAGCATGGCTATGTAGGTCGCACCTATTAGGGTGTATAATCACCTGATCTAGAGTTTCATTTACTTCAAAAAAAACTATTGTTGATGCTGTCCCATTCGGGAAACGGTTGCTGATCCCAACTGTCGGTGATATACATTCGATACACTCAAGCGAAATGAGTGGTCGGTCATGTGTGGCCAGGTTGCAAGATGTTCTTATTGAACCCAGTGTATTCCTTTCTAGAGGTACACTAGCGAAAGGTGGTTCCATACCTTGTCATAGTTGGAAATTCATTACCCAATACGTGCTTACGGTTTTGATTGTATACTATACATGTAGAACGTGAGATGAAATCGTTTCTGCTAGATGATTATTATATTGTGGTTGATTGTGAAAACCCGTATTTTGATAACGTGTTTTAACTATAAATTGTAATGACCCGAAAATCCGGTCCAATTTGAGCTGACCAAAAACACAAGTCCAACCCCAAATAAACTGAAAATCAAGAAATTAATAGAAAGAAAATAGAGGGTGAGGAAAGATAAGATAGAAACTTAGAATAGAAGAAGAAGAACAACAGTTTAAACAAGAACATCTTGCAATCTGGCCGCCACCTAACAAAAAGCGAGAACACCCTATCATGCGACACATGCCCCAAGCACGCCACTTGGACTGGTATGAGTAACACAGTTTAAACAGTTTGAACAAGTAAACGATATCTCATAAGACCACGCCGTATAAAGAAACGGGTTTTTCCCTTATGAGAATCCAAATTATATTTATATCAAAAACCCTTTGATATTATACTAATGTCTATCAACCAAAATATAATAATCATCTAGCAGAAACGCTTTCATCTCACGTTCTACATATATAGTATACAATCAAAACCGCAAGCACGTATTGAGTAATGGATTTCCAACTATGACAAGGTATGGAACCACCTTTCGCTAGTGTACCTCTAGAAAGGAATACACTGGGTTCAAAGAGAACATCTTGCAACCCGGCCACACATGACCGACCACTCATTTCGCTTGAGCGTATCGAATGTATATCACCAACGGTTGGGGTCGGCAACCGTTTCTCGAATGGGACAGCATCAACAATAGATTTTTAGAAGTAAATGAAACTCTAGATCAGGTGATTACACACCCTACTTCGGTGCGACCGACTTAGCCATGCTGCCTACCCGATTTCTGTCATTTACTGGATGTGAGGCTAGAAGCTACGCTTTATCATCACACCAGATTCACTTTGAATGCCACATCATCAAATCCATCAAATCACCGATTTGACGTCCTCAACCATACATTATTTGTTAGCTAAATGAAGTTTCCTTCTCCGCTTCTACTCTTGGTACGGTTGGAGAAATCAATATACGTGATCGTTTGGAAATACCTTGTCAGACATCCGTCCATACAAGTCATCCAGGAACAGGATGAACCGAAGGCACTATTCAATACATCCATCTTAGACACTGTTATCTAAGACTTATACAATAGCCCTTGCACTTTACTCCGTCTTCAATTATCTTTGGCATATATGATTCGCAACACTTATGCCAATACAGAGTGGTTCTATGAATAATAATCCAATCGGTCTCCCCATATTAACAACGTTAAAATGGTCAAAACTTCGATAGTCTGTGATTTAACTATCAAAGAAAAACAGGTGTGCAAACAACGATATTATTTCCAGATGGAAATTATATCGATCAAACATCATTTAACATTTATCTCCTTAGTTCATTTTTCATCTCCTGTTTCCCTATATTCGACATTTCTTATTTTCTAAATTCAGAAAATATAAGTTATTACCATTGGAAAACATTTCCATTTCTTGTTTTCTATATCAAAAAACATTTCTGGTTCTTGTTTGCAAAACATTTCCAAAACTCCTACGTTTGGATTAAGCAGGTGTTTAGATAAAAACATCGCTATGCCAACTCAACCATTTCCTTTAATTACTAAATTCACTTTTACCATCCTTTATGTAAAAACCCGCAACTTCCCCGTAAAGGAAAGCGTCGGATAGTTCGAGAACAAGCCACAACAAAACGCATACAGAAGAACATTTTATTGTATATTACAACAATGCATCAGATTACAAGAATATACAGAGTATAAACGAATATTACACAGAAATATCAGAGATTTAAATTACATTTAAATACATAGCAGCGGAAAATAATACAATACACAACTAGAAGGAGATATACGGATACAAAGCTTTCCGGATATCATTCCAGCTGTAAACCAGGATCCTATGAATATAAATCTGCAAAACCAAAACTACTAGCTGCCCGTGTCAAAATAGGGGCACCCAGAGTTTAGGTTAAAACAATAAACTCCAGGTCAGTCATGTGACTGGTGTGAGAACTAAAACTGTTATTAATCTTTATTTTAAATCATTAGGTAAATCAAGGGACCATGCCGTATAACACAGAACGGGTTTCCTCCCAAGAATACCAGTGCATAAAACAAACAGCGCAATGCTAAATAAAGAAAAAAATGAAGCTGTTATAAGACCCAGGTCCCATCACACAATGCAACGCAGCCGAGGATAGGGTTTTCCCTTATAACAGCCAAAGAATGCTTGATACGGTTAAAACAAATCGTTTGATACTATTATAAGTGCATAGTGTATAAAACAACTTCAAATCATAAGTATCAATCATAGGCGGCATGAGCGCCCCATCCCACTATGTCGCCATACTAGGCTCTACAAATAAAACCGCAAATGTCACGTATTTGGAAATTGGATTTCCGTCTATGAACCGAGGCAAAAGATAGTCCTCTACCGATTCGTGACTCTCTAGCCCGAGCCACAGGATCAGAGCTCGAGTGACCCTAGGAGCGACAGGGCCGGTCCACCGATGTGGATTAAAATGCCTGAACACTACGTTTCCCCGCCCTTTGGGGCGTAAATGAGCCAACCAAATGACTCTATCGGTTCGAGAACGACCGATCAATCCGAGGCGCCTCGCAACAGCAACAACCACATAAGTCAAACTCGTCAGGGCGTGTAAAACCACTGATGCCACTTCTAACTAGAAAGAAACGCATGCCCTCCCTGAGGTCCGTCTCCCGTTTTTGGTTCATACCGGGTGTGAAACTCGCGAAGTAAACGTTACACAAAGCTACGCCACAAAGGCCGTGCTTTGATCATCACCACAAGACTTTGCTTTTCAACAGAAGCCTCGATCAATTGCCACTTAGGCATGCCATACAGGAAATTCACTCCATGCGTTTGATATCCATCAATATATAACCCCTGAGCTCGTACGTCTCAGAGAAGGGCGTTAAGCAAGAGAATAAATTCTCCGCCGCCAAACAGATATATATTTAATAGAGATCAATCACACGGACTAAAATCCAATGTCAGACACACAGTCCATTTACAAGCCCGTTCTGGGTCTGAACGAAACCGGAGGCACCTAGTACCCCGCATATCCATCGATCTCCAAGTACGTCTGGACGATCACTAACTGTTTCCATCTTCTTGGGTGTACAGCCCAATCAAGATCATCAGTAATCACCCAAACGACGTGAAGACCTCCGGTCTTCGACCATCGTCTTCATCTTCGACTTATCGTCGTATCAATTATTCAGACTGGGATAAACCCGGTCTTTCCGAATAACTCGCGTATATTTTAAATAAGTGTTACACAAACACAACATACGCCTCATTCCAATTCATCAGTCACTAACCGTAAATTAATCAAGAGAATAATTCCCCAAATATTAACCCCGAAGGCCGAAACCAACATCAGATCAATATCCAGAAAACCATTCTGCTTGGCTAACCGACAGTTAGTTTCTAAATTTCACATTCATAGGGAAAGGTTCCCATTAATTTTATCCAAGATAAATTCCTTGAATTTATTCTCTAATCTTCTTTTGAATTTCGATTCAACTAGTCGGGATTAACGAACCTTACCGAAGTAATCATTTGTTTTAATTTCCCAATCCCAACCTATTCATCCCATGAAGTAAAACTGGTTATACTTCATATCTAACACCATGGTGTTATCGGTAAATTCAATTACCATTTCACGTTCAAATCTAATTAAAGATTTAACTATCGCCTGGAGCAAAACTGGTGCTACTCCATTCTCGATCATTTCAATCTAATTAAAGATTCATAAAAACTCCACTTAGTTTTAATCTTTAACTGGGTTAAAGAATCAGTGTCATTTAAAACACAGTTCACGATAAACCCAAAATCACATTCATTAATTATCGGGTTAAAGAACGAGTGTTATTTTAAAACACTGTCCACGATAAACCCAAAAATCAATATCAATTCAATTCCAATTAAATATTACTTAATTGGTACACTTCATTAAATCTAAATAAAAAGATTTAATCTTTTCTCAACTGGGTTCAAGAACAGTGTTAATGAAGACACTATTCACGACAAACCCAAATCACATTTGATATTAAATACAAGGCTCTGAATAGAAAATATATCGGCTTATATTCAATATCAAATTCTACGACAAACATATATCATATGGGAAATAACGATATATATATCTATATCTTTCAAATTTCCATAAGAACATCGGTATAATCACGAAATCCAACATCGAAATATTCCGAAGACAATTTCGATTCAAATCCATTCCAATGCAATCATTGGAAATTCTGGTTATTTTTAAAACCCTTTTTAAATTCAATTTATTTATTTAAAAATAAATAGAATCTTAACTCTAGTTCAAAACTAGTTCATTTCGATAAAAATCTATTTTCATCTTTTCAAATATGGAGTTTTTCATCCCAAATCTTCACAAATCATTTCTTATGATTTTACACAAATTATTGCTATTTTTAATAATTTTATCAAGGCCCGTACAATCGATTTCCATCAACGGCCATCGAACTGCACTTATAGCGACCTTTTTCAAATTTGATTTGGACATAATTCCAAATCCAACCGATTCCAACGCAACTGACGGTTCTCGATTTCGACTCCGTATGAGCTAGATATTGCATAAACAAGTTAATACATTTAATTTAAAATAAAAACATTAATTTAAAACCCATTGGGCCTCAGCCCCTTAAAATACTCGGCCTACTTACCAAACATACCAGAACCGAACTTGAGCATCTTCTTCCCCAATTCCTTATGCCATGACCTCTCCAGTATTTCACCCAAACAACCGATCTTCTAAAAATCCAAGAACCATACATACTTCTTTTAAAATCAAACAAACACCACTAAAATTCCCTACTTTGATTTCTCTACCACCTCCCACCATCATTTTCCTGTTCGGTCTTGACCTGTTGCTTCCGACGTTCTACAGTCCTGGCCATCGAGTGACTGTTGCATCACTTTTTTTATCGCCAAAACACCCCAATCAACCCCAAACGAACCTCTTCAATCTCCTAACCACCATTTCAAACCCCAAATCACCCATTAATACCACAAAATCGCAAAAACCCGAAACCTAAATCTACTGCGAGCACTGAAAACCATATCGAGTTCCATAAAATTCTGATCGAGTTCAATAAAACGGACATCAAATCGAAGCTTGAGTGATGAGGATACATATATATAAGTATTGTAATTTGTAGTATTTCTTTGAATTCTTCTGAATTTTTTGAAGATGAAGACCATTTTCTGTAGAAAGAAAAACAAACCGACGGCTTGCCATTTGACCAAAGGAATTGTGTAATTAGGTTTAGAAAATTTTAAGGCCTATTTATAGGTAAAAAAATATCTAGATATTTTATAAAAGGAATATTCCCTGTATATTCTCATATATATATATATATATATATATATATTCATTTTGCTTTTCTAAAAATTCTCATGACTGCATACGATACCCAAAAATCACGAAACTAGACACGCACCTAGAGTTCGACATTACGGTCCCAACGAAACTGGTTTCGTCGAATTCCGACTCCGCATGCTCACACAGTGTATTTTTAAAGGTCAAAATACTGACTGTTTTTCACTCTAAAAATCCGTACGACCACTTAGTGACTCTAAAAATCACGAAATTGGAAATCGAACAACTATTTGACATTGCGGATCCAACAAAATTAGTTTCGTCGAATTCCGACTTCGTTTGCAAAAGTGGCTATTTTTAAAGCTCTAGATGACCCATTTAAATATATAAATATAATTAAATAAAATATTAATAAATTAATATTATCGTATATATTCACAACAAAATATCATACAGCTCTAGAATATTCCTATATGAATTTCTAACTGGATATTCACTTCTGGGTCAACCCGATATTCGATTTATATTGAAATTCCTTTTTAAAATATAAATAATTCCTTTATAAATTATAAAGGAATTCCACAGCGACTTTTCCGAAATTTGATTTGGACGTAAATCAAAATCTATATGACGAAATCCCGATTTTTCTCTTCCACTAGAAAGACATACTCCACCAGCTCCATACGTTTCTTGCTTCACTGAAATCTGGCTTACGAATCCTATACATTCAGTTGAAGTTCAAATCACCAAATCGCGAACTGCAGCGCCATTTCAAGCTCGATTTTAATTATAATATAATTATATGTTCAACTATCGTTATTTAAATATATTCGTTATTCTAATTCAATTCTAAACTGAATTAAATATCACAGATGATCCAGTTCACACCATATCGCTATTTCAACCAATTCTGATTATTTCAGAATTAAATATACTATTTAATTTATTATTTTAATTAAATATTCACCATTATCAAATTCCACGACCATTAAATTCACTATATCACTATTTATAAAATTAAATAAATTAATTATAATACCTCTGCCAATGCGGGTCATTACAATCCTCCCCACTTAAAATAATTTCGCCCTCGAAATTGCTAAGGCAGAGAACGACCCTATCGACTGGTTAGAACAAATTTGTTCACTTATTAACTTCAGTTTCAACTGAACCAATTAAATTTCAATTAAATTATTAATTAATTCTTATCAACGAAAATTTTCAGAAATCCTGAAAATTTTCTAACTCCTTAACTTTTCGAAAAATTTCGCTAGCACCTCCTTCGTACTGGTCAATACGTCAAACCACCACTCGCCCCTCTAGGCCATCTCCAACCCAAAAGAAAATCAAACAGCCAAGCGGCTTGCCAATTCGGCTCATAAATCTTATATCCAATAGAAATATAAACTTGTACCTTTTGTCAGCATATCATTATATCCTTACCACCTGTTATCAATTCAGCAGATACAAGGGTCATCCCAATCAAATTCCAATCTGCTTTTATCCACAACACAACCATTCGCTTATATCCAAGACAAATATCATTTCAACTCGAGTTTCTTCTCAATTCCCAACTCTTAACTTGATTATCACATTACACTTCAAATTTGAATCTCACAATCCAATTTGTCTTGATATTATTCTAATTCAATCTCAGTTACCACTTTACTGGCTTTACTTTAATTCAAACTTGCTTTCACAAATTTGTTTTCAATTCAAACAGTCTTTCCCTGGGAGTTTTCAAACAGTTTACTCTTATCAAAAATCAAAATTTCCTTTTGAACATGTCACTGAGCCCTTAATTAATATTCCATTAGTTAAATCACTTCTCTATTTCTTTATCAATATTTGTTAACCAAATATTTTCAATAACCATATTGGCCTTTTATGTTATTTGGATAACATTTTCGAATATCGCCTTCCTTTATTTTCTAAACTTTAGAAAATATATGCTATTTATAATTGGAAATTATTCCAATTACTTATCTCTTTTTCGATCTCGTTTATTTCTATACTTAGGAAATATTCTTTATTATATTTCCAAGCTTACACTTATTTGGGTTAAAACGGATGTTGTGTGAAAACATCTATTCAACTAACTCTTATTCAACATTGATCTTCGAGCCTGAAATCTTACTATTTATTTGTTAATAATGAAATCAATCAAGTTTGGGTATAACTACCTCTCAGACCTTGACTGAATAACATTTATAACGTCAAAACAGGTATGACTACTTACTCGAATAATCAATACCATACAACTACTTATTCACTTTTAAAACAAGTATACGCTTCCTCTTTCTATTCTTACTAGATTTTATTCTTAGTCTTCCTTTTTGATTTTACTATTCTATTTCTAAGTTTGTTTGCTTATCAACTTCTATATATATATATATATATATATATATATATATATTGATATATAGATTTCTAGTTATCAAACTTCCTAAAAATATTCTAACTCTTTAAATTTCCGGAAAAATTCGCCATAACCTCCTTTGTACTAGGAGCATCGGGATATTTCAAATAGCCTCCCATGGCCCTCACCAATCCAAAAGAAAAAGAAAAAGCCAAGCGGCTAGCCGATACGGCGTGTGATAGCCCGTAACTTCCGTGGTAAGGAAAGCCCGGATTATCTTGAGAACAGGACAAATCAGAACGCAGACGGAAGAACATTTCATTGCTTATTACAACAATGCCATCAAAATACAAGAATATACAGAGTATGATTGAATAAATTACATTCAATAAGTATCAGAGATTAAAATAAATTACATAGCAGCAGAAAATAATACAAAGCACAACTGAAGGTGATATACGGATACAGAGCTTTCCGGATATCATTCCAGCTGTAAACCAGGATGCTGTGAATATAAATCTGCAAAACCAAAACTACTAGCTGCCCGTGTCAAAATAAGGGAACCCAAAGTTTAGGTTAAAACAATAAACTCCAGGTCAGTCATGTGACTGGTGTGAGAATTAAACAGTTATTTAAAACTTTACTTTAAAAGAGAGTAATTCAAGGGACCAAGCCGTATAACACGGAATGGGTTTCCTCCCAAGAATACCAGTGCATAGAATAAACAGCGCAATGCTTTTTCGAAAAATGAAGCTATTATAAGACCCAGGTCCCATCACACAATGCAACGCAAGCCGGAGGATAGGGCTTTCCCTTATAATAGCCAAACATGCTTGGTACGTTTAAAAACAAATCATTCGATACTATAATAAGTGTATAGTGTCAAAACATTTTCAATCATAAATACCAATCCTAGGCGGCATGGGTACCATATATCATGTCGCCATACTAGTTCTACAATTAAAACCGCAATATCACGTATTGGAAATTGGATTTCCGTTATGAGTCGAGGCAAGGGGCAAGCTCCTCTCCGCTTCGAGACACTCTAGCAAATGTCCCAGGACCAAACACTCTGGGCAGCCACTTGGATCGGTTGGGCCGGTCCTCTCTTACGTTTGAGGATTGGCAATTCCTGAACACTCGTTTCTCGGTCCTATCAGACCTAATATCGAGGCGCCTCATTCCAACAACCACATAGGTGAAAAGTATATAAATGTCAGGGCTGGTAAGTCACTGACACCACCAAAGCTTGAAAGAAACGTCGTGTTCTCCCAATGGTCCGTATCCCGTTTATGACCCATACCGAGGTGTTAGGCTCGCGAATCCACGCTATACACAAAGCTATGCCACGTAGGCCGTGCTTTGATCATCAACCACAAGACTTTGCTTTTCAACAGAAGCCTTGATCATTTGCAACTTAGGCGTGGCACACAGGCAATTCATGCCATGCGACTGATGTCCATCGATATACAACCTCTGAGCTCGTACGTCTCAGAGAAGGTCGTTAAGCAAGAGAATAAATTCTCCGCCGCCAAACAGATGTATATTTAATAGAGATCAATCAACACAGAATAAAATCCAATGTCAGACACACAGTCCATTTACAAGTTCGTTCTGGGTCTGAACGAAACTAGAGGCACTTTCCTCGTATATCCATCGATCTCCAAGTACGTCTGGACGATCACCAACTGATTCCCTCATCTTGGGTGTGCAGCCCAATCAAGATCATCAGTAATCACCCAAATGATGTGAAGACTTCTGGTCTTCAACCACCATCTTCATCTTCGACATACCGTCGAATAGGTTATTCAGAATGGGTATAAACCTGACCTTTCTGAATAACCCGCGTATATAGTAAACAAATGTTACACAAACGCAACATACGCCTCATTCCAATTCAGCAGCCACTAACCGTAAATCAACAAGAGAACAATTTCCCAAATATTAACCCCGAAGGCCGAAACCAACATCAGATCAATATCCAGGAAACCATTCTTCTTAGCTAACCTACAACTAGTTTCTAAATTTCATATTCTTATGGAAAGATTCCCATTAATTTTATCAAAGATAAATCCTTTAAATTTATTCTTTAATCTTCCTTTGGATGTCATTTAAACCAAATTATGGTTTTCCAAACTAGTCGAGATTAGCGAATCGCACCGAAGTAATTATTTATTTTATTTTCCAATCCCAACCTATTCGTCCCATGAAGCAAAACTGGTAATACTCCATATCTAACACCACGGTGTTATCAGTAAAATTAATTATCATTTCACGTTCAAATCTAACTAAAGATTTGACTATCGCTTTGGAGCAAAATTGGTGATACTCCATTATCGCTCACTTTCTAAATTTAATAATTTAAATTATTAATTCACATTTCAATCTAATTGCAGATTCATTAAAACTCCCCTTTCTGGGTTAAAGAACTAATGTCTTTTAAAACATAGTTCACGATAAACCCAAATCACATTCTATTTATTATCAGGTTAAAGAAAAAGTGTTATTTAAAACACCGTTCACAATAAACCCACAAATCAGTTCTAATTCAATTCCAATTTATTTATTTAAAAATAGTCGGGTTTTAATTTTAGTTCAAAACTAGTTCATTTCGATAAAAATCTATTTTTATCTTTAAAAATGTGGGATTTTTCATCCTAATTTTTCCCAAATCATTTCTTATGATTTTACACAAATTATTACTATTTTTAATAATTTTATCAAGGCCCGTACAGTCGATTTCCAACAGCGGCCATCGAACTGCACTTACAACGACCTTTTCCAAATTTGATTTGGACGTATCTCCAAATCCAACCGTTAGATTTCAAATTTTTCACGTTTGTTAGAAATCTCTTTTCGTTACGAACCCAACGGTTCCAGTTTTAGGAGAATCCGACGGTCGGATCTCCCGTAATGTCCGTTCGAAATCAATGGTCGAAATTTACGAACTGCCGCGGCGCGGCGCGTTCTATTCAGGCCATTATATTATATATATATATATATATATATAATATATATATATAATATATATTTCGTCGATTCCTATTTAAAATGAATTTTATAAATAGTTTTAAATTCGTTTCAAAAACATTTCAACTTCCATTTCCAATTCAAATCAAAATTGAATTTTTCCTTATAAATTCGTTTTAAATTCATTTCAATTAAATTCAAATCTCAATTCAATTTGAATTCATCTCAAATTGATTTTGATTCTATTTCATTTCATTTTCAATTCAATTCAAAATTCAATTCAATTTGAATTCCTTTTATATTCAATTCAAACTTCAATTCATTCTATATTCAATTCAATTCGAATTTGGTTTATATTCAATTCAATTCGAATTCGTTCTATATTCAATTCAATTCAAATTCATTTTCTTTTCAATTCAATTCAAATTCGTTTTCTTTTCAATTCAATTCAAATTCGTTTTCGTTTCAATTCGATTCAAATTCGTTTTCTTTTCAATTCATTATAAATACGAATATAATCGATATAAATATCATTCGCGTCAAAATAGCGCATCTCTAATCAACACGGCTTTATATATTTCAATAATTCCGTTATTCTATTCAACAAATGAACATTTATTCTATTCAATACGTGAATCTATATTTTTGTCAACACATGACTAATCTCAACGAATGAGTACTGTCCACGTGTGACTATTTTGTTATTTAATATATTTTATAAAAATTATGGTATCTATCGTTTGATTTCAAATCAGACTCCAACCGTAAATTAATAAGAGAACGATTCCCTGAATATTAACGCCGAAGGCCGAAACCAACATCAGATCAATATCCAGGAGACCACTCATCTTATCTATTTTCCAGTTAGTTTCTAATTTTATATATGATAAAGATATAAATTTTATTGTTAAAATATTTCGTTCAACACATGACTAATCTCAACGGATGAGTACTGTCTACACATGAACCTTTATTTTATAATATTCTTTATTTTCTAAATTGGAATGAGGCCCAATCAATTACCATACAAAGTTAATTATATGGATTCCATACAACACATGTATATAATAGCAACGATACATAATCAACCATCATCCAAAGTGCACTACACTATATAGATATCTAACGCTTATAACAGCCTGTCAATCAATCGATCGACATACAACTAATTACTGGGATTAGTGTATGCCGTAATTTATCCCAATACCCGTGTGGGGTTTCAAATCAACAAACACAGATTTTTATTTGTGCAGTTGGGCGATGTGTAAAATTTATCGTCCCAATCAATGTCCTTCAAATAGGTGTACATAAACAAACCGTCCGGTTTGTAAATGAATATTTATTTATTCACATTCACGTTAAAAATTATATTTTCAACGATAAAATAATTTCAACTATATAAATATTCTATTTCATTCCACATCGCACAATCGATTAAATCAAATTTATCAACCAAAAAAAAAATCAATCATCAAACAATTAACTAAACAAACAAGCCGTCCATGGTCTGTGGACAATGGGTGTCGGGTGCTACTAAACACCGTCTGCATCCTAGTATATATTTTTAACTAGAAAAAGAAGTTGAAGAGTGAGAAATTCTTACCAAAGCTATCCCAACTCCACGACACTTCAAATGTAGGAAATCTTCACTTCGCTTCCAACGAGATCTGTCCACGCGGTTTCACGTTAAAAATCACATATGAATTATTCACTTTCAATGTAAAAATCCTATTCCATTATATATAAAAATTCTAACTTTGGTTATACAGAAATTCAAACTTTCCTAATATAAAAATTTTACCTTTTTATATTTAAAAATCTGCTCTTTCCTTATTTAAAAATCCCTCCCTTCATACATATAAAAGATCACATTTTTTTTTGGCGATATCGTATATATAAAAATCGATTTTTCATCGTTACTTCATATATATATAAATCGAATTTTTACTTTACTACACATATAAAATTTATATTTTTAATACTCTAATTAAATTAAAATCATATATTTATTATTCTAAAAAAAATATAAAAACCATATTTTTATTACTCTACATAAGTAAAAATCGTATTTTTATAATCTACACTATATAAAAATTATATTTTTAATTTACTACTCGAATAAAAATTATATTTTTATCCTTTCTATATTATAAAAATTATATTTTTATCCTTCCCATATTATAAAAATTATATTTTTATAAACTAAAAATCATTCTTTTACATCGCTTCTTTAAAATGTTGTTCATTCATGTAAAAATTGTTTCTTTGAAATAAAAAAAAATCCGATCTTTATATTATAGAAATCTAAGCTTTCTTACACAAAAAAAACTAAGTGTTCTATAAATAAAAATCCAACTTTCCATCTCTATGTAAATTAAAAACTGAAAACGAAAATCAAATTGGGATCTACTTACATCAAATCGAAGAAATGAGGGGTTTCTTTTGCTGCCTTCGAATTGGAGGGGCATTGTACGGTCTGAGAAGGTGCTGCCGGGGGGTGGCGCTCGAGCTAGGCGACGGGGAGGGGACGGATGTCGTGGTGGGGGTGCAGCGCGGTCAGGCGCGTCGCGGGGGGCTCCGGGCGTCAGCAGGTTGGTTCTCTTCGGGTCTGGTTGCGATTTGGGGAGCGGGCACGACGCGGGCTCGATCTGAATGGAGGGAGGGTAGCGCGATGGCGGTGGAGGGTGCTGGCGTCGGCTATGGCGAAGGAGAGGGGGTAGCGACGGCGAACGGTGGCGATGGGTCTTAGATGAAGGCATCGGTTTCTGAAAGACGAGGGTCAATGGGTTTTGGGGGAAGAGAAAAAGGGGTGGGGGTATATTTATATTATATTATTTTGTTTATTTATCCTTTGAAAAGTAACTTTTTATTTTCAACTCAAAATCGAACTCACTGACTGTCGTCCCTAGCGTATTACCCCCATTCCGAACATAATGGGATATGTTTCACAAGCCAGTTCGATCGTTACGATCAGCTTTCTTTAGATTTAACATTTAAATCACTATATTGGTTTTTAAACGTACATTTCATATTACCGGGGTCACATACTAACTCGAAAAATTCCAGAAAAATATTTTCTAGCTTCGTATTGACGATACGGTCCTAACAAAACTAATTTCATCGAATTCTGAGACCGTTGGAAAAATGGCCATTTTCCAGTCGATTAAAATCAACTAAAACTGGTCAAACGCGTTTTCCTTTGCCACGCTCACATATTGATTCGAAAAATTATGAAATTTGAAACCTAGCAATAACTTGACATCACGGACCCAACAAAAGTGGTTTCGTCGAAATCCGAGGTCGTTTGCAAAATGGCTATTTTCAAGGGCTAGAATTCCATAGCGACTATTCAGAATTTTCAACTGGACATATCCTTTGATTCCCGCTATGAAATTTCAATTACTCAGATTCATTGGAAAGATATTCTCAATTAGATTCTAATAGTTTTGGTTTCATTAAAATCCGGTTTGTTTTGCACCCGGTACGTTCATTTGAAGTTTGAAATCGAATTATCGAACTACCGCGCCATTTTCAATTCCTTTTTATAATCATATATAATTATTTATATTCTAACAACGACGTATATAAATATATACGTTGAATTCACTTCAAAATAAATTTCTCGTCGATATTATTTAAAATAATTCATTTTAAATGTTCAAAATTCGTTAAAATTGCCAAAATAAAAGTGTTTAAACTGGCTCGCATTTTCCGGGTTGTTACAATCTCCCCCACTTAAAACTTTTCGTCCCCGAAAAGGAACGAAGCCAAAAGTTGTTTAACAATTCAACTCAACTTCCAGTATTTTGATTACGGCTTAAGTTCTTCAACTTTTCAGTTTCTAAGAACTTTTCTAATTCTTCAAAAATTTGGCTAACACCCTAAATTTTCGAAAAATTTCGCCATAACCTCCCCTGCACCAAGAGCACTGGGAAAATCCCGAAATTGCCATACAGGCCCTCTGATCTCAAAAAGAAAAAGAAAAGGCCAAGCGGCTAGCCAATCGGCTCATAAAATCATCATCACCCAAACAAAACAGTAAATTATTGTAAACATGTACCTATTTGTCAGGCAAACAATTTTATTTCTCTGCTCTAGCCTCCTTGCTATGACCTGTTCACACATATATATGTACATGCATGCATTTGCAAAAAATAAAAATAAAAAATTTCAGTACACTCCAATATTTGATGCAATTAGGCATAATGTTTCAAAATTATTAAACAAATAAACAAACAACACAACCATCAATCAATTAGTGGATTAACGTTTCAAATTCATAATTTTGATACATATACAAAAAAAATCATGTTTTTGATGCCAAATCACAACAATAAATCTATCTATATAAGTTTTGGTTCTCACACCAGTCTAATGGAAACATATAGATATCATACCTTCGAAACACGAACACAAATTCTGATGATGATATATCAATCATCAGAATCATCTCCAGGTGTCTAGAATGTGATTCTATATCTATCCAGTATATTAAAACTTCGAATATACGTTCATGACGCGTATATGCAAAATCTTTATATATTAGATTGTCCAAATTCAAAATAAATCAATATTCAAATACATATAAAACGATTTAAATTTCAAAACAAAATTGTTTTCCTTTGAGAAATATACTCTTCACACTCGTTCTAGGATACTACTGATCCTATCTCTAACGAGTCATTCTAATTGGATATTACTAATCCAACATCTGATGAATTCTTTCGTATGGTTCTAATGTGTCTTGTTCTCAAGCTCTGTAAACCAAAGCTCTGATACTAACTGTGATAGCCCGTAACTTCCGTGGTATGGAAAGCCCGGATTATCTTGAGAACAGGACAAATCAGAATGCAGACGGAAGAACATTTCATTGCTTATTACAACAATTCCATCAGAATACAAGAATATACAGAGTATGATTGAATAAATTACATTCGATAAATATCAGCGAATACAATAAATTACATAGCAGCGGAAAATAATACAAAGCACAACTGAAGGTGATATACGGATACAAAGCTTTCCGGATATCATTCCAGCTATAAACAAAGATCCTGTGAATATAAATCTGCAAAACCAAAACTACTAGCTGCCCGTGTCAAAGTAAGGGCACCCAGAGTTTAGGTTAAAACAATAAACTCCAGGTCAGTCATGTGACTGGTGTGAGAACTAAAACAGTTATTTAAAACTTTACTTTAAAAGAGAGTAATTCAAGGGACCACACCGTATAACACAGAACGGGTTTCCTCCCAAGAATACCAGTGCATAGAATAAACAGTGCAATGCTTTTTCAAAAAATGAAGCTATTATAAGACCCAGGTCCCGTCACACAATGCAACGCAAGCCGGAGGAAAGGGTTTTCCTTTATAATAGCCAAACGTGCTTGGTACGTTTAAAAAAAATCATTTGATACTATAATAAGTGTATCGTGTCAAAACATTTTCAATCATAAATATCAATCCTAGGCGGCATGGGTACCATATATCATGTCGCCATACTAGTTCTACAATTAAAATTGCAATATCACGTATTGGAAATTGGATTTCCATCATGAGTTGAGGCAAGGGGCAAGCTCCTTTCCGCTTCGAGACACTCTAGCAAATGTCCCAGGACTACACACTCTGGGCAGCCACTTGGATCGGTTGGGCCGGTCCTCTCTTACGTTTGAGGATTGGCAATTCCTGAACACACGTTTCCCGGTCCTATTAGACCTAATATCGAGGCGCCTCATTCCAACAACCACATAGGTGAAAAGTATATAAATGTCAGGGCTGGTAAGTCACTGACACCACCAAAGCTAGAAAGAAACGTCGTGTTCTCCCAACGGTCCGTATCCCGTTTATGACTCATACCGAGGTGTGAGGCTCGCGAATCCACGCTATACACAAAGCTATGCCACGTAGGCCGTGCTTTGATCATCAACCACAAGACTTTGCTTTTCAACAGAAGCCTTGATCATTTGCCACTTAGGCGTGCCACACAGGAAATTCATGTCATGCGACTGATGTCCATCGATATACAACCTCTGAGCTCGTACGTCTCAGAGAAGGGCGTTAAGCAAGAGAATAAATTCTCCGCCGCCAAACAGATGTATATTTAATAGAGATCAATCAACACAGAATAAAATCCAATGTCAGACACAAAGTCCATTTACAAGTTCATTCTGGGTCTGAACGAAACCGGAGGCACTTTCCTCGCATATCCATCGATCTCCAAGTACGTCTGGACGATCACCAACTGATTCCCTCATCTTGGGTGTACAGCCCAATCAAGATCATCAGTAATCACCCAAACGATGTGAAGACTTCCGGTCTTCATCTTCGACATACCGTCGAATCAGTTATTCAGAATGGGTATAAACCCGGCCTTTCTGAATAACCCGCATATATAGTAAACAAATGTTACACAAACGCAACATACGCCTCATTCCAATTCAGCAGCAACTAACCATAAATCAACAAGAGAACAATTTCCCAAATATTAACCCCGAAGGCCGAAACCAACATCAGATCAATATCCAGGAAACCATTCTTCTTAGCTAACCTACAGCTAGTTTCTAAATTTCATATTCTTGGGGAAAGGTTCCCATTAATTTTATCAAAGATAAATTCTTTAAATTTATTCTTTAATCTTCCTTTGGATGTCATTTCAACAAAATTATGGTTTTCCAAACTAGTCGAGATTAGCGAATCGCACCGAAGTAATTATTTATTTTATTTCCCAATCCCAACCTATTCATCCCATGAAGCAAAACTGGTAATACTCTATATCTAACACCACGGTGTTATCGGTAAAATTAATTATCATTTCACGTTCAAATCTAATTAAAGATTTGACTATCGCTTTGGAGCAAAACCGGTGATACTCCATTCTCGCTCACTTTCTAAATTTAATAATTTAAATTATTAATTAACATTTCAATCTAATTGCAGATTCATTAAAACTCCCCTTTCTGGGTTAAAGAACTAATGTCTTTTAAAACACAGTTCACGATAAACCCAAATCACATTCTATTTATTATCGGGTCAAAGAACAAGTGTTATTTAAAACACCTTTCACAATAAACACACAAATCAATTCTAATTCAATTCCAATTTATTTATTTAAAAATAGTCGGGTTTTAATTTTCGTTCAAAACTAGTTCATTACGATAAAAATCTATTTTTATCTTTACAAATGAGGGATTTTTCATCCCATTTTTTCCCAAATCATTTCTTATGATTTTACACAAATTATTACTATTTTTAATAATTTTATCAAGGCCCGTACAGTCGATTTCCAACAGCGGCCATCGAACTGCACTTACAGCGACCTTTTCCAAATTTGATTTGGACGTATCTCCAAATCCAACCGTTAGATTTCAAATTTATCATACTCGTTAGAAAGCTCTTTTCGATACGATCCCAACGGTTCCGGTTTTAGGAGAATCCGACGGTCGGACCTCCCGTAATGTTCGTTCGAAATCAATGGTCGAAATTCACGAACTGCCGCGGCGCGGCGCGTTCTATTCAGGCCATTATATTATATATAATATATATTTCGTCGATTCCTATTTAAAACGAATTTTATAAATAGTTTTATTTTCGTTACAAAAACATTTCAACTTCCATTTCCAATTCAAATCAAAATTGAATTTTTCCTTATAAATTCGTTTTAAATTCATTTCAATTTAATTCAAATCTCAATTCAATTTGAATTCATCTCAAATTGATTTTGATTCTATTTCAATTCGTTTTCAATTCAATTCAAATTTCAATTCAATTTGAATTCTTTTTATATTCAATTCAAACTTCAATTCATTCTATATTAAATTCAATTCGAATTTGGTTTATATTCAGTTCAATTCGAATTCGTTCTATATTCAATTCAATTCAAATTCGTTTTCTTTTCAATTCAATTCAAATTCGTTTTCTTTTCAATTCAATTCAAATTCGTTTTCGTTTCAATTCAAATTCGTTTTCTTTTCAATTCAATTCAAATTCGCTTTCTTTTCAATTCATTATAAATACGAATATAATCGATATAATTATCGTTCGCGTCAAAATAGCGCATCTCTAATCAACACGGCTTTATATATTTCAATAATTCCGTTATTCTATTCAACAAATGAATATTTATTCTATTCAATATGTGAATCTATATTTTTGTCAACACATGACCAATCTCAACGAATGAGTACTGTCCACGTGTGACTATTTTTGTTATTTAATATATTTTATAAAAATTATGGTATCTATCGTTTGATTTCAAATCAGACTCCAACCGTAAATTAGTAAGAGAACGTTCCCTGAATATTAACCCCGAAGGCCGAAACCAACATCAGATCAATATCCAGGAGACCACTCATCTTATCTATTTTCCAGTTAGTTTCTAATTTTATATATGATAAAGATATAAATTTTATTGTTAAAATATTTCGTTCAACACATGACTAATCTCAACGTATGAGTACGGTCAACACTTGAACCTTTATTTTATAATATTTTTTATTTTCTAAATTGGAATGAGGCCCAATCAATTACCATACAAAGTTAATTATATGGATTCCATACAACACATGTATATAATAGCAACGATACATAATCAACCATCATCCAAAGTGCACTACACTGTATAAGCATCAAATATAGATATCTAACGCTTATAACAGCCTGTCAAACAATCGATCGACATACAACTAATTACTGGGATTAGTGTATGCCGTAATTTATCTCAATACCCGTATGGGGTTTCAAATCAACAAACACAGATTTTTATTTGTGCAGTTGGGCGATGTGTAAAATTTATTGTCCCAATCAATGTCCTTCAAATAGGTGAACATAAACAAACCGTCCGGTTTGTAAATGAATATTTATTTATTCACATTCACGTTAAAAATTATATTTTCAACGATAAAATAATTTCAACTATATAAATATTCTATTTCATTCCACATCACACAATCGATTAAATCAAATTTATCAACCAAAAAAAAATCAATCATCAAACAATTAACTAAACAAACAAGCCGGCCATGGTCTGTGGACGACGTGTGTCAGGTGCTACTAAACACCGTCTGCATCCTAGTATATATTTTTAACTAGAAAAAGAAGTTGAAGAGTGCGAAATTCTCACCAAAGCTATCCCAACTCCACGACACTTCAAATGTAGGAAATCTTCACTTCGCTTCCAACGAGATCTGTCCACGCGGTTTCACGTTAAAAATCACATTTGAATTATTCACTTTCAATGTAAAAATCCTACTCCCATTATATATAAAAATTCTAACATTGGTTATATAGAAATTCAAACTTTCCTAATATAAAAATTTTACCTTTTTATATTTAAAAATCTGCTCTTTCCTTATTTAAAAATCCCTCCCTTCATACATATAACAGATCACATTTTTTTTTGGCGATATCCTATATATAAAAATCGATTTTTCATTGCTACTTCATATATATAAAAATCGAATTTTTACTTTACTACACATATAAAATTTATATTTTTAGTACTCTAATTAAATAAAAATCATATATTTATTATTCTAAAAAATAATAATATAAAAACCATATTTTTATTACTCTACATAAGTAAAAATCATATTTTTATAATCTACACTATATAAAAATTATATTTTTAATTTACTACACGAATAAAAATTATATTTTTATCCTTTCTATATTATAAAAATTATATTTTTATCCTTCCCATATTATAAAAATTATATTTTTATAAACTAAAAATCATTCTTTTACATCGCTTCTTTAAAATATTGTTCATTCATGTAAAAATTGTTTCTTTGAAATCAAAAAAAAATCCGATCTTTATATTATAGAAATCTAAGCTTTCTTACACAAAAAAACTAAGCGTTCTATAAATAAAAATCCAACTTTCCATCACTATGTAAATTAAAAACTGAAAACGAAAATCAAATTGGGATCTACTTACATCAAATCGAAGAAATGAGGGGTTTCTTTTGCTGCCTTCGAATTAGAGGGGCGTTGTACGGTCCGAGAAGGTGCTGTTGGGGGGTGGAGCTCGAGCTAGGTGACGGTGAGGGGTCGGATGTCGTGGTGGGGTTGCAGCGCGATCAGGCGCATCGCAGGGGGCTCCGGGGGTCAGCAGGTTGGTTCTCTTCGGGTCTGGGCGCGATTTGGGGAGCGGGCACGACGCGGGCTCGATCTGAATGGAGGGTAGCGCGATGGCGGTGGAGGGTGCCGGCGTCGGCTATGGCGAAGGAGAGGGGGTGGCGACGGCGAACGGTGGCGATGGGTCTTAGAGGAAGGCATCGGTTTTTGAAAGATGAGGATCAATGGGTTTTGGGGGAAGAGAAAAAGGGGTGGGGGTATATTTATATTATATTATTTATTTATTTATCCTTTGAAAAGTAACTTTTTATTTTCAACTCGAAATTGAACTCACCGACTAATTTCAAAAAAATATTTCATATTACTGGGGTCACATACTAACTCGAAAAATTCCAGAAAAATATTTTCTAGCTTCGTATTGACGATACGGTCCTAACAAAACTAATTTCATCGAATTCTGAGACCATTGGAAAAATGGCCATTTTCCAGTGGATTAAAATCAACTGAAACTGGTCAAACGCGTTTTCCTTTTCCACACTCACATATTGATTCGAAAAATTATGAAATTATAAACCTAGCAATAACTTGACCTTACGGACCCAACAAAAGTGGTTTCGTCGAAATCCGAGGTCGTTTGCAAAATGGCTATTTTCAAGAGCCAGAATTCCATAGCGACTATTCAGAATTTTCAACTGGACATATTCTTTGATTCCCGCTATGAAATTTCAGTTATTCGGATTCGCTGGAAAGATATTCTCAATTAGATTCTAATATTTTTGGTTTCATTAAATTCCGGTTTGTTTTGCACCCGGTACATTCATTTGAAGTTTGAAATCGAATTATCGAACTACCGCGCCATTTTCAATTCCTTTTTATAATCATATATAATTATTTATATTCTAGCGATGACGTATATAAATATATACGTCGAATTCACTTCAAAATAAATTTCTCGTCGATATTATTTAAAATAATTCATTTTAAATGTTCAAAATTCGTTAAAATTGCCAAAATAAAAGTGTTTAAACTGGCTCGCATTTTCCGGGTTGTTACACGGCGCATAAAATCTCATATATGAATTAAATACATACTTTTTCGTCGAGCATTCTATTTATACACCTTCATACCTTATCCATACCTATCTCATGTATATTTATACCTGCCCAATCTATTTTAACTATACCTAATCGTTTTAACTCAATTCGTTAATTAATTTGTTAATTAACTCTTTAATCTACTTCACTTTATATTTAAACATGACATGTTCAAATATATTTTAACTTGCTTATTACTAATTTGAATTCAAATTTCAAATTTAAGTTCTATATTCGATTTCGAATATCCATTTACAAATCCAATTCACCTTTCAAAGTTCAACTTCAAATTCAAAACTCGATTAACTAATTCCTCTTCGACTTAGTTAATTCTATCCAAATTCTATATATTCAAATTCTATATTACTTCTATTATTCAAATCTATATATCAAATTCTATTATTCAAATTCTATATTATAAATCCCATTTGAATTTCTATATTCAAATTCTATATATTCAAATCCTATATTTGAATTCCTTTTGAATTCTTTATTCAAATTCTATATCACTTCCATTGAATTTCATATATTCAAACTCCCTTTGAATTTCTATATTCAATTTCTATTTCAATTCCATTGAATTCCATATATTAAAACTCCCTTTGAATTTCTATATTCAATTTCTATTTCAAGTCCATTGAATTCCATATATTCAAACTCCCTTTGAATTTCTATATTCAATTCTATTTGAATTCTCTTTATTCAAATTCTATATTCAAATCTATATTATAAATCCCATTTTGAAATTCAACACAACTTGTCTTTCCCAAAACAAATTCAAAACAGTATCTCTGGTAGTAATTCGTCAATTACAACTCGAAAAGGAATGCTGATGATGCAGCTGTCACCATCAGAATCTATTTTCCAACGATCGAAGTGAGTTCAATACTATAAAACCATTTTTAAACATTTCCACTTTGAAATTCATTTCATATAATTCACACTGCTTGTAAAACAATTTAAAATCTCCCAAGACCTTAAAATTTCCTTATTTTTAATACAAATCCATTTACAAACACTTGTCCAATTTTCCAGAATTTTAATTCAATTTCTGGTTTAAATTTCAGATTTAACTCATGTGATTTCACGTATTTCACTTATATGAATTCTGATTGATTATTTACATAACCATTTAATTTGTAATCTTACTCGATTATAATAACAACCAATATATCCAGTATATTATAATCTTGATATTTATATCAAGATATATTTCGCGTAAAATTATATCATTTACCCTCTTTTCAAAACATATCGTGTCGACCCATCGTATTCGAGTGTTTAGTAACTCCTACCGATACAGTGGATCAAACTGATCGACCAGAACTCATAAACGACTCAACCAATAAATCTCCACAATATAAAACATATTTTTATATCAATAACAAATACTTCACTCGTATATACACACTCAACACAATCTAGGGTATTGCTAACCCTATCCCTACTGAGTCACGCCACAGAGCCAAGGTAGTTCACTTAACTTAAGCTCTGGTACTAATTGTAATGACCCGAAAATCCGGTCCAATTTGAGCTGACCAAAAACACAAGTCCAACCCCAAATTAAACTGAAAATCAGGAAATTAATAGAAGGAAAACAGAGGGTGAGGAATGATAAGATAGAAACTTAGAATAGAAGAAGAAGAACAACAGTTTAAACAAGAACATCTTGCAACCCGGCCGCCACCTAACGAAAAGCGAGAACCCCCTATCATGCGACACATGCCCCAAGCATGCAACATGGACTGGTATGAGTAACACAGTTTAAACAGTTTGAACAAGTAAACGATATCTCATAAGACCACGCCGTATAATGGAACGGTTTTTCCCTTATGAGAATCCAAATTATCTTTATATCAAAAACCCTTTATATTATAATAATGTCTATCAACCACAATATAATAATCATCTAGCAGAAACGCTTTCATCTCATGTTCTACATATATAGTATGCAATCAAAACTGCAAGCACATATTGGGTAATGGATTTCCAACTATGACAAGGTATGGAACCACCTTTCGCTAGTGTACCTATAGAAAGGAATACACTGGGTTCAACAAGAACATCTTGCAACCCGGCCACACATGACCGACCACTCATTTCGCTTGAGCGTATCGAATGTATATCACCAACGGTTGGGATCAACAACCGTTTCCCGAATGGGTAAACATCAACAATAGATTTTTATAAGTAAATGAAACTATAGATCAGGTGATTATACACCCTACTTCGGTGCGACCGACTTAGCCATGCTGCCTGCCCAATTTCTGTCATTTACCAGATGTGAGGCTAGAAGCTACGCTTTATCATCACAGCAGATTCACTTTGAATGCCACATCATCAAATCCATCAAATCACCGATTTGACGTCCTCAACCATACATTATGTGTTAGCCAAAAGAAGTTTCCTTCTCCGCTTCTACTCTTGGTACGGTTGGAGAAATCAATATACGTGATCGTTTGGAAATACTCTGTCAGACATCCGTCCATACAAGTCATCCGGGAACAGGATGAACCGAAGGCACTATTCAATACATCCATCTTAGAAACTGTTATCTAAGACTTGTACAATAGCCCTTGCACTTTACTCCGTCTTCAATTATCTTTGGCATATATGATTCACAACGCTTATGCCAATACAGAGTGGTTCTTTGGATAATAATCCAACCGGTCTCTCCATATTAACAATGTTAAAATGGTCAAAACTTCGATAGTCTATGATTTAACTATCAAAGAAAAACAACTGTGCAAACAACGATATTATTTCCAGATGGAAATTATATCGATCAAACATCATTTAAAATTTATCTCCTTAGTTCATTTTTCATCTCCTGTTTCCCTATATTCAACATTTCTTATTTTCTAAATTAGAAAATATATGTTATTACCATTGGAAAACATTTCCATTTCTTGTTTTCTATATCAAAAAACATTTCTGGTTCTTGTTTGGAAAACATTTCCAAAACTCCTACGTTTGGATTAAGCGGGTGTTTAGATAAAAACATCGCTATGCCAACTTAACCATTTCCTTTAATTACTAAATTCACTTTTACCATCCTTTACTGCCGAACCATAACCATTCCTTAGTTAAAAACGAAGCCAATCAAGTTGGGGTAGAACTACCTCTAAGACCTTAACTGAACAACATTTCTAACCTCGAAATAGGCAAAGTTCACTTTAAATTTCTTTAACTAACTTCCTTACTTAACCTTTCTTTCGAATAACAATATTCGATTGACTCTTTTCACTTAACTCTATTCGATTTACTCTATTTGATTTACTCTATTCACTTAACTCATGTCGTATAAACTATATTCGATAACTCCTCTAACTCTATTCGAATAAACTATATTCGATTAACTCCTCTAATTCCATTCGAATAAACTATATTCGATTTATTTCTTTAACTCCATTTAACTCCATTCGAATAACTAATATTCGATAACTCTATTTAACATAATTTGATTTACTCTATTTGATTTACTCTATTCACTTAACTCCTGTCGAATAAACTATATTCGATAACTCCTCTAACTCTATTCGAATAAACTATATTCGATTAACTCCTCTAATTCCATTCGAATAAACTATATTCGATTTATTTCTTTAACTCCATTTAACTCCATTCGAATAACTAATATTCGATAAATCTATTAAACTCTTCTTCGAATAACTAATATTCAATAACTCCTTTTACTTTATTCAAATTACTAATATTCGATTAACTCAATTGATTCTATTCGAATAAACTATATTCGATTAACTCCTTTTACTTTATTTGAATTACTAATATTCGATTAACTCAATTGATTCTATTCGAATAAACTATATTCGATTAACTTCTTTATTTTAACTCTATTCGATCAATTCTAACTGGTTAACTCTTATTCGAATAACAAATATTCGATTAACTCTATTCAGCTAACTCGACTCGACTAACCCCTTTTCGAATAACATATTCGATTTACTAACTTTCGAATACCTTATTCGATTGACTCCCTCTAAATACCATATTCGAATTAACCCCTTTATTCGCTTTATAAAGAATTCCTTTTTAACAACGTTTATTCATTTTTAGAGATTTACTTTTAGTAATGGTTCTCCACTTTAAAATGATTTCCTTCTTATAACAGTTTCCTTTTTATAACGTTTCCCTTTTCCTAAATATCCCCTATTTATAAATATTCCAATTTATAAATATTTCTTATTTATAAATATTCCATTTATAAATATTTTATTTTCAAATATCACTTTGAAAATATTCCCTTATCAACATTTCGGTATGTTATGGTATTCAACATATCAAATCACGATGATCAGTATCGTCCAAACACATATAATCGACAGCTTATTACATATCACATCATATATCACAATATATGAATCACAGTAAAATAAATGTTTGAGGAATCCAGTTGGATTCCTCCAACCTATTTCCCTGCATCCACAAATGTTACACAATAAAATCAACATAACTTTCAGTTCCATATGATATATTCTGTTAAACAGAATCAATATAGAAATTCAACTAACTGACTAGTAGTTCAATCAAACAGTCAACACACAGCAATCAACAGATGATTAATAGTTCTAACAATACGTTATAAAAAATATAACTGTTCAGAGTTGGTGAGTTTTACTCACTTTGGCAGTTCATCGTTAAAGCACGATAAACTGTTATTTGATTAGAATCAAACAATTTATTCCGCCGTAAATTCAAATGAGCTCAAATCCACTCCCAGTCAGTTCCATGGTGTAGTGTCCGTCCATACGATCCCAACGCAACTGACGGTTCTCGATTTCGACTCCGTATGAGCAAGATATCGCGTAAACAAGTTAATACATTTAATTTAAAATAAAAACATTGATTTAAAACCCATTGGCCCTCACCCCCTTAAAATACTCGGCCCACTTACCAAACATACCAGACCCGAACTTGAGCCTCTTCTTCCCCAATTCCTTATGCCGTGACCTCTCCAGTATTTCACCCAAACAACCGATCTTATAAAAATACAAGCACCATACATACTTCTTTTAAAATCAAACAAACACCACTAAAATTCCCTACTTTGATTTCTCTACCACCTCCCACCATCATTCTCCAGTTCGGTCCTGACCTGTTGCTTCCGACGTTCTACAGTCCTGGCCATCGAGTGACTGTTGCGTCACTTTTTTGATCACCAAAAACCCCAATCCACCCCAAACGAACCTCTTCAATCTCCTAACCACCATTTCAAACCCCATATCACCCATCGATACCATAAAATCCCAAAAACCCAAACCCTAAATCTACTGCGAGCACGAAAACCATATCGAGCTCCATAAAATTCTGATCGAGTTCAATAAAACGGACATCAAATCGAAGCTTGACTGATGAGGATAACATATATATATAAGTATTGTAATTTATAGTATTTCTTTGAATTCTTCTAAATTTTTTGAAGATGAAGAACATTTTCTATAGAAAGAAAAACAAACCGACGGCTTGCCATTTGACCAAAGGAATTGCGTAATTAGGTTTAGAAAATTTTAAGGCCTATTTATAGGTAAACAAAATATCTAGATATTTTATAAAAGGAATATTCCCGGTATATTCTCATATATATATTCATTTTGCTTTTCTAAAAATTCTCGTGACTACATACGATACCCAAAAATCACGAAACTGGACACGCAGCTAGAGTTCGACATTACGGTCCCAACAAAACTGGTTTCGTCGAATTCCGACTCCGTATGCTCACACTGTATTTTTAACATAATTTGATTTACTCTATTTGATTTACTCTATTCACTTAACTCCTGTCGAATAAACTATATTTGATAACTCCTCTAACTCTATTCGAATAAACTATATTCGATTAACTCCTCTAATTCCATTCGAATAAACTATATTCGATTTATTTCTTTAACTCCATTTAACTCCATTCGAATAACTAATATTCGATAAATCTATTAAACTCTTCTTCGAATAACTAATATTCAATAACTCCTTTTACTTTATTCAAATTACTAATATTCGATTAACTCAATTGATTCTATTCGAATAAACTATATTCGATTAACTCCTTTTACTTTATTCGAATTACTAATATTCGATTAACTCAATTGATTCTATTCGAATAAACTATATTCGATTAACTTCTTTATTTTAACTCTATTCGATCAATTCTAACTGGTTAACTCTTATTCGAATAACAAATATTCGATTAACTCTATTCAGCTAACTCGACTCAACTAACCCCTTTTCGAATAACATATTCGATTTACTAACTTTCGAATACCTTATTCGATTGACTCCCTCTAAATACCATATTCGAATTAACCCCTTTATTCGCTTTATAAAGATTTCCTTTTTAACAACGTTTATTCATTTTTAGAGATTTACTTTTAGTAGTGGTTCTCCACTTTAAAATGATTTCCTTCTTATAACAGTTTCCTTTTTATAACGTTTCCCTTTTCCTAAATATCCCCTATTTATAAATATTCCAATTTATAAATATTTCTTATTTATAAATATTCCATTTATAAATATTTTATTTTCAAATATCACTTTGAAAATATTCCCTTATCAACATTTCGGTATGTTATGGTATTCAACATATCAAATCACGATGATCAGTATCGTCCAAACACATATAATCGACAGCATATTACATATCACATCATATATCACAATATATGAATCACAGTAAAATAAATGTTTGAGGAATCCAGTTGGATTCCTCCAACCTATTTCCCTGCATCCACAAATGTTACACAATAAAATCAACATAACTTTCAGTTCCATATGATATATTCTGTTAAACAGAATCAATATAGAAATTCAACTAACTGACTAGTAGTTCAATCAAACAGTCAACATACAGCAATCAACAGATGATTAATAGTTCTAACAATACGTTATAAAAAATATAACTGTTCAGAGTTGGTGAGTTTGACTCACTTTGGCAGTTCATCGTTAAAGCACGATAAAATGTTATTTGATTAGAATCAAACAATTTATTCCGCCGTAAATTCAAATGAGCTCAAATCCACTCCCAGTCAGTTCCATGGTGTAGTGTCCGTCCATACGATCCCAATGCAACTGACGGTTCTCGATTTCGACTCCGTATGAGCAAGATATCGCGTAAACAAGTTAATACATTTAATTTAAAATAAAAACATTGATTTAAAACCCATTGGCCCTCACCCCCTTAAAATACTCGGCCCACTTACCAAACATACCAGACCCGAACTTGAGCCTCTTCTTCCCTAATTCCTTATGCCGTGACCTCTCCAGTATTTCACCCAAACAACCGATCTTATAAAAATCCAAGCACCATACATACTTCTTTTAAAATCAAACAAACACCACTAAAATTCCCTACTTTGATTTCTCTACCACCTCCCACCATCATTCTCCAGTTCGGTCCTGACCTGTTGCTTCCGACGTTCTACAGTCCTGGCCATCGAGTGACTGTTGCGTCACTTTTTTGATCACCAAAAACCCCAAACGAACCTCTTCAATCTACTAACCACCATTTCAAACCCCAGATCACCCATCGATACCATAAAATCCCAAAAACCCAAACCCTAAATCTACTGCGAGCACAAAAATCATATCGAGCTCCATAAAATTCTGATCGAGTTCAATAAAACGGACATCAAATCGAAGCTTGAGTGATGAGGATAACATATATATATAAGTATTGTAATTTATAGTATTTCTTTGAATTCTTCTAAATTTTTTGAAGATGAAGAACGTTTTCTATAGAAAGAAAAACAAACCGACGGCTTGCCATTTGACCAAAGGAATTGCGTAATTAGGTTTAGAAAATTTTAAGGCCTATTTATAGGTAAACAAAATATCTAGATATTTTATAAAAGGAATATTCCCGGTATATTCTCATATATATATATATTCATTATGCTTTTCTAAAAATTCTCGTGACTACATACGATACCCAAAAATCACGAAACTGGACACGCAGCTAGAGTTCGACATTACGGTCCCAACGAAACTGGTTTCGTCGAATTCCGACTCCGTATGCTCACACTGTATTTTTAACATAATTTGATTTACTCTATTTGATTTACTCTATTCACTTAACTCCTGTCGAATAAACTATATTCGATAACTCCTCTAACTCTATTCGAATAAACTATATTCGATTAACTCCTCTAATTCCATTCGAATAAACTATATTCGATTTATTTCTTTAACTCCATTTAACTCCATTCGAATAACTAATATTCGATAAATCTATTAAACTCTTCTTCGAATAACTAATATTCAATGACTCCTTTTACTTTATTCAAATTACTAATATTCGATTAACTCAATTGATTCTATTCGAATAAACTATATTCGATTAACTCCTTTTACTTTATTCGAATTACTAATATTCGATTAACTCAATTGATTCTATTCGAATAAACTATATTCGATTAACTTCTTTATTTTAACTCTATTCGATCAATTCTAACTGGTTAACTCTTATTCGAATAACAAATATTCGATTAACTCTATTCAGCTAACTCGACTCGACTAACCCCTTTTCGAATAACATATTCGATTTACTAACTTTCGAATACCTTATTCGATTGACTCCCTCTAAATACCATATTCGAATTAACCCCTTTATTCGCTTTATAAAGATTTCCTTTTTAACAACGTTTATTCATTTTTAGAGATTTACTTTTAGTAGTGGTTCTCCACTTTAAAATGATTTCCTTCTTATAACAGTTTCCTTTTTATAACGTTTCCCTTTTCCTAAATATCCCCTATTTATAAATATTCCAATTTATAAATATTTCTTATTTATAAATATTCCATTTATAAATATTTTATTTTCAAATATCACTTTGAAAATATTCCCTTATCAACATTTCGGTATGTTATGGTATTCAACATATCAAATCACGATGATCAGTATCGTCCAAACACATATAATCGACAGCATATTACATATCACATCATATATCACAATATATGAATCACAGTAAAATAAATGTTTGAGGAATCCAGTTGGATTCCTCCAACCTATTTCCCTGCATCCACAAATGTTACACAATAAAATCAACATAACTTTCAGTTCCATATGATATATTCTGTTAAACAGAATCAATATAGAAATTCAACTAACTGACTAGTAGTTCAATCAAACAGTCAACACACAGCAATCAACAGATGATTAATAGTTCTAACAATACGTTATAAAAAATATAACTGTTCAGAGTTGGTGAGTTTTACTCACTTTGGCAGTTCATCGTTAAAGCACGATAAAATGTTATTTGATTAGAATCAAACAATTTATTCCGCCGTAAATTCAAATGAGCTCAAATCCACTCCCAGTCAGTTCCATGGTGTAGTGTCCGTCCATACGATCCCAATGCAACTGACGGTTCTCGATTTCGACTCCGTATGAGCAAGATATCGCGTAAACAAGTTAATACATTTAATTTAAAATAAAAACATTGATTTAAAACCCATTGGCCCTCAACCCCTTAATATACTCGGCCCACTTACCAAACATACCAGACCCGAACTTGAGCCTCTTCTTCCCTAATTCCTTATGCCGTGACCTCTCCAGTATTTCACCCAAACAACCGATCTTATAAAAATCCAAGCACCATACATACTTCTTTTAAAATCAAACAAACACCACTAAAATTCCCTACTTTGATTTCTCTACCACCTCCCACCATCATTCTCCAGTTCGGTCCTGACCTGTTGCTTCCGACGTTCTACAGTCCTGGCCATCGAGTGACTGTTGCGTCACTTTTTTGATCACCAAAAACCCCAAACGAACCTCTTCAATCTACTAACCACCATTTCAAACCCCAGATCACCCATCGATACCATAAAATCCCAAAAACCCAAACCCTAAATCTACTGCGAGCACAAAAATCATATCGAGCTCCATAAAATTCTGATCGAGTTCAATAAAACGGACATCAAATCGAAGCTTGAGTGATGAGGATAACATATATATATAAGTATTGTAATTTATAGTATTTCTTTGAATTCTTCTAAATTTTTTGAAGATGAAGAACGTTTTCTATAGAAAGAAAAACAAACCGACGGCTTGCCATTTGACCAAAGGAATTGCGTAATTAGGTTTAGAAAATTTTAAGGCCTATTTATAGGTAAACAAAATATCTAGATATTTTATAAAAGGAATATTCCCGGTATATTCTCATATATATATATATTCATTATGCTTTTCTAAAAATTCTCGTGACTACATACGATACCCAAAAATCACGAAACTGGACACGCAGCTAGAGTTCGACATTACGGTCCCAACGAAACTGGTTTCGTCGAATTCCGACTCCGTATGCTCACACTGTATTTTTAACATAATTTGATTTACTCTATTTGATTTACTCTATTCACTTAACTCCTGTCGAATAAACTATATTCGATAACTCCTCTAACTCTATTCGAATAAACTATATTCGATTAACTCCTCTAATTCCATTCGAATAAACTATATTCGATTTATTTCTTTAACTCCATTTAACTCCATTCGAATAACTAATATTCGATAAATCTATTAAACTCTTCTTCGAATAACTAATATTCAATGACTCCTTTTACTTTATTCAAATTACTAATATTCGATTAACTCAATTGATTCTATTCGAATAAACTATATTCGATTAACTCCTTTTACTTTATTCGAATTACTAATATTCGATTAACTCAATTGATTCTATTCGAATAAACTATATTCGATTAACTTCTTTATTTTAACTCTATTCGATCAATTCTAACTGGTTAACTCTTATTCGAATAACAAATATTCGATTAACTCTATTCAGCTAACTCGACTCGACTAACCCCTTTTCGAATAACATATTCGATTTACTAACTTTCGAATACCTTATTCGATTGACTCCCTCTAAATACCATATTCGAATTAACCCCTTTATTCGCTTTATAAAGATTTCCTTTTTAACAACGTTTATTCATTTTTAGAGATTTACTTTTAGTAGTGGTTCTCCACTTTAAAATGATTTCCTTCTTATAACAGTTTCCTTTTTATAACGTTTCCCTTTTCCTAAATATCCCCTATTTATAAATATTCCAATTTATAAATATTTCTTATTTATAAATATTCCATTTATAAATATTTTATTTTCAAATATCACTTTGAAAATATTCCCTTATCAACATTTCGGTATGTTATGGTATTCAACATATCAAATCACGATGATCAGTATCGTCCAAACACATATAATCGACAGCATATTACATATCACATCATATATCACAATATATGAATCACAGTAAAATAAATGTTTGAGGAATCCAGTTGGATTCCTCCAACCTATTTCCCTGCATCCACAAATGTTACACAATAAAATCAACATAACTTTCAGTTCCATATGATATATTCTGTTAAACAGAATCAATATAGAAATTCAACTAACTGACTAGTAGTTCAATCAAACAGTCAACACACAGCAATCAATAGATGATTAATAGTTCTAACAATACGTTATAAAAAATATAACTGTTCAGAGTTGGTGAGTTTTACTCACTTTGGCAGTTCATCGTTAAAGCCCGATAAACTGTTATTTGATTAGAATCAAACAATTTATTCCGCCGTAAATTCAAATGAGCTCAAATCCACTCCCAGTCAGTTCCATGGTGTAGTGTCCGTCCATACGATCCCAACGCAACTGACGGTTCTCAATTTCGACTCAGTATGAGCAAGATATCGCGTAAACAAGTTAATACATTTAATTTAAAATAAAAACATTGATTTAAAACCCATTGGCCCTCACCCCCTTAAAATACTCGGCCCACTTACCAAACATATCAGACCCGAACTTGAGCCTCTTCTTCCCCAATTCCTTATGCCGTGACCTCTCCAGTATTTCACCCAAACAACCGATCTTATAAAAATCCAAGCACCATACATACTTCTTTTAAAATCAAACAAACACCACTAAAATTCCCTACTTTGATTTCTCTACCACCTCCCACCATCATTCTCCAGTTCGGTCCTGACCTGTTGCTTCCGACGTTCTACAGTCCTGGCCATCGAGTGACTGTTGCGTCACTTTTTTGATCACCAAAAACCCCAATCCACCCCAAATGAACCTCTTCAATCTCCTAACCACCATTTCAAACCCCAGATCACCCATCGATACCATAAAATCCCAAAAACCCAAACCCTAAATCTACTGCGAGCACGAAAACCATATCGAGCTCCATAAAATTCTGATCGAGTTCAATAAAACGGACATCAAATCGAAGCTTGAGTGATGAGGATAACATATATATATAAGTATTGTAATTTATAGTATTTCTTTGAGTTCTTCTAAATTTTTTGAAGTTGAAGAACATTTTCTATAGAAAGAAAAACAAACCGACGGCTTGCCATTTGACCAAAGGAATTGCGTAATTAGGTTTAGAAAATTTTAAGGCCTATTTATAGGTAAACAAAATATTTAGATATTTTATAAAAGGAATATTCCCGGTATATTCTCATATATATATATATATATATATATATATTCATTTTGCTTTTCTAAAAATTCTCGTGACTACATACGATACCCAAAAATCACGAAACTGGACACGCAGCTAGAGTTCGACATTACGGTCCCAACGAAACTGGTTTCGTCGAATTCCGACTCCGTATGCTCACACTGTATTTTTAAAGGTCAAAATACTAATTGTTTTTCACTCTAAAAATCCGTATGACCACTCAGTGACTCTAAAATTCACGAAACTGGAAATCTAACAAATGTTTGACATTGTGGATCCAACAAAATTAGTTTCGTCGAATTCCGACTTCGTTTGCAAAAGTGGCTATTTTTAAAGCTCTAGATGACCCATTTAAATATATAAATATAATTAAACATAATTAAATAAAATATTAATAAATTTATATTATCGTATATATTCACAATAGACTATCATACAGCTCTAGAATATTCCTATATGAATTTCTAACTCGATATTCACTTCTGGGTTAACCCGATATTCGATTTATATTGAAATTCCTTTTTAAAATATAAATAATTTCTTTACAAATTATAAAGGAATTCCACAGCGACTTTTCTGAAATTTGATTTGGACGTAAATCAAAATCTATACGAAGAAATCCCGATTTCTCTCTTCCACTAGAAAGATATACTCCACCAGCTCCACACGTTTCTTGTTTCACTGAAATCCGGCTTAAAACGAATCCTGTACATTCAGTTGAAGTTCAAATCGCCAAATTGCGAACTGCAGCGCCATTTCAAGCTTGATTTTGATTATAATATAATTATACGTTCAACTGTCATTATTTAAATATATTCGTTATTCTAATTCAATTCTAAACTAAATTAAATATCACATATGATCCAGTTCACACAATATCGCCATTTCAGCAAATTCTGATTATTTCAGAATTAAATATACTATTTAATTTATTATTTTAATTAAATATTCACCATAATTAAATTCCATGACCATTAAATTCACTATATCACTATTTATTAAATTAAATAAATTAATTATAATACCTCTGCCAATGCGGGTCATTACATAAATTTAGGAAGAATTAATTTTTAAAATGAGAATCAAGGGAAACGGGTTATGCCATTGCGTTCGTCTCGAAATTCTGCTTGGAAATGAGTCTGAGTTTTCGAAAATCAGAGTCGTATGACCAAGTTATGTCCCTTCGAAGTTTTCAAAAAATTTCAAGTTCAAAACAACTCAGAATTCGAATTCAAATTTCGAATTCAAACCACAGAATAGACTGGGAGGGAAATTTCCCGCCCAAGACCAGGTCGACCTGGGGGTTGACCATAGAGTCGACCTGCCCAGGACTAGGTCGACCATAGTGTCGACCTGGGGGTCGACCTGGTGGCCGAGCCCACTTTTGAAGCTGGATTCACTTTGATGTTTCTGGCCTCGTTTTTGTCTACATTCGTTGACCTGACCCTATATAAACAACCCCTAACACTAGTCTCTCTACACAAAATTCTCTCTGACCTTAAGCTGCTCTAATTCTGGTTGAAAAGTTAGAGAAGTGGACTACTTCTTCTACGTCGAAACTACATAAAGAGAATTGTTGATTTGGGGATTTCTATTAGGACTTGACTAAGCATATAAAGATTCAACATCGACTTTCCTTTTCTAATTCTCGAACCACGATCTGTAAGCCCCAGTTACTTTTAGATTTAAACTGTAAATGCAATATGAATATGTTGTAAATTGAAATTGGACATGTGTATGATGACTGTTTTACATCCATTCTTGTTCATCTTGGATCTTGACTTTTAGATAATCACTATGACATTGATTTGGGGCCTATTCATGTTGTAAATCAAAAAGAAAAACCCCTCATATTATCATGCCTGCAATGTTGAATCTACTGTTAGTCACAAGTTTATGACTATCACCTTATGTCAACCGTTACCATGACTATCACCTTATGTAAATTGTTACCTTGACTAGTACCTTATTTTTCTAGATTTGGAATCTTTATGTTTGAGGCCGATATTCCATATGCCAATAATGTTATAATCATTTATCTCAAGTTATACCATGTTATGCTAGTAATCACTTTTGCCACCTTATACCCGTCCCTTTTTATATTATTCCCAGATTAGATTTATTTGTATCGATTCGAACTTACGTGCGATGGGAATACGATTTGGGTAGATTAGGTAAAACATGAATTGGCTTTGAACTTGAACATGAACGTTGTTATAACTTGAACCTGGATATGGACATGAACTTGACACGATTTGACATGAAACATGACCTAAAAACTTGACATGAATTTAGACTCGAAAACTTGAATCTGGACTTGACACTTAGAATGAATTTAAAAATGGCCAACTCGAGGTTGGGTTGAGTTTGTAGTGTAAATCTGCCCGGAACAGCCCGGCAAATCCAATGACTACAAACAATAGGATCCAATGTGAGTAGTTGGTCATATCGCAAGTAAAACCCGAGGTTAGACTATGTTGTGGTGTAAATCTGCTCGTAACCGCCCGGCAAATCCAGTGACCACAATAATTAGTCTAATATGAGAGGTTGGGGTGCATTAATGAATTAATGCCACATGATAGGGTTAAGTCATGGACCACTTGAATATACTTAACCAATTTGACATGATGATTTGATAGGGTTAAGTCATGAACTGCTTGAATACACTTAACCAACTTGATACATGATTTGGATAGGGTTAAATCACGAATTTGAATGACAACACTTAACCTATTAGAAAACCTAGTTATGCGGTCCTTTTCAGCAGTAACCCACCTAGATGTATCACGATACCCTGGGACTAGGCAGGGTGGGGCACGATTACTGGGCTGATTGTAAGCGACCAGAACGACGGCTGAGTAGGTGCGCCATTGTAGGTTCAGGAGGAGTATGGTCGTGCACGTAGTCCGGAGTTGAAAAAGCAGGCATTGGGCACCCATAGGTTTACACTGTGCGTGCTTGATTCATGTCGGTGGTTGGCACCATAGGTCTTGATACACCCTATGGTGGACCTAGCACAGGTGACTACATTTCAGGATAGGGCCGTATGACACAGAACATGGCGAGCTAAAATTTGTAGGGAGCCGATCGATTAGTAGATCGTACCGTAGGACCCCGTAATGGGACACTTCATGATATTGGGCCAATGGATCATTTCATGATTAATACTTGACATGGGTTAGAACACTAATACAGTTGGTGCAGTGAATCTTGAATATGCGATGCTAGACTTGACTTATCTTGTTTATCATATCAGTCCTGTTATCTTCCTTATGTTTAATTCCGGTTTTCACATGTCATGTTACCTTTACTAGTTTTTATACTGAAAGTCACTAAGGCTTACCAGTCTTATGACTGACCCTTTTTCTTTCGCCTCGTTTTCTTTTGTTTTCCCCCCCAGGTTCTCAGGGAGGAAACACTAGCTCTTAGCTTGGATTTAGCTTGCTTTCTGTCAGCTCATGTACGGTTTGGTCTTGGGCTATGCTATGGCTGCTTCTGCTATTTATGGGGAATAATTTACTTTTGTTATCTTAAGTTCATGCTTCTTTTTGGAACTTGATGTAATGGAATAATTTTGTACCTTGGATATATGAGGTTTTGACTCTTTTCTTGAAAGTAATAAAGATTTGGTTTTTAATTTCTACCGCTGCTTTATTTATGTTCTGCCTTGTGATATCTCTGTGTATGTTTACCTAGATAATACTCCACCAAAACTAGTGCATTCCCTTTGTGAGTGACCCTACCGGAGGTGGGGTGTTACATTTGGTATCAGAGCAGAAGGTTACCAGGCTGGGCAAAAGTTTTAAAAACCTTCTGAAACTATTTTCAAAACCATTTATAAAGAAGCATTTTTCAAGAAAAGTTTTATAAAGGCTATTCCCCAAAAGCCATTAGCACTTTCCTTTGTTTCCTCATTTGAATCTATTTCTTTTCGTTTTTCAGCATGTCTGATCTTAACCTTCCTGAGGGAATACCCATACTGGATGGTTCCGAAGGTACTTAGAAGCTAGGCCCAACGGCGTGGGCCCGGCGGACATCCCTCCTCCTCCCCCAGTGGTCGCGGTTCCTCCTCCTCCTAGTACTGCCTTTGCCAAAATATGCAAAGACTTTAAAGCAATGGGCGGAAAGAACTTTGTTGGAACTGAAACCTTTGTTGAGGCACGAAACTGGCTAAAGGAGACTGAAGACTTGTTCATTATCTTTGATGTGGAGGACCATAGGAAAGTTCAGTTGGCAGCATGGTTGTTGAAAGAGGAAGCTGCATTTTGGTGGGAAGTCACCAACGCTACCAGGCCAGTTGAGACTTGGGCAGACTTGAGAGAGAGGTTTGGGCTTAAATTCTTACCATCAGCAGAAGAGAACCTTCAGATGGAGAGGTTCCTAGCACTCAAGCAAGGGGACATGTCTGTTAGGGAATACGCGAATAAGTTTAATCAGCTTGCTCGGTTCGGTCTGGATTTGGTCAACGCAGCCCAGAAAAATGCTATAAGCTTTTCTCGAGGATTGAATGAGCCACTACACAGTTTGGCCATAACTCGTATACCCATGGGGGCGACCTTTGAAAGCTTAGTGGATATGGCTCTACTTCATGAGGAAGACAAGAATAGCAAGAAGGAGGTTAAGCCTAATGAGACTCAGAATAAGAAAGTTGACTTCAAGAAGGGAGGCAATAAGAATAACAAGAGCAACAACAAACCACATGAGACAAGGAAGTGTAACTTTTGTGGTATTACGGGACATCTAGCTAAAGACTGTAGAAAGAAGAAGAGAAAGTTGGGTGAATGCTTTCATTGTTGAGATACTGGACACATCAGCAAGGAATGCCCTAAGAAGCAAGGACAGGGGCAAGGGCAGACCCAGCGAGCAGGACCTTCTGGAGGGCAGTTGCATGCTCTCAACACCACTCCAGCACTTGACCGAGGTAGTAATATTTCCATAGAAAGCCTTGTTTACATTTTTGACTTTCCAGTTCGAACCTTATTTGACTCTGGCGCATCGCATACTTTTATTTCTTTTGATATTGTTGAAAATCTGCACCTAAGTACTAGTCTGGTTGAGGATCCCGTTATAGTTTCAAATCCAATTGGGGGCTCCGCCCATTTATCTATGATGTGTGTGGATTTGAGGATCTCTATCTTAAGCGTAGAATTCACGTGTAATGCTTATGTTCTTGGATTTATGGGATACGGTTTGATCCTAGGTATGGATTGGCTATACGATTATGGAGCCATTCTTGATTGTGAACAAAGGGTAGTGAGGCTCATGACTCGCCTTGGTAATACACTTGAAATTTCTTGTAACCCTAAGGGTCCGGTCATGTTGTGTTATCTTGAATCTCTTGACTCGTCCGTCGATAATTTGCAATCTGTAAGAGTGGTCCGAGAATATCCAGATGTCTTCGATGAAGTGAGGGGGTTACCTCCTAAACGCGAGATAGACTTCCGAATTTATCTTGTTGATAATGCCAAGCCAGTTTCATTGCCCGTTAGGCACATGGCCCCGCGAGAAAGAAGAGAGCTCAGTACAAGTTAACGAGTTGCTTGAGAAAAATTTCATAAGACGAAGCATTTCTGAATGGGGTGTTCCAGTGGTATTCGCTACCAAGGAGGATGGATCGCTTGGTCTGTGCGTAGATTATCGTGAGTTAAACAAGCTAACTAAGAAAAATAGGCACCCACTACCAAGAATCAACGATTTGTTTGACCAGCTTATAGGAGCATCTGTTTTCTCTCAACTCGATCTAGCCACAGGATTCCATCAGCTTAGAGTGGCTGAGGATAGCATTGACAAAACTGCGTTTAGGACTCCAGATGGGTTCTTCGAATGGCTCGTCATGCCGTTTGGGTTAACAAATGCACCCGCGTACTTTGTAGATTTGATGAGTAGGGTGTTTCGGGAGTTCCTTAACAAGTTCGTGGTAGTTTTCGTGGATGATATTTTGATCTTCTCAAAAAATGAAGAAGAGCATGCTAGACATCTCAAGGAAGTCATGGAAACACTTAGAGCACACCAGTTAAAGGCTAAGTTCTCCAAATGCCATTTTTGGAGGAAGGAAGTCAGGTTCCTTGGACATGTAGTTTCTAAGCAAGGCATAGCCGTGGACACCGCAAAGGTAGTTGCGATACAAGACTGGAAAATTCCTAAGAATGCAACGGAGGTGAGGAGCTTTCTCGGTTTGGCGGGCTACTACAGGAAGTTCATTAAGGACTTTGCTAAGATTTCAGCCCCTCTTACTAAGTTAACAAAGAAGAACCTAGCTTTTGCATGGGACATAGAGTGTGACGTTGCTTTTCAAAGACTCAAGAGAGCCCTCACCACAGCTCCAGTTTTGGCATTTCCTGACGGAGGCAAGGTGTTTACGGTGTACACAGATGCGTGCGGCACGGGATTAGGCGATGTCCTAATGCAAGAAGGAAGAGTAATATGCTACGGGGGTAGACAACTTAAAGTTCATGAGAAAAACTATCCCACGCATGACTTGGAGTTGGCCGCGATCGTTTTTGCACTTAAATCTTGGTACCATTATCTTCTAGGGGAGAGGTTCGAGCTGTATACCGACCACAAATCGCTCAAGTACCTCTTCTCACAGAAAGATTTGAATCTGAGACAACAGCGGTGGATGGAATTCTTGGCATCATATGACTACGATATAGCTTATACCCCTGGCAAGGGTAACGTGGTGACGGACACGCTAAGTAGAAAAAGGTTGACTTTGAGCCCCTTGTTTGTTGAAAGGAAAAGCCTTGAGTTTATAGCAACCTTTGATTTTATACCTGTTGTTGAGTCATTAACTGCTACGTTAGCATCTCTTGAGTTAAGACCTACACTTCTAGATCAAGTAGGGACTTCACAGAAGGAAGACGCACAGATAGTCGAAATCATGGAAAAACTGATTAATGGTGAGACGTCAAGTCACCTCGGTAGGTATGCCATAGATGAAAAAGAATGGCTAAGGCGTGATGGAAGGCTATGCGTCCCACAAGTGGAAGACCTAGTAAGGAAAGTTCTCGAAGAGGCGCATCACTCGAAGATGATCATACATCCTGGGGGGGATAAGATGTACAGAGATATGAAACGCATTTTTTTTGGGCTGGAAGAAAAAGGACGTGGCAGAGTTCATTTTGAATTGTATGGTGTGCCAACAAGTAAAGGCCGAGTTGAAGAAGCCCGGTGGGCTATTATATCCTTTGGAGGTCCCGCAATGGAAATGGGAGAGTATCTCGATGGATTTCATGGATGGACTGCCTAGGTCAAGGAAGGGAAATACTAGCATATGGGTCATAGTTGATAGACTCACGAAAAGTGCTTACTTCATTCCGATGAAAAGCAAGAGGACCGCATCATGGCTAGCGTCTATTTACCTTCGAGAGGTAGTACGGTTGCACGGGGTTCCTTCTAGTATAGTTAGTGATCGTGACCCGATTTTCACTAGCCAGTTTTGGAATAGTCTGCAGGAAGCAATGGGTACACGACTGAGTTTAAGCACAGCCTATCACCCACAGACGGATGGACAAACCGAAAGGGTAAATAGGGTACTAGAAGATCTCCTGAGGCTATGCATTCTTGACTTTGGTGGTACTTGGGAAGACCAACTTCCTTTCGTGGAGTTTGCTTATAATAACAGTTATCAGGCTAGCATCGGGATGGCACCGTTCGAAGCCTTATATGGAAGACCGTGCAGGTCACCAACTTGTTGGTGGGAAATGACAGATAGGCTTATACTTTGGCCCGACATGATAAGGGACACTTCTTAGAAGGTTGAGTTGATACGAAGACGGATGAAAACGGCCCAAGATAGACAGAAATCTTATGCGGACAAGAGAAGGACAGACTTAGAGTTCGAAGTTGGAGATATGGTCTTTATAAAAGTTTCTCCGTTACGCAATGTAGTTCGTTTTGGAGCAGTTGGAAAGCTAGCACCAAGGTTCGTAGGACCGTTCCCTATCACTAAGAGGATTGGACGGATGGCTTATAAGGTAGATTTACCCGAGAAGCTAACTGGATTACACAATGTCTTTCACGTCTCGTATCTCCGAAAGTTCTTGCATGAGTCGGCCGAAGTGGTTGAGCCAAGCATCCTTGAAGACATAGAAGTGGAGAAAGAAGCAACATTGAGGCGAGTTCCGATTCGTATCTTAGGAATGGAGATTAAGAAGCTAAGGAATCGAGAAGTCAAGCTAGTTAAAGTGCAGTGGATTGAAGCCTAAGAAGACGCAACTTGGGAAACCGAAGAGAAGATACGCACGCTTTACCCATTTCTTTTTGAGGGTACATTCTCGATCTCTTTTTCCTATAAACTTGGAAACCTTTTAGTATCATGCTTCTACTACCTACGTTTGTCTTGTTATGTTCTCGATCTTATCTTGAGAACCTTAGGTAGGACCATATGGATGTAAACATGTGATTGAAACATGTTATGGTTGATGTTTGCAAATGATTGCAAGTGTTTGCGAGTGGTTTCTAGTGGATGCATGACACACATTAGGCACTAGATCGGCTCAGTCACTTTTTCATGTTGCATATGCATGAGCGCTTATACTTGTACACGGATGGAACTTGTTATGCTATCACTTGGATGTTGCATATGAATGAACGTTATGTGCACTCATGTAGAGATTATAAATTATGTTAGGAATCTTCATACATGTGGGATTCATTACACTAACATATTTTGCATTAAGGAGGTTTACTGAATCAGTAACCGCCTGATCTTCTGCATTAGATAAGTACATATACACACACTTTCTGCATATGTTCATCCATCACTATAAACCTTTTGAGGACAATGGTTGCTTGTGGATGATGTTTTGAGTAGATGGATGATGTATGGTAGGACACATCTTCCCTAACTTAGAGATTTCAGGGACGAAATCCCTTAAGGAGGGGAGAATGTAACAACCCGTATTTTGATAACGTGTTATAACTATAAATCAAGGCAGAATTAATTCTTAAAATGAGAATCAAGGGAAACGGGTTTCGCCATTGCGTTCATCTCGAAATTCTGCTTGGAAATGAGTCCGAGTTTTCAAAAATCGGAGTCCGTATGACCAAGTTATGACCCTTCGAAGTTTTTAGAAAATTTCAAGTTCAAAACAGCTCAGAATTCGAATTCAAATTTCGAATTCAAACCACAGAACAGACTGGGCGGGAAATTTCCCGCCCAGGACTAGGTCAACCTGGGGGTCGACCATAGAGTCGCCCTGCCCAGGACCAGGTCGACCATAGTGTCGACCTGGGGGTCGACCTGGTGGCCGAGCCCACTTTTGAAGCTGGATTCACTTTGATGTTTCTGGCCTCGTTTCTGTCTACATTCGTTGACCTGACCCTATATAAACTGCACCTAACACTAGTCTCTCTACACAAAATTCTCTGACCTTATGCTGCTCTAATTCTGGTTGAAAAGTTAGAGAAGGGGACTACTTCTTCTACGTCAAAACTACATTAAGAGAATTGCTGATTTGGGGATTTCCGTTAGGACTTGACTAAGCATATAAAGATTCAACATCGACTTTCTTTTTATAATTCTCGAACCACGATCTGTAAGCCCCGGTTACTTTTATATTTAAACTGTAAATGCAATATGAATATGTTGTAAATTGAAATTGGACCTGTGTATGATGACTGTTTTATGTCCATTCTTGTTCATCTTGGATCTTGACTTTTGGATAATCACTATGACATTGATTTGGGACCTATTCATGTTGTAAATCAAAAAGAAAAACCGCTTATATTATCATGCCTGCATGTTGAATCTGCTATTAGTCACAAGTTTATGACTATCACCTTATGTCAACCGTTACCATGACTATCACCTTATGTCAACTGTTATCTTGACTAGTACCTTATTTTGCTAGATTTGGAATCTTTATGTTTGAGGCCGATATTCCATATGCCTGTAATGTTATAATCACTTATCTCAATTTATACCGTGTTATGCCAGTAATCACTTTTGCCACCTTATACCCGTCCCTTTTTATATTATTCCTTAATTAGATTTATTTGTATCGATTCGAGCTTACGTGCGATGGGAATATGATTTGGGTAGATTAGGTAAAACATGAATTGTCTTTGAACTTGAACATGAACGTTGGTATAACTTGAACCTGGATATGGACATGTACTTGACACGATTTGACATGAAACATAACCTGAAAACTTGACATGAATTTAGTCTCGAAAACTTGAATCTGGACATGACACTTAGAATGAATTTAAAAATGGCCAACTCGAGGTTGGGTTGAGTTTGCAGTGTAAATCTGCCCGGAACCGCCCGGCAAATCCAGTGACTACAAATAATAGGATCCAATGTGAGTAGTTGGTCATATCGCACGTAAAACCCGAGGTTAGACTATGTTGTGGTGTAAATCTGCCCGGAACCGCCCGGCAAATCCAGTGACCACAATAATTAGTCTAATGTGAGAGGTTGGGGTGCATTAATGAATTAATGCCACATGATAGGGTTAAGTCATGGACCACTTGAATATACTTAACCAATTTGACATGATGATTTGATAGGGCTAAGTCATGAACCGCTTGAACACACTTAACCAACTTGATAGGGTTAAGTCACGAATTTGAGTGACAACACTTAACCCATTAGAAACCCTAGTTACGCGGTCCTTTTCAGCAGTAACACACTTAGATGTATCACGATACCCTGGGACTAGGCAGGGTGGGGGACGATTACTGGGCTGATTATAAGCGACCAGAACGACGGCTGAGTAGGTGCGCCATTGTAGGTTCAGGCGGACTATGGTCATGCACGCAGTCTGAAGTTGAAAAAGCAGGCATTGGGCACCCGTAGGTTTACACTGTGCGTGCTTGATTCGTGTCGGTGGTTGGCACCATAAGGCTTGATACACCCTATGGTGGACCCAGCACAGGTGACTACATTTCAGGATAGGGCCGTATGACACAGACACATGACGAGCTAGAATTTGTAGGGAGCCGATCGATTAGTAGATCGTACCGTAGGACCCCGTAATGGGTCACTTCATGATATTGGGCCAAGGGATCATTTCATGATTAATACTTGACATGGGTTAGAACACTAGTACAGTTGGTTCAACGAATCTTGAATATGCGATGCTAGAATTGACTTATCTTGTTTATCATATCAGTCCTGTTATCATCCTTATGTTTAATTCCGGTTTTCACATGTCAAGTTACCTTTACTAGTTTTTATACTGAAAGTCACTAGGGCTTACCAGTCTTATGACTGACCCTTTTTCTTTCGCCTCTTTTTCTTTCGTTTTCCCCCTAGGTTCTCAGGGAGGAAACACTAGCTCTTAGCTTGGATTTATCTTGCTTTCTGTCAGCTCATGTACGATTTGGTCTTGGGCTATGCTATGGCTGCTTCTGCTATTTATGGGGAATAATTTACTTTTGTTATCTTAAGTTTATGCTTCTTTTTGGAACTTGATGTAATGGAATAATTTTGTACCTTGGATATATGAGGTTTTGACTCTTTTCTTGAAAGTAATAAAGATTTGGTTTTTAATTTCTACCGCTGCTTTATTTATGTTTTGCCTTGTGATATCTCTGTTTATGTTTACCTAGATAATACTCCACCAAAACTAGTGCATTCCCTTTGTGAGTGACCCTAGCGGAGGAGGGGTGTTACATTGATAGACATTATTATAATATCAAAATGTTTTTGAGATAAAGAAAATTTGGATTCTCATAAGGGAAAAACCCGTTCCATTTTACGGTGTGGTCTTATGAGATATCATTTACCTGCTTGAACTGTTTTAAACTGTTTTACTCAAACCAGTCCCATGACTGACCCGGAGTTTATTTTATTTTGTTTTCCCTAAACTCTTGGGTGCCCAATTTTGTACGGGCAGTCAAGTAGTCGGGATTTACAGATACTTGAAGAGCTGGAGCAGGAGGCTTCAGGATCATATAACTATAGTTTATTTCCGCTGTGTTGTAAGTGTTGTATCTTGATAATGATGTATATTCAAGTACAGATGAATATTTCAAGTTATGTTATAAATATTATATGTTATTCATTCCGCTGTGATGTTCATGTTACTCTGATGTTGTATTCTTCTTCTTCTTCTATTCTAAGTTTCTATCTTATCTATTCTCACACTCTAATTTCTTTCATTAATCATCAGGTATTTTCGACCCTTGGATGTTCAATATGGTTGTATATCGGATAACCAAGGTCGCCGAAATTTCGGGTCATTACAGTTGGTATCAGAGCTTAAGTTAAGTGATTTACCTTGGCTCTGTGGCGTGACTTGGTAGAGATAGGGTTAGTAATACCATAGATTGAGTTTGAGTGTATATATACGAGTGAACGTATTTGTTATTTGATATAAAAATGGTTTTATATTGTGGAGATTTATTGGTTGAGTTGTTTATGAGTTCTGGTCAATCAGTTTGATCCACTGTATCGGTAGGAGTTGGTAAACAATTGAATACGATGAACCGACACGATATGTTTTGAAAAGAGGGTAAATGAAAATGATTTTACCCAAAGTATATTTTGATATATATTGGATATATTGGTTGTTATTATAATCGAGTAAGATTATAAATATAATGGTTATGTGAATAACCAATCAAAATTCATATAAGTAAAATACGTGAAATCAGATGAGTTAAATCTGAAATTTAAACCAGAAATTGAATTAAAACTCTAGGGAAAATTGGATAAGTGTTGTAAATGGATTTGGATTAAAAATAAGGAAAATTTAAGATCCTCGGAGATTTTAAATTGTTTTGCAAGCAGTGTGAACTATATTTTGAAATGGATTTCAAAGTGGAAATTTTTAGAAATGGTTTTATAGTATTGAACTCACTTCGATCGCTGGAAAATAGATTCGGATGATGACAGCTGCATCATCAGTATTCATTTTTGAGTTGTAAGTGACGAATTACTACCAGAGATACTGTTTTGAATTTGTTTTTGGAAAGACAAGTTGTGCTGAATTTCGAAAAGGAAAATTTGATTTTTGAAAAGTGTAAATTGTTTAAAAACTCTCAGGGAAAGAGTGTTTGAATTAAAAACAAATTTAACAGAAATTTGTGAAAGCAAATTTGAATTAAAGTAAAGCCAGTAAATTGGTAATTGAGATTGAATTAGAATGATATTAAGACAAATTGGATTGTGAGATTTAAATTTGAAGTGTGATGTGATAATCAAGTTAAGAGTTGGGAATCGAGAATGAAACTCGAGTTTGAAATGATATTTGGCTCGGATATAAGCGAATGGTTGTGTTGTGGATAAAAGCAGATTGGAATTTGATTGAGATGACCCTTGTATCCGCCGAATTGATAACAGGTGGAAAGGATATAATGATATGCCGACAAAAAGGTACAAGTTTATAATCGATATAAGCATTAGATTTATGAGCCGATTTGGCAAGCCGCTTGGCTGTTTGATTTTCTTTTGGGATGGAGATGGCCTAGAGTGGCGAGTGGTGGTTTTACCTATTGACCAGTACAAAGGAGGTGCTGGCGATTTTTTTCGAAAAAATAAGGCGTTAGAAAAATTTTAGGATTTTTGAAAATTTTCGTTGATAAGAATTAATTAATATTCAATTGAAATTAAATTGGTCCAGTTGGAAACTGAAGTTAAGAAGTGAACAAATATGTTCTAACCGGTCGATAGTGTTTGTTTCCTACCTTAGCAATTTCGAGGACGAAATTATTTTAAGTAGGGAAGAATGTAATGACCCGCATTTTCAACGGCATAATAATTAATTTATTTAATTATTTAAAAGGTGATTAAGAGGAATTAATTATCGTTAAATTAAATAACTTTGAATATTCAATTAAAATAATAATTAAATAATATATTTAATTCTGGAATGATCAGAATTGGCTGAAATGGCGATATGGTGTGAATTAGGCAATTCAAAATATGTACTTCAGTTTAGAATTGAATTAAGATAACAAATATAATATTTGAACGACGGTTTGAACGTATAATTATATTATAATTAAAATCGAGCTTGAAATGGCGTTGTAGTTCATAAATTGGCGATTCGAATTTTAACTGAATGTACAAGGTTCGTTTTAAATCGGATTTCTGTGAAATAAGAAACATGTGGAGCTGGTGGAGTGTATCTTTCTAGTGGAAGAGAAAAATCGGGATTTCGTCGTGTAGATTTTGAGATATGTCCAAATCAAATTTTAAAATAGTCGTTATAGAATCGTTTATCGACCGTAACGGTTTAATCGATATAACTAGAGATCGGGTTTGAATTTAGACAAGGTTCTTTTGGGACATAATGATAATTTAATTTTTAGAATTTTTCTGTAATTTTTAATTAATTAAATGAGCGACTTTTTATTTGGAGTATTTTGCACCCTTAATCAGCGATTTTGGGGTTTCACAAAATGAGTTAACCTACCGGTATTATTATATTTTTGGGATCGTGTCACCAAGCTCGACACAACGGTATCTCTATGTCAGTCTGTAAGTGGAAGGAATTTTATGAAACGAGGTACGTTAAGTTTTATAATATAAATCTTAGGAGCAAATAAAAATGGGTGACCAAGCCAATACTTAAACTTAGCAACACCACTCCCTTTCACTGATCGGAGATAAGGCCATGCCTCATCATTTTCAGCCACTACTTCCTTACAGCAAAACAAGATATCGTGGAAACCCATCCTCCACTAATTCAAAAAAAAAATATCTGAAAACTGAATTTCCTATAAATAACCCCTTAAAACTCTAACCAAATTCCTATTTTCCCACGGTCAAAAGGAAATCATGTCACCGCCAGATAGGCTCCTCAAAACAATTCACAATGTTCAAAAAATCCAAAACAATTCCTAGAAAATCTATAAATCGAACTTCTGTGACCTCCCTCCTCAATTCGATTTCGGTCTTGTTGTATGGGAGGGAGCGTGTGAAGTTGAAGAGCATGGACAGGGGGTTGAATGGAAGGCAGGGGGGTTCTGCTTTACGTATGTAAATAGGAGAGGAGGGTTGCCTTGTATACGTCTTTTTGAGGGGTTCTGCCGTATGTACCAGTGGAGGTTAGCATGAAAAACATACATGCGTTGAGCAGTATTATATGTGGAGAAAGAACACTGTACATTGTGTATGCACGTGGAGTTCAGCGTGATGTGTGTGTCTTTACGTGAGTGGGTTTCAAGAAGGCTGAGCATGCATATAAGAATGAATCAAAAGGTTTTGGGTTTTAAAATGAATGAACGGTGGGGGATGTGTGAGTGATGTGTTGTAGAAAAGGGACTGGATCGTGAATGAAAACTGGGAGAAGGAAATACTGGAACTCGCGATTGTCGAGTAGGATGGGGCTGATGTGCCTGTGTTGATAATAAAGTGACTAAAGAGTGATTTAGTTAAAAGGGTGATGGGAAAGCATAGTTTGTTGCTGAGTTAAGGACGTGAAGAATGGGTTTGATAATGACAGAGGAAAAATGTGGCAACCGTTTTACTGTCGGCATTGGGAGGTGAGGATGTGTTCAACAGGGTGGGTTCAGGGAAATTGCATGAAACAGTGGGGAGCGGAGTGCTGTTAAAACAGTGGAAGTATATGGCGTTCAAAGTAACTGGAGAGGTTCGGTTTTCAAGGGGAATGTGAACGGTGACTTTAGTTTGCAAAACAATCGTGAATGGATCAAAGGAATGATCGACAGTATGTGTTTGGGAATATTGGAACCTGCGTTGAATTGATGAAAAGGAAGAAGAAGAGTGCAGGTTCGGGTATGGGTTTGTAAGATAACGAAGATGGGCCGAAATCAGCGAAAACAAGATCTGACAGGATCGAATGGACGAAGGAAACGTCATGGAACTGACTGGGAGTAGATTAGAGCTCGTTTGAATTTATGGCGAAATGAATTGTTTGATTCAAATCAAACAAACAGTTTATCGTTCTTTAACGATGAACTGCCAATATGAGTAAATCTCACTAACTCTGAACAGTTTATAATTTCATGTTGTATTTTTAGAACTGTTAAATATTAGCTGATTGACTGTGTGTTGACTATTTTATTGAACTGCTAATCAGTTAGTTGAATTTCTATATTGATTCTGTTTAACAGAATATATCATATGGAACTGAAAGTGATGTTGATTTTATTGTGTAACATCTATGGATGCAGGGAAACAGGTTGGAGGAATCCGACTGGATTCCTCAACAGTTATTTTATTATTTTTCATATATTTTGATATATGATGTGAATTATAACTTGTTGTTGATTGTGTGTGTACGGACGATATTGGACATCATAATTTGATATGTTAAACCCCATAACATACCATGATTTGGAGAAAAGGAATTTGTCAAAGTGAATACTAAAAAGAGAATATTTATAAAATCAGAGGATTTTATAAATGAGAATATTTATAAATAGAACATTTATAAATAGAACATTTGTAAATAGAATTATTTATAAATGGAATATTTATAAATAGGAAATACGTTTAAGTGGGAATTATAAATGAAGGAAATCCGTATAAATAGAATATTTATAAAGCGAATTATTTATTTAGTAAATAAATAAGATAAGATAATGTATTATTTATTTGTAAAATAAATAGGATAAGATAAGGAGATATGTATTTGTATAAATAAATAGAATTAAAAGGAGATATTTATTTGTTAAATAAATAGAGTTAAAAGGGAGTTATTCGAATATAGTTTAATCAAATAGAGTTAAATCAGTTAGAGTAAATCAATCAGAATTAATCGAACATTAGTTATTCGAATTTGAGTTAATCAAATAGAGTTAAACAAGATTAGAAATTGACTAGAGATTAGTTAAGTTGAATAGTTTTCTGAGTATCGATCGGATGTTGGTTTCGGCCTTCGCGGTTTATACATAGAGAATTGTTCTCTTATAAGTTTACAGTTAGAATCTGATAGTTGTGGAATGGTAGTGATTGATGATTGATCGATAGAATTTCCTTCTGCAAATGATACCGTTGTTTGCACACGTATTTTCCTTCGATAGTTAAATCATAGACTATCGAAATTTTGACCAATTTACGTTGTTAATATAGAGAGACCGGTTGGATTATTATCCAAATAACCACTCTGTATTGGCATAAGCGTTGCGAATCATATATGCCAAAGATAATTGAAGACAGAGTAAAGTGCAAGGGCTACTGTATAAGTCTTATATAATAGTGCCTAAGATGGACGTACTGAATAGTGCCTTCGGTTCATCCTGTTTCTGGATGACTTGTATGGATGAATATCTGATAGAGTATTTCCAGAAAGGTCACGTACATTGATTTCTTCAACCGTACCAAGAGTGGAAGCGAAGAAGGAAACTTCTTTAGCTAACACGTAATGTACTGTTGTAGACGTCAATTAGTGATTTTCGATGGATCTAACAATGTGGCATTCGAAGTGAATCTGATGTGATGATGAAGCGTAACCTCAAGCCTCATCAACCGGTAAATGACAGAAATCGGGCAGGCATCATGGCTATGTAGGTCGCACCTATTAGGGTGTATAATCACCTGATCTAGAGATTCATTTACTTCAAAAAAATCTATTGTTGATGCTGTCCCGTTCGGGAAACGGTTGCTGATCCCAACCGTTGGTGATATACATTCGATACACTCAAGTGAAATGAGTGGTCGGTCATGTGTGGCCGGGTTGCAAGATGTTCTTGTTGAACCCAGTGTATTCCTTTCGAGAGGTACACTAGCGAAAGGTGGTTCCATACCATGTCATAGTTGGAAATCCATTACCCAATACATGCTTGCGGTTTTGATTGTATACTTTATAGGTAGAACGTGAGATGAAAGCGTTTCTGCTAGATGATTATTATATTGTGGTTGATAGACATTATTATAATATCAAAAGATTTTTGATATGAAGAAAATTTGGATTCTCATAAGGGAAAAACCCATTCCGTTATACGGCGTGGTCTTATGAGATATCATTTACCTGCTTGAACTGTTTTAAACTATTTTACTCACGCCAGTCCCATGACTGACCCGGAGTTTATTTTGTTTTATTTTCCCTAAACCCTTTGGTGCCCAATTTTGTACGGGCAGTCAAGTAGTCGGGATTTACAGATACTTGAAGAGCTGGAGCTGGAGGCTTCAGGATCATATAGCTATAGTTTATTTTCGCTGTGTTGTAAGTATGGTACCTTGATAATGATGTATATTCAAGTACAGATGTATATTTCAAGTTATGTTATATATATTATATGTTATTCGTTCCACTGTGAGGTTCGTGTTACTCTGATGTTGTGTTCTTCTTCTTCTTCTATTCTAAGTTTCTATCTTATCTATTCTCACCCTCTAATTTGTTTCATTAATCATCCGGTATTTTCGACCCTTGGATGTTCGACATGTGTTTTATATCGGATAACCAAGGTCGCCAAAATTTTTGGTCATTACACATCTTTAATTAGATAGAAATGATATCCAAAGGAAGATAAAAGAATAAATTTAAAGAATTTATCTTTGATAAAATTAATGGGAACCTTTCCCAAAGTATGTGAATATTTGAATAAAAGAATATTCAGAATTGGAATGAGGCGTATGTTGTGGTTTATAGCACTTGTTTATTATATACGCGAGTTATTCGGAAAGGCCGGGTTCATACCCATTTTGAATAATTGATTCGACGATGAAGACAGTGGTTGAAGATTGGAGGTCTTCACATCGTTTGGATGATTACTGATGTTTTGATTGGGCTGTACACCAAACCGAGGTTGTGACGACCCCAAACCCCATAAGAGGTGGCGAGGGTAATCTTTTGGAATATAACACATAAACAGATAACAGCATAACAGAAATAAATGAATACACTAGATAATGTGTAATAACCCGCAAAATCTGGGCCAGTTTAAAATTTTTATTTTGGCAATTTTAGCGAATTTTGAATATTTAAAATGAATTATTTTAAATAATATCGACGAGAAATTTATTTTGAATATAATTCGACGTATATAAAATACGCGTCGTCGTTAGAATATAAATAATTATATATAATTATATTAGAATTGAAAATGACGCGGTAGTTCGATAATTCGATTTCAAACTTCAATTGAATGTACCGGGTGCAAAACAATCCGGATTTTAGTGAAACCAAAAATAATAGGATCTAATTGATGATATCTTTCCAACGAATCTGAATAATCAAAATTTGATGGCGGGAATCAAAAGATATGTCCAGTTGAAAATTCTGAATAGTCGCTATGGAATTCAGGCCCTTAAAAATGGACATTTTGCAAATGACCTCGGATTTCGACGAAACCAGTTTTGTTGGGTCCGTGATGTCAAATTATTGCTAGGTTTTAAATTTCATAATTTTTTGAATCAATATGTGAGCGTGGCAAAGGAAAACGCGTTTGACCAGTTTCAGTTGATTTTAATCGACTGGAAATTGGCCATTTTTCTAACGGTCTCAGAATTCGTCGAAACTAGTTTTGTTAGGACCGTATCGTCAATAAGAAGCTAGAAAATATTTTTCGGGAATTTTTAGAGTTAGTATGTGACCCCGGTAATTTGAAATGTACGTTTAAAATTCAATATAGTGATTTAAATGTAAATTTAACGAAAACTGATTGTAACGATCGATTCAGCTTGCGGTACATATCCTATTGTGTTCAGAATGGGGGTGAAACGCTATGGACGACAGGCGGTGGGCCTCGTTTAGAGGTCGTATGTAAAAGTCAACATTAAAGAAAAAATATATATATATATATATGAGTTAAAGGATTAAAAATATAATCTTTACTATATAGCGATTATAAAAATATGCTTTATATATTTTTTAAAGTAGTAATAATATAATCTTTTATATTATAGAAGTAAAAATATAATTTTTATATGAGTTAAAGGATTAAAAATATAATCTTTACTATATAGCGATTATAAAAATATGCTTTATATATTTTTTGAAGTAGTAATAATATAATCTTTATTAAGTAGAAGTATTAAAAATATGATCTTTATAGGATAGAGAATATAAAAATATCATCTTTGTGTATGTAGCAAAATAAAAATCTGATTTTTATTTTCTATACGTCGAAATAAAATGCTGATTTTTATAAAGATGAAATCTTTATAGTTAAAAAGGCGAGATCTTTATATATAGAATAACGATGTAAAAATAGAATTTTTATCTATATGGTAGCGGTGTAAAAATTGCATTTTTATCCATATAGCGTGAAAGTAAAAATTCGATTTTTATATATTGAATAGCATAGTAAAAATTCGATTTTTAAATATATGAAGTGATTATAAAAGTATGATTTTTAAATTGAAAGTGGATAAATAAAAATATGATTTTTATTTTAAAGAGATCAAAATATGAAAATGTGATTTTTGTGTATATAGTGACTACGGGCAACAAAGATGACGATGATGCGATAACAATGAAGATTTCTATCAATGAAGTGCCATGGAGATTGGATAGCTTTCTGTGAGAACTTCTCACTCTAAAATTCTCTTTTTCTAGTTATATATATATACTAGGATGCAGACGGTGTTTAGTAGCACCCGACACCCGTCATCCACAGACCATGGATGGCTTGTTTGTTAAATTGTTTGGTTGTCTAGTTGGTTAGTCTATTTGGTTTAAATAGAATTGTTTGGTGAATTGAAATGGATTTGATTGATGTGTGAATGGCGTGGGCCTTCACTAGACCGGGGATAAGGCTATGCCTTGTCCCGTTTCTAGTATCGTGCCGTTATGCCGCCGAAATTTTCTAAAATATGTTAGAAAAATAAAAATATCATTTTTATTATGTAAATGAAATGAATAGAAACTCATGTGTTGAAATAGAATATTTTATCGTTAAAAATATAATTTTTAACGTGAAGGTGAATAAATTAAATATTCATTTACAAACCGGACGGTTTGTTTATGTACACTGATTTGACTGACATTGATTGGGTCGATAAATTTTACACATCGCCCAACTGCACAAATAAAATCTGTGTTTGATTGTTTGAAACCCCACACGGGTGTTGGGATGAAATTTGAAGTTCACTCATCCGGATTGATTAAATATGTCGATCGATTGATTGACAGGCTGTTATAAGCGTTAGATATCTATATTTGATGCTTGTACAGTGTAGTGCACTTTGGTTGATGGTTGATTATTTTTCAATGCTATTATATACATGTGTTGTATGGAATCCATATAATTAACGTTATATGGTGATTGATTGGGCCTCATTCCAATCGGGAAAATAATGAATATTATAAAAGAAAATTCATGTGTTGAATATAAAAATAGTCATGTATTGATGATGTTCATGTGTTGAGTGAAATATTTTATACAATGAAATTTACATCTTTATCATATTTAAGATTAGAACTACTTCCCAGTAGAAGTCTAATTTAAAATCAAACGATAGATACCATAGTTTTATAAAATATTTTACATAACAAACATAGTGATGTGTTGATAGTACTCATGTGTTGAGATTAGTCGTGTGTTGAAAAAAAATATAGATTCATGTGTTGAATGGGATAAATATTCATTTGTTGAATAAAATAAAGAAGTTGTGAAAAATATAAAGCCGTGTTGATTAGTTTTGCGCCCTTTTGACGTGAACGATATTTATATCGATTTTATTCGTTTTATAATGAATATTGAAAGTGATTTCGAAATTAAATATTTTGAAATTGAATTGAAAACGATTTCGAAATGAATTGAATTGAAAACGATTTCGAAATGAATTGAATTGAAAACGATTTCGAAATGAATTGAATTGAAAACGATTTCGAAATGAATTGAATTGAAAACGATTTCGAAATGAAATGAATTGAAAACGAATTCAAATTGAATTAAAAGCGAATTGGAATGAATTCAAATTGAATTGAAATTCGAATTGAATAGAAATGAATTTTAAAACGGATTTATAAAGAAGAATTCCATTTTGGCTTTGAATTGAAATGGAAGTTGAAATAGATTTTGAAACGATTTTAAAATGATTTATAAAATTCGTTTTAAATAGAAATTGACGAAATATATATTATATATATTATATATATAATATAATGGCCTGAATAGAACGCGCCGCGCCGCGGCAGTTCGTGAATTTCGACCATTTATTTCAAACGGACATTGCGGGAGATCCGACCGTCGGATTCTCCTAAAACCGGAACCGTTGGGTTCGTATCGAAAAGAGCTTTCCAATGAATATTAGAAATTTGAAATCTAACGGTTGGATTTGGAATTATGTCCAAATCAAATTCGAAAAAGGTCGCGGAAAGTGCAGTTCGATGGCCGTTGATGGAAATCGACTGTACGGCCTTGATAAAATTATTAAAAATATCTATAATTTGTGTAAAATTATAATATGTGAATTGGAAAGAATTGGGCTGGAAAATTCCACATTTGAATGATAAAAATAGATTTTTATCAAAATGAACTAGTTTTGAACTAGAATTTAAAATCAATTTATTTTTGAAGTAAATAAATTGAATTTGTAAATGATTTTAAAAATAATCAATATTTCCAATACGTGAATTGGACTGGAGTTGAATCGAAATTATCTTCGGGATATTTCGATGTTGGATTTCGTGACTATACAAATATTGTTATGGGGATTTGAAAGATATATTTTATATCGATATTTCCAATACGATATTTGTTGGTTTCAGAATTTGATATTGAATATAAGCCGATATATTTTCTATTCAGAGCCTTGTGTTTAATATCAAATGTGATTTGGGTTTATCGTGAATCGTGTTTTAGATGACATTGGTTCTTTAACCCAGTTAAAGGCAAGATGTTGATTTCTGAAAGAATTAAGACTAAGTGTGGTTTTAATGAATCTTTAATTAGATTAAAAATGTGAATTGATAATTTAAATTATCAAATCTGAAAAGTGATCGAGAGTGGAGTATCACCAGTTTTGCTCCAAAGCGATAGTTAAATCTTTAATTAGATTTGAACGTGAAATGGTAATTAATTTTACCGATAACACCGTGGTGTTAGGAATGGAGTATCACCAGTTTTGCTCCATTGGATATATAGGTTGGGATTGGAAATAAAATAAATAATTACTTCGGTGTGGTTCGTTAATCTCGACTAGTTTGAAATGATATCCAAAGGAAGATTATAGGATAAATTTAGAAGAATTTATCTTGGATAAAATTAATGGGAACATTTCCCTAAGAATGTGATTTTGTAAATAAAAGAATATTCTGAATTGGAATGAGGCGTTTGTTGTGTTTGTGTAACATTCGTTTATTATATACGTGGGTTATTCAGAAAGGCCGGGTTTATACCCATTCTGAATAACCGATTCGACGAGATGTCGAAGATGAAGACGGTGGTTGAAGACCGGAAGTCTTCACATCGTTTGGGTGATTACTGATGATCTTGATTGGGCTGTACACCCAGGATGAGGGAATCAGTTGGTGATCGTCTAGACGTACTTGGAGATGGATGGATATGCGAGGAAAGTGCCTCCGGTTTCGTTCAGACCCAGAACGAACTTGTAAATGGATTGTGTGTCTGACATTGGATTTTATTCTGTGTTGATTGATCTCTATTAAATATACATCTGTTTGGCGGCGGAGAATTTATTCTCTTGCTTAACGCCCTTCTCTGAGACGCACGAGCTCAGAGGTTGTATATCGATGGACATCAGTCGCATGGAGTGAATTGCCAGTGTGGCATGCGTAAGTGGCAATTGATCAAGGCTTCTGTTGAAAAGCAGAGTCTTGTGGTTGATGATCAAAGCACGGCCTGTGTGGCGTAGCTTTGTGTATAACGTGGATTCGCGAGCCTCACACCTCGGTATGAGTCAAAAACGGGATACGGACCCAAGGAGTGCACGACGTTTCTTTCTAGCTAGGGTGGTGTCAGTGACCTACCAGCCCTGACATTTATATACTTTTCACCTGTGTGGTTGTTGGATACGAGGCGCCTCGGATATAGGTCTGTAAGGACCGGGAAATGTGTGTTCAGGAATAACTAATCCTCAAAAGTAAGAGAGGACCGGCCTTGGAGGTTCCAAAGGATCAGAGTGGGGTCCTGAGGCATTGCTAGAGTGTCTCGAACGCGGAGAGGAGCTTGCCCCTTGCCTCGACTCATGATGGAAATCCAATTTCCAAAACGTGATATTGCGGTTTTAATTGTAGAACTAGTATGGCGACATGATATATGGTACCCATGCCGTCTATGATTGATATTTATGATTGAAAATGTTTTGACACTATACACTTATTATAGTATCAAATGATTTGTTTTAAACATACCAAGCATGTTTGGCTATTATAAGGGAAAACCCTATCCTCCGGCTTGCGTTGCATTGTGTGATGGGACCTGGGTCTTATAATAGCTTCATTTTTCGAAAGAGCATTGCGATGTTTTGTTATATGCACTAGTATTCTTGGGAGGAAACCCGTTCCGTGTTATACGATGTGGTCCCTTGAATTACTATTTTTAAGTAAAGTTTTTGAATAACTGTTTTAGTTCTCACACCAGTCACATGACTGACCTGGAGTTTATTGTTTTAACCTAAACTCTGGGTGCCCCTATTTTCCGCATGGGCAGCTAGTAGTTTTGGTTTTGCAGATTTATATTCACAGGAACCTGATTTACAGCTGGAACGATGCTCGGAAAGCTCTGTATCCGTGTATCACTTTCAGTTGTGTTTTGTATATTTTCCGCTGCTATGTAATTTATTGTAATCTCTGATATTTATTGAATGTAATTTATTCATTTATACTCTGTATATTCTTGTATCTGATGGAATTGTTGTAATAGAAATGAAATGTTCTTCCGTCTGCGTCCTTTTGTGTGTTGTTCTCAAAGTATTCGTGCTTTCCTTCACGGGGAAGTTACGGGTTCTGTCAGTTGGTATCAGAGCTTTGGTTTACAGAGCTCGAGAACAAGACACATTAGAACCATACGAAAGAATTCATCAGATATTGGATTAGTAATATCCAATTAGAATTACTCGTTAGAGATAGGATCAGTAGTATCCTAGAACGAGTGTGAAGAGTATATTTTCAAATGAAAACAATTTTGTTTTGAAATTTAAACCATTTTAAAACGTATTTGATTATTTATTTATTTTGAATATGGACAATCGAGTATATATAGATTTCGCGTATACGCGTCATGAACGTATATTCGAAGTTTTAATATACTGGATAGATATAGAATCACATTCTAGACACCCGGGGATAATTCTGGTGATGTGGCCACATCATCAGTATCTATGTTCGTGTTTCGAAGGTGTGACTTCTATATATTTCCATTAGACTGGTGTGAGAACCAAAACACATATAGTTAGAACACATTGTTGTGAATTGGCATCAAAAACATGATTTTTGTATATATATCAAAATTATGAATTTGAAACTCTAATTCACTAATTGATTGATGTTTGTGTTGTTTGTTTAATTGTTTGCTAATTTTCAACCTTTAGCCTAATTGAACCAAATATTGATTTGTATTGGAAATTGGTCGCATTTGCTTGCATACATGTATATCTTTTGAACAGGTCATAGCAAGGAGGCTAGAGCCGAAGAATAAAATTTGTTTGCCCGACAAATAGGTACATGTTTACTACATAATTTCCTGTTTTGTTTGGGTGATGATGATTTTGTGAGCCTATTGGCTAGCCGCTTGGCTTTTTCTTTTTCTTTTTGAGATCTGAAGGACCGGGGAAGCTATTTGAAATTCCCCGATGCTCCCATTGCAGGGGAGGTTATGGCGAAATTTTTCGAAAATTTAGGGTGTTAGCCAAATTTTTGAAATTTTGAAAATTCTCAGAAACTGAAAAGTTGGAGAATGCAAGCCAGATCGAACGTAGAGCTGATTAATCAAACCACTTTCGACTTTGTTCCTTTTCGGGGACGAAAAGTTTTAAGTGGGGGAGATTGTAATAACCCGCAAAATCTGGGCCAGTTTAAAATTTTTATTTTGGCAATTTTAGCGAATTTTGAATATTTAAAATGAATTATTTTAAATAATATCGACGAGAAATTTATTTTGAATATAATTCGACGTATATAAAATACGCGTCGTCGTTAGAATATAAATAATTATATATAATTATATTAGAATTGAAAATGACGCGGTAGTTCGATAATTCGATTTCAAACTTCAATTGAATGTACCGGGTGCAAAACAATCCGGATTTTAGTGAAACCAAAAATAATAGGATCTAATTGATGATATCTTTCCAACGAATCCGAATAATCAAAATTTGATGGCGGGAATCAAAAGATATGTCCAGTTGAAAATTCTGAATAGTCGCTATGGAATTCAGGCCCTTAAAAATGGACATTTTGCAAATGACCTCGGATTTCGACGAAACCTGTTTTGTTGGGTCCGTGATGTCAAATTATTGCTAGGTTTTAAATTTCATAATTTTTCGAATCAATATGTGAGCGTGGCAAAGGAAAACGCGTTTGACCAGTTTCAGTTGATTTTAATCGACTGGAAATTGGCCATTTTTCTAACGGTCTCAGAATTCGTCGAAACTAGTTTTGTTAGGACCGTATCGTCAATAAGAAGCTAGAAAATATTTTTCGGGAATTTTTAGAGTTAGTATGTGACCCCGGTAATTTGAAATGTACGTTTAAAATTCAATATAGTGATTTAAATGTAAATTTAACGAAAACTGATTGTAACGATCGATTCAGCTTGCGGTACATATCCTATTGTGTTCAGAATGGGGGTGAAACGCTATGGACGACAGGCGGTGGGCCTCGTTTAGAGGTCGTATGTAAAAGTCAACATTAAAGAATATATATATATATATATATATACTTTTACACATGACCCCCTCCCACTTTATTCCCATTTCCCCGAACAGGTCCCTAAAAACCAAAAAAATTCCCGAATCGCCTTCCATCGTCTGTCGCTCCTCCACCCACGTCCGCCATCTGCCTCCGTCGACTATCCTCCGGTGCTCCCCGTCCGATCCACCTTCCCCTCTCCTTCTCCGACCAGCGAACTCCGTACCCATCCCCATTCCTCAAACCGCGCTGCTCCGCCCGCATGTGCTGTCGTCGGCCATGACCTCCACCACCGCAGCTCTGAGCCCCTCCTCTAGTTCGACCTGAAATCCCTCCTCCTCCCTCCAGCGTGCCAGAAAGCCCTAGCCCCAAGGAAAGCCGTCGCACCCCCTAAATCCGCAGCTACCCCTCCTCTTGGCGTGCGAGTTGACCCCATGGACCAGCCTTCCTCCTTCACACGAATCCAGCGCCAGTCCCCTTGTAACTTGGAAGCAGTAAGAAGAACGAAGAACAAAGAAGTCGGTTTCAGTTTTGGCTTGAAGATCCTGGAGCTGAAACGGGAAGAATGATCGGTCTTTAAAAATGAAATGGTAATTAGAATTTTAGATTTTTATATAAATAATTCGCTTTGTTTATTTTTAGATTTGTTTATATGAGCAACATTGAGCTATTTTCAGAGTTTTTACATAAGAAAAACATTGTTTTAAAAGCATGTAAATCATACATTTTTGAACAAGAAAAGCATATATTTTTAGCATGGAAAAGATTAGTTTTTAAGACGTGAAAAGAAATGATTTTATATTATAGAAGTAAAAATATAATTTTTATATGAGTTAAAGGATTAAAAATATAATCTTTACTATATAGCGATTATAAAAATATGCTTTATATATTTTTTAAAGTAGTAATAATATAATCTTTATTAAGTAGAAGTATTAAAAATATGATCTTTATAGGATAGAGAATATAAAAATATCATCTTTGTGTATGTAGCAAAATAAAAATTTGATTTTTATTTTCTATACGTCGAAATAAAATGCTGATTTTTATAAAGATGAAATCTTTATAGTTAAAAAGGCGAGATCTTTATATATAGAATAACGATGTAAAAATAGAATTTTTATCTATATAGTAGCGGTGTAAAAATTGCATTTTTATCCTTATAGCGTGAAAGTAAAAATTCGATTTTTATATATTGAATAGCATAGTAAAAATTCGATTTTTAAATATATGAAGTGATTATAAAAGTATGATTTTTAAATTGAAAGTGGATAAATAAAAATATGATTTTTATTTTAAAGAGATCAAAATATGAAAATGTGATTTTTGTGTATATAGTGACTACGGGCAACAAAGATGACGATGATGCGATAACAATGAAGATTTCTATCAATGAAGTGCCATGGAGATTGGATAGCTTTCTGTGAGAACTTCTCACTCTAAAATTCTCTTTTTCTAGTTATATATATATACTAGGATGCAGACGGTGTTTAGTAGCACCCGACACCCGTCATCCACAGACCATGGATGGCTTGTTTGTTAAATTGTTTGGTTGTGTAGTTGGTTAGTCTATTTGGTTTAAATAGAATTGTTTGGTGAATTGAAATGGATTTGATTGATGTGTGAATGGCGTGGGCCTTCACTAGACCGGGGATAAGGCTATGCCTTGTCCCGTTTCTAGTATCGTGCCGTTATGCCGCCGAAATTTTCTAAAATATGTTAGAAAAATAAAAATATCATTTTTATTGTGTAAATGAAATGAATAGAAACTCATGTGTTGAAATAGAATATTTTATCGTTAAAAATATAATTTTTAACGTGAAGGTGAATAAATTAAATATTCATTTACAAACCGGACGGTTTGTTTATGTACACTGATTTGACTGACATTGATTGGGTCGATAAATTTTACACATCGCCCAACTGCACAAATAAAATCTGTGTTTGATTGTTTGAAACCCCACACGGGTGTTGGGATGAAATTTGAAGTTCACTCATCCGGATTGATTAAATATGTCGATCGATTGATTGACAGGCTGTTATAAGCGTTAGATATCTATATTTGATGCTTGTACAGTGTAGTGCACTTTGGTTGATGGTTGATTATTTTTCAATGCTATTATATACATGTGTTGTATGGAATCCATATAATTAACGTTATATGGTGATTGATTGGGCCTCATTCCAATCGGGAAAATAATGAATATTATAAAAGAAAATTCATGTGTTGAATATAAAAATAGTCATGTATTGATGATGTTCATGTGTTGAGTGAAATATTTTATACAATGAAATTTACATCTTTATCATATTTAAGATTAGAACTACTTCCCAGTAGAAGTCTAATTTAAAATCAAACGATAGATACCATAGTTTTATAAAATATTTTACATAACAAACATAGTGATGTGTTGACAGTACTCATGTGTTGAGATTAGTCGTGTGTTGAAAAAAAATATAGATTCATGTGTTGAATGGGATAAATATTCATTTGTTGAATAAAATAAAGAAGTTGTGAAAAATATAAAGCCGTGTTGATTAGTTTTGCGCCCTTTTGACGTGAACGATATTTATATCGATTTTATTCGTTTTATAATGAATATTGAAAGTGATTTCGAAATTAAATATTTTGAAATTGAATTGAAAACGATTTCGAAATGAATTGAATTGAAAACGATTTCGAAATGAATTGAATTGAAAACGATTTCGAAATGAATTGAATTGAAAACGATTTCGAAATGAATTGAATTGAAAACGATTTCGAAATGAATTGAATTGAAAACGATTTCGAAATGAAATGAATTGAAAACGATTTCAAATTGAATTAAAAGCGAATTGGAATGAATTCAAATTGAATTGAATAGAAATTAATTTTAAAACGGATTTATAAAGAAGAATTCCATTTTGGCTTTGAATTGAAATGGAAGTTGAAATAGATTTTGAAACGATTTTAAAACGATTTATAAAATTCGTTTTAAATAGAAATCGACGAAATATATATTATATATATTATATATATAATATAATGGCCTGAATAGAACGCGCCGCGCCGCGGCAGTTCGTGAATTTCGACCATTTATTTCAAACGGACATTGCGGGAGATCCGACCGTCGGATTCTCCTAAAACCGGAACCGTTGGGTTCGTATCGAAAAGAGCTTTCCAATGAATATTAGAAATTTGAAATCTAACGGTTGGATTTGGAATTATGTCCAAATCAAATTCGAAAAAGGTCGCGGTAAGTGCAGTTCGATGGCCGTTGATGGAAATCGACTGTACGGGCCTTGATAAAATTATTAAAAATATCTATAATTTGTGTAAAATTATAATATGTGAATTGGAAAGAATTGGGCTGGAAAATTCCACATTTGAATGATAAAAATAGATTTTTATCAAAATGAACTAGTTTTGAACTAGAATTTAAAATCAATTTATTTTTGAAGTAAATAAATTGAATTTGTAAATGATTTTAAAAATAATCAATATTTCCAATACGTGAATTGGACTGGAGTTGAATCGAAATTATCTTCGGGATATTTCGATGTTGGATTTCGTGACTATACAAATATTGTTATGGGGATTTGAAAGATATATTTTATATCGATATTTCCAATACGATATTTGTTGGTTTCAGAATTTGATATTGAATATAAGCCGATATATTTTCTATTCAGAGCCTTGTGTTTAATATCAAATGTGATTTGGGTTTATCGTGAATCGTGTTTTAGATGACATTGGTTCTTTAACCCAGTTAAAGGCAAGATGTTGATTTCTGAAAGAATTAAGACTAAGTGTGGTTTTAATGAATCTTTAATTAGATTAAAAATGTGAATTGATAATTTAAATTATCAAATCTGAAAAGTGATCGAGAGTGGAGTATCACCAGTTTTGCTCCAAAGCGATAGTTAAATCTTTAATTAGATTTGAACGTGAAATGGTAATTAATTTTACCGATAACACCGTGGTGTTAGGAATGGAGTATCACCAGTTTTGCTCCATGGGATATATAGGTTGGGATTGAGAAATAAAATAAATAATTACTTTGGTGTGGTTTGTTAATCTCGACTAGTTTGAAATGATATCCAAAGGAAGATTATAGGATAAATTTAGAAGAATTTATCTTGGATAAAATTAATGGGAACATTTCCCTAAGAATGTGATTTTGTGAATAAAAGAGTATTCTGAATTGGAATGAGGCGTTTGTTGTGTTTGTGTAACATTCGTTTATTATATACGTGGGTTATTCAGAAAGGCCGGGTTTATACCCATTCTGAATAACCGATTCGACGAGATGTCGAAGATGAAGACGGTGGTTGAAGACCGGAAGTCTTCACATCGTTTGGGTGATTACTGATGATCTTGATTGGGCTGTACACCCAGGATGAGGGAATCAGTTGGTGATCGTCTAGACGTACTTGGAGATGGATGGATATGCGAGGAAAGTGCCTCCGGTTTCGTTCAGACCCAGAACGAACTTGTAAATGGATTGTGTGTCTGACATTGGATTTTATTCTGTGTTGATTGATCTCTATTAAATATACATCTGTTTGGCGGCGGAGAATTTATTCTCTTGCTTAACGCCCTTCTCTGAGACGCACGAGCTCAGAGGTTGTATATCGATGGACATCAGTCACATGGAGTGAATTGCCAGTGTGGCATGCGTAAGTGGCAATTGATCAAGGCTTCTGTTGAAAGGCAGAGTCTTGTGGTTGATGATCAAAGCACGGCCTATGTGGCGTAGCTTTGTGTATAACGTGGATTCGCGAGCCTCACACCTCGGTATGAGTCAAAAACGGGATACGGACCCAAGGAGTGCACGACGTTTCTTTCTAGCTAGGGTGGTGTCAGTGACCTACCAGCCCTGACATTTATATACTTTTCACCTTTGTGGTTGTTGGATACGAGGCGCCTCGGATATAGGTCTGTAAGGACCGGGAAACGTGTGTTCAAGAATAACTAATCCTCAAAAGTAAGAGAGGACCGGCCTTGGAGGTTCCAACGGATCAGAGTGGGGTCCTGAGGCATTGCTAGAGTGTCTCGAACGCGGAGAGGAGCTTGCCCCTTGCCTCGACTCATGACGGAAATCTAATTTCCAATACGTGATATTGCGGTTTTAATTGTAGAACTAGTATGGCGACATGATATATGGTACCCATGCCGTCTATGATTGATATTTATGATTGAAAATGTTTTGACACTATACACTTATTATAGTATCAAATGATTTGTTTTAAACGTACCAAGCATGTTTGGCTATTATAAGGGAAAACCCTATCCTCCGGCTTGCGTTGCATTGTGTGATGGGACCTGGGTCTTATAATAGCTTCATTTTTCGAAAGAGCATTGCGCTGTTTTGTTATATGCACTAGTATTCTTGGGAGGAAACCCGTTCCGTGTTATACGGCGTGGTCCCTTGAATTACTATTTTTAAGTAAAGTTTTTGAATAACTGTTTTAGTTCTCACACCAGTCACATGACTGACCTGGACTTTATTGTTTTAACCTAAACTCTGTGTGCCCCTATTTTCCGCACGGGCAGCTAGTAGTTTTGGTTTTGCAGATTTATATTCACAGGAACCTGATTTACAGCTGGAACGATGCTCGGAAAGCTCTGTATCCGTGTATCACTTTCAGTTGTGTTTTGTATATTTTCCGCTGCTATGTAATTTATTATAATCTCTGATATTTATTGAATGTAATTTATTCATTTATACTCTGTATATTCTTGTATCTGATGGAATTGTTGTAATAGCAATGAAATGTTCTTCCGTCTGCGTCCTTTTGTGTGTTGTTCTCAAAGTATTCGTGCTTTCCTTCACGGGGAAGTTACGGGTTCTGTCATAATGTACAATAGAATACACTGGATAAACATAATCATCGGAGTTACACAGTATACAGGATCATACTTAGTACAAATACAGTTCAGCTATACATAAATGTCTACAGCGGAAAACAAAACATAATATGTACAATAGGAGCTGAACAGCATAAAAAGAGATAAATGATAGAATCCATCTTCAGCTCCAGCTATCTAGAAAGAGCCTTCTAAAACCTGAATACAAGGCTGCCCATGTAGAAAAAGAGGCACCCGAGTTTGCAAGTGAAATAAACTACGAGTCAGTCATGGGACTGGTATGAGAAATCTACTTAACACATCTTACAATATGGCTAATCACAGGACCATGCCACTTTCGCAAAACGGGTTTACTCCACTGGATTGCCAGTGCTTTAAAACAAGTAAATCTTTTAAATATCGCAATGCTTTTTATAAAAATGAAGCCATTATAAGACTCAGTTCCCATCACACAATGCAACATAAACCGGAGGATAGAGTTTTACCTTATAATGGCCAAAATATGCTTGATACGAATAAAACAAAAGCATTTGATATTATTACTAGTGTTTATATGTTTCAAAAACAAATTTCAATCATAACTATCAATCATAGACGGCATGGGTACCATATATCATGTCTCCACATATATATACGATCAAAACCGCACAAAGTCGTATTTGGAAATTGGATTTCCGTCATGAACCAAGGCAAAAGATAGTCTTTACCGAATTCGAGACAATCTAGCCTACCATGTCTCAGGCAAGTGCGCAGGCAAGCCTTGGAGCAACAGGGTCGGTCCACTCGATGTGGATTAAACTTAAACCCGGGACAATACGTCCCCCCACCCTATGGGCCATAAATAAGCACAATGTCTCCACTTCCGAGGTACCTCGCATTCCGACAACCACACAGGTGAAAATAATATAAATGTCAGGGCTGGTAGGTCACTGACACCACCTCTAGCTAGAAAGAGACGCATGTCCTCCCTGTCATCCTCTCCCGTTTCTGGCTGATACCGGGGTGTGAGGCTCGCGAATTAACGTTATACACAAAGCTATGCCACACAGGCCGTGCTTTGATCATCAACCACAAGACTTTGCTGTTCAACATAAGCCTTGATCATCTGCCACATAGGCAATTCACTCCATGCGACTGATTTCTATCGATATACAACCTCTGAGCTCGTACGTCTCAGAGAAGGGCGTTAAGCAAGAGAATAAATTCTCTGCCGCCAAACATATATATATTTAATAGAGCTCAATCATCACAGAACAAAATCCAATGTCAGACACACAGTCCATTTACAAGTTTGTTCTGGGTCTGAACGAAACCGGAGGCACTCAATACCTCGCATATCCGTACAATCAACAAGTACGTCCGGACGGCTACTACTTCAGCCCCTCCAAGGTAGTTACTCCTATCATGAGCATCAGTAGCACCCCTCCATTCGACGTGAAAATCATCGGTCTTGCACCGTCTTCATATCTTCGACTTTCACTCGTCGATTAATTATTTGAAATGAGAATCAAATCGCCCTTTTCAAATAATTCACGTATATTTAGAATTTCAAATCAATTCATTTCAATGGTTAAATTATTCGATATCACTAATTCTATTCTTTAATGTAATTTTCACGCCAAACACATTCAACCATCAAATATCACATAAACTGAGCAAATTCAGTTTATTTCCATTCCATATCATTTATAATATTTTATCACGATTTATCGCTATTTTTATTTATTTAAAATTAGCCAATTCATTCAAACAACGCTTCAGGCCATAACGCGGCCGTGGCGCTATTTTTCTTCAGATTTGATTTACATATATCTGAAAATCTAACCATTGGATCTTCACAAATTTTATATCATTAGAAAGATCTTTTCAAAACGAACCAAACGGTTTCAGTTTTGGGAAAATCTGACAGTCGGATCTCCCGGTACAATCGTTTGAAGTTACGATTTCAAAATACGAACTGCAGCGTCGTTATTCGATTTAATTTAATTATATATATATACAATCGATTCTAGCGCTGTTTTTCTTCAGATTTGAATTAAACATTCTAGACAATTCAACCGTTGTATCTTCACGAAGTGGGTGTCGTTGGAAAGATATTTCCAAAGCAAACCCAACGGTTTCGGTTTCGGGAAAATCCGATGGTCGGATCTCTTGCACTAAACGTTTGAAATCACGGTTCAAAACACGAACTGCAGCTACATTATTCAATGTATTTTGATTATATTTATATAAATATATATAAATATAATTCTTTCTTCGATTTCAAAACTATATTCATTCCATATATTTGATAAAAATGATATTTTTATCATCAAAAATATTTATTCAACACATGAATATTTTTAGCACTTCATATTCACAATAAAAATGTAGATTTTATTGTTCAATCTATATATTCAACACAAGAATGTTTTTCACTCCACACATATGATAAAAATATGATTTTTATCGTTCTCGACCTTTATTCAACACATGAATATTTTCTATAGTTTATATTATAATAATAATGTGATTTTTATTGTAAAACAATTTACTCCAAAACACGATATTTTATATAGTTCATACATAAGGTAAAATTGTTACTTTTGGTGTTAAAACAATTTATTTAAAATACTAATATTTTATATAGTCTATATATATAATAAAAATGTGATTTTTATTGTAAAACAATTTATTCCACACATGAACTTCATTCAACACATGAATTTCTACTCAACACATTAATTTCTATTCAACATATGAATACAGTTTCAACGCATGAAAATAATTCTAACACATGAATATTATTGAAAATTTCGGCAGCATAACGGCAGGGTAATTAAAACCGGGACCGTCCCTAGTACGACTCCTCGCTCTACCTTAAAACCTCGCGGTTGTTGACAATGGGGATTTCATGCATCTAATTCGTATGCAGACGAGCATGTTTATTTTTATTTTCCATAAACCAATCCTATGTGGTTTCATCCAAAATAATTCTCAACCACAAACAGGTATTTTTCAACCACAATGAATCATTCATGATTTTCACCAAATTTCACATCAACCAATAATCCAAACAATATCACAACCAATAAATATCGTCCATAGTCTGTTGACGAGGGGAGTATATATATATATATATATATATATATATATATATATATATATATATACTCGTACATAAATATATTTCAATTTCATTTCACTTCATTTCGATCATTTCAACGCATATATAAATTTTACAATGCATATATAACTTATACATCGAACATACAACTTATACAACGCTTATAGACTATATAATTTATACATTGTTGTTTTCCATATCGTTTATAATTTGGAAATCTCACATTGGGTTCCATTCCACCAAAAATAGCAGAAGGCTCAGAAAAACATGCGGTCTCTTCTAGAATGTAGACGACGTCCACATGAGTCCACTGTCTCTTGTTTCACTGGATTTCGTCAAAAAACGAGAAAGATATGATTTTTACAGTGAAATCATAAACCGTAGCGCTTTAAAGCGCTATAAACAATTAAAATAATATGCTGTCGTTACCTTCACTGTTTTGTTCGAAACAAGGTTTCGATCTCTCGTGAAATCAATTGCGTTAGGGGCTGATCGGGGTTGCCACGACTTCCGCCTACGAGGGGGCTTTCTGGCGAGGTGGGTTTTGCTCAGCTCGAGCTCCAGGTGGCGGCGGAATCTCGTTCGACGCCATCGAACTTTGCAAGCTCCGTTCTCGACGAAGACGAGGCGAGGGAGGGTGTATCTGCTATGGATTTGTAGAGGAGGCTGGGATCTACAAAAAGCTCAACAGGGGGAAGGGCTAACGATGAACGGATTCACCAGAAATGGAAGGGAAGGAAGGAGCTTGTATCGCTGTCGATCGTGAAGAGAGGCAGGGAGAGAGAAAGTAAATGGGCCAATGAGATTTTTTTATTTTAATTAAATATTTTCAAAATTCTAAAATACCCCTCTTCACACACTAGCTCCAATCCAAACCCAACAACTATCATCCCTAGCTAAATACCTCTATTCCGAACACAATGAGATATGTTTCGTAGACCCATTCGACTGTTACAGCCAGTTTTTCTTCAAATCAAAATATAAAACATTCAATATTCGATTTGAACGTACATTTCAATTTGCGGGGGCCACATACTGATCCCGAAAATTCCAAAAAAATAAATCTGGCTATGTTTTGACGATACGGTCCCAACAAAACTAGTTTCGTCGAATTCTGAGATGTTTGAAAAATGGCCATTTTCTGGCCAATCTAATTTAACAGAAATTTACCAAACACATTTTCCTTTGCCACGCTCACATATTAACTTTAAAATTATGAAATTTGAAACCTAGCAATAATTTGACATCCCAGATCCAACAAAAGTGGTTTCGTCGAATTCCGAGGTCGTTTGCAAAATGTCTATTTTCAAGGACGATATATTCTCTATGGCGACCTTTCTGAAAATTCATTTGGCCATAATTTTTGATCCCTGCTATGAAACTTTGATTTTTTAGATTCTTTAGAAAGACATTCACTAACAGATTTAAATATTTTTGGTTTCACTAGAATCCGTTTTATTTTGCACTCGGTCAGTCAGTCAAAGTTTGAATTGAAATTTTGAAACTGTCGCGCCATTTCAGGCCTTGTTTATAATTTAAATAATTATATTTATTTTCAAAAATCGATTCAAACACACTTTTTGTCGTTACTATTTAAAATATTTTATTTTAAATATTTAAAATCCACTATTTTAGCCAATTTAAAATTTTAAACTGGCTCATATTTTCTGGGTTGTTACAATCTCCCCCACTTAAAACTTTTCGCTCCCGAAAAGGAACAAAATCGAAAGTGGTTTAATTAACCACTCTACTTTCAATATGGCTTCCATTCTCCAACTTTTCAGTTTCTAAGAATTTTCAAATTCTTCAAAAATTTGGCTAACACCCTAAATTTTCGAAAAATTTAGCCATAACCTCCTTTGTACGGGGAGGCATTTGGAAATTTATTGGGCCGTATTAGGTACCCAATAAATCCTAATAAGCATGCACATATTTATAGTGATATATTCCGGTGTCCACAGGGGCGTGTGTATAGATCATAACTATAGAGAATAAATTCTCGTCACCCTATAAATGGTTTTTGTGCCTTAATGACCAAAGAGACGTGTTTATTGTCATCTCCAGACCCGTGTGGGGTTTTTATTGATCTTGCAATTTACCGTTATATTTTATATGGTCCATATCAGTCATCCGTTCAACCTATAAAATATAGTCATCGCCATACAAGCTTCTCGCTCGTATGGTAAATCTTCAACCTCGTCACACAAGCTCCAAATGCTTATGTGGTATATGATGAAGTATGCCTATCTTCAAGAAGTATGCCATGTAGTGTAGTTCAAAATTAATTGTTACTATCCTATGGTGACATATATTATTACACACAGAACAACCAGCACTCCGCATCCAATAGCATTCACAGGAGTTGATACAATAATAAAATTGCGCATCCAACTCATTAAGGTTTACCTATTTGTCGGGCACGCAAATAAATTCTTTACTCAACAGCTAATCAATTTACCAGTTCAAACATATATATAATGCACATGTATATATTTCTATCTATTGAATGTGTGATTTAATTGCAATAATCTACCATTCATTCCTCTATTGATTAAATTAACTATCCTTCTAATAATTTAATTAATCAAGTTCACAATCACACAACACAAACAACAATCAACTTGTTTTTAACTTTTTAACTTTTTAAATATATATCTTTTATATATTCAAAAATCATATTTCTAAAACCAGACTATATATATAATCACAAATACATTATTTATGAACATATAACTCTCAACTTGTTCTGGGGCATTTCTGACCCGATCTCTAAAGAGTTATTATTCTGATTTTGCTATACTCATACTAGGATATTACTGATCCTATCTGTAATGAGTTATTCGTCCTAAAACACTACTGGTTCTATTCCTGAAGAGTTCATTCATATGTTATATTCCAGAACTAAGCTTAACCAAAGCTCTGATACCACGTTTGTGACGACCCCAAACCCCATAAGACGGTGGCGAGGGTAATCTTTGGAGTATAACACATAAACAGATAACAACTAAATAGAAATAAATAAATACACCAAATAATGTACAATGGAATACACTGGATAAACATAATCATCAGAGTTACACAGTATACAGGTTCATACTTAGTAGAAATACAGTTCAGCTGTACATAATTGTCTACAGCGGAAAACAAAACATAATATGTACAATAGGAGCTGAACAGCATAAAAAGAGATAAATGATAGAATCCATCTTCAGCTACAGCTATCCAGAAAGAGCCTGCTAAAACCTGAATACAACGTTGTCCGTGTAGAAAAAGGGGCACCCGAGTATGCAAGTGAAACAAACTACGAGTCAGTCATGGGACTGGTATGAGAAATTTACTTAACACATCTTACAATATGCCTAATCACAGGACCACGCCACTTTCGCGGAACGAGTTTACTCCATTGGATTGCCGGTGCTTTAAAACAAGTAAATCTTTTAAACATCGCAATGCTTTTTATAAAAATGAAGCCATTATAAGACTCAGTTCCCATCACACAATGCAACACAAACCGGAGGATAGAGTTTTACCTTGTAATGGACAAAATATGCTTGATACGAATAAAACAAAAGCATTTGATATTATTGCTAGTGTTTATATGTTTCAAAAACAAATTTCAATCATAACTATCAATCACAGACAGCATGGGTACCATATATCATGTCTCCATATATATATACACAATCAAAACCGCATGATGTCGTATTTGGAAATTGGATTTCCATCATGAACCAACGCAAAAGATAGTCCTTACCGAATTCGAGACAATCTAGCCTACTATGTCTCAGGCAAGCGCGCAGTAAGCCTTGGAGCAACAGGGCCGGTCCACTCGATATGGATTAAACTTAAACCCTGGACAATACGTCCCCTCACCCTATGGGGTGTAAATGAGCCCAATGACTCCACTTCCGAGGTACCTCGCATTCCAACAACTACACAGGTGAAAATAATATAAATATCAGGGCTGGTAGGTCACTGACACCACCTCTAGCTAGAAAGGGACGCATGTCCTCCCTGTCGTCCTCTCCCATTTCTGGCTCATACCGGGGTGTGAGGCTCGCGAATTCACGTTATACACAAAGCTATGCCACACAGGTCGTGCTTTGATCATCAACCACAAGACTTTGCTTTTCAACAGAAACCCTGATCATTTGCCACTTAGGCATGCCACACAGGTAATTCGCTCCATGCGACTGATTTCTATCGATATATAACCTCTGAGCTCGTATGTCTCAGAGAAGGGCGTTAAGCAAGAGAATAAATTCTCCACGGCCAAACAGATATATATTTAAAAGAGCTCAATCATCACAGAAAAAAATCCAATGTCAGACACACAGTCCATTTACAAGTTCGTTCTGGGTCCGAACGAAACCGGAGGCACTCAATACCTCGCATATCCATACAATCAACAAGTACGTCTGGACGGCTACTTCTTCAGCCCCTCCATGGTAGCTACTCCTATCATGTGCATCAGTAGCACCCCTCTATTCGACGTGAAGACCATCGGTCTTGCACCGTCTTCATATCTTTGACTTTCACTCATCGATCACTTATTTGAAATGAGAATCAACTCGCCCTTTTCAAATAATTCACGTATATTTAGAATTTCAAATCAATTCATTTCAATGGTTAAATTATTCGATATCACTAATTATGTTCTTTAATGTAATTTTCACGCCAAACACATTCAACCATCCAGTATCACATAAACCGAGCAAATTCAGTTTATTTCCATTCCATATCATTTATAATATTTTATCACGATTTATCGCTATTTTTATTTATTTAAAATTAGCCAATTCATTCAAACAACGCTTCAGGCCATAACGCGGCCGTGGCGCTGTTTTTTTTTTAAGATTTGATTTACACATGTCTGAAAATCTGACCGTTGGATCTTCACAAATTTTATATCATTAGAAAGATCTTTTCAAAACGAACCCAACGGTTTCAGTTTTGGGAAAATCCGACTGTCGGATCTTCCGGTACAATCGTTTGAAGTTACGATTTCAAAATATGAACTGCAGCGTCGTTATTCGATTTAATTTAATTATATTTATATGTATATATAAATATAATCGATTCTAGCGCTGTTTTTCTTCAGATTTGAGTTAAACATTCCAGACAATCCAACCGTTGGATCTTCACAAAGTGGGTGTTGTTAGAAAGATATTTCCAAAGCGAACCCAACGGTTTCAGTTTCAGGAAAATCTGATGGTCGAATCTCCCGCACTAATTGTTTGAAATCACGATTTCAAAATACGAACTGCAGCTTTGCTATTCAATATATTTTAATTATATTTATATAAATATATATAAATATAATTCTTTCTTCGATTTCAAAACTATATTCATCCCATATATTTGATAAAAATGATATTTTCATCATCAAAAATATTTATTCAACACATGAATATTTTTAGCACTTCATATTCATAATAAAAATGTAGATTTTATTATTCAATCTATATATTCAACAGATGAATGTTTTTGACTCCACACATATGATAAAAATATGTTTTTTATCGTTCTCGTCCTTTATTCAATACATGAATATTTTCTATAGTTTATATATAATAAAAATTTGATTTTTATTGTAAAACAGTTTATTCCAAAACACGATTATTGTATATAGTTCATACATAAGGTAGAAATGTTACTTTTAGTGTTAAAACAATTTATTTAAAATACTAATATTTTATATAGTATATATATATATAAGAAAATTGTGATTTTTATTGTAAAACAATTTATTCCACACATGAACTTCATTCAACACATGAATTTCTACTCAACACATGAATTTCTATTCAACACATGAATATGGTTTCAACGCATGAAAATAATTCTAACACATGAATATTATTGAAAATTTCGGCAGCATAACAGCAGGGTAGTTAAAACCGGAACCGTCCCTAGTACGGCTCCTCGCTCTACCTTAAAACCTTGCGGTTTTTGACAATGGGGATTTCATGCATGTAATTCGTACGCAGACGAGCATGTTTATTTTTCTTTTCCACAAACTAATCCTATGTGGTTTCATCCAAAATAATTCTCAACCACAAACAGGTATTTTTCAACCACAATCATTCATGATTTTCACAAAATTTCACAACAACCAATAATCCAAACAATATCACAACCAATAAATATCGTCCATGGTCTGTGGACAAGGGGAGTGTGTGTGTATATATATATATATTCGTATATAAATATATTTCAATTTCATTTCACTTCATTTCGATCATTTCAATGCATATATAAATTTTACAATGCATATATAACTTATATATCGAACATACAACTTATACAACGCTTATACATGAGGTGTACAACGCTTATATAACTCATACATCGACTATATAACTTATACATCGTTGTTTTCCATATCGTTTATAATTTAGAAATCTCACATTGGGTTCCACTCCACCAAAAATAGCAGAAGGCTCAGAAAAATATGCGGTCTCTTCTAGAATGTAGAAGACGTCCACACGAGTCCACTATCTCTTGTTTCACTCGATTTCATCAACAAACGAGAAAGATATGATTTTTACAGTGAAATCATAAACCGTAGCGCTTTAAAGCGCTATAAACAATTAAAATAATATACTGCCATTACCTTCACTGTTTTGTTCGAAACTATGTTTCGATCTCTCGCGAAATCCGTTGCGTTAGGGGCTGATTGGGTTGACCACGACCTCCGCCTACAAGAGGGCTTTCTGGCGAGGTGGGTTTTGCTCAGCTCGTGCTCCAGGTAGCGGCGGAATCACGTTCGACGACGTCGAACTTTGCAAGCTCCGTTCTCGACAAAGACGAGGCGAGGGAGGGCGTATCTGCTATGGATTTGTAGAGGAGGGTGGAATCTACCAAAAGCTCAACAGGGGGAAGGGCTAACGATGAACAGATTCGCCAGAAAGTTGAAGGGAAGGAAGGAGCTTGTATCGCCATCGATCGTGAAGAGAGGCGGGGAGAGAGAAAGTAAATGGGCCAATGAGATTTTTTATTTTATTTATATATTTTCAAAATTCTAAAATACCCCTCTTCACATACTAGCTCCAATCTAAACCCAACAATTGTCGTCCCCAGCTAAATACCCCCATTCCGAACGCAATGGAATATGTTTCGTAGGCCCATTCGACTATTACAGCCAGTTTTTTTTCAAATTAAAATATAAAACACTCAATATTCGATTTGAACGTACATTTCAATTTGCTGGGGCCACATACTGATCCCAAAAATTCCAGAAAAATAAATCTGGCTATATTTTGACGATACGGTCCCAATGAAACTAGTTTCGTCGAATTCTGAGACCGTTTGAAAAATGGCCATTTTCTGGCCGATCTGATTTAACAGAAATTTACTAAACACATTTTCCTTTGCCACGTTCACATATTAACTTCAAAAATTATGAAATTTGAAACCTAGCAATAATTTGATATCCTGTATCAAACAAAAGTGGTTTCGTCGAATTCCGAGGTCGTTTGCAAAATGACTATTTTCAAGGGCGATATATTCTCTATAGCGACCTTTCGGAAAATTGATTTGGCCATAACTTTTGATCCCCGCTATGAAACTTCGATTTTTAATATTCGTTAGAAAGATATTCACTAACAGATTTAAATATTTTTGGTTTCACTAAAATCCATTTTATTTTGCACCCGGTATAGTCAGTCAAAGTTTGAATTGAAATTTTGAAACTGCCGCGCCATTTCAGGCCTTGTTTATAATTTAAAATAATTATATTTATTTTCAAACATCGATTCAAACACACTTTTTGTCGTTATTATTTAAAATATTTTATTTTAAATATTTAAAATCCACTATTCTAGCCTATTTAAAATTTTAAACTGGCTCAGATTTTTCGGGTTGTTATAGAGGTAATAAGTGGTGATCGTCCAGGCGTACTTGGAGATCGACGGGTATGTGAGGAACTATCCCTTGTAGTGGACATGTGGGGGAGGAATAAGGTGCCTTCGGTTTCGTTCAGACCCAGAATGGACTTATAAATGGATTGTGTGTCTGACATTGGATTATATTCTATGTTGATTGATTTCTATTAAATATGTATCTGTTTGGCGGCGGAGAATTTATTCTCTTGCTTAGTGCCCTTCTCTAAGACGTACGAGCTCAGAGGTTATATATCGATATATATCAATCGCATGGCATGAATCGCCTTTGTGGCATGCTGAGATGCATTGATCAAGGCTTTTGTTGAAAAGCAGAGTCTTGTGGTTGATGATCAAAGCACGACTTTAATACAGTGTAGCTTTGTGTATAGCGTTGATTCGCGAGCCTCACACCTCGGTATAAGTTAAAAACGGGATAAGGACCGCTGGGAGAACACGACATTTCTTTCTAGCTATGGGTGGTGTCAGCGTTTTACTAGCCCTAAATCGTTGATTATTATACCTTTGTGGATGTTGGAATGCGAGGTGCCTCAGATATATTGGTCTCCTCGAAGCCGACGGATCGGTCTTATAGGACCGGGAAACGTGTATTAAGGAATTGCCAATCCTCAAACGTAACGGAGGACCGGCCCAACCGATTCCAAGGGCTACCCAGAGTGTATAGTCCTGGAGCATTTGCTAGAGTGTCTCAAATCCAGTGTGGAGCTTTCCCCTTGCCTTGACTCATGATGGAAATCCAATTTCCAATACGATATTTTGTGGTTTTGATTGTAGAGCTTAGTATTAGCGACATGATAGATGGTACCCATGCCGCCTATGATTGATACATTTATATTTGAAGTTGTTTTATACACATTACACTATAATAGTATCAAAATGATTTGTTTTAAAAGTATCAAGCATTATTTGGCTATTATAAGGGAAAACCTTATCCTCCAGCTTGCGTTGGATTGTGTAATGGGACCTAGGTCTTATAATAGCTTCATTTTTTCAAAAAGCATTGCGCTGTTTATCCTATGCACTAGTACTCTTGGGAGGAAACCCGTTCCGTGTTATACGGCGTGGTCCCTTGAATTACTTTCTTTTAAAGTAAAGTTTTAAATAACTGTTTTAGTTCTCACACCAGTCACATGACTGACCTAAAGTTTATTGTTTTAACCTAAAGTCTGGGTGCCCTTATTTTCCACACGGGCAGCTAGTAATTTTGGTTTTGCATATTTATATTCAGAGGATCCTGGTTTACAGCTGGAATGATATTCGGAAAGCTCTGTATCCGTATATCTCCTTCAGTTGTGTATTGTGTTATTTTTCCGCTGCTATGTTATGTATTGTAATCTCCGATACTTCTCTGATGTATAATATTTATTCATACTCTGTATATTCTTGTATTCTGATGGAATTGTCGTAATAAGCAATGAAATGTCCTTCTGTTTGTGTTCTGGTTAGTCCTGTTCTCAATTCAATCTGTTCTTTCCTTTATGGGGAAGTTCAGGTCGTCTTATTATTTATTTTAAATTATTCTTTACACTAAAATGTTCTTTATTTTAAATTATTCGCTTAGATTAAAATATTCTTTTACATTAAAATGTCCCTTTAACATTAAAATGTTCTTTTTCATTATTTTACATTAAAATGTTCTTTAACATTAAAATGTTTCTTTTACATTAAAATGATTCTTTTACATTAAAATGTTCTTCGTCATTCTTTTACATTAAAAATGTCCTTCTACTTAAAAATAATCTTTTACATTAAAAACGTCCTTTTACATTAACATATTCTTTTACAACAAAATGTCCTTTTGCATTAAAATATGTTCTTTTACATTAAAATGTCCTTTTGCATTAAAATATGCTCTTTTACATTAAAATGTCCTTTTACTTTAAAATAATCTTTTATATTAAAAATGTCCTTTTACTTTAAAATATTCTTTTACATTAAAAATGTTCTTTTATTTTAAAAATGTTATTATATTCTAAAGTGATATTTTATTCTAAAATAATCTTTTATTCTAAAATGATATTTTATTCTAAAATAATCTTTTATTCTAAAATGATGTTTTATTCTAAAACGATATTTTTATTCTAAAATGATATTTTATTATAAAAACATTGTTTATTTCTGAATCAGAATGTGACTCAATCGATTACCATATAATTTCATTTATATAGATTTCGTACCCCGTAGGTATACAACGATAATGATAACACTCATTAACAGTCCATTCACATCCATAGTGAAATTTACAACTGTGTGAGCATTAAAATAAATAAATAATTCTCATCACAGACTATCAATCCATCGATTGACATACAAATAAATATTGGGACTAGTGTATGTCAAATAATGTCCCAATACCTGCATGGGGTTTTCAAACAACAACATTTTATTTAAATAAATTATTGGTTAACAAATTCAACCAATTCTAATCCAGACTGAATTATTTTCTATTTAGCCAATTTTGCAGTGTTTAAATTATAAATAAATATTTATAATTTAATTTCAACAACCATATTTATGTTAACATTATTTTTAATACGTTCAACATTCCAACATCACAAACAACACATAATACAGTCAATTTAAATTGTCCGTCGTTTTGTGGACGAGGAAAGTGATCTATCATACACTATACGCAGTTTATAATGATAAAACTGATAAAAAAAATCTAAATTGGCAATTCTATATAATTTTCAGGTATTAAAATAAATAAATAACTATGCAGAATTTTTTTAGTGATGAGTTCTCACCTTTGGTTTCCACTCCGTCATCCTTTAGCAGACGATGGTTTGGATTCCGTTTTGGCTCCAGCCAGTTCCATTGTAATATGTTTCGCGCGGTTTATTTTAAAATCACATTTTTAAATAACGATCTTTATAAATAAAAAAAATCACAATTTTGTTATGCTATATATGTATATTGAAATCATATTTTTATAGACGCTATGTATATATAAAACCCATATTTTTATTATAATGCTTTATATATAAAAATAACACATTTTTATTTCAATGTTTCACATATAAAGATGACACATTCTTATTTTAGTGTTTCATATATAAAATGACACATTTTTATTTCAATGTATCATATATAAAAATGACACATTTTTATTTCATAATTTTATTTGCATTTAAAACAATGCTATATTATATTTTCAAAAACAATGGTCTTTATATTTATATTCAAAACAATAGTCTTTATTTTTTTCCAAAACAATGGTCTTTATATTTTTTTTTCAAAACAATGGTCTTTATATTTCAAAACAATGTTCTTTTTATTTCAAAACAATGTTCTTTTTAATTCAAAGCAATGTTTATTTATATTTTTAAAATTAGTGCTATTTATATTTTGAATAATAATGCTATTTATATTTTCAAAACCTATTTATATTTATATTATCAAACCTTTTTATATTTATATTTTGAAAACCTATTTATAATTATATTTTCAAAACCTACTTATATTTATATTTTCAAAACCTATCTATATTTTCAAAACCTATCTATATTTATATTTTCAAAACCTATTTATAAAACAATAAGATATATATAAATTTCAGATTTTTATGATAATAACATAAATATAAATTTCAGATTTTTATGACAATAACATAAATATAAATTTCATATTTTTATGACAATAGCATAAATATAAATTTTAGATTTTTATGACAAAATTGAACCAATTTAATTAAGGTTGTAATTAACCTTAATTAGGGAAATTAGGCCATCATCTTCTTCCAGGTCTGTTCGAAGAAGGCTCGGCCTTTAGGGCTTGAAACCGCTCGCACCACGGGGCGCTAGGGCACGATGGCCCATCTCCCTGATGATCGCCGTTGACTCCTCTACTTACGCCACCGAACATACCCAGCTCGCCTATCCCCTACGTCGGCAAATCAAGATCGAATGCCATGGCTTTGAGCCCCTTTCTGTCACCTTCGCTGCTCAGAATCCCATCAAACCCATATCACAACAAAGCCCATACTTAGATCTAGAGTTTTTGTTTTAGAGGCATAATTTAATTCAAAACCGATTCAGAGTTTTTCCTAGATGAATATGGGAGCTCGTAGTCCATTCAATTGAGTTGTGGCGGCTCTGGGTTGAACGAATTAGGGTTTAGAGAAAATACTGTATACGGTATATTGTAGGGTATTTATAGCATATTTTTTATTTTAATTTAATTTATTTATTTTCCAAAAATATCCGTATGTTGATACAAACTCCAAATCAAACCCAACGAGTGCGGCCCTTAGCCAAATACCCCCATTCCGGACACAATGGGGTATGTCCCGTAATCCAGTTTGACTATTACAATCAGTTTTCATCAAAATTAAAATATAAACTAATATATATTGAATTTGAACGTACATTCTAATTTACCGGGACCACATACGAACTCCAAAAATTCCCTAAAATAATCTAGCTATGTTTTGACGATACGGTCCTAACAAAATTAATTTCATCGAATTTGGAGACCGTTTGAAAAATGATCATTTTCTGCTCGATCCAATTTGACTAAAATTGACAAAACACGTTTTCTTTTGCCACGCTCTCATATTAATTCCAAAAATTATGAAAATTAGAATCTAGCAGTAATTTGACATTCCGGATCCAACCAAAGTGTTTAGTCGAAAACGGAGGATGTTTGCAAAAAAAATTTTTTAAGGGCTATATTTTATATTATAATATATATAAATTCTACAGCGACTTTTCTGAATTTTAAATTGGACATAACTTTCATTTCCCGTTATGAAATCTGGATTTTTCATATTCATTGGAAAGATATTTTCAAACAGATTCAAATATTTCTTGTTTCACTGAAATTCGATTTATTTTGAATCCTGTACATTCCATTGAAACTTGAAATCGGATTTTCAAACTACCGTGCCATTTCAGGCTCGTTTTATAATTAAAAATAAAATTATTCGTTCTAACTTTGATTTAAATAAATTTTACATCGTTATTATTTAAAATAAATTATTTTAAATATTAAATCCCATTAAAATTGTTAAAATAAAAATTTATATTGGTTCAAAATATTCGGGTTGTTACACTAGTTGTAATAGAGTTACGTGTCCAAGTTCATTCTATTTTATGTCCAAGTTCATTATATTTTATGTTTATATTTTAGGCCATTAGATTTTAGGGTTTTAATCTAAACCATAGAAGACACATTAGCAATATATCAATAGAAGAACAATCTAGAAACAGGCGTCACTGGCCAGGCACAGGCTCGTACATGGCTCGAATTGACTCGATCCGCACCCTTATGTGGGTCGACATAGGGGTCGACCCAGTGGTCGACCCAGCTTAGGTTTTATCTTATTTTATTTTATGAAATTTTGTTTAATCTTAAAACAGTTATAACTTCTTTATTTTAAATCTGATTTATGCAATTAAAAGTCTATCTGAATCAGAATTTCATAACGAACACAACGGTGAAATTCATTTGGATCAATTCCCAATATTTTTCTTATTAATATTTATTTTATCAGTTTATTCATTAATTAATTAATGGTATTATTAATCGTTAAAAATTCAGGTTGTTAGAGTTGTGGTAGTTCTCGACTAGTATAAGACGGTCATCAAAGCTAAAATAAAATGAACCCAAATAAACTGCGATATATCTCATAGTGCATGGAATTGAATATAATACTAACATAAGATATGAGATAAAGCGGGTGAGATAATATAAACCAGATGAATCACAATCTCATAATAGCAGATTCATATCATAGCATAAGTACCAAAATTGACAAATACAGGCACATCTCCAAAATACTATCGCTAATGTAAATACACTACTAATGCCCAACGTAGTGATAAATAAAGATAAATAGGAATAATAGTATATCTAATACGTGGGAGCCTCCTATTCGTCTCGGGTTAGCTAATCGACACAACAATCCATCTCTAATCTACTCATTTAATTGCACCCAGAGTAATAAGAATCAAAGCATAAAACCTTAAGTCAGACAAAATCTAGTGGAAGCGATATTAATCTCAATCATTATATATGATAACAAAATAGGTATGATAAATCATACCTGACCTGGCTCTGCATCCAAATAGTTAACAAATATGATCATGTACTCTACCCTATGGTAAACACAATACTGGATGTAAATAGAAATGTAAAGGGAAGTGTGCATGTCATAGCAATGGCAAACATCCGAACATAGCAAACATCCTTACGTTCCCTCATTAGTGCTTTAAGCGTATGATACCCACTACTTTAGCCATCAAATCTATCATGACACATACATGTCTTACACACAACATGGAATGGCAATGTCAAGTACACAACATGGACTAAATACATCCTTCTCACAACATGGATTCTATCCCTCCTTGTGTCACTCCCTTACTGGTATACTAAAGTTGCTAATACTGATATCTCCTTTGCACTCGTGGCCGTAGAAAAGCCCACTTGGGAAATCACCATAATGGTTCCCACTCGAATCCTTCGTAATCAAGTTCCTTATAGACTTTCCTCGCATCTCGATCTAGGCTAGTCTTTGGGGTTTGTCTTTCATAGAATTAGTTGAACACCAAGAAGAGAAGTCGTCCCGTCACCTGCTTAGAGCTCCAATGCCCTCACCTCTTTCTACTTGAATCAAGTGTAGCTCGGATCGACTAAATTGACCTGGCCATATCAGTACACTAGCGACGACCTGGTCGACCCGAGCTTGGTTATTGTCATTGGGTCAGCTTGGTCGACCCGAGTATAGCACCATATCTCGGGTCAATCTTGTCGACCAGACTTGCTACAATACCCTGAGTCAAATAGTTCGGCCCTGGTTCATTCGACCCGAGTTAGTCTTCCTCACTCGGGCTACCTACTTTGAGTCAGCTTACATGCCTCTTTAAAGCCCAACATCCCTGCACTTCGACCCGACTTGCGCAAGCCAAAACTTGATCTTACAAAACTACGAACGACAAGAATTTCCACCTAGAGTTCCTGGGACCTTCCTTTTCGTCCCCATGAAGTTTTATGCAATTCTAGTAAAATTTGTCCTAGCTTAGTTAATCGAGCCCACTTGGTCGATCCAAGACCTAGCGCCATTCCAAAGGACTTTCTACCACTATATTTCGCCATTCGTTATCATTTTCATCCAATCTAAGGTTCCTAGACATTATACCAACATGTCAAACACATACAAGCAATATCTAGGTAAATAAAGTAAGGAAAATCATCACAATAAGGTTAGGGAAGCATTGTTATTTTGGCTTCCCTAATTTCTGGGATTAACAAAACAAAACCAATCCAACTCAAATTCACATATATGTAATAATATGTTTATCTACGATTTATAAGCATTTTCCCATAATTTTTAGAGGTAATTATTTACTAATAGACCCTAATTAGTGAGTAATGATTCTAATCACTCGCCTTAATCGTCCCAAATAGTTATATATGAAATTGATGATGACTTAGCTCGGATCCCGATGCTATGAGGTAGCTAGCCCCAAGCTTGTTTTGAGTTAAGGTGATTAAATCTTCACTAAACATAGGTTTAGGCTAATTAAGGAAGGGACTAGAAGGTGTTTTAGAGAATGGAAGCCATTAGAGGTTGATGGGACCTTTCTTAGGAGTTGTAAACGTGAGAATGAATGATTCATCTTCCTCATTTAGCCTCCACATAACCCTAATCCCGAAATTGAATTTGGGCCCTCCCACTAATGACTTTACGCAAACCAAATAAGCTTCCTAAACTGCTCATGATCTTAATTCAGCCCTTCCTCTCAAACTACTTGTCCATTTGGCTGGTAACCATTTTATGAAATGTGAATCCATCATCTGAATCTAATAGAATTAGTTTTAATTCAATTTCTCTTAATAATCAAAAGTTATGGTAGAAACAATGTTTGCCAGGGATAAAATGGTCATATTAAAATACGACAAAAAATGATGAAGGTAGGAAATGTTCACATTAGACATTTCCCAAATTTATGTTGTTATACGACCTCATATGAACCTAAACTAAATATTCTATGATACTTCGATTGTACAAAAGGATTGTTACGTTCTCCACCTTAAAAAAATTCCCCTTAAAATTCCTTCAGCAACAAATAAAATTGTCCCACACGCTTATTAATCATTCATAAGAAATCAAATATACATGACAACATGATAGCCAAACAATTTAAGCTTATCCTAGCATGAGGGACACTAAATGGGAAAGCTGATGATATCATGAATTAAAATTTAGGAGTGATGGATTTACCATATGAAGAGCTCTGGGTAAGACATCCTCATGCCTTCCTCGGTCTCCCATGTACAATTAATCTCATTTTTGCTCCATTGAACTTTAATAGGCCTAAAAATATTTCTCCTAAGCCGCTTCGTATCGTGCCCAACGATACGAACATATCTACGGGGTCTAGCGTCTTATGGTTCCACCTCGATATGATTGAGCTAATCCGATGACATTGTTATATTGGAATCATGTATGAACTTCCTCTAGTGTGATACATGAAACACATTATGTACCCCATCCTTCTTTTGTGGTAGCTCAACTCGATATGCTAGATTTCCTATCCGTTCGAGGATTGGAAAAGGTCCAACAAATATGGGCGCTAATTTTCCTTTACTACCGAATTGGATCAGACTCTTCAATAGAGAAATCCTGATAAATACCAAGTCATGGATAGGGAATTCCAAATCTCTATGTCTATTATTGGAATAACTCTTCAGTCTATATTGAGCAGCCTTTAATTTTTGTCGTATAATCTCAATTTTCTTGGAGGTCTCCCTGATCATATCTTGACCAAGTATTAGTTTTTCTCCCATCTCAAACCAACATGGAGGGGTGTTGCATGACCTCCCATACAAAGCTTCATATGGAGCCATTTCAATGCTCAACTGATAGCAATTATTGTATGCAAATTCGATGAGATGCAAATTGTAACGACCCGCATTCTACGTATCGGAGGATCATAGAATATTTATTTCTTTTTCATATGAGGTCTTATGGTCGTGTAACTTTAAGGAACGACTATTTGGGTCATTTTCCATGTTCACGATTTTTGCCGATTTTTTAATGACCGTTTTTCCCTTGGCGAATCTTGTTTCGCCTATAACTTTTGATTGGTTAGGAGTTTGACCTGCAACCACTACCATTGGATCCGGATGATGGTTTACCATTCCGTAGAGTGGTCACATTAGCCAAATAGACTTATCGTTTAAGAGATATGGCTGAAACAAGGTTTAAAAGGTGAAAAACAGCTTAATTGGGCCTAATTAGGGTGATTAGCAGCCAGGCCCATAACCCATTTCGGGATTAGGATTATGGGAGACTGAAATCGGTTAGGAAACGATTCTATTTCATTTTCTCAACCGCCTAAAACATTTCTCGAACCCTAGCAATGACCTCCACCTTCTAAGTCACTCCCAAATCACCTTCTAATCACTAATTAAGAAGATCTACATCAAATCAACACCAAATCAGAGTTGGAGCTGCTATGTTGCATAGGAAAACGCCCCAAAAAGTAGAGTTTCAGATCTAAAGTTTTATTTGTGGTTAAGGTAAGTGATTTGCATTTTTTTTCACTAATTACAGCTAATTTGGGTTGATTAGTGTTAATTAGCGAAATTATGCATACTAAAATTCTGGAAAAATACGTAAAAATTCTTAAATATTATTTTAGGGCTCTGATAAAAATTTGGGCTGATTTGGACATGTTTTGTTAATCCTATTATTAAAACATGATTAAGTGGATTAAGTGGAAAATCATGGGTTTTGGGTATGTTTGATCTTAAATGACCTATATTCTTGATGTTTTGACCTTGTTGATTGATCCTATATGTTATTACTACTGTTTGGAATGTTTTATAATTGATTAGTAAAGTTAAAACGGTTGAAATTGCCATCGTATGGCGGGAAAGGACGAAAAATAGCTTGCTGGAACTGCTACAGGGATCCGGATCGGATCAGATGAGGGGATCGGGTCGGTTAGCCGAACCGAACCAAGGTGATGGCATCCTCAGTAGCATAAAATTGCAAGGGCAACAAGGAAAGCCCGGACTGGATCGAACTGGGGTGAAACAAGTGGAATTGGAACGAATGGTAATTGGGGATTTCAAACCTAACCGAGGGAGCTTGAAAGACCGAACCGAGAAAGCTTGAAGAAGCCTGAACCGGTGGCTTGATATTATATACACGTATGCCTGAACTGAACTGCACATGGAGCTCCACAACCCGAACTGAAGTGTGAACTACGAGCACCGAACCGAACCAGGCATGGGGTACCGAACCGTCACATAAGCCACTACCACTCGATGACTTTTCTAATGACAAATCTCAATTCGAACAAAATCTGAGATGCAAAGGAAGTCCAAATAGGAAGTATAACTCAGGATCCAGATTGAAACCAATGAGTTAACTTCATAAATTGGACTTTGCTATAGGACGTGTGCGAAGAGGTTATCGATGTCTATATCTTTGACTCATTAGTGACAAACGGACTATTGGCTATGGATCAATGCAGTGGGGTCATCGTGACTCCATGGGGCAGAGTGATCGTAGCAGGGCTATGAGCTAGTGTAGTGGAGCCATCATGACTCCATGGAGCAGAGTGGACATAGTAAAGTATTAGTGGTTACGGATCAGTGCAGTGGAGTCGTCACAACTCCATGGTGCAGAGTGATCGTAACAAAGAGTTAGGTGATCAAACTAGTGGATATCGTATACTTTACGCACTGAGTGAGAGATGTGAGGATGATTGTTATGTTTGATGTTTTCTATCACTATGACATGCACACCCCCTCCCTATAATTTTCACACCTTGTGTTATTGTCACCTTAGAGTATTGTACATCCTGTTGTGCTAACTCTTTGGTTGCAGGTCCAGGTTCAGGTATGGTTATGTATACCTGTTATTGTTCTCTTTTGCTGCTTATCGCTCATACGAGAATTTTGTCTGACCCAGAGTTTTATGCCTCTTCTTATTACTCTGGGTGCTATTAAACGGGCAGACTAGAGACAGGTCAGGTGATTATGCACGAGTAGTTGTACCGGAGACGAGCAGGAGACTTCCACATATGATATATATAATCTCCCTGTGTTGTTGCTGGTCACTACTTTGGGCATTAATAGTGTACCTCTTTCTTTTGCTTTAGAGACAGTATTTCAAAGTTGTAGTAATGTTGGTTTGGATGATAAGCTATATTTCAGTTTTCTACCGCTATGATGGTTTAATTTTCAGCTTATGCACTGTCTCGCATGTTTTATGTCAAAGTTATGTTATTAATATATTTTATCACATACACTATGAGACATTCTACAGGTTACTTGTTAGTTCAAATTCCTTTCTTTTCCTTTCTTTGGCGACCATCCCGTACTAGTCGGGCATCGGCACAGCGCACTTTCATTGGAAATGTTGGCTGGTGCGGGGGCGGGCCGTCACACTTGGTATCAGATCTCTAGGTTGCGTAGTTAACCTAGGGAAAGACACCAAGGAGAGATAGTACGTATTTGTTATATTTTGGGTTTCCAAAAGTTATATATATACTATTATTATATCTAAGGATGGAGTCGCACTGCAGTGGCACCACTAAAGAGATGGTTAATCGTTTTCTCCTTATAGATTGAAGGATGAGCTGATATACAAGGAATACTGGTTCAGGAGCCAATAATGGGAATGCTCCTGATATAAAGACAATGTTCACTGACTTCATGAGAGAGATGCTTAGGGATATGCAGAGGGTAGCTCCTAATGCTGCAAATGGTGGTGGTGCAGCGGTGCAGGCACCTAGGGTCAATTTTGCCAAGCTCTGTAAGGACTACACTAGTCTTGGTGGGACGCCATTCCACGGAACGGAATCGGATGCAGAAGTTTAGTAGGCTTGATAGTTGTGAGCACATCTTCGAGGATTTAGGGATCGGTGATGCAATGTAGAGAAAGCTAGCATCCCATCAACTATAAGGATGGGCTATGAATTGGTGGAATGCTATTAACGCAGCTACCCCGGAGGATCAATTTACTTGGGATCAGTTTAAGGCCCGATTCAGTGATAAGTTTTTCCCAGCTGCCCAGAAGTCAGAGTTGTTTAGGAAGTTCTTGGAGCTTAAGCAGAATGGTAGGGCAATTTTGGAGTATATTGTTGAGTTCAATACTTTATCGAAGTATGGATTATCCCTTATTGACACTCCCGAGAAGAAGAATGAGATGTTCACAACAGGCTTAGATCAGTACTTTGGGGAAAGGCTTATAAACCATACTGATGAGACTTTCGAATCGACTGTTGGGAAAGCATTGAGATCATAGAGCCTTTATCCTAAGCCCAAGACTGAAGTCGTTGTTGCATCTACAGAGGTGCCAAAGCGGCAAGCAAGCGGTGGAGGCAAGAATAACTCTTAGAATAGAAGGAAGCTGAGTCAGAACCAAGCTAAGGATGGTTAGAAGAAGAATAGGAAAGATGTCGAGTGCTTTGGCTATGGCAAGAAGGGCCATTATGCTAAAGAATGTCAAACAAAGCCAGCGGACAGGAGGTGCTTCAACTGCGGCCAAGTGGGACATCACAAGGATAAATGTCCACAACCCCCTAAAGAGAAGCAGATTGTGAAAGCATATGCTATTAATGTTGTTCCTTCTTCGTCGAATGCCCCAACTGCGGCAGATAAAGGAAAGAATGTCGTCATTCAAGGTATGCTTTGTTGTTTATGATGTTCCTGTTCGAGTACTGTTTGATACTTGGGCTTCCCATTCCTTTATATCTAGTGACCAGGTAGATAAGTTGGGATTGGAACCCGAGATAGTCGATAGACCTTTAGCGGTGACGAACCCGATTGGTGGTTCGACTAGTCTTTGCATGATTTGTCGTAATGTGGTCTTAACGAGTCATGGATGTATGTTTGCTTGTGATTGCTTTGTTTTGGGTTTTACTGGGTATGGCATTATTTTAGGAGTAAATTGGCTCCAAAGATATGGGGTGGTCATAGACTGTGAGGGATTTTCGGTGACTATTAGGGCGGATGATGGGCGGAGGGTAGTGTTTGGTGGCCTTCCTAGTCAGGAGGCGATGGCTAGTTTTTTAAATTCCCTCGATATCCCATAGGACGAGTTAGCAGGAATTCCCATTGTTGGCCAGTATCCGAATATCTTCCAGGAAGTGACAGGACTTCCACCACACCGAGAGATTGAGTTTCGTATTGATTTAGTGAAAGATGTCAGACCTATAGTAATGCCACTTCATTGTATGGCACCAAGGGAGTAGAGAGAGCTCGAAGTGCAAGTAAGCGATCTTTTGAGGAAGGGAATTATCATATGAAGTGTCTCCGAGTGGGGAGTACCAGTTGTATATGCTACCAAGGCAGATGGTTCCCTTCGTTTGTGTGTGGACTATCGCGAGTTGAATAAAGTGACTAGGAAGAATAAGTATCCTCTTCCACGAATAGATGATTTGTTTGATCAACTGGAGGGAGCAAGGGTGTTCTCCCAATTGGACCTCACGACAGGATTTCATCAGCTTCGAGTAGCAGTTGGGAGTATTCCTAAAACGGCATTTTGGATGCTTTCTGGATTCTGCGAGTGGTTGGTCATGCCATTCGGGCTGACCAATGCACCGGCATATTTTGTGGATCTTATGAACAAGGTATTCAGGGATCAATTGAATAAGTTTGTTCTTGTGTTCGTGGACGATATACTTGTTTATTCAAAGACAAAGGAAGAACACAAGGAACATTTGAGAGTAGTAATGGGGGTGTTGAGAAAACACCAATTGAAAGAAAAATTTTCTAAGTGTCATTTCTGGAGGAGGGAAGTGAGATTCTTGGGACATGTTGTTTCAGAGAAGGGTATTGCCGTGGAGCCTACAAAGGTAGTTGCGGTACAAGATTGGTCTACGCCCAAGAATGCAATAGACGTAAGAAGTTTCTTGGGATTAGCTGGATATTATCGTAAGTTTATCCAAGACTTCTCCAATATAGCGGCACCATTAACTCAGTTGACCAAGAAGAATCAAGCTTTCATTTGGGGTGAAAGGTATGAAAATGCATTCAAGAGCCTAAAGGAAAAGTTGACGTGTGCACCAGTATTAGTCATTCCTAAAGGGAATGAAGAGATGACAGTATACATGGATGCCTATGGTATTGGACTAGGTGTTGTAGTGATGCAAGGAGGTAGGGTTGTAGCTTATGCAAGTCGACAACTGAAACCGCATGAGAAAAGATACACTAGCCATGATTTGGAATTGGCAGCGATCGTGTTCGCATTGAAGATGCGGAGACATTATCTATTGGGAAAAGATTCAAGTTGTTTACCGATCATAAATCGTTAAAGTATCTCTTCTCTCAGAAGGATCTAAACCTTCGACAGCAAAGATGGTTAGAATTCTTGGTTTCCTATGATTTTGGTATCGCATATACACCAGGAAAGGGCAATGTGGTAGCTGACGCATTGAGTAGGAGACATGCCAGTTTAGGGGCTATGTTTCTAGAATGGAAGCAACTGGAGTATATAGCTAGGTATGATTTTAGACCAAAGTGCAAATTGGATCCAGAGATGTTAGCAAGTTTGACGATCAAAACCACTTTGATTGAGCGGATTGGTTCCAATCAGAGGGACGATCCTAACCTATTGGAAATCATCTCCTGGATAGACATGGGTATTGACAGTGAGGAGATGAACAAGTATGGGCTTGATCGAGAAGGATGGCTTAGAAAGAATGGGAGACTGGTTGTACCCAATGTCAAATGATTGAGAGATGAAGTTCTTAGAGAATGTCATCACTCAAAACTAACTATATATCCCGGTGGTAACAAAATGTATCGAGACATGAAGCAGACCTACTATTGGGAAGGAATGAAAAGAGACATTCGGAAATTTATATCCAAATGCATGAACTGTCAGCTAGTTAAAGCTGAGCAAAAGAAGCCTAGTGGTTTGTTACAACCATTGGAAATTCCAGAATGGAAATGGGAACAAGTCTCAATGGATTTCATTGATGGGTTACCAAGGACTGGATCGGGCCATGATAGTATTTGGGTGATTGTGGACCGATTGGCCAAGACTGCAAGGTTTATACCTGTCAAGTCGAATAGAATGACAGCTAAGTTAGCAGAACTGTATATGAAGTGGGTAGTGATATTTCATGGAGTACCCAAAGGCATTGTGAGTGACCGAGACCCGTTGTTTACTGGTGGATTTTGGAAGAGCTTACAAGAGGCTTTAGGATCAGAATTACATCTCAGAACCGCGTATCATCCTCAAACCGACGGTCAAATAGAGAGGGTGTATCGTCTATTAGAGGATCTCCTAAGGGCTTGTATATTGGATTTTGGAGGATCATGGGATGACCATTTGCATCTAGTGGAGTTCGCATATAATAATAGTTATCAGTCCAGTATTGGTGTGGCCCAATTTGAAGCTTTGTATGGAAGAACGTGCAACTCACCATTATGTTGGTTGGAAACTGGTGAGAAATTCGTGCTTGGGCCAGATGTAATAAAAGAAACTTCAGACAAGAATAAGGTTATCCAACAGCGAATAAAGGCTGCCTAAGATAGGCAGAAGAGTTATGCTAATAAAAGGCGAAGAGATTTAAAATTCTCCGTTGGCGACTTGGTGTTTGTCACGATTTATCCATTAAAGAGCATGATTCGATTTGGCAGGAGAGGCAAGTTAGCACCATGATTTGTTGGTCCATTTCCAGTTCTGAGCAAGTTGGGAATTTGGCATATAAAGTTGAGTTGCCAGACAAGATGGCAAGAGTTCATAACGTGTCTCATGTTTCCCAGTTAAGGAAGTTCATACATGACCCCGATATGACTATTTCACTGGATCAGTTAGATGACATCAAAGTAGAACCTGAGGAGGTTGGGAACCGCAAGCCGATCCGTATTGTCGAGAGTGATACGAAGCAACTTCGAAGGAAGGCGGTGAAACTGGTCAAGGTTCAGTTGGGCGAGAATGAGGGTGAGTGTACTTGGGAAATAGAGGAGAGCAAAAGGGAATCACATCCAGAACTCTTTACCTGGTAAGATTTTAACAGTGATTGTTTCTTCCCTTGTTAGGAAACCGCAGGCTTAGGTAGGCTTGTTGTGTATGTTTGATTGTTTGTGAATGACTGATAGGCATGCGGAACACCTTTGTATGTTTTTGGTTAAGGAATTTCGGGGGTGAAAATTTTTAGGGGGGGAGAGTGTAACGACCCGCATTCTACGTATCGTAGGATCATAGAATATTTATTTCTTTTTCATATGAGGTTGTATGGTCATGTAACTTTGGGGAACGACTATTGGGGTCATTTTCCATGTTCTCGATTTTTGCCCTTTTTTAAATGATCGTTTCGCCCTAGCGAATCTTGTTTCGCCTATAACTTTTGATTGGTAAGGAGATTTGACCTGAAACCACTTCCATTGGATCTGGATGATGGTTTGTCTTTCCGTAGAATGGTCACATTAGCCAAACGGACTTACCATTTGAGAGATATGGCTAAAACAAGGTTTAGAAGGTGAAAAACAACTTAACCGGGCCTAATTAGGGTGATTAGCAGCTAGGCCCATAATCCATTTCGGGATTAGGGTTATGGGGAGGCTGAAATCAGTTATGAAACGATTCTATTTCATTTTCTCAACCACCTAAAAGATTTCTCTAACCCTAGCAATGGCCTCCACCTTCTAAATCACTCCCAAATCACCTTCTAATCACTAATTAAAAAGATCTACATCAAATCAAGGCAAGCAACACCAAATCAGAGTTGGAGCTGCTGTGTTGCAGGAAAATGCTCCAAAATAGCAGAGTTTCAGATCTAAAGTTTTATTTGTGGCTAAGGTGTGTAATTTGCATTGTTTTTTGCTAATTATGGCTAATTAGGGATGATTAATGTTAATTAGCGAAATTATGCATGTTAAAATTCTGGAAAAATATGTAAAGCTTCTTAAATATTATTTTAGGGCTCTAATAAAATTTTGGGCTAATTTGGACATGTTTTGTTAATCCTATTGTTAAAACATGATTAAGGGGATTAAAGGGAAAATGATGGGTTTTGGGTATGTTTGATCTTAAATGACCTATATGCTTGATATTTTGACCTTGTTGATTGATCCTATATGTTATTACTACTGTTTGGAATGTTTTATAATTGATTAGTAAAGTTAGGATGGTTGAAAACGCCGTCGTATGGCGAGAATTGACGAATAATAGCTTGCTGGAAATGCTACAGGGATCCGGATCGGATCGGATGAGGGGATCGGGTCGGTTAGCCGAACCGAACCAAGGTGATGGCATCTTCAGCAGCGCAAAATTGCAAGGGCAACAAGAAAGGCCCAAACCGGATCGAATTGGGGTGAAACAAGGGGAATCAGAGCGAATGAGAATTGGGGATTTCGAATCGAACCGAAGGAGCTTGAAAGACTGAACCGGACCAAGGAAGCTTAAGAAGACCGAACCGGTGGCTTGAGTATTATATACACATATACCCGGGCCGAACCGCACATGGAGCTCCACGACGCCAACTGAAGTGTGGACTACGAGCACCGAACCGAACCAGGCATGGGCTTTCGAACCGAACCGTCACTTAAGCCATTACCACTCAATGACTTTTCTAAAGACCAATCCTAATTCAAACAAAACCTTAGATGTAAAGGAAGTCCAAATAGAAAATAGAACTCAGGATCCAGATGGGAACCAGTGAGTTAACTTCATGAATTGGACTTTGCTGCGGGATGTGTGCAAAGGGGTTATCGATGTCTATAGCTTTGACTCACCACTGAGGAACGGATTATTGGCTATGGATCAGTGCAGTGGGGTCATCGTGACTCCATAGGGTAGAGTGATCGTAGCAGGGCTATGAGCCAGTGCAATGGTGCCATCATGGCTCCATGGAGCAGAGTGGACATAGCAAGGTATTAGTTGTTATAGATCAGTGCGATGGAGCCGTCACAACTCCATGGGGCAGAGTGATCGTAATAAAGAGTTGGGTGATCAAAGTGGTGGATATCGTATAATTTACGCATTGAGTGAGAGATGTGAGGATAATTGCTACATTTGATGTTTTCAATCACTAAGACATGCACACCCCTCCCCATAATTTTTACACCATGTGTTATTGTCACCTTACAGTATTGTACATCCTGTTGTGCAAACTCTTTGGTTGCAGGTCCTGGTTCAGATATGGTTATGTATACCTATTATTGTTCTATTTTGCTACTTATCGCTCATACCAGACTTTTTTCTGTCCCAGAGTTTTATGTCTCTTCTTATTACTTTGGGTGCTCTTAAACAAACATACTAGAGACAGGTCAGGTAATTATGCACGAGTAGCTGTACCGGAGATGAGCAGGAGGCTTCCACATATGATATATATAATCTCCCTGTGTTGTTGTTGGTTACTACTTTGGGCATTAGTAGTGTACCTCTTTCTTTTGCTTTAGAGACAGTATTTCAAAGTTGTAATAATGTTGGTTTGGATGATAAGCTGTATTTCGGATTTTCGCTGCTATGATGGTTTAATTTTCAGCTTATGCACTGTCTCGCCTGTTTTATGTCAAAGTTACGTTATTATTATATTTTATCCCATGCGCTGTGAGACATTCTACAAGTTCCTTGTTATTTCAAATTCCTTCCTTTTTCTTTCTTTGGCGACTGTCCCGTACCAGTCGGGCATCGACACAGCGTACTTTCATTGGAAATGTCGGCTGGTGCAGGGCAAGCCGTCAAACAAATTATCATCCTATGACCCTCCAAAGTCGAGGACAATACCCTATAAGAGATCGTCCAATACACGGTTTATCCTCTCGGTCTTTCCATCAATTTGAGGATTGTAAGAGGTACTGGGATGTAACTCTAACCCTAATTCTTATTATAAGCTCTTCCAAAACGAAATAGTAAACTGTGGGTCTCGTCACTCACTATTCTCTTTGGAATTCCATGGAACCTCACAATCCATTTAACATATAATTCCGCTAACTTAGCTGCTGTTCAATTCGACTTGACCGGTATAAATCTGGTAATCTTGGTCAATCTATCAATAATGACCCAAATATTATCGTGCCCCACTTGATTACTTAGTAAACCTTCAATGAAGTCCATTGAAAATTTGTCTCATTTCCACTCGGGAAATTCCGACGGTTGCAACAAGCCACTATGCTTCTTCTGCTCGGCTTGACCAATGGCAATTTATACACTTGGTGATAAATTTCCCAACGTCCTTCTTCATACCTTCCTAGTAGTACGTTTGTACTCATTTCTCTATACATTTTGTTACCATAGGGATGTATTATAAGTTTTGAGTGGCGGCACTCCTTATGTACTTTATCTCTAACCCATCGACATCGGGTACAACCAATATCCCACCTTTCCGAAGCCAACCCTTATGGTCGAGTTCGTACATGCTCTTAACCTCATCATCTTTACCGGCTTCCACTTTGGTGATGATCTATAATAACCTAGGATCATTCCTCTTACTGAAACAAATCGTTTTGACCAAACTGGTCAAATTGTTAAGCTTGCCAACATCTTTGGCTCCAACCCACATCTAGGTCTAAAGTCATAACCAACAATATATTCTAGTTGCTTGAACATAACCCCCGATCTGGCATGTCTTCTACTTGATGCATCAGCGACTGCATTACCCTATCTTACGGTGTATGCGATATTAAAACTAGAGGAAGCCTAGAATTCCAACCATCGTTGTTGATGGAGATTTAAATCTTTCTGAGAGAAAAGATACTTCATTGACTTTTGATCGGTAAACAATTAGAAACTCTCCACCAGTAGATAATATCTCTACATCTTTAATGCAAACACGATCGCAGCTAATTCAAAATCATGTGTGAGGTACCTCTTCTCATGTGGTTTTAGTTGCTGACTAGCATAAGCGATGACCTTACCCCTTTACGTTAACATTGCACCTAATCCACTACCACAACTCACAGCGGAGAAAATAATAAGATAACTAATCCTGACTAATGCAACTACCTTAAAGCACATCTCCATATCCATAACAAGCATGAGAAAATGAGAACCGAAAACGAAACCAAATGCCTCCAAGCCTATCCTTTCCCAAGATAAACCTGAGAGTTATTATGAGGAGGGGGTTAGAACGACAAGCCTAGAAAATGTACAACATCGTCTACAATACACAAATGTATTCCATTTGGTTAGAACTAAAACATATGTTTAATAAGGCTAGTAATTGTATCCTAACCTAGTAAAGGTTTACGCACGATGGCTAACTACCATGCTCAGTGTAGTATCCCAAATATAACGGTACCGGAATACCGAGATAGGACGTTTACGCATAAATATGAAGCCTGTAAACCACCATTCAACTAATCACCAAAGACAAAAAGGTGAGATCTCAACTACTCGCTCTATTATAAGGAGGTTAATCATTTCTATGTAGCCACTTAAGACCTCACTATCGGTATACGATAATGGTGGATCCTTCCGATCACTTAAGACCCAAGGCGGACTTGTCAATCACATAGTTCTTTAATCGATGGTTTACTCTAAACTAATATAAATTAAAGTACACTAGCTACTAAGTCCTACTAATTTTAAGGCTTCCGCCATTCATGCATATATCGATGCCCTGCAGAAGGCGAGAGATTGTAAGCAGTCACTTATTACTGATAGGATAGGTAGATGACATCTCATCATTTATGACCTTCCCCCAATGGATCCCCTTGTTACTATCTACCTTGCCTTATTAGATAATTGCTTAGCCACTTACCACTTCCCCCAGGATAGGTAGACCAATGCTACATCCATAGTACTCATTTAATAACTAATCCTAAGGCGGACTCTCACCTTAGTTACTTGCTACTTAGAGGAAGCGGACCAACACAAGGATTACCAAGCTCGTACACAATAGACATTTAATACTTCTTGTTCATTGGGAGGTGAGCTACGCGATCACTTCATACCCTTTTAAGGGTGGATCTAACTACTTAATACCTTTATCCCAAAGAAGGCTTACGCTCATAAATTATTTCCTTTTTTTAAGGTTCCTCTTTTGGGTTAGAGGAGGGTCCTACAACCACTTAATACCCTACATTTGAAATAAACCTCATTTTAGGAAATAACTCTCGCTATGCAATTAACTGTCAACACAGGTTCCTACGGTTAATGATATCTCACATCAACTAGACATATATTCGACTACTAGAAAGTGCAAACTTCTAATGAGTAAGGCAACTAGCCTCGCATCATTAACCTACTAAGTCCAATCCTAATTCTTAATTATATTAATTCTAGATTAACTAGAATAAATAAGGAAAACCTATAACTTCCTAACAGAGGATGTTTAATTATTAATTTCCTCATTGGCCTTAGCATTTACTACGCCAGTCAATCCCCACTAATTCCCCTTTTAATTTTATTTATTTCTATTATCTAGACAATATGCAATTTATGGCTCTAACAGTCATTTTTTTAAGGCATCAGTTAACCTATTTAATGCCACTTATATCAGTTCCATTTAAATTCTAATCTAAATATTGTAACTTCCGGATATTTCTATAATTTTAATTCTTATGTGAATATATGTATGTATGTATGTATGTATATGTTTGTTATTTATTTATTCCCTGGTTCGAGTTACAATCTCAATTCCTAAATACCAATTTTAAGAGTAACCGTTTAGGCTCATTCATCCTATTCAATTGATTCCACAAAACGTAATGGTTACAATAGTTATTACTTTATTTATGACTTTTTATCAAAGCAATAAATTCCATGTTCATTGCTACGACAGTCACAAATGTTTAATTCCCATTTATCATGGAAGTTTTACCATGAAATTACTCCTATAAACGGAAATACTTCAAATTCAAACACATAATTGTTAGGGATTGCGGAATGCGGATCTTAAGGCAAAACAAACACTAGAGGGGGGTGAATAGAGTTTATAATGAATTTACAAAAAACAAAAACATAAATGATCTACTATATGAATCACATACACCAGAGATGATCAAAGACATAGAATCAAACACAAACACAGAAATAGATAAATATAAAATGCAGAAAAAGGAAAGAACACACCGGATTTTATACTGGTTCGGATTACTCCTACGTCCAGTCCCACACAACTTTGGATTGCACAAAGTTTTATTATTATCAATATCCAAGTACAACCCCTTGATTTCATTGCTATTAGGTTAACACCGCTCCAAACACCCTTGATTCTACAGCTACAAGGTTAACACCACTCTCTTTCCTTGATTTCAGGACTACAAGGAACACACCCTTTCCCAAACACTTCCCAAAATGATTACAACAGCCCTATAACTCTTCAATAGCACTTCAATTCAGAGAGTAGTAGATAGAGATTGAGAAAAGATGAAGTTTGTTATAATTTATGTAGAAATCAGCAAAGTATAAGTGCAGAAATCAAGAAAATGATAAATAATAATGGTGATATGAAAAGGGGTAAGGATGGAGAAGAAGAATTATGAAAAAATTCGAAAATATTTATAGTATGTGAATGGTTGCAACGTCTTAGAAACACTACAAATGGTGAAAATACACTTCCTTTGAAAATTCAATTTCTGACAGTTGTATGTCGACATATGTGTATAATTTTTATTTTTAAAACTATTTAATTAGTGTTTAATCATATATATTATTTTGGAAATTCTTGAATCAAAACTTATAATATAAATGAATATTCTACAGTGTAAAATCATATGAAATCACAATAATATATTATATAAACATATTTATAAAGTTATAAGATTTAAAACTATATAACTATATATTATAAACTTATATATATTAAAACTATATGTATGTTTGAAATCATAAGTAAGATAATAGTTTGAAAATAATTTGAAATTAGAATTTGTAATTTGAAAATCAGAGTTTGAAATTTGAAAGTCATAATTTGAAATTTAAAAAATAGAGTTTGGCCCTGGAGTGTTATTCAGAGTCTTACATATAAACCTGACTCTATTACTATATTTTTCTTGAACTCTTGAAATCTTGATAACTTGATAACTCATAAGTCTTGAATCTCTTTGAATCTTGAATCTCTTGGAACTCTAAAACTGTAAGGTATATAAGTCATGTATACATACCCTGCACACACACACACACACACACACACACACACACACACACACACACACACACATATATATATATATATATATATATATATATATATATATATTCTAGACAGAGATGTTAGTATATACTTTAATTAATTAATGATAATAATTGAAACAAGGTTGTTGTCATCAAAAATCCATTCTCCACCAATCTCCCTCTTTTTGATGATGACAACCTTGAGTTATAAAATATTCGTACCTGTTCATACCTGATGATACTATTTGATTTGGTCCTTCTAATACTCCCCATGTCATCACGAATCCTACATATTTCCCCTTAAACTATGCCTAACTAATCCTTATTTTATAATTTCTCCCTTTGTCATCAACAAAAAGAATTTCTAAATGTATTCCCCCTAAATTTATAAAATTTATATTCTAAGACTAAAGTATTTAATATACATGACTCCCCATAATTTATGCCTATATTATTCTAAAGGTATAAACAAATCGATATATCCAAGTACCATAGTTAATATTTTCAATTGTTTCAATCAAAATATACAAGTTTTAAATCCATGCAATCCAAACTAAGCAATATTTACACACAAGTTTAAATAAATCATACCAAACAATTCAAATCAAATGTCTCTTGGAACTTCTACCCATCCGTCTCCTCCAAAGATTGGATCCTTCTTGATGACTTACTAATCTTCATCTTTTTTTGTGGGTGGTGCTTTAGCAAGATTATTATCTTCATCTCCGTAAAAAGAAGATACAAGCTAATGTATGGCATCAAAGTGCTTCTCTTATTATTATACCATCTTTATTTGACTCAATTCGAGATGACGATGATTTCATAGTATTATAGATAGGATATTCTTGAATGAATTCAAAGTTTCTTCAATATTCTCACTCAAATTATGAAATGGATTTGCCATAATTTGATATTTTTGATAAGAATCGATTAGAGAAGAAGGAGAAATGCTAGGATAAATTTTTATGGAAGAAATAGGTATTTATAGGGTCTAGAATTCATTGGAATCGAATAGACATGAGTTAATTAAATTTTGAACAAATTTGAAAACCTGTCAGTTATTTGTCGACATAAGGAAAAATGTATGTTGACATACTTAAGTAATTTTTGGAAATTTACATCTTTTAGTTAATTCTTATTTTATTATTTTAATTTATTTAATTCTAATGTTTTTACAGTAAATTAAAGATTGTTTTGACATAAATAAAGCACCATTCATTACTACTTAAACGCAAATATATTCAACTAATAAAAGATACTAAATACGAGATTCGAAAACAAATACAAGCAAATACGAAAGATAACATGTAAAGGCCCGCAAATCCGCACATCTGAGTTAACTAAAACAACCCACGTCCAACCCAAATAACACAAAATTATGTGTCATTAGGGTTAAAGAAAATAAAATGGATAGAAGAACAGAAATAACAACATAGAACCTCATAGCGGAACGAATAAAATATATTATATAACATAATCTTTGAATATAGAATTTTGTACCATATATGCATACCATCATCGAAGCTCAATACAATATTTGATACAGTGGATATAACTCTAAAATAACTAGTTGTGAAGCCTCCTGCTTCAAGCTCCTCCAAATGTGTCTGTAAAAGCCTGAAACACTTAACTGCCCATACAAATTTGGGCAACCAAGAGTATAGGGAAAAAACAAACAAAATAAACTCTGGGTCAGTCATTGGATTGGTGTGAGTAAACACCAGCCATATTGTTTAACTTTGAAAAACCTTTTGAAAGAAAAGGATAATAGAAAGACCAACCCACACATAAACATGGACGATTTTTATCTTACTATAACCAAAACATTTTTGAAACCAAAATCCAGCGATATTATAATAATGTCTAATCAAATAAATAACCTAATTGTAGAACGCTTGCATATTACGTTATACATATATAGTAAAAAATCAAAAACCAAAGGGCGCTTATTGGAGATTGGAATCCAGCTATGACAAGGTATGGGACCACCTTCCGATCATTGTACTCTAGAGGGGATACACTGGGGTTCAACAAGAACATCTTGCAACCCGACCACACATGACCGCCCACTCATTTAGCTTGAGTGTAGCGAACATTTTGTCACCCATTACGATTTTAAGGGACCACCGTACATCCGCGGAGATACAGAAAATGAAAGAAGAACAAATATGAATTTTTCTCTAGATCGGTGATAATATACCCTGCTTGGGAATGACCCACCTAGCAATGCTGCCTGCCCGATTTTTGTAATTTCCCGGTTGATGAGGCTTGAAGTCACGTTTACATTTTAGAACATCTGGCCACAATTAACTTTGAATGCCACATCATCAAATCCGTTAATCACTAATTTGATTAATACAAATAAACTCCGGGTGTTAGAATATAGAGAAGTTACCTTCTCCCCACCAACTTGGTATATTTGTAAAAACGAACAGGCGTGATCATTGGGAATACTCTGCCAGACTTTCGTCCATATACGTTTGTTCTGGGATTGAACGAAACTGAAGGCACTATCCTGAAAATAGAACAGCCCTTGCATTTCACTCTGTCTTTGATTATCTTTAAATAATCCAATTCACAACGCCTATGCCTGTACGGAGTGGTTTCTTGGATAATAAATCCAACCGGTATCTCCATATTGACAACGATGGTCAAAAATTTTGACAACTAGTGATTTAACTATCAAAGGAAAACAAACATCCATAAGCAATCAAACAATCACTAGCCGGTCTTTATTTAATATTCATTCATTAAATAATTCCGAATTCCCTTATCGAATTCTATATATATATATATATATATATATATATATCAACATACTGACTTATATTATCAAAATTTGTTAAAAATATTCTAACTCCTTAAATTTCGGGAAATTTTTTCCAGCACCTCCCTTGTACTGGTCACTCAGTACAACTACAAAATGCCTTTCTAGGCCCTTTCCATTCAAAAAGAAAATCAAACAGCCAGGCGGCTTGCCCAATAGGCTCATAAATTGTAACGACCCACATTTTTGACCGTTTAAAAATCGACAATAACCCACACATGTCGACCCAAACAATCGCAAATGCAAGTAGTTATTGGGAAAAGAAGAAAAGAAAGAAAGAAAGAAAGAAAAGAAAAACAACACAGAGTCTCACAGCGGAAGGACAACATATAATAATTAATTACCAGTAAAACAAACTAAATATTTATATATCATGACATCAGAGTTATACATATACAACTTTCTCAACATGACAGCGGAATAAATGCAGCGGAAAAATACCATATGTAGAAGATACGCATATCCATCCTCGCACTCGATCTCCAAAGCACTTTCACCTTCGGTAACTGCACACGTCTGCTGACCCGAGCGTATTTCATAAAAGAAAACACAACAAACACTCGGATCAGCACTAAATCATCTCATATTAGTCAAATTAAACAGGAAATAAATCTGGATATCATGGGTGCAATAACTCAAGAGATGTTACGGGATTTCTCCATCTCTCAAGGATCCGTTAAACTAATACATACATAGTATAATACGCTATTATCTTTATGGTTCCTACACAGTAAAGTATGAGTACTGAAAATAGCGTAAGCGGGATTACCATATTACCCTTACGCAGTTTATAGGCATCAACGGTCTATACAGTACCGTAAATTCACCGTACTGGTGTTATCAGAGGGCACTCCATAGAAGGCAATGCTAAATCAAAATCGTATGGGCTCGATAGGGATAAATATGACAAGGCACTCGAGGCAATGCCCAGGGTAGGATTCTACCAATTGCACTCCCGGACCGGTGGTAACGCATAGCAGCCACTACCGCCCACCTCGGAACACACTCCTAAAGTCACAAATGGGCCCAAATCATCATAATCATCATCATAGTCATAGAGATAGTATCGAAGGAGTGAGTCCGATCAAAGGTGCTACCTCAATTAGTCACGGTATAGCTCCTGTTTTAGTCATTTTAATTCTGACCCGAAGGTCAGGGCTATTTCGTTCTGTTCATCTCCATCGCTTCAACAATCATCTCCAGGTCATCATAATCTATTCTGGATACGTCGATACATTCACAGAATACGTCAAAACGTTCATGGTTGTCGAAGTGGTATCGACACTGACAGAGAGTATGCCTTATGTCGACTCCGGTCTCTTTAACAACCAACGCTTACATCTTTTCACATCGGTCGGTTCTTTTATATTTGATAAAGGTTCGCTTTTCATATCAAAAATATCATCTTCTTTTTCGAATCCAATTATACTCAGACGAAAAGATTTCATATCGACATATCATAACCATACCCAACCGATTTACTCCAAAACTAGAATATATTTCATATCATTATATTAAACCATATAATATTTTCAAAATGACTTATATTCAAATAGAATATAATTTATCCCAAAGATGTCAACTATCACATATTTTTATCTCAACTCCATCTGAACCAGCGGTTCGAATTCAAGCATTTCCATTCGGAAGGAATTTAAAATTTTCAAATACTTGAAAAACTAAATGTTTACATATAATAATGATAGTAAGATAAAATTTATATAAATAAATAGATATATATATAGGATATAATAGTTTAAAATAACTTAGCAATTTGATTATTATAGATATACTTAATTAAAGTTTACTAGAAAACTTTGGAAAAATGAATTACAAGGAAATATTAAATACTATAGTTATAAGTAAAGGTAAATAGTAAATTTAACGCAGAAATAATTATTTGGAATAAACGTATAAATCTACACATAAAATACATTTCTCAATCAAAATCTTCCTTCCTTCCAAATTCACAATACTTGAGTTTATTCTCCGGTCTCAACGGAGTTCATTTAGGTTTCCTACCTCGTTCAACCCCGTTCAAGCAACTATTTGATTTCAAGAGTTCAAATATATATATATTCAGACTGAGTATAGCAAACCCAAATACCCTCGCTTTCCAAATTTCCCAAACGATTAGATCTCCATAAGGATTTATCCCTATTAACCTAACTCTCAATTTGAGGAGGTTAAAACATATCAAATTTCCGATTTAAATATTTCCATTGCCTTGGAAATTCCCTTAACCCTTTTAAAATCAACATCCCATCCAAAATCTTAAGGAATTGGGTTATCAAGTATCGGCATATTCTTTAAATGAAATCCTATCAAATAATTTCAAATATTTAAAACCATTTAACCAACCGATGCCTGTATATAGTTATCTATCAATGGCCAAGTGGTTTAAATTTAAATTTCTCGATACTTCAGGGATGGATCTATCATTTCAATCCAAATCAGGGTCACAGGTGTGTATCATTTCAACCTGTGTTCTTAAGTTACTTTATCGATCAAATCCCTGATTTATTAGATGCCCGTAACATCAAGATGAGAAATTGGGACTGATCGTCAAAGGATATACACCACCATATACTGAATAAATGCACAGTTCAAATGATATTCTCCAAACTGTCAAACCAACCAAGACATCCATCACATCATTCCATTCACACGGTAGATTGAATCATATTACTGATTAACAAGTGCTGGAACTTTAAATTAGAAATTTAAATTAAATTTAAACAACTAATTATCGATTTGTAACTGCATGTTAACACTTGCATGTCAAATTAAAGCAATCATCCATCAAACAACACAACCATGCAACCACATTCACATCATTATTTAATTCAACAAATATGGGATAAATTTAGCATTACGTGAGTGAAGAAACACTCACCTTCGGGTTTCAATTTGAATTGATCGTCCAGAAAAGGGCCAAAATTTGACAGTCTCAGAACGTAGCCTGGTTAGTGTCAAAACGTCCGCAACTCTACCACGATCCCAACGCAACAAACGGCTCGTCAATCCGACCTCGTACGAGAAGGTTATCAGCGATTTACCATTTGAAAATTTTGAATTTAAAATAAATAAATAAAATAAAATAAAACCCACCAATATGGATGCGCCACGTCAGCGACTCAATTCCCGCTCCATCTTCCTCCCCGCTACAGTAAAAGATGCGCAAAGAAACCCATACACCTGCCAACTTTGACCGCCTGCTGCGCCTAACTCCGGCCAAACCCGGAGCTCCGGCCACCCTTGTTCGAACCCCACCACCGAGGCGCATCACCCAGCCCTGGTCCCACCACCTCCGGTGGTCCCTATCGCCGCCGCCGATCCCATGAACGAAATGGGTTTTCTGGCTTCCCCGACCCAATTCGAACAACATGCTTGACAATAAACGCTCCAACTACCCTCATTCAACTTGTATCGAAGTTCTCTACAATACCCAGAAGTCGGAATTTGCGATTTCATCCCGAATCAAAAACCCCCAAAATTTGCTTTAGGGTTCCGAAAACTGCCACCTTTGACCACGAATTCCGGCCAACTCCTTCACTGCATGTCAGATATGAGACCACCCGCGGGTTCGTATCGTCGAGATCTACGTTTTGATATATAATTCGATATAGTTTGGAGAGTTTTGATTTTTGAGCTTTATTTTGATTTTTAGATCTAGGGTTTGAACATTTCAGCCATGGATGGAGCAAAATAAGGTGGAGGAGGTGTAAAATGGCTGATGTGGTGGTCAAGGGCTTAATATATATATATATAAATATATGGTCCAACTGATTAACACATACACAGTTATCGCATATCAGATTTTAACGTACATTTCACATTACCGGGCCCACATACTGACCCCGAAAAATCCGGAAAAAATTATTTCTGTCTTTGTTTTGACGATACGGTCCCAACAAAACTGGTTTCGTCGAATTCTGAGGCCGTTTGAAAAATGGCCTTTTTCGGGTCGATCTAAATTAACTGTCAACTGGTAAAACGCGTTTTCACTTGCCACGCTCACATATTAATTCGAAAAATTCTGAAAATTGAAACCTAGCAATAATTCGACGTTCCGGTTCTGATGGCGCCAGTTTCGTCGAAAACAGAGGTCTTTTGAAAAATGGCTATTTTCAGGCCCTTATTTTCTGCAGCGACTATTCTGAATATTCATTTGATCATAACTTTTGATTTTCACTACGGAAATTCGATTTTTCGGATTCGTTGGAAAGCTATTATCAAACAGATTTAAATATTTTTTTGTTTCGCTAAAATCCGATTTATTTTGAATCCTGTGCAGTCAGTTGAATTTTGAATTTAAATTTTCGAACTGCAGGGCCATTTCAGGCTCGTTATATAAATAAAAATAAATTTATTCGTTTTTACTTCGATTAAAATAAATTTTCCCGTCGTTATTATTTAAAATAAATCAATTTAAATATTCAAAATACTATAAATTAACCAAATTGACATTTTCAAATTGGTTCGAAATTTCAGGTCGTTACATTCTCCCCCACTTAAAGTCTTTTCGTCCTCGAAAAGAGAACGAACCGATATTAAGTGCATATTAATTTCAAAACCATATTTAAAATAATATTTTCCAAAACAAGTATGGTTGTAAAACTCGTAAATTTTCTAACTCCCGAAATCACGGAAAAATTTCGGCAGCATCTCCTCTGTACAGAGGGGTCCGGGAAAATCCCGAAACATATATCAATTCAAAATATACATCTCATCATCGATGAGGCATCCCTGAACCAGGGGAAAACACAAAACAAAGCCATCAACCCACATATATTCAAATACGTACCTTGTTTAGCGTTTATTTGCATTTTTTTTTTTTTTTACTTGCCTTAGCATTTTAGTTTTCAAGCACAAGCGAGCTCCACGCATAAACCATTCCTTGCACCTACTAAAACACTCAAATATGCATAAGAATCAAACATACAACAATACATGGCGATTGCATATAAACTACATAACATATAGTATTATTTCAACCATAAAATAAACATGTTAGCAATAGGCCAGCAAACAAATCAACGATCATCACCCTGCAAACGATGGAATTTGCCTAAAACACAGGTAAACATTGTAGCGGCTGCCGCAAGATTTCCAAATTGTCCGAACTCGTCGAATTCGGATAATTCCTTTAAAAGTTATGGTTATTTGAGTGAAAGCGGACATTCCAATCCATACTCTGAAAATGCAGGTCTGAAATATTCAACCCAGTTTTTAACCCTTTAAACATCAAAATTCTACCCAGCATATAAAGAGAAAGCTTTAGTTCAGATCCTAGGCTTTCCGAATTGTACTCGCACATTAAAATCCGACGCTCCGTTAGGGAGTTATGACCAAAACAACATGGGTATTCAGTTCAAATTTTTATTTTTCTACGCATACCACTACGACTAGTTCTTGGTCCTCAACATAATTAACTTGAAAATTAGGCAATGCATTATTCATAAATGTTTAGTTCAGTTTCTTAGGTTTCCAAAAGTCCGGAATCATCGAATTTTGATCAGCCCATCAAAAGTTATGGTCATCTTAGTTTCAGCTTATCTATATTTCTGGTTTTCGCAAAATGTCTACTTATTTCATTTGAAGTTTCCAACCATCCAATTCCAAAATTTGGAAATTATTTAACACTTCAAATTAGTTATCACTCCATCGTCCGAGAAGCGGATTCACATTCGATTGCTTACTTTATTTTGGAATTCTTACTATTCAAATTTCCGGTTCCATTTCAAGTATTAAATTCCGATTAAACTTGAATTCACTAAAAAAAAATTCTACAAATTTGATTACCCTAGACCTTTAACTTCTTAGCATGAATCCATATGCCAATCTCATCTGCATTAATTTCTATTACTAATGGTATCATTTCCAAAAGAGATTTCAAAATTCACCTTTATGTCTATTTAGTTCAACCCAGTTTCCCTTAGTGTTGATTCATTTGAGTTGGGGTTTCAAACCTTCGAATTTCCAAACATTAGCAAACCTCGACCACTAGATTCGGTTATCACTTATTAATGCCATGGTTTACCCGTTACTTATTTGTATGAATCCTATTATACTTACTCGATCCAATTATCTATATAAACTCTAAATCGACTCATTAAATTTTCCTAAGTTGATTTCTTAATATTTCCATATTCTACTTTAATATCTCCAATTCCTAATTTAGTATTCGTTTAACTATCATCTTACTCCGCATAAGCCAAATCCCACACTACATCTTATTTCATTTGTCTGGTACTTAGATCCATACCCTTTACCATTGTTATTCTCTTATTCTCACTTCATTTTAAGTTAGACATTATTTTACTTACTCAACTTATTTATTCGACTCCCAAATCATGGTTCGAATTAAAGATGGTTCATAACTCAAATCTATACTTAGTTCTCAATTAATTACCATACGATTTCTTAAGTTAAACTTTACTTAACTCGATTTCTCTACTCAAGTCAGGTTATACACCATTTGACAAGATGATTTACATTCCATTTCACTGTTCGCACTTAGGTTCATACTTGATATATCATCCAAATGGGTTTTAACCCATCTAGAGTTTTATACTTTCATCCCAATTCTTTCCCAATCACTTATTATGATTTTCCACAAATTATTAATATTTTTTTTTTTTTGAAAATTTTATTTTCGATATTTCGGTCGATTTCCAACAACGGCCACCGAACTGCGGCCATAGCGACCTTTTCTAAATTTGATTTGGCCATATTTCCAAATCCAACCATTAGATTTTAAAACTCTTATATTCGCCGGAAAGCTCTTCTCGATATGAACCCAACGGTTCCGGTTTTAGGAGAATCCGACGGTCGGATCTCCCGCTACGTCCATTCAAAGTTAATGGTCGAAATTCACGAACGGTCGTCGCGCTGCGCCTTCTATTTAAACCATATATATATATATATATATATATATATCCTTGGCAAACCTTGTTCTCTTATTATCCAAGCTTAAGGTTTCCGAGTGATTTAGGGTTTGTTTTCAATCTAATTCCTTTAGCACGACTTAAACTAAATCTCCATCTTGGTCGACCTTACTTTAACTTATATTTCATTGTTAATTTGGGTTTTCTCTAACACCTTTACCGACCTAACTTAGAGTTTCCTAAACTAAATTATCGTCTATGATTAAGAGTTAGACGACGACTTTCTTGCACTTAATACTTAAGTCTATTTCATGATTCCAAAGTCAAAATTCCAATGAATCGAGTACTAAATCTCAATCATTATCATTAGTTAAGACGACCCAAAGTGTTTGATTCTAGGTTTATAATCCAAGTTTAAATAACATACATATACACTTATACTATAGGAATTTAAATCCAAACCCTTTTCTAAACCAGTTATAAAATACAGAGTGGTCTCTCCCCCACTTAGACTCTTCAGAATCAACGTCGATAATGCGTGCACTCATTACCAAAGTCATTTCTGATGTCCAAGAAGGGATCACACACTTTAATCCTTAAAATCCTTTAGAAAAGTACTTATAATACGATATTTTTTTAAAATTTGACAACTATTTCAAAAGTACCCAGGATCAAGTTTCACGTTCATTTGTATTTCAATCTTAAACCTTCTTAACCACTTATACTTAAAGATATCATATCATTTCCATATATCTTCTTCGACCATTTTAAATTCCTTATTAAATCTATTATCGAATCGACCATAGTAGGTATTTATTTAATATTATTACCTACGAACGACCGATGCTTATTCACTTAAGACCAATAATTGTATACATAATATATAAAATATAATCGAAACCATATTATGTCGATTCATTCCATTCGATTATTTAGGAATCCCTATCGATTCTATGGCGTCCCATATACCGACCAGAACCCATAAATATTCAACAGAACCAATCAACACAATATAATCCATTTTATATCAAAATTCAAGTACGCTCTCTCATATCACTCAAACTCATTCTAGGGCGTTTCTAACCCCATCTCTAATGAGTAAATTCCCAACAGAGCCAGGGTTATCGATAACCTCGCTCTGATACCAACTGTAACGACCCACATTTTTGACCGTTTAAAAATCGACAATAACCCACACATGTCGACCCAAACAATCGCAAATGCAAGTAGTTATTGGGAAAAGAAGAAAAGAAAGAAAGAAAGAAAGAAAAGAAAAACAACACAGAGTCTCACAGCGGAAGGACAACATATAATAATTAATTACCAGTAAAACAAACTAAATATTTATATATCATGACATCAGAGTTATACATATACAACTTTCTCAACATGACAGCGGAATAAATGCAGCGGAAAAATACCATATGTAGAAGATACGCATATCCATCCTCGCACTCGATCTCCAAAGCACTTTCACCTTCGGTAACTGCACACGTCTGCTGACCCGAGCGTATTTCATAAAAGAAAACACAACAAACACTCGGATCAGCACTAAATCATCTCATATTAGTCAAATTAAACAGGAAATAAATCTGGATATCATGGGTGCAATAACTCAAGAGATGTTACGGGATTTCTCCATCTCTCAAGGATCCGTTAAACTAATACATACATAGTATAATACGCTATTATCTTTATGGTTCCTACACAGTAAAGTATGAGTACTGAAAATAGCGTAAGCGGGATTACCATATTACCCTTACGCAGTTTATAGGCATCAACGGTCTATACAGTACCGTAAATTCACCGTACTGGTGTTATCAGAGGGCACTCCATAGAAGGCAATGCTAAATCAAAATCGTATGGGCTCGATAGGGATAAATATGACAAGGCACTCGAGGCAATGCCCAGGGTAGGATTCTACCAATTGCACTCCCGGACCGGTGGTAACGCATAGCAGCCACTACCGCCCACCTCGGAACACACTCCTAAAGTCACAAATGGGCCCAAATCATCATAATCATCATCATAGTCATAGAGATAGTATCGAAGGAGTGAGTCCGATCAAAGGTGCTACCTCAATTAGTCACGGTATAGCTCCTGTTTTAGTCATTTTAATTCTGACCCGAAGGTCAGGGCTATTTCGTTCTGTTCATCTCCATCGCTTCAACAATCATCTCCAGGTCATCATAATCTATTCTGGATACGTCGATACATTCACAGAATACGTCAAAACGTTCATGGTTGTCGAAGTGGTATCGACACTGACAGAGAGTATGCCTTATGTCGACTCCGGTCTCTTTAACAACCAACGCTTACATCTTTTCACATCGGTCGGTTCTTTTATATTTGATAAAGGTTCGCTTTTCATATCAAAAATATCATCTTCTTTTTCGAACCCAATTATACTCAGACGAAAAGATTTCATATCGACATATCATAACCATACCCAACCCATTTACTCCAAAACTAGAATATATTTCATATCATTATATTAAACCATATAATATTTTCAAAATGACTTATATTCAAATAGAATATAATTTATCCCAAAGATGTCAACTATCACATATTTTTATCTCAACTCCATCTGAACCAGCGGTTCGAATTCAAGCATTTCCATTCCGAAGGAATTTAAAAATTTCAAATACTTGAAAAACTAAATGTTTACATATAATAATGATAGTAAGATAAAATTTATATAAATAAATAGATATATATATAGGATATAATAGTTTAAAATAACTTAGCAATTTGATTATTATAAATATACTTAATTAAAGTTTACTAGAAAACTTTGGAAAAATGAATTACAAGGAAATATTAAATACTATAGTTATAAGTAAAGGTAAATAGTAAATTTAACGCAGAAATAATTATTTGGAATAAACGTATAAATCTACACATAAAATACATTTCTCAATCAAAATCTTCCTTCCTTCCAAATTCACAATACTTGAGTTTATTCTCCGGTCTCAATGGAGTTCATTTAGGTTTCCTACCTCGTTCAACCCCGTTCAAGCAACTATTTGATTTCAAGAGTTCAAATATATATATATATATATTCAGACTGAGTATAGCAAACCCAAATATCCTCGCTTTCCAAATTTCCCAAACGATTAGATCTCCATAAGGATTTATCCCTATTAACCTAACTCTCAATTTGAGGAGGTTAAAACATATCAAATTTCCGATTTAAATATTTCCATTGCCTTGGAAATTCCCTTAACCCTTTTAAAATCAACATCCCATCCAAAATCTTAAGGAATTGGTTTATCAAGTATCGGCATATTCTTTAAATGAAATCCTATCAAATAATTTCAAATATTTAAAACCATTTAACCAACCGATGCCTGTATATAGTTATCTATCAATGGCCAAGTGGTTTAAATTTAAATTTCTCGATACTTCAGGGATGGATCTATCATTTCAATCCAAATCAGGGTCACAGGTGTGTGTCATTTCAACCTGTGTTCTTAAGTTACTTTATCGATCAAATCCCTGATTTATTAGATGCCCGTAACATCAAGGTGAGAAATTGGGACTGATCGTCAAAGGATATACACCACCATATACTGAATAAATGCACAGTTCAAATGATATTCTCCAAACTGTCAAACCAACCAAGACATCCATCACATCATTCCATTCACACGGTAGATTGAATCATATTACTGATTAACAAGTGCTGGAACTTTAAATTAGAAATTTAAATTAAATTTAAACAACTAATTATCGATTTGTAACTGCATGTTAACACTTGCATGTCAAATTAAAGCAATCATCCATCAAACAACACAACCATGCAACCACATTCACATCATTATTTAATTCAACAAATATGGGATAAATTTAGCATTACGTGAGTGAAGAAACACTCACCTTCGGGTTTCAATTTGAATTGATCGTCCAGAAAAGGGCCAAAATTTGACAGTCTCAGAACGCAGCCTGGTTAGTGTCAAAACGTCCGCAACTCTACCACGATCCCAACGCAACAAACGGCTCGTCAATCCGACCTCGTACGAGAAGGTTATCAGCGATTTACCATTTGAAAATTTTGAATTTAAAATAAATAAATAAAATAAAATAAAACCCACCAATATGGATGCGCCACGTCAGCGGCTCAATTCCCGCTCCATCTTCCTCCCCGCTACAGTAAAAGATGCGCAAAGAAACCCATACACCTGCCAATTTTGACCGCCTGCTGCGCCTAACTCCGGCCAAACCCGGAGCTCCGGCCACCCTTGTTCGAACCCCACCACCGAGGCGCATCACCCAGCCCTGGTCCCACCACCTCCGGTGGTCCCTATCGCCGCCGCCGATCCCATGAACGAAATGGGTTTTCTGGCTTCCCCGACCAAATTCGAACAACATGCTTGACAATAAATGCTCCAACTACCCTCATTCAACTTGTATCGAAGTTCTCTACAATACCCAGAAGTCGGAATTTGCGATTTCATCCCGAATCAAAAACCCCCAAAATTTGCTTTAGGGTTCCGAAAACTGCCACCTTTGACCACGAATTCCGGCCAACTCCTTCACTGCATGTCAGATCTGAGACCACCTGCGGGTTCGTATCGTCGAGATCTACGTTTTGATATATAATTCGATATAGTTTGGAGAGTTTTGATTTTTGAGCTTTATTTTGATTTTTAGATCTAGGGTTTGAACATTTCAGCCATGGATGGAGCAAAATAAGGTGGAGGAGGTGTAAAATGGCTGATGTGGTGGTCAAGGGCTTAATATATATATATATAAATATATGGTCCAACTGATTAACACATACATAGTTATCGCATATCAGATTTTAACGTACATTTCACATTACCGGGCCCACATACTGACCCCGAAAAATCCGGAAAAAATTATTTCTGTCTTTGTTTTGACGATACGGTCCCAACAAAACTGGTTTCGTCGAATTCTGAGGCCGTTTGAAAAATGGCCTTTTTCGGGTCGATCTAAATTAACTGTCAACTGGTAAAACGCGTTTTCACTTGCCACGCTCACATATTAATTCGAAAAATTCTGAAAATTGAAACCTAGCAATAATTCGACGTTCCGGTTCTGATGGCGCCAGTTTCGTCGAAAACAGAGGTCTTTTGAAAAATGGCTATTTTCAGGCCCTTATTTTCTGCAGCGACTATTCTGAATATTCATTTGATCATAACTTTTGATTTTCACTACGGAAATTCGATTTTTCGGATTCGTTGGAAAGATATTATCAAACAGATTTAAATATTTTTTTGTTTCGCTAAAATCCGATTTATTTTGAATCCTGTGCAGTCAGTTGAATTTTGAATTTAAATTTTCGAACTGCAGGGCCATTTCAGGCTCGTTATATAAATAAAAATAAATTTATTCGTTTTTACTTCGATTAAAATAAATTTTCCCGTCGTTATTATTTAAAATAAATCAATTTAAATATTCAAAATACTATAAATTAACCAAATTGACATTTTCAAATTGGTTCGAAATTTCAGGTCGTTACATAAATCCTCATATGAAATTAAAATATGTACCTTTTTGTTGGGCACTCATAAATATTCTTCATTCACTTCATCCCATGCCTGTCTAATATACAAACACCTGCATTTTTCACTTTATTTCAATCCGTACAACTATTTGGATTTAATCGCTTTCAATTCCACTAATTAATTCTTCAATTAGTTCAGTCGCTTTATTCACTTACAGTTTGAGACAGTAATGTTCAAACATATTTTTGTCCACTTATAAACAAATCGAATTTCATTTATAACTCAAGCCCCGTATTCGATTTCAAATTCTACTTTGCCATTCCAATTTACATGACCCTCATTAAGTTCCTTTCAGATTCCATTAACTAACCTCTTTTATGAATTAGTTAATATCATCATTCCATAATCCAAATTTGATTTTACATCAAAAATTACTTCATTTACTACACTAGATTTCGTATACATTTGATAACTCATATCTGGATTTTTCAAATAAGAAATTCAGATTTTATTCACTTAAAATCCTTTTTATTTACTAAATAAACCATTATGGTTTATAAATGATTTTACAACGACTTTTCTAAAATTTGATTTTGATATAACTCAAAATCTATAAGATGAAATCCAGATTTTTCTCTTCCGTTAGAAAATTATCATTTAATAGGTCCGGATGTTTCTTGTTTCATCAAATTTCGACTTATACTGAGTTTTATATACTCAATTGAAGCTCGAAACGCCAAATTATGAACTATCGTGCTACGGCGAGTTCGTTTTAATTAAATTAAATATAAACATTTAAAACCTCGTTATTTGAATTAATTTCAACTTCAATCTTCCATATTTTAATATAAATGAAACTAGTTTCCCGAATCTAACTTAAACATTTGGATTATTCAAAAGCGTTGATTATTTTCTTCAAAATTTTATAAATCGATTATAAATTATTCACAATTCAATTTCTATATTAAATTCCAGTTTCCTTGGATAGAAATTATTTTATAAAAGTTCGATATAATCAACATCAAATATTAAATTCCTTTTGTGGATATAAATTCATAAATTCAACATCCTTTACTATTTACAAACTAATATCATCCCTTGATAATAGTGAAGTCGTTCAAGTTGGGGTATTTTATTTACCTCTCAGACCTTGACTGACAATGCTCTTATCTTGAAACAGATAAAAATTTGTAATACAAAACTCGATTCAAATCTCACCTTTCATTTCATTAAAAATATGATTTCGTACGCCATACATACTTTGGAAAATTCTATATCCCAATTTATCTAATGAAAAATATATTATCACTTTTATAACATTGTTTATAAATTAACTTCCTTATAAAACGTACTTCCATTTAAAAATCAATTCGAACTTGATTCTCATTTATTTTATTTTCACAACTTATATATATATATATATAACCATAGAATCTATTTCATACTAAATTTTAAATTCAATATATTTCAATATCTTTTCCAAAACTAAATATATTTCTATAAATTCAACATCGTCGAATTCAAATCATAAATCCAAGTGGATTTATTTAAATTCTATTTACATTCCGAACCTCATAATAAATTTCATCGTTCTTTTTAAACGATTCCAATTTATAAATCCCATTTTCAACCCATACTTAAAATTTAAATTTATAAATTATCCGAATGAAAATTTCCTCTTTTATTTAAAAATATTTCTTATAAATTTCACTTCTTGTTTTAAGTATTAAAACAAGTTTTCGATTTCAAATTCCCTTTGAAATCCAATTTCCACTTTGGAAAATAAATTTTCCTTTTAAACTTCATACTTGAATTTAAAACCAAATAAAAACATCGTTCATAATTTCAATTACTTGTTTTTATTATTAAAAACAAGTTAATATTTAATATCTCATTCACAAATTCCATTTCTATTTCAAAAAATAAAATTTACCTTTTAAAACCTAAAAATCCCTTTTATGATATTTTTAAATATAAATATCAAAGGCCAGTGATATTCTAATATCCAAACATACAAGTCATCCATTCAATTTACACATCTCACACATCAATAAATATGTAAACCATTGTAAATAAATTTGAGGAATCCAGTTGGATTCCTCCAACCTGTTTTCCTGCATTCACAGATGTTATACAACATAAATAATACCAATCTTGCTTCAAGGCAGGTTATCGCAGTATAGAAGGTCAACCACTCATATATCGTAGGGCGATAGGGTCATCCGCTAATGATACTGCGGGCATCCGCTAATGGTACTGTGAGAAATATCGAATATATATATAATAACCACAATCGCCAATTCTAAATAACTAATATATATTACATATCCACAATTCATCAATAACAGCAATGCAACCAAAAACAGCCAACAATTTATTTTTAATGATAAAAATAAATTTAAAGTGAGATTTACTCACCTTGATTTTATTTTGTTGAATATCCTGTAAACGTCTAAATCGTCGCAGTTACCAATTTATGAAACACCTACGATTATTTAATTTTTATAAATCAATTAAACAATTAAAAATTAAATTAACTCCAAAATTAATAAATGAACCATTCCATGTATTTTAAACTTTCGAAGAAAAACGTATACCTTAACCTATGCCTAATCTTGTTCTTGCTAACGTTGTAGTCACTTTTGCTCCTTTATGCCCTCCTTCAGGTCATATTCTCCACTAATACAAATCCTCGACTTCGTTATTGAGTTCCCTTTCACGAAAACCAACATTCTGCACTACAACACCACTGCAATGCCACAAAGCCTCATCGCTTCTCAAAATTGCCCACATAATTCGATTAGGTGAGAGACCATTGATGAGTTTCCACTATCCCTGGAAAGCAGATTGAACTCCTAAACACCTCACTACCACATCCCAGTTCCACCAGTTCATCTCCTTAATGTCCAGACTACCTTTTAAAAAAACTGACAATCCTTCTTCCATTTACAAAGTACACTCACGCCTACATCCCCGTCTTCCAAATTCACAAATTCCAACTACTCCAGTATCAAAACGCAGCCCATAATCTAGCTTCATCCATATCTAAACCCATGAAAAATCCAAACTGAAGATGCCCTAAAACTTTTCAAGCTCGTACATTGCAGATAAGTAGCAACCCCTACTTTGATGCTCAGCCACAGGAAGATCGATTCTGATTTCCCCAAATTGAAATGAGCTAAGCGTGCTCGCGTTCACCAAATTCACGTACATCAAGCTCACCAATTTCCGCTCATTTATATTCTTCGAAGCTTTCCATCGAAAACCACAATACCTAAAACTCGAGCCCAAATCACAGTGGGGATGTAGTTCGAATGCTCAGGCCATGCGAGTCGCGAGTGCTACCTTGGTGTTGCCTCAGGTTTCCATTCGATTCGAAGAATCAAAGTTCTCGAAATTGCACGAAATCGAAGTTTGGGATTTTGATTTATTTAAGGGGTTGCCATTCTTCCTGAAGCTCTCAGTTTTGATCGGTTCCCTTATCCCCTTTTTTTCTTAATTAATCACAGAAATTGATTTTGATTTCACATGAAGAGGAGAAATAAAATGAAAGGGAGCGGTTTTACTTTTGTTACAGAATAAGGAATTGGAATTTAGAGAGGGCGTCGCGATATATATATATATATATATATATATATATATATATATATATATATCGAAGCGAAAAGGACAATGGTACGCAAGCAATTAAATTCTTATTTGCCTGATATGGAAGATCATAGACAATTTTGTTGGCTCAAGGTGAAATATGTCTGCGTATAGGAAAAAGTGGTCTGCACTATAGGGTGACTAACGGAAAATTTTATTTACTTTTGATTTTATTTTTATAAATCAAAATATCTTGTTACCCTTAAATCGAAACCCTGAACCGCTATTCAACCTTAACAACTGACTTTCTCAACGTTATTCACAATTCTGAATTCAACGGAACGGTTTCTGAAATTTAATTCGACTGTACAGAAGAGATAACAAATTAACGTTTTAAATTAAATTCAATCTAAAATATAAATCGATTTCAAACTATTAAATAAATTATTATTGTCGCCATAATTCAACACAGAATTTATATTAATCGATTAAATCGTTTAAATTCAGTTTTAACATAGAATATAATTATTTATCATTTCCGTATTATGATATTTCCACATATACTGATTATTAAATCGATAAATTCAATATAATTTTTTTATTTACATTTCCAATTCAACATTTAAAATAAATGTGTATATATTCAAAATAAATTAACCAAAAATCTGGGACGTTACATTCCTTCCCTTTTGAAGGAATTTCGTCCCCGAAATTACTAAGGCTGAAGAAATGCTACAGACCCGTTAACTTCTCAAAAGCCCATTTTGTTATAACTCAATATTTCATATTCTATAAATCAAATCTCATACAAATTTCAAGTTCTCATGGAAATATTTCATTTCCTATTTCCCGGCCAAAAATCTTTAAATTGAATTCTAATTGAAAATCATCTTTATTATTTTTACAAAAAATTCAAAACTTTTTAAAAAAATATTCTAACTCTCTAAATTTTGAAAAAAATTGGTAGAGTCTCCCCTATACTGAGGAGCTTTTGCAATATACAAAAAGAGATGAATAAGTATACATCGAATCATATGGTCGGTAAACAGTTCATATATCATAATTTGATATTTTTGCATAGGCGTACCTTATATAAGCGTTAATTAAGCAAGCGTGCTTAGCATATTTACAATCCACGCAATCAAAACTAAGCCAGGCAGCTCCATGTACCTGTACTTACTCAATTTAAACTCATCAGCTCATAATATCAATAACTTTCATTCATTCAATTAATTAACCACATGAGTTCAAATGTAACGACCCGCATTATACGCATTGCAGGATCGTAGAATATTTATTTCTTTCACATACGGAGTCGTATGGTCATGTAAATTTATGTGATGACTATTGGAGTCATTTCCCATGTTCATGATTTTTGCCGATTTTTAAATGACTATTTTGCCCCTAGCTGATCTTGTTTTGGCCATAAATTTTGATTAGAAAGGAATTTTGACTTGAAACCACTTCCATTGGCTTTGGATGATGGTTTACCTTTCCGTAGAGTGGTCACATCAGCCAAACGAACTAACCGTTTGGGAGATATGGCTGAAACAAGTTTCAAGAGGTGAAAACAGCTTAATTGGGCTTAACCGGGTGATTAACAGCTAGGCCCAATGTAACACCCCGTAATTCTGTTAATATTAATATTCACAAATTAAAGAATAACTAATCTCAGACGTGAGAATTGTGGGAAACGGGTTGCGCCATTGTGTTCGTCTCGGAATTCTGGTTGAAATAGAGTCCGAGTTTGCGTGAATTGGACTTCGTATGAAGGAGATATGGCCATCGGAAGTTTCAGAAAAATCAAAACAGATTTCAGAAAATTTAAAATTCAAAATTCGAAGTCAGACAGGCTAGGCGGGAAATTTCCCGCCCAGCACCCAGGTCGACTGGGCAGTCGACACCCTAGGGACCAGGTCGACTAGGCAGTCGACCTGGGTGTCGACCTGGTCAGGTCGGCTAGGGTTTGACTGAGCCCAATCTTGAGCTGCTGATGTGTCTTTAACGGTTCAGTTTAGTTCTGAGTTGATCCGACGGTCTAAATAAATCTTAAACTCTATAAATACCTAGGTAGTCTCTCACTCTAAACTCACATGAAAAATAGAATAGCCACCATCATACCGCCGCCATGGAACTCAATCTAGCCGCCGCCAACTAAGAAGGAAGAGAAGCTAATCAAAACCCTAATTCTACTCAACTCTAAAGCAAATCAAGACTCTCTTTCTCTTCTAATTGTGAGTATGATGATCTTAACAAGATTATTATTAAACTAATTAGATTAAGTTATGAATGGATTATAAGAAAATGATGTGAATTGTCATATATGTTGTTGTAAACCTTATGCTATCATGTATGTTGTAAATCCTATGTTATGTGATGATGATATCCTATATGTTGTAAATCATGCTATGATGATATTGTATAGGTTGTAACTTTCTATGCTAAGTTGTGATAAATCATACATGTTATAAAGTCATGATGTTATTATCTATGCTAATTAGTTCATGTTAATTGAATCACAATGTTGGTAATATTTGGGCTATGTTGATCTATATGACAAATCACATATGCAAGTTTAGATTGATTAATAAAGATTATGAACATATGCCATGACATATATTTAGATCTAGAATTATGACATCTAGAATTATGCTATGACATATGTGAATTCTATGTATTAGATGCTAGTTCACACCATCATTATGTTGCCTAAATCACATATGCAAGTCCATACATGAATTTGGATTATGATCATATTATGTGAATTGTGACATTTTACCAAACAGGTTGACACCTATAGACCTATAACCTGTGTAGTTCTATGAAAGTTTCACCCCTATTATGATTAGATTTATTTTATTTGTCTATAAGTTGTGATGATTTATTTTTGTGCTGTGAGTTAGACTATTCAAGTCTAATGTATATCTTGCGTTGAATAAGCGAACGTATAACATGGGGTAGGGGTAATATTAAGGATTTAATATTGAGAAATTGGGGTGCAATTGATATGATTTTGCATACCACAAGTGGATGCCCATAATTGAGTCAATTATGGACATCATTAAAATTGGAAGTAATTAATGATTTGAATAGGGATATATTCAAAACTGGGGTAAAAGATTATAAGTGATAATCAATGCTTAGGACACGGGGTTGGACTCGTTTGTGACGTAAACCTGCCCGGACCCACCTGGCAAATCCAGTGGTCACAAATGTCAGCCCAATGTGAGAGGTCCTAGGCCCAAATTAAAGCATAACAGTTGTAAAGACACGAGGTTAGACTCTTTTATGGTGTAAGACTGCCCGGACCCGCCAGGCAAATCCAGCTGCCATAAATGCCAGTCTAATGTGAGAGGTCTTTATGAGGTTATGGCCTGAATGAATTAAGAAATACTTAACCACATAAACATGTAAGGTGGGACATGGGGGTTAAGTAGGTGCCTTGGGTGGCATGAGGAATCTAGTGGTTGCCTTTAGTGGCATGTGAAATACGATTAGTAAGACTTAACCAAACACACATGTAAATGAACATGACTAAGAGGGTTAAGTGGGATATACTAGTGGGGACAAGCTTAGGTGGATAGCTTGTGGGGGCCCATTTCAACCAGTAACCCAAACGTATCTTTGTGGGCTCGACCCAAGTCGAGGACGGGACACGCATATGGGCTTGACTATAAGAGGCCAAAACAGGGTAGCGGTGGCAACGCAAGTCCAATGGGTTTCATATGCGTGTGTGGACCCGGGCTGGTAGGTAAGACGTTGTTGCATCGTGTAGGTATAAGCCGTGCATTCTCAAGTTGTATCGGGTTGCCCCTTTAGGGGAGTGATACACCCGACTGTGGGGCCAGCACGGGTATATACGAGTAGGGATCCGATCGAAAGTGGGTAGTGGGGTACACCTAGCGGAGATAGGGGCAGACGGCACCTATGTAGTCAGCTAGGGGTACACGAAGCTATTTATATAATTTCTAGTGAAGTGAGTGGGATCAACCTTTAAGAGTGACTGGTGCTGTGCAGCGTAGTAATCATTCGTTAGTAATTAGGTGTGCCTTTAACGTTATCTTTATCTGCTCTTCCATACCCAATAGTTCATAGACATTTCCTTGTTTTCCAGCTTATGCCTTAGTCTAGTTACCTTGATAATAGTATTGTTAGAATTAATATACTCGCCAGACTTTATATCTGACCCCCTCTATTTCTATCCTTTTTCCCCCTCCAGGTCCTCAGGGTGGGCCCAGTTCTAGTGGAGTTTGATTGGATTGCTTTATCTCTCTTTTGGAATGCTTGGACCGCCGAAGTAAAATCCAGCTTGTTATCTTCTTTAATGTCTATTTATGTAATGGGATTATGTATTTTGTTTTATCAAGATGGATATTGTACTTGACTCTGATTTATGGTTTTATGATGTAACAAACACGTTTAATTTCCGCTACAATCTAAAATGAAGTTTTAGATTTCCAAGTACTACTTATTATCTGTCTTGTTGTAATTTTTCTGTTCTATATTCACTTAAAACCTCCATGGAAGTTAATGCATTCTTTTTGTGAGTGACATTAATGGACGTGGGGTGTTACACGTGGTATCAGAGCTTAAGGTTACCAGAACAGATAATTTTTTAGAAAAACTATTTTTTTCTAAAGTATTTTTGGAAGAAGTGTTTTCAAAAACATATCTTGATGAGTAATTTAAGGAGGAAATTTTTATGAAAAACATAATCCCCAATAGCCATATATCTTTATCTTTCGAATTCTCCATTTTGAATCTTCCTTTTTCGTTTCAGCATGGCTGAAGATCTTAACCTTCCGGATGGTGTAACGATACCAGGATGGTATAGGAGGTTGTTAGAGGCTACGGCCGCTGCGGGTCCATCCAATGTTCCTCCACCACCAGTTGCACCCGCTCCTCCTCCCCCTCCTCGCGTTGATACTTTTGCAAAGACGTGCAAGGAATTTAAGGCTATGGGTGGAAAACCTTTTCAAGGGTCAGAAACGTTTGAAGAAGCTAGAGATTGGCTTCAGGAGGTGGAAGAATTGCTAGAAATCTTTGAAGTAGAAGAAGGGAGGAAAGTCAAATTAGCAGCTTGGTTAATGAAGGGAGAGGCCTCGTTTTGGTGGGAGGTCACTAACGGGGAGCGTCCTGTTGACTCTTGTGCGGATTTCAGACGTAGGTTTGAGGCAAAATTTCTCTCAAGGGCAGAAGAAAATCTATATATGGAAAGGTTCTTGACATTAAAGCAAGGAAGTTCATCAGTGAAAGAATATGTTAACAAATTTAATCAGTTAGCAAGGTTTGGCTTGGACTTAGTAAACACGCCGGAGAAGAAGGCTCTGAGGTTCGTTAATGGATTGAATGAACCGTTGCAAGGGTTGGCTATGAACCACATCCCTATGGGGGCCACCTTTGAGAAGCTAGTAGACATGGCACTCATGCACGGGGAGAAAGGCGCTAATGCTAATAAGGCACCCGAGAAGAAAGGGGATCAGAAGAAACCACAACAGCAAAACAAGAAGGGTGGTAAAGACAATAATGGCAAGGGAAAGAAGAAATGCTTTAACTGTGGGACACCAGACCATCTCAGCAAGGATTGCCGAAAGTAAAAGAAGACTGGTTGTTTTCACTATGGCGAAGCGGGACATCTAGTGAAGGACTGCCCAAAGAAGGGGAAGAGGGCAGGGTCTACCTCGGGAGGACAAGTGCAGGCTCTTATGGCACCAGGGCAGGCAAGGGGACAAGTTCAGGCTCTCGCGGTCCCACCGCTGCAAGAACGAGGTAGAACCATTTCTGCTGAAAGCTTAGTTTTTCTGTTTGATCATCATGTCCGTACTTTATTCAATTCGGGCGCATCGCATTCGTTTATCTCTATGTCATTAGTTGAATCACTGCACTTAAACACCAGTTTAGTAGAGGATCCCTTAGTTGTTTCGATTTCAATTGGGGGCTCAGCTTATTTGTCCATGATGTGTTTGGATTTGAAAATTTCTATACTTAGCGTTGAGTTTAGATGTGATGCTTATGTTTTGGGCTTCACGGGCTATGGGCTAATTTTAGGAATGGATTGGTTATCCAGAAATGGGGCCATTCTTGATTGTGAGAGGAGAGTAGTTAGGCTCATGACTCGCCTTGGCAACACTCTCGAAATCTTTTGTAATCCCATAAATTCCGTTATGCTAAGTTATCTAGAATCGCTTGACGCGTCTGTGGAGAATCTACGATCTGTTAGAGTGGTCCGAGAATACTCGGATGTGTTTGAGGAGGTGAAGGGCTTGCCTCAGAAGCGGGAGATAGATTTTCGAATATATCTTGTGGATAATGCAAAACCAGTATCTTTGCCAGTACGCCACATGGCTCCTCGTGAAAGGAGGGAACTCGATAAGCAAGTGAAGGAGCTGCTTGAGAAGGGGTTCATAAGACGAAGTATATCGGAGTGGGGTGCTCCAGTAGTATTTGCCACGACGGGGGATGGATCCCTTAGACTTTGTGTGGACTATAGAGAACTTAATAAGCTTACTAAGAAAAACAGACACCCACTGCCGAGGATTGATGATCTCTTCGATCAGTTAGTTGGCGCCTCAGTGTTTTCACAGTTGGACTTTGCCACTGGTTTCCATCAGTTGAGAGTGGCTGAGGATAGCATTGACAAGATTGCCTTTAGGATTCTGGACGGTTTCTATGAATGGGTAGTGATGCCCTTCGGTTTGACAAACGCCCCTGCATACTTTGTTGATTTGATGAGTAGGGTGTTTAGGGAGTACCTTAACAAATTCGTGGTAGTCTTTGTAGACGACATCTTGATCTTTTCTAAGGATGAAGAAGAGCATGCCCTACATCTTTGGGAAGTGTTGGAGACCTTACGAGCACATAACCTTAAAGCTAAATTTTCTAAGTGTCACTTCTGGAGGAAGGAAGTACGATTCTTAGGGCACGTGGTTTCCATAGAAGGGATAGCTGTGGATCCCGCGAAGGTGGTGGCCATCCAAGATTGGAAGGTCCCTAAAAATGCTACCGAAGTAAGAAGTTTCTTGGGGTTGGCTGGCTACTATAGGAAGTTTATCAAAGACTTCGCAAAGATATCAGCTCCATTGACACGTCTGACGAAGAAGAACCTAGTCTTCACGTGGGACGTAGATTGTGATGATGCGTTCCAACGTTTAAAGAGAGCTTTGACCTCAGCTCTAGTCGTAGTGCTGCCAGACGGGAGTAAGCCATTTACTGTTTATACCGATGCTTGTGGGACAGGTCTAGGCGCAGTCTTAATGCAAGAGAGCAGGGTAATAGCCTATGGTGGAAGGCAGTTGAGAGCGCATGAGAAAAATTACCCTACACATGACCTAGAGTGGGCCGCTATTGTTTTCGCGCTTAAGTCTTGGCGTCATTACCTTCTTGGCGAGAAATTCGAATTATTCACTGATCACAAATCGTTAAAATACTTATTCTCTCAGAAGGACTTGAACTTAAGGCAGCAAAGGTGGATGGAGTTCTTAGCATCCTACGACTTCGAGATAGCATATACCCCTGGCAAGGGTAACGTAGTGGTTGATGCCTTAAGTAGAAAAAGATTATCCTTGAGTCCGTTGTTTGTTGAGCGGAAAAACTTAGAATTCATCTCTATGTTTGATTTTAGACCTTCCGTTGACTTTGTACTCGGTTTGCTAGCATCCTTAGAGGTCAGACCAAAGCTTTTGGGACGGATTGGTGAGGCACAGCGAGACGACCCACAGTTGGTTGAGTTAGTAGAAAAGCTCAAAAGAGGGGAGTCATCAAGCCATCTCCGTAGGTATACCCTAGATGATAAGGGTTGGTTACGTAGGGATAGTAGACTTTGTGTACCTCGAGACGAAGGTTTGAGGAAGGCTATTCTTGACGAAGCACATCGTTCGAGGATGACCATTCATCCCGGCGGGGACAAGATGTACAAAGACATGAAGCGAGTTTTCTTTTGGGCCGGTATGAAGAGGGATGTGGCCAAGTATGTCGTTAGATTCTTGGTGTGCCAACAAGTAAAAGCGGAGCAAACGAAACCCGGTGGGTTGCTTCACCCATTGGAGGTTCCACTATGGAAGTGGGAAAGTGTCTCGATGGACTTTGTGGATGGATTACCAAGATCAAGGAAGGGTAATACGGGGATTTGGGTTATAGTAGATAGATTTACTAAGAGCGCCCATTTCATTCCCGTGAAGAGTAAGAGGACTGCTCTATGGTTAGCCTCCGTATACATTCGAGAAATAGTTCGTTTGCATGGTGTTCCTTCTAGCATAGTGAGCGACCGCGATCCTATTTTCACTAGCGAATTTTGGAAGAGCTTGCAAGAAGCGGTAGGGACTCAGTTATGTTTGAGCACCGCATATCATCCTCAGACGGCCAGCCAGACCGAGAGGGTGAATCGCATTCTAGAGGATCTTTTGAGGCTATGTATCCTAGACTTTGGGGGTACATGGGAAGAGCATCTTCCATTGGTAGATTTTGCATATAATAATAGCTTTCAGTCCAGCATTGGCATGGCACCTTTCGAAGCTCTGTATGGACGGCCTTGTCGTTCACCTACATGTTGGTGGGAATCTACGGATAAGATCTTACTTGGGCCCGATATGATTACAGAGACTTCGGAAAAGATCGACTTGATTCAAAGGAGGATGAAGACGGCGCAAGATAGGCAGAAATCTTATGCGGATAAGAGGAGGACAGATCTTGAGTTTGATGTTGGGGACATGGTCTTTATCAAAGTGTCTCCATTACGAAATGTCGTTCGCTTTGGGTCCGTTGGGAAATTAGCACCAAGGTTCGTAGGGCCGTTTACTATTAAGGAGAAGATTGGACAGGTGGCATATAGAGTGGAGTTGCCTGAGAGACTTAGTGGTGTGCACGACGTATTCCACGTATCACATTTGAGGAAGTGCCTACACGAGACCGAGGAGGTGGTAGAGCCGAACTTGCTTAGAGAGGTGGAGATAGAGTGTGATGCGACGATTCGACGAGCTCCTACATGCATTCTTGGGTCAGAGATTAAGAAGCTGAGAAATCGAGAGGTCAGACTAGTCAAAGTACAATGGGCAGATGATGAGAGCAAAGCTACTTGGGAGACAGAAGAGAAGATGCGTTCATTTTACCCTTTTCTTTTTGAGGGTACATCTTTTAATTTCTCCTTTATCGCTTATCTTGTACTTATCTTACCTTTAGCGTATCCTCTCGCTAGTATCTTTGACATTTAGTTAGGATAATCCTATGGTTGAAACATGTGTTTGAGACATGTTATGTATGATGGATGCAAAGTGGATGCAAGTGTTTGCTAATGGTTGCTCGTGGACTCATATACACACACTGTTAGGCACTAGATCGGCTCAGTCACTTCATACTGCATATTGCATATAAATGGCTGTATTTAGTAAAATGGATGTATGATGATTGTATTATCATATGGATGCTGCATTCGGATGATGATTGTGCACGCATATAGAGATAATATGTAGCACTAAGGAACTTTTGCATACATAATGGACGCATGACACTATCATGATTTGCATTAAGGAGGTCAACTGAATCAGTTGACCGCCTGATTTTGCATTAGATATGGACATATACACACACTGTGCATTTAAAACATGAAAGCATTAGAAATCTATAAGGACAATGGATGCCAGTGTTTGATGGTTGAGTAGATGGATGATTGGATGTTAGGATATACATTCTTCTTGACTTGAAGATTTCGGGGTCGAAATCCTTTAAGGAGGGGAGAATGTAACACCCCGTAATTCTGTTAATATTAATATTCACAAATTAAAGAATAACTAATCTCAGACGTGAGAATTGTGGGAAACGGGTTGCGCCATTGTGTTCGTCTCGGAATTCTGGTTGAAATAGAGTCCGGGTTTGCGTCAATTGGACTTCGTATGAAGGAGATATGGCCATCGGAAGTTTCAGAAAATTCAAAACAGATTTCAGAAAATTTAAAATTCAAAATTTGAAGTCAGACAGGCTAGGCGGGAAATTTCCCGCCTAGCACCCAGGTCGACTGGGGTGTCGACTGGGCAGTCGACACCCCAGGGACCAGGTCGACTGGGCAGTCGACCTGGGTGTCGACCTGGTCAGGTCGGCTAGGGTTTGACTGAGCCCAATATTGAGCTGCTGATGTGTCTTTAACGGTTCAGTTTAGTTCTGAGTTGGTCCGACGGTCTAAATAAATCCTAAACTCTATAAATACCTAGGTAGTCTCTCACTCTAAACTCACAAGAAAAATAGAATAGCCACCGTCATACCGCCGCCATGGAACTTAGTCTAGCCGCCGCCAACTAAGAAGGAAGAGAAGCTAATCAAAACCCTAATTCTACTCAACTCTAAAGCAAATCAAGACTCTCTTTCTCTTCTAATTGTGAGTATGATGATCTTAACAAGATTATTATTAAACTAATTAGATTAAGTTATGAATGGATTATAAGAAAATGATGTGAATTGTCATATATGTTGTTGTAAACCTTATGCTATCATGTATGTTGTAAATCCTATGTTATGTGATGATGATATCCTATATGTTGTAAATCATGCTATGATGATATTGTATAGGTTGTAACTTTCTATGCTAAGTTGTGATAAATCATACATGTTATAAAGTCATGATGTTGTTATCTATGCTAATTAGTTCATGTTAATCAAATCACAATGTTGGTAATATTTGGGCTATGTTGATCTATATGACAAATCACATATGCAAGTTTAGATTGATTAGTAAAGATTATGAACATATGTCATGACATCTATTTAGTTCTAGAATTATGACATCTAGAGTTATGCTATGACATATGTGAATTCTATGTATTAGATGCTAGTTCACACCATCATTATGTTGCCTAAACCACATATGCAAGTCCATACATGAATTTGGATTATGATCATATTATGTGAATTGTGACATTTTACCAAACAAGTTGACACCTTTAGACCCATAACCTGTGTAGTTCTATGCATGTTTCACCCCTATTATGATTAGATTTATTTTATTTGTCTATAAGTTGTGATGATTTATCTTTGTGCTATGAGTTAGACTATTCGAGTCTAACGTATATCTTGCATTGAATAAGCGAACATATAATGTGGGGTAGGGGTAATATTAAGGATTTAATATTGAGAAATTGGGGTGCAATTGATATGATTTTGCACACCACAAGTGGATGCCCATAATTGAGTCTGTTATAGACATCATTAAAATTGGAAGTAATTAATGATTTGAATAGGGATATATTCAAAACTGGGGTAAAAGATTATAAGTGATAATCAATGCTTAGGACACGAGGTTGGACTCGTTTGTGACGTAAACCTACCCAGACCCACCCGGCAAATCCAGTGGTCACAAATGTCAGCCCAATGTGAGAGGTTCAAGGCCCAAATTAAAGCATAACAGTTGTAAAGACACGAAGTTAGACTCTTTAATGGTGTAAGACTGCCCGGACCCGCCCAAAAAACCAGCTGCCATAAATGTCAGTCTAATGTGAGAGGTCTTTATGAGGTTATGGCCTGGATGAATTAAGAAATACTTAACCAGATAAACATGTAAGGTGGGACATGGGGGTTAAGTAGGTGCCTTGGGTGGCATGAGGAATCTAGTGGTTGCCTTTAGTGGCACGTGAAATACGATTAGTAAGACTTAACCAAACACACATGTAAATGAACATGACTAAGAAGGTTAAGTGGGATATACTAGTGAGGACAAGCTTAGGTGGATAGCTTGTGGGGGCCCATTTCAACCAGTAACTCAAACGTATCTTTGTGGGCTCGACCCAAGTCGAGGATGAGACACGCATACTGGGCTTGACTATAAGAGGCCAGAATAGGGTAGCGGTGGCAACGCAAGTCCAACGGGTTTCATATGCGTGTGTGGACCCGGGCTGGTACGTAAGACGTTGTTGCATCGTGTAGGTATAAGCCGTGCATTCTCAAGTTGTATCGGGTTGCCACTTTAGGGGAGTGATACACTCCACTGTGGGGCCAGCACGGGTATCTACGAGTTGGGAGCCGATCGAAAGTGGGTAGTGGGATACACCTAGCGGAGATAGGGGCAGACGGCACCTATGTAGTCAGCTAGTGGTACACGAAGCTATTTATATAATTTCTAGTGAAGTGAGTGGGATCAACCTTTAAGAGTGACTGGTGCGGTGCAGTGTAGTAATCATTCGTTAGTAATTAGGTGTGCCTTTAATGTTATCTTTATCTTCTCTTCCATACCCAATAGTTCGTAGACATTTCCTTGTTTTCCAGCTTATGCCTTAGTCTAGTTACCTTGATAATAGTATTGTTAGAATTATCATACTCACCAGACTTTATGTCTGACCCCCTCTATTTCTATCCTTTTCCCCCCTCCAGGTCCTCAGGGTGGGACCAGTTCTAGTGGAGTTTGATTGGATTGCTTTATCTCTCTTTTGGAAAGCTTGGACCGCCGAAGTAAAGTCCAGCTTGTTATCTTCTTTAATGGCTATTTATGTAATGGGATTATGTATTTTGTTTTATCAAGATGGATATTGTACTTGACTCTGATTTATGGTTTTATGATGTAACAAACACGTTTAATTTCCGCTGCAATCTAAAATGAAGTTTTAGATTTCCAAGTACTACTTATTATCTGTCTTGTTGTAATTTTTCTGTTCTATATTCACTTAAAACCTCCATGTAAGTTAATGCATTCCCTTTGTGAGTGACATTAATGGACGTGGGGTGTTACACCCAAAGGGGAATTTCGGGATTAAGAGTATAAGGGGGCTGCTAGGGTTTAGAAAATGAATTTTACTTCATTTTCCAGCCGCCACTTTCATTCTAGGAACCCTAGTAATGGCCTCCAACATCTAAAACATCCCCAAATCACTCACTAATTGAAGATTAGCCTATTCAACATCAAATTAAGGAGGAATAGCACCAAAGCAAGGTTAAATCTGTTGTGTTGCATTGGGAACAACGCCAAACAGAGAGTCATTTCAGATTTGGTATTTTATTTGTGGCCAGGGTGAGTGATTTGTATAGTTTTGCACTAATTACTGTTAATTAAGGGTAGTTAGTGAAGATTAACGAAATTATACATGATAAAATTTTGGAAAAATATTTATAAATTCGAAAATATTGTTTTAGACCTCTGTTAGAAATTTGATTTGGTTTGGTTAAGTTTTACTAATCATATAATTAGTTTTGCCTAAACATGCTTAAGGGAAAAATACGGGGTTTTGGCTATGTTTGATCCATTTTACATGCTATGGTTGTTGTTTTGGTGTTTATGATTGATTGTACATGTTGCTATGACTGTATGGTATGATTTGTGATTGCCTAGAAGTTTTACATTGGTCGAAAACGCCGTCGAATGGCGTAAAATAGTCGTTGGAAAGAAGTGCAGGAACTTGCCCAAACCGGATCGGATGGAAGGGGGGAAAGCCCGATCTGACCTGCTCGCCTGGAAGTTCCACGATCCGACTCACTTGTGAGAAGGAGCTCCGATCCGAATCGATGCCCCTCACGAGCCAAGCATGCTTCTACAGCTTGGAGTCACGATCCGAGCCAGTGGAGGAAGCCGTTCCGACCCTATGCAATGGTCATGAACCAGGAGCCTGAACCAGTCCTAGCTCATGATCCGAACAGCTAGAGGGAGGACACCACGACCCAATCCGGATGACCTTTCACGAGCTGGAGTATGGACCACGACCTGGAGCCCGACCACGAACAGAAGGAGGCCAGAACGAACCGCCGGGGGTGTCCACGACCGATCCGAAACGAGATGCTTGGACTTGAGGCGTGAATCACGATCCGAACAGGAAGTATAAACTGAAGTGAAGAACCGATCCGGAGGGGAGGACTAAAACTCGAGATGCAAAGGTAGTCCAAGTGGGAAGTTTATATTTAGGATCCAGTTGGGAACCAAAGAGTTAACTTCATGAGTTGGGCTTTGCTGCAGGACGTGTGCTAAGGGGTTGTCGATGTCTATAACTTTGGATCACTATGTGTAGGGGGTACGTGAACGGATTCAGGGCCATAGTGGCCTAGGTACGACTAAAGAGTTATAGACCAATGAAGTGGGGTCATTTGTAAAGATTGGGTCATGACTCCATGGGGAAAACTTTGTAGTAGCAGTAGTTGTACAAGTCGAACTCCGTCACTACTTCGATGGGTCTAGTGATCGACAGTGGTGGACATCGTATGCCTTACGCACTGAGTGAGAGATGTGAGGATGGTTGCTAGGGTTGATTTGTTTTCCATCATTTTGACATGCACACCCCTACCCCCGTTATCTTTACACCATTTGTTCAGTGGCACCTTAGAGTATTGTATGGTATGTAGTGCTAACTCTTTGGTTGTAGGTCTAGGTTCAGGTATGGTTTAGTATACATGTTATTGTTCTGTTTTGCTGCTTATCGCTCATACCAGGCTTTTTGTCTGACCCAGAGTTTTATGTCTCTTCTTATTACTCTGGGTGCTCTCACGAGCAGACTAGAGACAGGTTAGGTGGTATGCACGAGTAGCTGTACCGGAGATGAGCGGGAGGCTTCCACGTATGATACATATGTATATATATTCTCCCTGTGTTGCTGCGGTCACTACTTAGGGCATTAGTGGTGTACCTTTCCTTCTCTGTTTAGAAACAGTAATTTGGAAAGTTGTAATAAGCTGTATTTGGATTTCCGCCACTCTGATGATGATGTTGATGTTGGTTTTAGTTATCAGCTTATGCACTGTCTCGCCTGTTTTATGTCAAGTATATTATTATTATATTTTATTCCATGCGCTGAGAGACATTCTACGGGTTCCTTATTAGTTCATTCTCTTCTTTCCTTTCTTTGGTGACCATTCTGTGCTAGTCGGGCATGTGTACAACGCACTTTCGGAGAAAATGCCGGTTGGTGCAGGGCGGACCGTCACACTTGGTATCAGAGCGAGTTTGCGTAGTTAACCTAGGGAAAGACACCAGGGAGAGATAATACATATATGAGAGCGCGTATTTGTGATTATTTCAGTTTTCAAAAGCTATATAATATATATATATATATATATATATATATATATATACTATTAGTATAGCTAAGGATGAAGTCGCACTGCACTAGCACCACTATGGAGATGGTTATTCGTTTTCTCTTTACAGAGTAAACGATGAGCCGATACGCAAGAGGTGCCGGTAGAGGAGCCAATAACGGGAATGCTGCTGACATAGGGACGATGTTTACTGACCTCATGAGAGAGATGCTTAGAGATGTTTAGGGGGCAGCTCCTAATGCTGGTAATGGTGGTGGTGCAGTGGTGCAGGCGCCTAGATCCGATTTTGCCAAGCTATGCAAGGATTACACTAGTCTTGGTGGGAAGCTGTTCCAAGGAACGGAATCGGCCACGGATGTTCAAGATTGGTTGGATAGCTGCGAGCGTATCTTCGAAGACTTGGGTATCGAAGATGCGATGAAAAGAAAGCTAGCGTCTCGTCAGTTGCAAGGACGGGCAATGAATTGGTGGAATGCTATAAAGGCAGCTACTCCCGAGGATCAGATTACTTGGGATCAGTTTAAGGTTCGCTTTAGCGATAAGTACATTCCAGCTGCTCAGAAGTCAGTGCTGTTTAAGAAATTCTTGGAACTCAAGCAGAATGGCATAACTATCTCGGAGTATATTGCCGAATTTGACACTTTGTCGAAATATGGGTTATCCCTAATAGATACTGCCGAGAAGAAGAACGAGAAGTTCATAACTGGCTTGGATCCGTACATGGGGGAAAGATGTTTGAATCGATTGTGGGGAAAGCATTGAGGTCAGAGTGTCTTTACCCTAAGTCGAAGACTGAGGTTGCATCTGCAGAGGTGCCAAAGCCGCAAGCAAGTGGTGGAGGCAAGAATGGTTCTCAGAATAAGAGAAAGCAGAATCAGACCAAGGATGACCAGAAGAAAACGAATAAGAAGGATGTTGAGTGCTTCAGCTGTGGTAAGAAGGGCCATTATGCTAATAATTGTCGGGCCAAGCCAGCGGATAGGAAGTGCTTCGACTGTGGCCAAGTGGGACATCACAAGGACAAGTGTCTGCAACCCCCTAAAGAAAAGCAGATGGTGAAAGCATATGCCCTTAATGTTATCCCTTCTTCGTTGAATACCCCAACTGCGGCGGAGAAAAGAAAGAATGTTGTTATTCAAGGTATGCTTTCTGTTTATGATGTTCCTGTTAGAGTTTTGTTTGATACCGGAGCTTCCAGTTCTTTCATATCTAGTGACCTGGTAGATAGGTTGGGATTGGAGCCCGAGATTGTCGATAGACCTTCAGTAGTGACGAACCCGATTGGTGGTTAGACTAACCTTAGCATGATTTGTCGTAATGTGGTCTTATCGAGTTATGGATGCATGTTTGTTTGTGATTGCTTTGTTTTGGGCTTTACTCGGTTTGGCATTATTTCGGGAGTCGATTGGCTCCAAAGATAAGGGGTGGTGGTAGACCGTGAGTGTAAGAACCTGTAACTTCCCCGTGAAGGAAAGAGCGGATACTTTGAGAACAGGACAAAATAGAACGCACACGGAAGAACATTTCATTGTTATTACAACAATTCCATCAGACACAAGAATATACAGAGCATAAATGAATAAAATACATTCGAATAATATCAGAGATTTAAATTACATTTAAATCGCAGCGGAAAATAATACAAAAACACAACTAGAAGTAATGCACGGATACAGAGCTTTCCGAGCATCATTCCAGCTGTAAATCAGGACCCTGTGGATATAAATCTGCAAAACCAAAACTACTAGCTGCCCGTGTCGAAAATAAGGGCACCCAGAGTTTAGGTTAAAACAATAAACTCTAGGTCAGTCATGTGACTAGTGTGAGAACTAAAACCGTTATTTAAAACTTTACTTTAAAGATAGTAATTCAAGGGACCACGCCTAACACGGAACGGGTTTCCTCCCAAGAATACTAGTGCATATAACAAAACAACGCAATGCTTTTTGGAAAAATGAAGCTATTATAAGACCCAGGTCCCATCACACAATGCAACGCAAGCCGGAGGATAGGGTTTTCCCTTATAATAGCCAAACATGCTTGGTACATTTAAAAAAAAATCATTTGATACTATTATCAGTGTATAGTGTCAAAACAATTCAAATAATAAATATCAATCATAGGCGGCATGGGTACCATCTATCAAGTCGCCGTACTAGTTCTACAATTAAAATCGTAATATCACGTATTGGAAATTGGATTTCCGTCATGAGTCGAGGCAAGGGGCAAGCTCCTCTCCGTGTTCGAGACAATCTAGCAAATGTCCCAGGACCCCACTATGATCCTTGGAATCGGCTGGGCCGGTCCTCTCTTACTTTTGAGGATTAGTTATTCCTGAACACACGTTTCCCGGTCCTTATAGACCTATATCGGAGGCGCCTCGTATCCAACAACCACACATGTGAAAAGTATATAAATGTCAGGGCTGGTAGGTCACTGACACCACCCTAGATAGAAAGAAACGTCGTGCTCTCCCAGCGGTCCGTCTCCCGTTTTTAACTCATACCGAGGTGTGAGGCTCACGAATTCACGTTATACACAAAGCTACGCCACACAGGTCGTGCTTTGATCATCAACCACAAGACTTTGCTTTTCAACAGAAGCCTTGATCAATTGCCACTTACGCGTGCCACACTGGCAATTCACTCCATGCGACTGATGCCCATCGATATACAACCTCTGAGCTCGTACGTCCCAGAGAAGGGCGTTAAGAAAGAGAATAAATTCTCTGCCGCCAAACAGATGTATATTTAATAGAGATCAATCAACACAGAATAAAATCCAATGTCAGACACACAATCCATTTACAAGTTCGCTCTGGGTCTGAACGAAACCGGAGGCACTTTCCTCGCATATCCATCCATCTCCAAGTACGTTTGGACGATCACCAACTGTTTCCCTCATCTTGGGTGTACAACCCAATCGAGATCATCAGTAATCACCCAAACGACGTGGAGACTTCCGGTCTTCAACCACCGTCTTCATCTTCGACATCTCGTCGAATCGGTTATTTAGAATGGGTATAAACCCGGCTTTTCTGAATAACCCACGTATATGATAAACAAATGTTAAACAAACAAAACAAACACCTCATTCCAATTCAGAATATTCTTTTATTCACAAAATCACATTCTTAGGGAAAGGTTCCCATTAATTTTATCCAAGATAAATTCTTCTAAATTTATTCTTTATTCTTCCTTTGGATATCATTTCAAACCATGTTATGGTTTTCCAAACTAGTCGGGATTAGCGAACCACACAGAAATAATTATTTATTTTATTTCCCAATCCTAACCTATTCATCCCATGGAGAAAAACTGGTAATACTCCATATCTAACACCACAGTATTATCGGTAAAATTAATTACCATTTCACATTCAAATCTAATTAAAGATTTAACTATCGCTTTGGAGCAAAACTGGTGGTACTCCATTCTCGATCACCTTTCATATTTGATAATTTAAATTATCAATTCACATTTCAATCTAAATAAAGATTCATTAAAACTCCACTTAGTTTTAATCTTCTCAAAAATCAATATCCTGTCTTTAATTGGGTTAAAGAACCAATGTCATTTAAAACACGATTCGCGATAAACACAAAATCACATTTGATATTAAATACAAGGCTCTGAATAGAAAATATATCGGCTTATATTCAATATCAAATTCTGAAACTAACAAATATCGTATTGGAAAAAGCGATATAAAGTATATCTTTCAAATCCCCATAACAATAACTGTACAGTCATGAAATCCAACATCGAAATATTCCGAAGATAATTTCGATTCAATTCCAGCCCAATTCACGTATTGGAAATAATGATTATTTTAAAATCACTTTCAAATTCAATTTATTTATTTCAAAAATAAATTGATTTTAATTCTAGTTCAAAACTAGTTCATTTCGATAAAAATCTATTTTTATCTTTTCAAATATGGTGTTTTTCATCCTAGTTCTTTCCAATTCATATATTATGATTTTACACAAATTATTAATATTTTTAATAATTTTATCAAGGCCCGTACAGTCGATTTCCACCAATGGCCATCGAACTGCACTTACAGCGACCTTTTTCAAATTTGATTTGGACATAATTCCAAATCCAACCGTTAGATTTCAAATTTCTAATATTCATTGGAAAGCTCTTCTCGATACAAACCCAACGGTTCTGGTTTCAGGAGAATCCGATGGTCGGATCTCCCGTAACGTCGATTCGAAGTCAATGGTCGAAATTCACGAACTGCCGCAGCGCGGCACGTTCTATTCAGGCCATTATATATATATAATATATATATTATATATATTTTGTCGATTTCCTTTTTAAAACGTATTTTATAAATCGTTTTAAATTCGTTTTCAAAACCATTTCAACTGTATATTCAATTTCTAATCAAATTGAATATTTCATATCATTACTATATAAATGATAATATTTTCAAAACTTTATATTTCGAAATCACTACCTTTTCTATATTCATTATAAAAACGAATATAATCGATATAAATATCGTTCACGTCAAAATAGCGCAACTCTAGTCAACACGGCTTTATATATTTCAATAATTCGTTATTCTATTCAACAAATGAATATTTATTCTATTCAACACATGAATCTATATTTCTTTCAACACACGACTATTTTTATATTCAACACATGAATTTCCTTTTATAATATTCATTATTTTCCCGATTGGAATGAGGCCCAATCAATCACCATATAATGTTAATTATATGGATTCCATACACCACATGTATATAATAGCAATGATAACCAATCAACCATCATCCAAAGTGCACCACACAACTGCATAAGCATCAAATATAAATAATCGACGCTTACACAGTCTGTCGACCAATCGGTCGACATATAATTAAATAATTGGGATTAGTGTACCCAAATATCATCCCAACACCCGTGTGGGGTTTCAAATCAACAAACACAGATTTTTATTTGTGCAGTTGGGCGATGTGTAAAATTTATCGAACCAATCAATATCAGTCAAATCACTGTATATAAACAAATCGGCCGATTTGTTTATAAATATTTATTTATTCACTTTCACGTTAAAAATTATATTTTTAACGATAATTAATTTATTTCAACCATCTACATTTTATTATCGATTTCACATCAACAACACAAACAAATTTCACAACACATCAAACAAGCATATAAGCCGTCCATGGTTTGTGGACGACGGGTGTCGGGTGCTGCTAAGCACCGTCTACATCCTAGTATATATATATATATAACTAGAAAAAGAAATTTAGAGTGAGAAGTTCTCACCAATGCTATCCCAACTCCACGACACTTCATTTATAGAAATCTTCGTCGTTCTCGCCTTTTGTCACTTTCGTTGCCCGTAACCACTACATATATAAAAATCACATTTTTATATTGTTGTTATGTACATAAAAATCATATTTTTATAATCACTCCATATAGATAGAAATTCTATTTTTACCCCGCTACTATATAGATAAAAATTCTATTTTTATATCGCTACTATATAGATAAAAATTCTATTTTTACAACGGTGTTCATATAATAAATATTATATTTTTATCACGCTATTCTTCATATAAAGATTTCTCCTTTTCAAATATAAAGATTTCGCCTTTTCAAATATAAAGATCATATTTTTATATTCTCTATTATATAGAAATTTTATTTCCAATATACTCTCTATATAAAAATAGTATTTTTATATCTTCTACTATATAAAGGTCATATTTTGAATACTCTGCATAAGTAAAAATCATATTTTTGATATATCTATAATATAAAAATCATATTTTTATTCTCTACATCCCATAAAAATTATATTTTTAACCCTTACATATAACAAAAATTATATTTTTACTTTATATAAAAATCAATCCTTTATAAAAATATAGTCTTTGATCAAAAAAATCATACATTTCTATCATGGAACTTCTCTCATTGCTAAACTGAGAACAAAATTAATTGTAAATAAATATAAACACTTATAGTGTTTTTTTTTTTTCAGCGAAGAAGGGGGGGTTTGCTTTCGCCGAGGGGAGGAGGAAGAGAACGGAGGACTGGCGGTGGGCAGGGTCGGTGGAGCGATAGCAGTCGGAGGGTGGGCGGCTCGGTGATGTCGACAGGGGGGTGCTCGCGTTGGGCGTCGGTCTTCAGAAGATTCGGAGGGAGAGAGGGACTGGAGAAGAGAAGGAGGAGGAGGGGAAGATCGGAGGGAGGGGCGGCGGCTCCCTGGACGCGGCGGCGGTCGCCCAAGGGGGGGCGGCGCGATATCGAGTTTTTTTTTTACTTTTTTTGCTGATTTCCGATTTTATGAAGAACGGGGGGCCAGAGGAGTTTAAGGAGGAGAGAGAGAGAAAATATATTTATTTTATATTTCAAAAAGTAACTTTTATTTTCACCTATAAACGAGGCCCACCGCCTGTCGTCCACAGCTAATTACCACCATTCCGAACACAATGGGATATGTACCACAAGCTGATTCGACCGTTTCGATCAGTTTCCGTTAAAATCAACATATAACTCTATATATGGAATTTGAACGCGCATTTCAATTCACTGGGGTCACATACTAACTCGAAAAATTCCCAAAAAATATTTTCTAGCTTCGTATTGACGATACGGTCCTAACAAAACTAATTTCGTCGAATTCTGAGACCGTTTGAAAAATGGCCATTTTCCAGTCGATTAAAATCAACTGAAACTGGTCAAACGCATTTTACTTTGCCACGCTCACATATTGAATCGAAAAATTATGAAAATTGGAATCTAGCAATAACATGACATCACGGACCCAACAAAAGTGGTTTCGTCGAAATCCGAGGTCGTTTGCAAAATTCCCATTTTTAAGGGCCTGAATTCCATAGCGACTATTCAGAATTTTCAACTGGACATATCTTTTGATTCCCGCTATGAAATTTTGATTTTTCGGGTTCGTTGGAAAGATATTCTCCATTAGATTCTAATATTTTTGGTTTCACTAAAATCCGGTTTATTTTGCACCCGGTACATTCATTTGAAGTTCGAAATCGAATTATCGAACTACCGCGCCATTTTCAATTCCTTTTATAATTATAAATAAATATTTATATTCTAACTATGATGTATATAAATATATACGCTCGAATTATATTCAAAATAAATTTTCTCGTCGATATTATTTAAAATAATTCATTTTAAATGTTCAAAATTCACTAAAATTGCCAAAATAAAAATTTTAAACTGGCCCAGATTTTCGGGTTGTTACAATCTCCCCCACTTAAAACTTTTCGTCCCCGAAAAGGAACGAAGCCGGAAGTGGTATGATTAATCAACTCTACGTTCGATCTGGCTTCCATTCTCCAACTTTTCTGTTTCTGAGAATTTTCAAATTCTTCAAAAATTTGGCTAACACTCAGAATTTTCGAAAAATTTCGCCATAACCTCCTTTGTACGGGGAGAGGTTTGGAAATTTATTGTGCCGTATTAGGTACACAATAAATCCTAATAGGCATACACATATTTATAGTGATATATTCTGGTGTTTACAGGGGAGCGTGTATTGATAATAACTCCAGAGAATAAATTCTCGTCACCCTGTCAAAGCCTGAGGGAGTGTGTATTTTAAATACTCCAGAGGATAAATCCTCGTCACCTCGTCCCGTGTGGGAAATAAATAGTCCATGTGCCGTATCTAATAACTAGAGAGACGTGATTATTGTAAACTCTAGACCTGTGTGGGGTTTTTATTAATCTGGCAATTTTATCGTTACAATTTAAATAGTCCATATCAGTCATCAGTTCAACCTGTAATATATAGTCCATATCTGTCATCAATTCAACCTGTAATATATAGTCATCGCCATACAAGCCTCTCGCTCGTATGGTAAATCTTCCACCTCGTCAAACAAGCTCCAAATGCTTATGTGGTATATGATGAAGTATGCGATATTAAGAAGTATGCCATCTTCAGGAAGTATGCCATGTAGTGTAGTTCAAAATTAATTGTTGTTATCCTATGGCGATGTTTATTATTTACACACAGAATAACCAGCACTCCGCATCCAATGGCACCCACGGGAGTTGATATAATAATAAAAGTGCGCATCCAACTCATTAAGGTTTACCTATTTGTCGGGCACACAAATAAAATCTTTATTCAACAGCTATCCAATTTCCTGTTCAAACATATATAATGCACAAGTATATATTTCTAACTATTTTCTATTCGGTTCTATGTGTGATTTAATTGAATAAATTTATTCTAGTTTTTATTGATGATATTCTAATCTTCTCTAAATCAAAGGCCGAAAAGGAACATAACAATGGAAGCTGAAAAGGAACGAAGCCGAAAGTTGTTTAACTAATCAACTCAACCTCCAGTATCTTGATTACGGCTTAAGTTCTTCAACTTTTCAGTTTATAAGAACTTTTCAAATTTTTCAAAAATTTGGCTAACACCCTAAATTTTCGAAAAATTTCGCCATAACCTCCCCTGCACCGGGAGCAACGGGAAAATCCCGAAATTGCCATATAGGCCTTCTGATCTCAAAAAGAAAATGAAAAAGCCAAGCGGCTAGCCAATCGGCTCATAAAATCATCATCACCCAAACAAAACAGTAAATTATGGTAAATATGTACCTATTTGTCGGGAAAACAAATTTTATTCTTCTGCTCTAGCCTCCTTGCTATGACCTGTTCAATGTAAGTACATGTATATGCAAGCAAATGCGACCAATTTTCAATACAATTCAATATGTGATTCAGTTAGGCTAAATGGTTCAAAATTATTAAATAAATAAACAAACAACACAAACATCAATTAATTAGTAAATTAGAGTTTCAAATTCATAATTTTGATACATATACAAAAAATCATGTTTTTGATGCCAAATCACAACAAATAAATCTATCTATATAAGTTTTGGTTCTCACACCAGTCTAATGGAAATATATAGAAATCACACCTTCGAAATACGAACATAAATACTGATGATGTGGCCACATCATCAGAATTATCCCCGGGTGTCTAGAATGTGACTCTATATCTATCCAGTATATTAAAACTTCGACTATACGTTCATGACGCATATACGCGAAATCTTTATATACTCGATTGTCCAAATTCAAAATAAATAAATATTCAAATACGTATAAAGAGATTTAAATTTTCAAAACAAAATTGGTTTTCATTTGAAAAATATACTCTTCACACTCATTCTAGGATACTACTGATCCTATCTCTAACGAGTAATTCTAATTGGATATTACTAATCCAATATCTGATGAATTCTTTCGTATGGTTCTAATGTGTCTTGTTCTCGAGCTCTGTAAACCAAAGCTCTGATACCAAACTGTAAGAACCCGTAACTTCCCCGTGAAGGAAAGAGAGGATACTTTGAGAATATGACAAAATAGAACGCATACGGAAGAACATTTCATTGTTATTACAACAATTCCATCAGACACAAGAATATACAGAGCATAAATGAATAAAATACATTCGAATAATATCAGAGATTTAAATTACATTTAAATACATCACAGCGGAAAATAATACAAAAACACAACTAGAAGTAATGCACGGATACAGAGCTTTCCGAGCATCGTTCCAGCTGTAAATCAGGACCCTGTGGATATAAATCTGCAAAACCAAAACTACTAGCTGCCCGTGTCGAAAATAAGGGCACCCAGAGTTTCGGTTAAAACAATAAACTCCAGGTCAGTCATGTGACTGGTGTGAGAACTAAAACAGTTATTTAAAACTTTACTTTAAAGATAGTAATTCAAGGGACCACGCCGTATAACACGGAACGGGTTTCCTCCCAAGAATACTAGTGCATATAACAAAACAACGCAATTCTTTTTGGAAAAATGAAGCTATTATAAGACCTAGGTCCCATCACACAATGCAACGCAAGCTGGAGGATAGGGTTTTCCCTTATAATAGCCAAACATGCTTGAAACGTTTAAAACAAATCATTTGATACTATTATCAGTGTATAGTGTCAAAACAATTCAAATAATAAATATCAATCATAGGCGGCATGGGTACCATCTATCATGTCGCCGTACTAGTTCTATAATTAAAACCGCAATATCACGTATTGGAAATTAGATTTCCGTCATGAGTGGAGGCAAGGGGAAAGCTCCTCTCCGCGTTCGAGACACTCTAGCAAATGTCCCAGGACCCCACTATGATCCTTGGAATCGGCTGGGCCGGTCCTCTCTTACTTTTGAGGATTATTTATTCCTGAACACACGTTTCCCGGTCCTTACAGACCTATATCCGAGGCGCCTCGTATCCAACAACCACACATGTGAAAAGTATATAAATGTCAGGGCTGGTAGGTCACTGAACCACCCTAGCTAGAAAGAAACGTCGTGCTCTCCCAGCGGTCCGTCTCCCTTTTTAACTCATACCGAGGTGTGAGGCTCGCAAATTCACGTTATACACAAAGCTACGCCACACAGGCCGTGCTTTGATCATCAACCACAAGACTTTGCTTTTCAACAGAAGCCTTGATCAATTGCCACTTACGCGTGCCACACTGGCACTTCACTCCATGCGACTGATGTCCATCGATATACAACCTCTGAGCTCATACGTCCCAGAGAAGGGCGTTAAGCAAGAGAATAAATTCTCCACCGCCAAACAGATGTATATTTAATAGAGATCAATCAACACAGAATAAAATCCAATGTCAGACACACAATCCATTTACAAGTTCGCTCTGGGTCTGAACGAAACCGGAGGCACTTTCCTCGCATATCCATCCATCTCCAAGTACGTCTGGACGATCACCAACTGTTTCCCTCATCTTGGGTGTACAGCCCAATCGAGATCATCAGTAATCACCCAAACGATGTGGAGACTTCCGGTCTTCAACCACCGTCTTCATCTTCGACATCTCATCGAATCGGTTATTCAGAATGGGTATAAACCCCGCCTTTCTGAATAACCCACGTATATGATAAACAAATGTTACACAAACACAACAAACACCTCATTCCAATTCAAAATATTCTTTTATTCATAAAATCACATTCTTAGGGAATGGTTCCCATAAATTTTATCCAAGAAAAATTCTTCTAAATTTATTCTTTATTCTTCCTTTTGATATCATTTCAAACCATGTTATGGTTTTCCAAACTAGTCGGGATTAGCGAACCACACCGAAGTAATTACTTATTTTATTTCCCAATCCCAACCTATTCATCCCATGGAGCAAAACTGATAATATTCCATATCTAACACCCCAGTATTATCGGTAAAATTAATTACCATTTCACGTTCAAATCTAATTAAAGATTTAACTATCGCTTTGGAGCAAAACTGGTGGTACTCCATTCTCGATCACCTTTCAGATTTGATAATTTAAATTATCGATTCACATTTCAATCTAATTAAAGATTCATTAAAACTCCACTTAGTTTTAATCTTCTCAAAAATCAATATCCTGTCTTTAATTGGGTTAAAGAACCAATGTCATTTAAAACACGATTCACGACAAACCCAAAATCACATTTGATATTAAATACAAGGCTCTGAATAGAAAATATATCGGCTTATATTCAATATCAAATTCTGAAGCTAACAAATATCATTTTGGAAATAACGATATAAAGTATATCTTTCAAATCCCCATAACAATATCTGTATAGTCACGAAATCCAACATCGAAATATTTCAAAGATAATTTCGATTCAACTCCAGCCCAATTCATGTATTGGGAATATTGATTATTTTAAAATCACTTTCAAATTCAATTTATTTATTTCAAAAATAAATTGATTTTAATTCTAGTTCAAAACTAGTTCATTTCGATAAAAATCTATTTTTATCTTTTCAAATATGGAGTTTTTCATCCCAGTTCTTTCCAATTCATATTTTATGATTTTACACAAATTATTAATATTTTTAATAATTTTATCAAGGCCCATACAGTCGATTTCCACCAATGGCCATCGAACTGCACTTACAGCGACCTTTTTCAAATTTGATTTGGACATAATTCCAAATCCAACCGTTAGATTTCAAATTTCTAATATTCGTTGGAAAGCTCTTCTAAATACGAACCCAACGGTTCCAGTTTCAGGAGAATCCGACGGTCGGATCTCCCGTAACGTCGATTCGAAGTCAATGGTCGAAATTCACGAACTACCGCAGCGCGGCGCGTTCTATTCAGGCCATTATATATATAATATATATATTATATATATTTCATCGATTTCCTTTTTAAAACGTATTTTATAAATCGTTTTAAATTCGTTTTCAAAACCATTTCAACTCTATATTCAATTTCTAATCAAATTGAATATTTCATTTCATTGCTATATAAATGATAATATTTTCAAAACGTTATATTTCGCAATCACTACCTTTTCTATATTCATTATGAAAACGAATATAATCGGTATAAATATCGTTCACGTCAAAATAGCGCAACTCTAGTCAACACGGCTTTATATATTTCAATAATTCGTTATTCTATTCAACAAACGAATATTTATTCTATTCAACACATGAATCTATATTTCTTTCAACACACGACTATTATTATATTCAACACATGAATTTCCTTTTATAATATTCATTATTTTCCCGATTGGAATGAGGCCCAATCAATCACCATATAATGTTAATTATATGGATTCCATACACCACATGTATATAATAGCAATGATAACCAATCAACCATCATCCTAAGTGCACCACACAACTGCATAAGCATCAAATATAAATAATCGACGCTTACACAGTCTGTCGACCAATCGGTCGACATATAATTAAATAATTGGAACTAGTGTACCCAAATATCATCCCAACACCCGTGTGTGGTTTCAAATCAACAAACACAGATTTTTATTTGTGCAGTTGGGCGATGTGTAAAATTTATCGACCCAATCAATATCAATCAAATCAGTGTATATAAACAAATCGGCCAATTTGTATATAAATATTTATTTATTCATTTTGACGTTAAAAAATATATTTTTAACGATAATTAATTTATTTCAACCATCTACATTTTATTATCGATTTCACATCAACAACACAAACAAATTTCACAACACATCAAATAAGCATATAAGCCGTCCATGGTCTGTGGACGACGGGTGTCGGGTGCTGCTAAGCACCGTCTGCATCCTAGTATATATATATAACTAGAAAAAGAAATTTAGAGTGAGAAGTTCTCACCAATGCTATCCCAACTCCACGACACTTCATTTATAGAAATCTTCGTCGTTCTCGCCTTTTGTCACTTTCGTTGCCCGTAGCCACTACATATATAAAAATCACATTTTTATATTGTTGCTATGTACATAAAAATCATATTTTTATAATCACTCCATATGGATAGAAATTTTATTTTTACCCCGCTACTATATAGATAAAAAATCTATTTTTATATCGCTACTATATATATAAAAATTCTATTTTTACAACGGTGTTCATATAATAAAGATTATATTTTTATCACGCTATTCTTCATATAAAGATTTCACCTTTTCAAATATAAAGATTTCGCCTTTTCAAATATAAAGATCATATTTTTATATTCTCTATTATATAGAAATTTTATTTTCAATATACTACCTATATAAAAATAGTATTCTTATATCTTCTACTATATAAAGGTCATATTTTTAATACTCTACACAAGTAAAAATCATATTTTTGATATATCTATAATATAAAAATCATATTTTTATTCTCTACATCCCATAAAAATTATATTTTTAACCTTTACATATAACAAAAATTATATTTTTACTTTATATAAAAATCAATCCTTTATGAAAATATAATCTTTGATCAAAAAAATCATACATTTTATCATGTAACCTCCCTCATTGCCAAACTGAGAACAAAATTAATTGTAAATAAATATAAACACTTACAGTGTTTTTTTTTCAGCGAAGAAGGGGGGTTTGCTTTCGCAGAAGGGAGGAGGAAGAAAACGGAGGACTGGCGGTGGGCAGGGTCGGTGGAGCGATGGCAGTCGGAGGGTGGGCGGCTCGGTGAAGTCGACAGGGGGGGTGCTCGAGTTGGGCATCGGTCTTCAGAAGATTCGGAGGGAGAGAGGGACTGGAGATGAGAAGGAGGAGGAGGGGATGATCGGAGGGAGGGGGCGGTGGCTCCCTGGACGCGGCGGCGGTCGGCCAAGGGGGGAGGGGCGGCACAATATCGAGTTCTCTTTTTTTTCTCCTTTTTTTTTTTCTGATTTCTGATTTAATGAAGAACGGGGGGCCAAATGAGTTTAAGGAGGAGAGAGAGAGAGAAAAAATATATTTATTTTATATTTCAAAAAGTAACTTTTATTTTTGACCTCTAAACGAGGCCCACCGCCTGTCGTCTATAGCTAATTACCCCCATTCTGAACACAATGGGATATTTACCACAAGCTGATTCGACCGTTTCGATCAGTTTCCGTTAAAATCAACATATAACTCTATATATGGAATTTGAACGCGCATTTCAATTCATTGGGGTCACATACTAACTCGAAAAATTCCCGAAAAATATTTTCTAGCTTCGTATTGACGATACGGTCCTAACAAAACAAATTTCATCGAATTCTGAGACCGTTTGAAAAATGGTCATTTTCCAGTCGATTAAAATCAACCGAAACTTGTCAAAGCGTTTTCCTTTGCCACGCTCACATATTGAACCGAAAAATTATGAAAATTGGAATCTAGCAATAACTTGACATCACGGACCCAACAAAAGTGGTTTCGTCGAAATCCGAGGTCGTTTGCAAAATTCCTATTTTTAAGGGCCTGAATTCCATAGCGACTATTCAGAATTTTCAATTGGACATATCTTTTGATTCCCACTATGAAATTTTGATTTTTCGGGTTCGTTGGAAATATATTCTCCTTTAGATTCTAATATTTTTGGTTTCACTAAAATCCGGTTTATTTTGCACCCGGTACATTCATTTGAATTTTGAAATCGAATTATCGAACTACCGCGCCATTTTCAATTCCTTTTATAATTATAAATAAATATTTATATTATAACGACGACGTATATAAATATATAATTCGAATTATATTCAAAATAAATTTTCTCGTCGATATTATTTAAAATAATTCACTTTAAATGTTCAAAATTCACTAAAATTGCCAAAATAAAAATTTTAAACTGGCCCAGATTTTCGGGTTGTTACAGTGAGGGCTTTCTGGTGACAGCTAGAGCGGATGATGGGCAGAGGGTAGTGTTTGGTGGTCTACCTAGTGATGGGTAATGGCTAGTTTTCTAAATTCCCTCGACATGCCGCATAGTGAGTTGTCGGTTTGCCCGTAGTTGGCCAGTATCTGGACGTCTTCGAAGAAGTGACCGGGCTTCCACCACACCGAGAGATTGAGTTCCATATTGATTTAGTGAAAGATGTCAGACCTATAGAGATGCCACTTCGCCGTATAGCACCAAAGGAGCAGCGAGAGCTCAGGGTGCAGGTCAGTGATCTTTGGAAGAAGGGATTTATCAGAAGGAGTGTTTATGATTGGGGAGCACCAGTTGTGTTTGCTACCACGGCCGTTGGTTCCCTTCGTTGGAGTGTAGACTACCGCGAGTTGAATAGGGTGGCGAGGAAGAACAAGTATCCTCTACCGCGGATAGATGATTTGTTTGATCAGTTGAGTGGCGCGAGAGTATTCTCTCAGTTGGATCTCGCGATAGGTTTTCACCAGCTTAGAGTGGAAGCTGAGAGTATAGTTAAAACGACATTTCGGACACCGTTTGGATTTTATGAGTGGTTGGTCATGCTATTCAGGCTGACCAATGGCCCAGCATATTTTGTGAATCTTATAAATAGGGTATTCAGAGATCAGTTGAATAAGTTTGTTCTTGTGTTCGTGGACGATATACTTGTTTATTCAAAGACAGAGGAAGAACACAAGGGACACTTGAAGACAGTGAAGGAGGTGTTGAGAAAACACCAATTGAAAGCAAAGTTTTCTAAGTGTCACTTCTGGAGGAGAGAAGTGAGATTCTTGGGCCATGCTGTTTCAGAGAATGGTATTTCCGTGGATCCTGCGAAGGTGGCTACGGTGCAAGATTGGTCTACGCCCAAGAATGCAATGGTCATACGAAGTTTCTTGGGATTAGCTAGATATTATCGTAAGTTTATCCAAGACTTCTCCAAGATAGCAGCACTGTTGACTCAGTTGACTAAGAAGAATCAAGCTTTCGTCTGGGACGAAAACTGCCAGAATGCATTCAAGAGCCTAAAGGAAAAGTTGACATGTGCACCAGCATTAGTCATTCCTAAGGGGAATGAAGAGACGACGGTATATACGGATGCATGTGGTACCGAACTAGGTGCTGTACTAATGCAAGGAGGTAGGGTTGTAGTTTATGCAAGTCGGCAACTGAAACCGCACGAGAAAAGATACCCTACCCATGACTTGGAATTAGCAGCAATCGTGTTTGCATTGAAGATGTGGAGACATTATCTCTTGGGAGAAAGATTCAAGTTGTTTACCGATCAAAAATCATTAAAGTATCTCTTCTCTTAGAAGGATCTGAATCTCCAACAGCAAAGATGGTTAGAATTCTTAGCTTCCAATGATTTCGACATCGCATATACACCGGGAAAGGGCAATGCGGTGGCTGATGCATTGAGTAGAAGACATGCCAGTTTAGGGGCTATGTTTCTTGAATGGAAGCAACTGGAGTACATCACTAGGTATGATTTCAGACCAAAGTGCGAATTGGATTCAGAAATGTTAGCAAGTTTGACGATCAGACCCACTTTGATTGAGCGGATTGGTTCCAGTCAGAGGAACGATCCTAACCTATTGGAAATCATCTCAAAGTTAGAGATGAGAATCGACGAAGAGATGAGCAAGTATGGGCTTGATCGAGATGGATGGCTTAGGAAGAATGGAAGACTAGTTGTACCTAATGTCAATGGACTGAGAGATGAAGTGCTTAGAGAATGTCATCACTCAAAACTGACTATACACCCCGGCGGTAACAAGATGTATCGAGACATAAAGCAGACCTACTACTGGGAAGGGATGAAAAGAGACATTGGGAAGTTTATATCCAAATGCATGAATTGCCAGCTGGTTAAAGCTGAGCAAAAGAAGCCTAGTGGTCTATTACAACCATTAGAAATTCCAGAATGGAAATGGGAACAAGTCTCGATGGAGTTTATTGATGGGTTACCAAGGACTAGATTGGGCCATGATAGCATTTGGGTGATTGTGGACCGATTGACTAAGAGTGCAAGGTTTATACCCGTCAAAGTCAAATAGGATGGCAGCTAAGTTAGCAGAACTATATATAAAGTGGGTAGTGAGATTTCATGGAATACCCAAAGGCATTGTGAGTGACTGAGATCCGTTGTTCACTAGTGGATTTTGGAAGAGCTTACAAGAGGCGTTCGGATCAGAACTACATCTCAGTACCGCGTATCATCCTCAAACTGATGGTCAAACAGAGAGGGTGAATCGTATATTAGAAGACCTCATGAGAGCCTGTGTACTGGATTTTTGTGGATCATGGGATGACCTTTTGTATCTAGTAGAGTTTGCATATAATAATAGTTATCAATCCAGTATAGGTACGGGTCTATTTGAAGCTTTGTACGAAAGACCGTGCAACTCGCTATCATGTTGGTTAGAGGCCGGTGAGAAATATGTGCTTGGACCGGAAGTAATAAGAGAAACATCAGACAAGATCAAGCTTATCCAACAGCGAATGAAGGCTTCCCAAGATAGGCAGAAAAGTTATGCTGATAGGAGGAGAAGAGAATTAAAGTTCTCCATTGGCGATTTGGTGTTTGTCAAGATCTCTCCGTTGAAGAGTGTGATACGATTTGGCAGGAGAGGCAAGTTAGCACCAAGATTTGTTGGTCCATTCCCAGTTCTTGAGAAAATTGGGAATTTGGCATACAAAGTTGAATTACTAGAGAAGATGGCAGGAGTTCACAACGTATTTCATGTTTCCCAGTTAAGGAAGTTCGTGCACGACCCGATGTGACTATTTCACCTGATCTGTTGGATGATATCGAAGTTGAACCCGAGGCGGTTGGGAACCGCAAGCCTATGCGTATTGTTGGGAATGATATGAAGAAACTTCGAAGCAAAGCAGTGAATCTAGTCAAAGTTCAGTGGGGCAAGAATGAGAATGACTGTACTTGGGAGACAGAGGAGAGCATTAGGAAGATGTATCCAGAACTCTTCGCCTGGTAAGATTTCAGTTTCAGTTTAGTCTTTCTGCATGCTAGTATAGGCTTGTTTTGTTTGTTTTGCATGTTTGATTGTTGTATGTGGCTGGTAAGCATGCGGGATTCTTTGTATGTTTTGGGTTAAAGAATTTTGGGGACGAAATTTCTTAAGGGGGGGAGAATGTAACGACCCGCATTCTACGCATAGCAGGAGCGTAGAATATTTATTATTTCAAACGTACGGAGTCGTATGGTCATGTAACTTTGGAAGATGACTATTGGAGTCATTTCCCATGTTCATGATTTTTGACGATTTTTAAATGACTATTTTGCCCCTAGCTGATCTTTTTTTTGCCATAACTTTTGATTGGAAAGGAATTTTGACCTGAAACCACTTCCATTGGCTCCAGATGATGGCTTACCTTTTTGAAGAGTGGTCATTAGCCAAACGGACTCACTGTTTGGGAGATATGGCTGAAACAAGTTTCAGAAGGTGAAAACAGCTTAATTGGGCTTAACCGGGTGATTAACAGCTAGGCCCAAAGGGGAATTTTGGGATTAAGAGTATAAGGGGGCTGCTAAGGTTTAGAAAATGAATTTTACTTCATCTTCCAGCCGCCACTTTCATTCTAGGAACCCTAGTAATGGCCTCCAACATCTAAAACATCCCCAAATCACTCACTAATTGGAGATTTACCTATTCAACATACAATTAAGGAGGAATAGCACCAAAGCAAGGTTAGAGCTGCTGTGTTGCATCGGGAACAGCGCCAAACAGAGAGTCATTTCAGATTTGGTATTTTATTTGTGGCCAAGGTGAGTGATTTGCATTGTTTTGCACTAATTACTATTAATTAAGGGTAATTAGTGAAGATTAACGAAATTAGACGTGATAAAATTTTGGAAAAATATTTATAAATTCGAAAATAATGCATTAGACCTCTGTTAGAAATTTGGTTTGATTTGGTTAAGTTTTACTAATCATATCATTAGTTTTTCCTAAACATGCTTAAGGGGAAAATATGGGGTTTTGGCTATGTTTGATCCATTTTACATGCTATGGTTGTTGTTTTGGTGTTTATGATTGATTGTACATGTTGCTATGACTGTATGGTATGATTTGTGATTGTCTATAAGTGTTAGATTGGTCGGAAATGCCATCGAATGGCGTAAAACAGTCGCTGGAAAGAAGTGCAGGAACTTGCCCGAACCGGATCGGATCGAGGGGGGAAAGCCCGATCCGACGTGCTCGCCTGGAAGCTCCACGATCCGACCCGCTTGTGAGAAGGAGCTCCGATCCGAACCGATGCCCCTCACGAGCCAAGCATGCTTCTACAACCTGGAGTCACGATCCGAGCAAGTGGAGGAAGCCAATCTGACTCTATGCAATGGTCACGAACCAAGAGCCCGAACCAGTCCTAGCTCATGATCCGAACCGCCAGAGGGAGAACACCACGACCCGATCCAGATGACCTTGCACGAGTTAGAGTATGGACCATGACCTGGAGCCCGACCACGAACAGAATGAGGCCAGACCGAACAGCCAGGGGTGTCCATGACCGATCCGAACCGAGATGCTTGGACTTGAGGCGTGAATCACGATCCAAACAGGAAGTATAAACTAAAGTGAAGAACCGATCTAGAGGGGAAGACTAAAACCCGAGATGCAAAGGTAGTCCAAGTGGGAAGTTTGTATTCAGGATCCAGTTGGGAACCAAAGAGTTAACTTCATGAGTTGGGCTTTGCTGCGGGACGTATGCTAAGGGGTTGTCGATATCTATAATTTTGGATCACTATGTGTAGGGGGTACGTGAATGGATTCAGGGCCACAGTGGCCTAGGTACGACTAAAGAGCTATAGACCAATGAAGTGGGGTCATTTGTAAAGACTGGGTCATGAGTCCATAGGGAAAGCTTGGTAGTAGCAGTAGTTGTACAAGTCGAACTCCGTCACTACTTCGATGGGTGTAGTGATCGTCGTATGCCTTACGCACTGAGTCAGAGATGTGAGGATGGTTGCTAGGGTTGATTTGTTTGCCATCATTATGACATGCACACCCCCACCCCCGCTATCTTTACACCATCTGTTCAGTGGCACCTAAGAGTATTGTACGGTATGTAGTGCTAACTCTTTGGTTGCAGATCCAGGTTCAGGTATGGTTTAGTATACCTGTTATTGTTCTGTTTTGCTTCTTATCGCTCATACCAGACTTTTTGTCTGACCCAGAGTTTTATGTCTCTTCTTATTACTCTTGGTGCTCTCACGAGAAGACTAGAGACAGGTTAGGTGGTATGTACGAGTAGCTGTACCGAAGATGAGCAGGAGGCTTCCATGTATGATACATATGTATAGATATTCTCCCTATGTTGCTGTGGTCACTACTTAGGGCATTAGTGGTGTACCTTTACTTCTTGTTTAGAGACAGTAATTTGGAAAGTTGTAGTAAGCTGTATTTGGATTTCCGCTACTCTGATGATGATATTGATGTTGGTTTTAGTTATCATCTTATGCACTGTCTCGCCTGTTTTATGTCAAGCATATTATTATTATATTTTATTCCATGCACTGAGAGACATTCTACAGGTTCCTTATTAGTTCATTCTCTTCTTTCCTTTCTTTGGCGACCGTTCCGTGCTAGTCGGGCATGTGGACAGCGCACTTTCGGAGAAAATGCCGCCTGGTGCAGGGCGGACCATCACATCAAATCTTACATGAATATTTAACATGTATATGCCAATACAAGTTCCAATATTTGGTATATGTGTCATTTCATTCAGATTACATATCATATATACTCATGTTTATTTAATTCGATGATTTACAACCAACTAATGCACACTCAACTTATATTCCATTCATATGCATTAAACTTATTCAAATTTTGATTCTAATCTATTTATTTACTTTGTTCACAATAAATGAAAAAAAAACTCTATGCATATTTGGTATTATTCGGTTAATACAATAACCGCTTATTAGTTCTTGCCAATCTTAAATTAATCCCAAATCAATTTATCCATTTCAATTCACTTTCACCGATTCAATTTTATTTAACTTGCATAAGTAATATTTCAAAATTTAGAATTCAAATTCCTGGGTTTTTATTTCAAACTCCCTTGAAATCATATAAAAATAATTATTTCCATCTCAAATTCAAAACATTTGAATTTTCCAAAACAGCTTGTTTTCTCAAATTATTTCCGTAGAAACATCATTGTGGTATCAATCCATCACTCGAAAATGAATACCAATGATGTCCGGATCATCATCGAAATTGTTTTCCAGCGACTAAAGTGATTTCAGTGCTTTATCATTTTCAAAAATCCATCCAAAATGATTTTTATTCAAAAATCCTTTCAAAACATTGCTATATTAATTTTATATACTTTTGGAAAAATATTTTTCCAAAATCCAGGATTTAAATTCCAATTTTTGGTTTTAATCCAATTTTAATTTCATCTTATTTGTATATATTATTCATATATAAATTTTATTTGGTTATATATAATTATTCCAATTTTTATAATCTTGTTTGATTATAATAATAGCAACCAACTCATCCATATTTAAATAATATTTTTAGAAAATTATTCCTTTATAGAAAAATATAATTTTAGGCAAAATTATTTCATTTACCCAATTTAAAATAATATTATGTCAACTATTTTGTTCAAGTGTTTAGAAACTCCTATCGATGTCGTGGCGTCCCACGATTCGACCAGAATTCATAAACCACTCAACAGAGAAGCCAACATAATATAAAACTATTTTTTATCAACTTGCAAATACATCTCTCATATTTATACTCTCAACTCATTCTAGGGTACTACTGACCATATCTCTAATGAGTAAACCCCTACCAAAGACTAGGTGTTCGCTCAACCTAAGCTCTGATACCAACTGTAAAGGCCCGCAAATCCATACTATCTGAGTTAACTAAAACACCACACGTCCAACCCAAATAATACAGAATTACGAGTCATGAGGGTTAAAGAAAAGAAAACAGATAGAAGAACAGAAATAACAACACAGAACCTCATAGCGGAACGAATAAAATATATTATATAACATAGTCTTTGATTAAAAAAATTTGTATCATACATACATACCATCATTGGAGCCCAATACAATATTTGATACAGCGGATATAACTCTAAAATAACTAGCTGTGAAGCCTCCTGCTTCAAGCACCTCCAAGTGTATCTATAAAAGCCTAAAACACTTGACTGCCCGTATAAATTTGGGCACCCAAGAGTTTAGGAAAAAAATAAACCCTGGTTCAGTCATGGGATTGGTGTGAGTAAACTCCAACCATAATGTTTAACTTTGAAAACCTTTCGAAAGAAAAGGATAATAGTAAGACCAGCCCACACATAACACGGACGGTTTTTACCTTACCATAACCAAATCATTTTTGATACCAAAATCCAGTGATATTATAATAATGTCTAATCAAATAAATAACCAAATAGTAGAATGATTGCATCTCATGCTCTACATATGTAGTAAAATGTCAAAAACCATAGGGCGCTTATTGGAGATTGGATTCCAGCTATGTCAAGCTATGGTACCACCTTCCGATCAGTGTACTATAGAGGGGATACACTGGGGTTCAATAAGAACATCTTGCAACCCAGCCACATATGACCGCCCACTCACTCAGCTTGAGTGTAGCGAATATATTGTCACCCCATTACAGTTTTAAGGGCCCACCGTACATCCGTGGAGATACAGAAAATGAAAGAAGAGCAAATATGAATTTTTCTCTAGATCAGTGAAAATATACCCTGCTTAGGAATGACCCATCTAGCCATGCTTCCTACACGATTTCTGTCATTTCTCGGTTGATGAGGCTTGAGGTCACGTTTACTTTTCAGAACATTTAGCCACCATTAACTGTGAATGCCACATCATCAAATCCATTAATCACTAATTTGTTCAATACAAATACACTCCGAGTGTTAGAATAAAGAGAAGTTACCTTCTCCCTACCAACTTGGTATATTTGTAAAAACCAACAGGCGAGATCATTGGAAATACTCTGTCAGACATTCGTCCATATACATTCGTTTTGGGACTGAACGAAACCGAAGTCCCCATCCTAAAAACAGAACAGCCCTTACATTTCACTCTGTCTTTGATTATCTTCAAATAATCTAATTCACAACATTTGTGCCTATACGGAGTGGTTTCTTGGATAATAAATCCAACCGGTCTCTCCATATTGACAACGTTGGTCAAAAACGTTGACAGCCGGTGATTTAGCTATTAAAGGAAAACAAAAATCCATCAAGCAACCAAACAATCACTGGCCCCTTTTTATTTAATATTCATTTCTTAACTAATTTCCAATTCCCCTATCGAATTCTATATATATATATATATATATATATATATATATATGTATGTATATATATATCGACCTATTGATTTATATTATCAAAATTTCTTAAAAAATATTCTAACTACTTAAATTTTTAGAAAATTTTGCCAGCACATCCCTTGTACTGGTCACTCGGTACAACTACAAAATGCCTTTCTAGGCCCTTTCCATTCAAAAACAAAATCAAACAGCCGAGCGGCTTGCCCAATAGGCTCATAAAACCTCAAATAAATATGTGCCTTTTTGTTGGGAACTCATAAATATTCTACACTCACTTCATCCCATACCTGCCTAATATACAACCTCATGCATTTTTACTTTATTTCAATCCATACAGCTATTTGTATTTAATCGCATTCAATTCCACTAATTAATTCTTTAATTAGTTCAGTCGCTTTATTCACTTATAGTTTGAAACAATTGTGTTCAAACATATGTTTATCCACTTATAAACAAATTGAAATTCCTTTATAACTCAAGCCCCATATTCGATTACAAATTCTACTTTGCCAATCCAATTCACTTGACCCTCGTTAAGTTCCTTTCAAATTCCGTTAACTAACCTCTTTTATTAATGAGTTAATATCATCATTCCATAATCCAAAATTTGATTTCACATAAAAAATTAATTCATTTACTTCACTTGATTTCATATATATTTGATAACTCAAATCTGGATTTTTCAAATAAGAAATTCGGATTTTATTCACTTAAAATCCTTTCTACATATTAAATAAACCGTTATGGTTTAAAAACGATTTTACAATGACTTTTCTAAAATTTGATTTTGAAATAACTCAAAATCTATAAGAAAAAATCCAGATTTTTCTCTTTCGTTGGAAATAATTCAATAGGTTTGGGCATTTCTTGTTTCATCGAATTCCGACTTAAATTGAGTTTTATATACTCAACTAAAGCACGAAACTCCAAATTTCGAACTACCGCGCTGCGGCGAGTTCGTTTTAATTAAATTAAATATAAACATCTAAAACCTTGTTATTTAAATAAATTTCAACTTCAATCTTCCATATTTCAATATAAACAAAACCAGTTTCCCGAATCTAATTTAAACATTTTGATTATTCAAAAGTGTTGATTATTTTCCTCAAAATTTTATAAATCGATTATAAATCATTCACAATTCAATTTCTATATTAAATTCCCATTTCCATAGATAGAAATTATTTTATAAAAGTTCAATATGTTCGACTTCAAATATTAAATTCCTTTTATGGAGATGAATTCATAAATTCAACATCCTTCACCATTTACAAACTAATATCATCTCTTGATAATAGTGAAGTTGTTCAAGTTGGGGTATTTTATTTACCTCTCTGACCTTGACCTACAACGATCTTATCTTGAGACAGATAAGAGTTTGTAATACAAAACTTGATTCAAATCTCACCTTTCATTTCATTAAAAGTATGATTTCGTAAGCCATACTTACTTTGGAAAAATCTTTTTCCCAATTTATCTGATGAAAAATATATCATCACTTTAATAACATTGTTTGTAAATTAACTTCCTTATAAAACAAACATCCCATTTAAAAATCAATTTGAACTTGATTCTCGTGTAATTTATTTTCATAACTTATATATATATAACCATAGAATCTATTCCATATTAAATTTTAAATTTAATACAATTCAATACCTTTTCTAAAAATAAATTAATTTCTATAAATTCGACATTGTTGAATTCAAATCATAAATCCAAGTGGATTTATTTAAATTCTGTTTACATTCCGAACCGCATAATAAATTTCATTGTTCTTTTTGAACGATTGCAAATTATAAATCCCTTTTTAAACCGATACTTAAAATTTAAATTTATAAATTATCCAAATGAAAATTTCCCTCTTTTATTCAAAATATTTTTTATAAGTTTCACTTCTTGTTTTAAATATTAAAACAAGTTTTTGATTTTAAATTCCCTTTGAAATCCAATTTCCACTTTAGAAAATAAATTTTCCTTTTAAACTTCATACTTGAATTTAAAACCAAATAAAAACATCGTTCATAATTTCAATTAATTATTTTTATTATTAAAAACAAGTTAATATTTCATATCTTGTTTATAAATTTCATTTCTATTTCAGAAAAAAAAATTACCTTTTAAAAACTAAAAATCCCTTTTATGATATTTGAAATATAAATATTTAGGGCCAGTGATATTCTAATATCCAAACATACAAGTCATCCATTCAATTTACACATCACACACATCAATAAATATGTAAACCATAGTAAATATATTTGAGGAGTCTAGTTGGATTCCTCCAACCTGTTTTCCAGCAATCACAGATGTCAGACAACATAAGTAATACCAATCCTGCTTCAAGGCAGGATATCGTGGTATAGAAGGTCACACACTCACATATCGTAGGGTGATAGGGTCATCCGCTAATGATACTACGGGCGTCCTCTAATAGTACTGCAGGAAATATCCAATATATATATATATATATACATATATATATATATATAATAACCACAATCTCCAAGCCTAAATAACAAATATATATTATATATCCACAATTCATCAATAACAGCAATGCAACCAAAAACAACCAATAATTTATTTTTAATGATAAAAATAAATTTTAAGTGAGACTTACTCACCTTGATTTTATTTTGTTGAATATCCCGTAAATGTCCAAATCGTCGCAGTTACCAATTAATGAAACACCTAAGATTATTTAATTTTTATAAATCGATTAAACAATTATAAATTAAATTAACTCCAAAATAAATAAATGAACCATTCCATGTATTTTAAATTTTCGCAAAATAAACGTATTACTTAATGCATGCCTATTCTTGTTCTTGCTAACGTTGTAGTCAATTCTGCTCCTTTAATCCCTCCTTCAGGTCACATTCTCCACTAATACAAACCCCACAACTTCGTTTGAAACGACCTAAACTTCTCCGTGAAGGAAAGCCCGAATTGCTTTGAGGACAAGACGAATCAGAACACAAACATAAGAACATTTCATTGCTTTGAGGACAAGAATATATAGAGTATGAATAAATATTACACATTTACTAAACATCAGAGATTTACAAGTTACAATGCAGCGAAAAATAATACAAAACACAACTAAAATGAATATGCAGATATAAAGCTTTCCGAATATCATTCCAGCTGTAAACCCAGATCCTGTGAATATAAATCTGCAAAACCAAAACTACTAGCTATCCGTGGAAAATAAGGGCACCCAGAGTTTAGGTTAAAACAATAAACTCCAGGTCAGTCAAGCGACTGGTGTGAGAACTAAGACAATTATCATCTTGGTTTTTAAAGTAAGGTAAATCAAGGGACCACACCGTATAATTGGAACGGGTTTCCTCCTAAGAATACCAGTGCATAAAACAATAGCACAATGCTAAATATAGAACAATGAAGCTATTATAAGACCCAGATCCTATCACACAATGCAACGCAAGCCGGAAGATAGGGTTTTACCTTATAATAGCCAAATAATGCTTGATACGTGAAATTTCATATTTTATTATTACTATAAGTGTATAGTGTAAATACAATTTCAGTCATAAGTATCAATCATAGACGGCATAAGTGCCCCTTTCCACTATGTCGCCATATATAGGATTACAACTAAAACCGAAATGTCGTATTGGAAGTAGGATTCCATCTGTGAACCACGGCAAGGGATCGTCCTTGCCGCTTCGAGATGCTCTAACCCATGTCTCAGGATCAGAATGCATCGACCCTTAGGAGCCACAGGGCCGGTCCACACGAAGAGGATTAAAATGCCTGAACAATGCGTTTCCCCACCCTATGGGGTGTAAACTGGTCATATCCCGACCAAACTATCGGCCCCGGAACGATCGATATAACCGAGGCGCATCGCTATCCAACAACCACATGAGTCATACTTGTTAGGGCTTGCAAAACGCTGACACCACTCCTAGCTAGAAGGAAACGCATGTCCTCCCTAGATCCTCTCCCGTTTCTAGTTCACACCAGGGTGTGAGGCTCGCGAATTAACGCTACACAATGCTATGCTATATTAAAGCCGTGCTTTGGTCATCAACCACAAGACTCTGCTTTTCAACAGAAGCCTTGATCATTTGCATCTCAGCATGCCACATTGGAAATTCATGATATGCAACCGATATCAATCACACAGAATGAAATCCAATGTCTGACACACATCCATTTACAAGTTCGTTCTGGGTCTGAACGAAACTGGAGGCACTTTATTCCTCCCCTATATGTCCAATACTGGAGAGAGGCCCTCGCATATCCTTCGATTTCCAAGTACGTCTGGGCGATCACCATTTATTACCTCGTCTTGGGTGTACGGCCCAATTAAGACATCAGTAATCATCCAAACGATGTGAAGACCTCCGGTCTTCAACCACCGTCTTCATCCTCGACATATCGTCGAATCAGTTATTCAGAATGGGATTAACAAGGTCTTTCTGAATAACTCGTGTATATAATAAACAAGTGCTATAAAAACACAACATACGCCTCATTCCAATCCAGAATATACCTTTAATCAAATATTCTTATACTTTGGGAAAGGTTCCCATTAATTTTATCAAAGATAAATTCTTTAAATTTATTCTTTAATCTTCCTTTAGATATCGTTTCAATCTAGTTAAAGATGCATTAAAACTCCACTTGGTTTTAATCTTCCCAAAAATCAATATTAATGATTATTTAACTTGGAAAATCATATCCTGTCTTTAACTTGGTTAAAGAACCAATGTCATTTAAAACACAGTTCATTATAAACCCAAAATCAAATTCCATTCCATTAGCCTTTAGCCGTAAATAAGTAAGTGAGCAATTCCCTAAGTATTAACCCCGAAGGCCGAAACCAACATCAGATCAATACCCAGGAAACCATTTAACTTAACTAATCTCCAATTAATTTCTGATTTTATTAACTCCATTGGTTCTAAGAACAGTATTAATAAAGATACCATTCACGATAACCCAAAATCTTATTCCATTGTTAATCGGGTTAAAGAACAAGTGTTATTTAAAACACCGTTCACGATAAACCCAAAGACCAATTTCAATTCCATTCTAATTAAATATTAATTAATTGGTATACTTCATTAAATCTAAATAAAAAGATTTAATCTTTTCTCAACTGGGTTCAAGAACAGTGTTAATAAAGACAACATTCACGACAAACCCAAATCACATTCCATTAATTATGGAATTTTCATGGAAAAACAAATCAATATATAATCGATATCAATTTCCATATCCAACTAATAATATAAATGGAATAACGGCAAATCCTTTTAAATTCCACATGTATTAACAGTCTTCCTCCACAGAATTTCATTTCGGTTATTTTCAATCGAATTCCATTCAATTCCAATTTAATATATTAAATTGGAAAACGTTACTTTGGAAAACTCCTGTTAAATCTTAATAAAAAGATTTATAAATTCCAAATCACAATTCATTGTAAATCGGGTTGAAGAACGAATGCCGTAAAAACACAGTTCACAATAAACCCAATTCACATTCCATCAATCTCTAACCGTAAATTAGTAAGAGAACAATTCCCTAAGTATTAACCCAGAAGGCCGAAACCAACATCAGATGAATACCTAGGAAACCATTCAACTTAACTAATTTCCAGTCAGTTTCTAATTTTCTTAACCCCATTGGGTTTAAGAACAGTATTATTAAAGATACCATTCACGACAAACCCAAAATCCAATTTGATATTAAATACAAGGCTCTGAATAGAAAATATATTGGCTTATATTCTGTCTCAAATTCTGAAACCAACAAATATCGTATTAGAATAACGAAATATATGACTTCCAAATTCCTACACAATGTCCGTATAATCCCAGAATCCAATATTGAAATATTTCGAAGATAATTTCGATTCAAATCCATTCCAATTCATATATTGGAAATTCTGGTTATTTTAAAAACCATTTCAAACCAAATCTATTTATTTAAAAATATTGGATTTTTAGTTCTAGTTCATAACTAGTTCATTTTGATAAAAATATATTTTAATCCTTTCAAATATGGAATTTTCCAGCCCAATTCTTTCCAAATCATTTATTATGATTTTACATAAATTATTGATATTTTTAATAATTTTATCAAGGCCTGTACAGTCCATTTCCATAAACGGCCATCAAACTGCAATTATAGCGACCTTTTCCAAATTTGATTTGGACATAATTCCAAACCCGACCGTTAGATTTCAAATCTCTAATATTCGTTAAAAATCTCTTTTTGATACTAACCCAACGGTTCTGGTTTTAGGAGAATCCGACGGTCGGATCTTCCGTAATGCCCACTCGAAGTCAATGGTCGAAATTCACGAACACGCCAGTTCAGGCCATTATATATATAATATATATATATATATATATTTTATATATTTTGTCCATTTCCTTTTTAAAACATATTTTATAAATCGTTTTAAATTCCTTTTCAAAACGATTGCAACTTGATATTCAATTTCAAATCAAAATTGAATATTCTATATCATCGATATATAAATGATAATATTTTCAAAACATTATATTTTGAAATCAATTCCTTTTCGATATTCATTATAAAAATGAATAAAACCGATATAAATATCATTCACGTTCAAATGGCTTTAATCTAATCAACATGGCTTTATATATTTATATATATTCGTGTCCATCCCAAATCGGACATCAAAATCAAATTTTGATCTTTTACTGAATATTATTTTAAAAATATTCCTTATTTTAAAATATTCGTTATTTTAAAATATTCGCTATTTTAAAATATTCCTTCTTTCTGAACTAGAATCAGATACAGTCAATTACCATATAATGTTGGTTACATGGATTTCGTACAATACATGTATACAACATCAATCAAACATAGTCAACCATCATCCAAAGTGCATTCTACACTGCATAAGCATCAAATATAAATATTCAACTCTCACACAGCCTGTCAACCAATCGATTGACATACAACTAACTATTGGGATTAGTGTATGTCCAATATCATCCCAATACATGTGTGTGGTTTCAAACAATCAAACAGAGGTTTTATTTGTGCAGTTGGGAGATGTGTAAAATTTATCGTCCTAATTAATAGCAGTCAAATGTGTGCACATAAACGAATCGTCTGATTTGTTTATATATATATTCATTTTATTCATATACACATTTAAAAATTATTTTTTTAACTATAAAATATTTATTTCCATTTATGAATATTTTATTTATCCATTCCACATCACAAATGTTCACAATAACATACAATCAAACAAGTCGTCCATGGTCTGTGGACGACGGGGGTCAGGTGCTCTAAGCACCGTCTGCATCCTAGTATATATTTTAACTAGAAAATAAAATAAAAGTGAGGAGTTCTCACCTTTCGGTTCCACTCCGCCATTCTTTATTTCTGAACTGTTTGGATTTGTTCGAAATTCCAACGCATCCCTTTCACGCTGTTCGTATATAAAAATCAAATTTTAATTGCTTCATTCTAATAAATAAAAATCATATTTTTATTTCTACCTCATATATTTTTACAATGCTTCTTTTTATATAAAAATTATATTTTTATATATATATTTCTTATATAAAGATCGAATTTTATATCGTTATTCTTATAATAAAAATTGAATTTTTATCTTAATGATATCCATATAAAGATTGTATCTTTATCATAATGAAAACATTATAAAAATTGTATTATTATCCATAAAAATCAAATTTTTTTAATTGTTCCTGCAAAAAAAATTATATTTTTTATCTCCATTCTATATATATTAAAATCAAATCTTTATATTATTACATACATACGATAAAATTTATATTTTTATCTAACTAAAAATAATATTTTCATATCGTTATTCATATTATAAAACTCATATTTTTATTATCTATATAATATAGAAATCATATTTTTACTTCAAACCCATTTGTACACAAATCGTATCTTTATTTCACAATCATTCATATAAAAATCGAATTTCTATCCTTAAACACATATACAGAAATCGAATTTTTATTCATCGTTATTCTACAAAAATCGAATTTTACAAAACATTACTTTATATAAAGATAAAACTGATTTTTTTCATATTAAGCTCATACCTATTACATTAAACAAAAGAAGTAAAATAAATAAAGAAAAATTATTACTCACTGGTTTTTAGTTTTACCGAGGAGGGGGCCCCATGGTCAATTTAAGGTAGTGCAGGTGGGAGCTGAGAGGTTGCGGGAGGCCTTGGAGTCGACGGCGGTGGCTAGTGTCCCACGACAGCGGCGCTGGTTCGATCTGGACGGAGGTTATACGGGTCGGGGTCTTCGGGGTTCGAAGGGGAGGCGGAGAGAGAGAGAGAATGGCGATGTGGAGGGGCCAGCGGTGAAGGGGGTGATGGCACGCCAGGAGCGGTGGCGTTCATCGACGAGGGGGGCTGATTTAGGGCATCGGGTTTTATTTCAGAAAAGGGAGAGGTGGTTTCTCGCGTTGACCGCAAGAAAGAAGAAATGAGGGGTTTGACCCCCCGGTCAAACCCCTTATATTTTTTTTTCAAAAGTAACTTTCGAGCCCGAACTCCAAACGAGAACCAACGATTGTCATCCATAACTAATTACCCCCATTCCGAACACAATGGGATATGTATCGTAAGCCAGTTCGGCTGTTTCGATCAGTTTTCATTTAAATTAAAATATAAATCAATATATATTTTATTTAAACGTACATTTCACTTTATTGGGGCCACATACGGACTTTAAAAATTCTTGAAAAATATTTTCTAGCTTCGCATTGATGATATGGTTCTAACAAAACTAATTTCGTCAAATTTGGAGATCGTCTGAAAAATGGCCATTTTCTGGTCGATCCAAATTGAGTGAAACTGTCAAAACACGTTTTCTTTTGCCACGCTCACATATTGACTTCTAAAATTATGAATTTTGTAATCTAGCAATAATTTGACCTCCTAGATCCAACAAAAGTGGTTTCGTCGAAAATGGAGGTCGTTTGCAAAAATCGCTATTTTTAAGGGCCAAAATTCCATAGCGACTATTCTGAATTTTCAACTGGGCATAACTTTTTATTCCCACTATGAAATTTTGATTTTTCAGATTCGTTGGAAAGATATTTTAAAATATATTCTAATATTTTTGGTTTCGCTAAAATCCGGTTTATTTTGAATCATGTACATTCATTTGAAATTTGAAATCGAAATTTCGAACTACCGCGCCATTTTCAATTCCTTTTATAATTTAAAATACATATTTATATTCTAACGTCGATTCAAATAAATATGTACATTCTAATTATATTCAAAATAAATTTCTCGTCATTATAATTTAAAATAATTCATTTTAAATGTTCAAAATTCTCTAAAAGGGCCAAAATAAAATTTTTAAATTGGCTCAGATTTTCCGAGTTGTTACATCGTTATTGAGTTCCCTTTCATGAGAACCATCATTCTGCACTACAACACCACTACAATGCCACAAAGCCTCATCGCTTCTCGATATAGCCCTCACAATTCCATTAGGTGACAGACCATTGTTGAGTTTCCCCTGTTCCTAGAAAGCAGATCCGAACTCCTAAACACCTCACTGCCAAATCCCAGTGCCACCCGTTTATCACCTTAATGTCCGGACTACCTTCTTAAAAAATTGACAATCCTTCTTCCATTTATAAACTACACTCACGCCTACATCCCCATCTTCCAAATTCACAAACTCCAACTACTCCAATATCAAAACGCAACCTATAATCTAGCTTCATCCATCTCTAAACCCATGAAAAATCCAAACTGAAGACCCCATAAAACTTTTCAAGCTCGTACACTGTAGATAAGTAGCGACCCCTACTTCGATGCTCAGCCACAGGAAGATCGATTCTGATTTCCTCAAATTGAAATGAGCTAAACCTGCTAGCATTCACCAAATTCACATCCATCTAGTTCACCAATTTCTGCTCACTTATATTCTTCGAAGCTTTCCATTGAAAACCACAATCCTTAAAACTCGAGGGCAAATCACAGTGGGGATGTAGTTCGAATTCCAAGGCCATGCAAGTTCGTCGCGAGCGCTACCTTGGTGTTGCCTCACGGTTTCCATTCGATTCGAAGAATCGAAGTTCTCGAAATTGCACAGAATCGAAGTTTAGGATTTTGATTTCTTTGAGGGGTCGCCATTCTTCCTGAAGCTCTCCGATTTGATCGGTTCTCTTATCCCCCTTTTTTTCTTAATTAATCGCAGAAACAGATTTTGATTTAACAGAAAGAGGAGAAATAAACTGATAGGGAGAGATTTTACTTTTGTTACAGAAGAAGGAATTGGGATTTAGAGAGGGTGTCGCAATTTATATATATATATATATATATATATATATATATATATATATCAAAGAGAAGGGGGCAATGGTACGCAAGCCATTAAATTCTTGCTTGCCTGATATGGAAGATCGTAGACAATTTTGTTGGCTCAAGGTGAAATATGTCTGCGTATAGGAAGAAGAGGTCGTCAATATAGGGTGACTGACGAAAATTTTTATTTACTTTTGATTTTATTTTTATAAATCAAAATATCTCGTTACCCTTAATTTGAAACCCCGAGCTGTTATTCAATCATAACAAATGACGTTCCCAACGTTATTCACAATTCTGAGTTCAACGGAACGGTTTCTGAACTTTAATTCGACTGTACGGAAGTGATAACAAATTAACATTTTAAATTAAATTTAATCTAAAATATAAATCAATTTCAAACTATTAAATAAATTATTATTATTTCTCAAATTCAACACAGAATTTATATTAATCGATAAATCATTTAAATTCAGGTTTAACTTAGAATCTAATTATTTATCATTTCCATATTATGATTGTAACACCCCGTATTTTTAAGATAATAAAATAAGAACAACTTAATTAAATAATGAGAATTAAGTAAAATGGACTGCGCTATTGTGTCCATCTCGGAATTCTAGTCATGATAGACACCAGGTTTACGTAAAACGTACATCATATGAAGAAGTTATTAAGCCGAGAAGTTTGTATACGCATAAGAGAAATATATATATATATATATACAAACAAATTAAAATATAAAATAAAGAATAAAATAAGGATTGCATGTAATAAATACATGCACTGAAAAAATGTAATGCATGCATTGAAAGAAAGAAAAGATTGGTTGCATGCAATTTAAATATGTTGCATGCATTGCTTTACAAACATAATGCATTAACATTAAAAGAAAAATAAAAGAAAAAGATTCATGCAATGGTTTAACTTAATTATTGTGACTAACATGAAAAAAAGAAGTAAGGACAGAATAACAATTATCATTGTTCTAAGACTTACTAACAAAAGATTTCATAGCTCGGTTGGTTAAGGTATTGGATTTGTAACATAGAGGTCGGGGGTTCGAACCCCGGGGTGGCATAATTTTTATCTTTATTTTAGAGAGGGCCAACTAAACATGTAAATATATGTACATATACAAATTTAAATTTTGAAAGGATAAGAACATACATATAAGGAAATAAAGAAAATATATGTATATATATGACAATATATATACATATATATAAATAAATATATGTATACAAAAGATAAAATTCAAGATAAGGCTATAGTCAATGAAATTTGGAAAGAATCAAATAACAGTGCAACATAGTTTGAATTTTGAAAATAAAATGAAAATTGTGCATACATATATACGCATAAAATGGTCGGTAGAGGAATTGTATACATATAAGAATATTTCATGTGAATAAAACAGTTAAATAAATTCCAGAAATTCAAAAGTTCAAAAATCAAATTTTTGCGCCAAAATAAATCAAATATTCGAAATTCAAATTTCTGTGCCAAAACAGCTTGTGGGACTCAATGCTGACTCAGCATTGCATGTACGATAAGATTTGACTAGATTCATTTGCGAACCTGGACTATTTTCTTAACTGGGTTCAATGTTGACTCAGCACTGCGTGTACGATAAGGTCTTAAGCACCTATAAATGAGACCCTAGATCTAACCCTAAACATCATAATTCGGCGGCTGCGCTATAGCTCTGCCATGGCTCCCTCTCTCTCTCTCTTTTCAAATATATTATGAAATTAAAATGTTAGGCTAGGAGGATTATGAATTCAGATCTGTAAGAGGGAATCAACGTTAATAAAAGAGATTATTGAATCATGAAAGCAAGGTATACCTCTAAGAACCAATCTATTTAAATTATTTCTCTTTCCCTTCTCTTTTCATGAAATAATAAATCCATGGTCGTTAGGTCATGAATCAAATTAAAGGGAAATGGAAAACAATGGATGATATAATGGATCAGATCTAAAATTTGGGGAAAGCTTAAAGGTGAGTGGATTTAAGCTATAGCCTTTAGATAATGTTATGACTATCGTTTAGCATTGCCCTTTTTAATAAATTTTGAAATGGCCAGTTTAATTATAAATTTTTGTTGTAACGAATTGAAATGTTGATATGAATATGTCAGGAAATTCCTATGTTGAATTGGCTAATTTATTGAATGTTTACATGTTGGAGAAAATAAACTAGTTAGGATATGAATAGCCAATTCAGGGATTGTAATTACATGCTTTACTTGGGACATATTATTAATTGAACGACATGTTAAAATAGTTACCCGATTGAATGTTGGCAAATTCTATTTCAACCCATAAATTTAGTTAGTAGCCCCCCATTTCATCAAAAAAATATAATGACCAAAATACCCTTTTTCCGTTATAATTTTTTTCCAGATTTTTGAATACCTCGTAGTTGTACTACGTGGTTTTTCGGCGAACCTCGTAGTAACCCTACGTGGTCCATGAATGAACCACGGAGATCAACTACGTGGTACTTTGACAAACCACGTAGAACAGCTACGAGGTACACTGAAAAACCACGTAGTCTCCCTACGTGGAAGGGTATTTTTGGTTTTTTTTTAAAGAAACGGGGGGCTACTAACTAAATTTGGGGGTCTACCAACTATTTCATGATTTGGGGGGCTACTAACTAAATTAGTAGGTTGAAATAGAATTTGCCTTGAATGTTTACATATCCTAGTATAATTAAACATATGTTGAAAATGACATGCGACAAAATATAGGCAAAAATCTTACGACATGTAAATTAGATTACTATAAACTATATTACAGTGAAAAAGACAATATATCCAAAATTTTCATGTGATGAACATAACATATATTATGTTTTAAGATTTTAATTTGGAAGTGCAATTTGATATGAACATAAGTGATTGAATGAATATGAATATGCCAAGGATTACAATTAGAAAATTGTAAATACACTTATGGCATGAGGTTAGGTTGCATTAGTGGCGGAAGTCTTCCCGGACCCAACTGGCATATCCACCAGCCACTAATGTTGAACCTAATGTGAGAGGCCAAAGTGCAAGAATTAACAACATGTGCTAAGACACGAGGTTAAGTCAGCTTGTGGTAAAAGTCTGCCCGTACCCGCCTGGCAAATCCAGCGTCCACAAGTGTAGGCTTAATGTGAGAGGTCTAGTGCTTATATATATAAATAAATATATGTATATAACAAGATATGAATAAATGGAAAGGATGGTAATTAAATGTCTAACTCAGAAAATAAGAAAGCAAGGGATGTAATGAACTAAGTCAGTGTGATAAGAGGGAAAAGTGATGTATTTCCCTAAATGACTTATTTCATAAAACATTGTTGCAAGTAAGCCACAATAAATATAGAAAAGTAGAGAAAATACTTGCTACCACAGATTTAGATGGGAAAACATTATGAAAATAAATCATTGATTCCTTCTATCAAACTGATAAGGTGCGTGATGTATTTTCTTTAATATAATAAGGAACATATGTTACAGAGAATGAAGAATAATGGTTTACAATAGTAAATGGTTTAAAAGGGGAATGATAATAACCTATTATAAATAACATTAATGAAAATGTTGTATAACAGGTAAACTTGTCCAAAGGACAAGTGAATATTATAACTTAGGTTATAATAAACTAGTAAGGGAATGGGATAACTGGTGAATTAAGTTAAGTGACACTTAATTGTAAATTAAGTAATCAGAAAAGGGGAAAACCTAAAACCAGTTAAGAAAAGGGGGGAAAATATATTGTACTTAATTGTAAATTAAGTAGTTTGGAAGTATGAAACCCGTGGTTAGAATAACATGTTTAAACTTGTCCTAGGGACAAGGGGAAATTATAAAATAGGTTATAATAAATGGGTAGAGAAACTTATTAATGGGCCTTAGTTAATAGAACTAAGTTAATAAGTAAAAAACGATAAGTCGTATTAACGACGTAAAGTGGAATTATGGTTAAATGAGAGAGGATGAGGAAAACTTATGAAATGAAATAAGTTATATATAATCATAAATGGTAAGTGACATGTTAATTGGAAACATGTGAATTAGATATACTTAATTACATACTAAGTAAAACATGTTATTGAAATCAAACAAGAATATAAAAGGGATTATGGATCACAGACCTTGGACCACAATCTAGAGAATAACATGTTGTAAGCTTATTAATAAACATAAATGAATTAAGTTGTATGACTGAAATTAATAAGCAGGAGAAACTTGGTAATTTGAATAAGAATTCAATATGAATTGGAATAACCGAGATAATTGGAAACCTGGTAAGGTGAGACAAGCGCGTAGAAGAATGTTTAGACATAGGGTCTAATAACATGCCAAAGTAAGGCGCTTAGACCAGTCCGTACGGTTGAGGGTGAATAACCCAACAAGGTAGATCATCGAGGTGCTATAAGGCACGAGGGGAGCGCACATTCATCTGATTGTTTGACAGCTCCAAAGGGCTGGAAGGGGAAGCATGCAGCTTCTGGAGACATAGGATACTCTTGGTATTCCTCTGTGAGTGGAAAATGATCTGCATATACTCATAGAGGTTAGGTCTGCGTAGGTAAACCAATGAGTATGCCTTAATTGCAAGAATAAGGAGCAATCAAAAGACTAATATGGACAAGCGTGATTCGACGAGACCAGTTAGTGCCTTGTGATAGCAACTCATTGTCTACCTACTATCTTCAGTCAGTACGTATAGCGGAAAGGCGGAGAACTCCAAAAGACCATATACTTTGCTATCTAGTTATGGGTGAGGTTGGACAATAGGTTTGACGGGCATAGGGGGTCGAGGTTAAGTTCTCATTCATGATATTCTTGGGTGCCTTTCAATAGTTGAGGGAGGGGTCTAGTGGGACCATAGCCACTGGAAAAGCAGACCTTAGCATCTGCAATCGGCAGATATCTGAAAGCTCCAGACCGAGTTCCATGTTTCTTGATTAGCCCTACCACGGGACTCGGCCGCATATATAGAGAACATGTGCAATATACATTGAGAATGATTGTCGATACGTACGTGGGAAAGTCTAGGTACACTCATGTCGCTCCGGGTGGTTTATCATAGGACTAGAGGGCATTATTCGAGGATGGAACCTAATTCGATCGAATGGTTAAAAGATGGAAGTCCGAACGCTTACGTAATATGGAAGTAGTGGTTCTTTGCAGAGTAGTGTTGACATATATACAGAAATCCATACGACATTCGGGCGTAGGATTAGGGACTGCTATATTCCTATGATGATATGGTGGAGACCATGCGAGTGGGGTACCATGGGTTGTATCTCAATATTGAGAGAAAGCTACATATACTGTATTAGGTTAATTCACTGGGAAGTAAATAGGTACGACGTGTGTGTAAGCCTTCATTGTTGTTAACCCAAGTAACCTAATAAATAAGAAAATATGATTAAACGCTATATGTAAGATTATCCAAAGTGTATAGTTTAAATCCAATCACCAGAACTTGTGTTCTGACCCCCTCCTCATAACACACTCGCAGGTTAGATTGTGGCAGAGACATGATAGCTTTGGATACTGGTTAGGCAGTATTAATAATACGATAAGGCTATGTTTTGATTATACTATATTTTATCCTTTCCGCTGTGAGATATTTTTCTGAGCCCTGACATTTTTTATGTCTCTGTCTTTTCTGTAGGATGCTAGAGCAAACTAATCCGAGTTTCGATAGATTAGAATTTTGAAAAAGTTTCGGTCTGTCGAAATTGGGGTTGTCACATCTGGTATCAGAGCTTAGGTTTAGAATTCCTATATAAATAGTGAGCGAACGTATTTGTATTTTTAAAAATATAAATATATTATATATACCTAGATCCATTGAGGAACCCACTAAATAAAAAGAGTATAACATGGTATGAAATGGGATGTTTGTTTTTTACACTAAAGGAATGAATAAGGAAATTTGAGACCCTTAGGAAGTTTGGTTGGGAAGTGTACAATAGACTTTGTATGGAAGGAAAATAAATCCCATATGATTAGTATTTTGGAAAAAAGTCGAACAGAGAAAAATGGATTAGGAATATATATAGTTGAGGGAATTGACCTTAGGGAGTGTCTAGGACAGCCTAGAAAAATTGGAAACCCGCTTTGAGTCTAACCCCATTATTAACTTCTAAGAACTTGAGATTATAAAAGCTTGGGAAAAAAACGGTTTATGGTGTTTTCAAGTTTTAATCTTAAAATTTATAGTTTTAAAATATGTAAAGAAGTACATATTGATTTTTAAAGTAATATTCTCTCAGTAAAAGATGCATATTATAGAGCATGTATAGCTCGCTAGTTTTTCTTATCACATTTCATACAAGAATTTTTTTTAATCAAGAAAGTTTTGAAGTCTCTATTCTTTTGACAATTATTTTTGATAAATTATTTAAAAGAGAATTTTGTTGGGTGGACAAAATAAGTTGTAGAAAATGATAATATAGTGGGTGTTGGCACCCTGTAGTAGGAGATTGAACTGACCTTATAGGTAAGAAGAAGTAATAAACCCTATTGAGGAAAATATTTGGCTGTATTTACTCCAGTTGTGCGATTTGATTTTTTATTTTTTTTTTGCAAGATAAGACGAAAAAAAGCTACAACAATGAAAATTTTCTTATGTGGGATGTGCTTGGATTGGAAAACAGGAAATCTTTATATATTGTTTCATAAAATCCAAGTACTATTAGAAAAAGTATATTAAAGAAAAACGAAAGGTGTGAAATTTTCCATTTCCATATTTTTGTAACATAAAAAATCGAATTTAGAAAATTAGATTTTTTTTTGAAATTTGAAAAATAAATTTGGTTGGTAGGATTATGGATGCAACAATTGGATGAACTATGCTCTTACTCAGTAAAAGTGTGGGAAAATTTGGAAGAAAAAGCATTTTGATTTTCAAAATATTGTATTCATGTAGAACTGCCAGTATATCTAGGATGTGAGCATCATATTTTAAAAAGGATTTTTCAGAAATTTGCATACACATAGGAGGTACCGCTTAGGCATACATACATTATTATGTTGTATTTCACTTTGCACAAGTGCACAATGTTTGCTAAAATTGGAGGCACACATGATGGATGTATATTATGCGAGGGGGTAATTGATTTTACCCTTGTTAAATTTCGGGGACGAAATTTCCTAAGGGTAGGAGAATGTAACACCCCGTATTTTTAAGATAATAACTTAATTAAATAATGAGAATTAATTAAAACGGATTGCGTCATTGCGTCCGTCTCGGAATTCTGGTCAAGATAGACACCTGGTTTACGTAAAACGTACATCATATGAAGAAGTTATTAAGCCTAGAAGTTTGTATACGCACAAGAGAAATATATATATATATATATATATATGTACAAACAAATTAAAATATAAAATATAGAATAAAATAAGGATTGCATGTAATAAATACATGCACTGAAAACAAAATGTAATGCATGCATTGAAAGAAAGAAAAGATTGGTTGCATGCAATGTAAATATGTTGCATGCACTGTTTTGCAAGGATAATGCATTAACATTAAAAGAAAAATAAAAGAAAAAGATTCATGCAATGGTTTAATTTAAGTATTGTAACTAACATGAAAAAGAGAAGTATGGATAGAACAATAATTATAATTGTTCAAAGACTTATTAACAAAAGATTTCATAGCTCGGTTGGTTAAGGTATTGAATTTGTAACATAGAGGTCGGGGGTTTGAACCCCGACGATGGCATAATTTTTATCTTTGTTTTAGAGAGGGCCAACTGAACAAGCAAATATATGTACGTAAACAAATTCAACATTTGAAAGGATAAGAGCGTATATATAAGGAAATAAAGAAAATATATGTATATATATGAGAATATATATATATATACACATATGCATAAATATATGTATACAAAAGATAAAATTCAAGACAAGGCTATAGTCAATGAAATATGACAAGAATCAAGTAACGGTGCAACATCATTTGAATTTTGAAAATAAAACAAAAATTGTGCGTATATATATACGCATAAAATGGTCGGTAGAGGAATTGTATACATATAAAATATTTCATGTGAATAAAACAGTTAAATAAATTCCAAAAATTCAAAAGTTCAAAAATCAAATTTCTGCACCAAAACAATTCAAACATTCGAAATTCAAATTTCTGTGCCAAAACAGCTTGCTGGACCAAATGCTGACTCAGTACTATGTGTACAATAAGATTTGGCTAGATTCGTTTGCGAACCTAGACTATTTTCTTAACTGGGTTCAATGCTGACTCAGCACTGTGTGTACGAGAAGATCTTGAGCACATATAAATAAGACCCTAGATCTAACCCTAAACATCATAATTCGACGGCTGCGCTGGAGCTCTGCCGTGGCTCCCACTCTCTCTCTCTCTTCTCAAATCTATTCTAAAATTAAAATGTTAGCCTAGGAGGATTATGAATTCAGATCTGGAAGAGGGAGTCAACGTTAATAAAAATGATTATTGAATCATGAAAGCACGGTAAACCTCTAAGAACCAATATACTTAAATTGTTTCTCTTTCCCTTCTCTTTTCATGAAATAATAAATCCATGGTCGTTAGGTCGTGAATCAAATTAAAGGGAAAAGGAAAACCATGGATGATATAACGGATCAAATCCAAAATTTGGGGAAAGCTTAAAGGTGAGTGGTTTTAAGCTATAACCTTTAGATAATGTTATGACTATCGTTTAGCATTCCCCTTTTTAATAAATTTTGAAATGGCCAGTTTAATTGTAAATTGCTCTTGTAACGAATTGAAATGTTGATATGAATATGTCAGGAAATTCCTATATTGAATTGGCTAAGTTATTAAATGTTTACATGTTGGAGAAAATAAACTTGTTACGATATGAATAACCAATTCAGTGATTGTAATTACATCCTTTACTTGGGACATATTATCGATTGAACGACATGTTAAAATAATTACCCGATTGAATGTTTACATGTCCTAATAGAAATAAACATATGTTGAAAATGACATGCGACAAAATATAGGCAAAAATTGGACGACATGTAAATTAGATTACTATAAACTATATTACAGTAAAAAGGACAACATGTCTAAAATTTTCATGTAATGAACATAACATATATTATGTTTTGAGATTTTAATTTGGAAACGCAATTTGATATGAACATAAGTGATTGAATGAAAACGAAGCCTAGGATTACAATTAGAAAATTGTAAATACACTTATGGCTCGAGGTTAGGTTTTATTAGTGGCGGAAGTCTTCCCGGACCCGACCGGCATATCCAACAGCCACTAATGTTGAACCTAATGTGAGAGGCCTAAGTGCAAGAATTAACAACATGTGCTAAGACATGAGGTTAAGTCTGCTTGTGGTAGAAATCTGCCCGGACCCGCCAGACAAATACAGCGTCCACAAGCGTAGGCTTAATGTGCGAGATCTAGTGCTTATATATATAAATAAATATATGTATATAACAAGATATGAATAAATGGCAAGGATGTTAATTAAATGTCTAACTCAGAAAATAAGAAAGGAAGGGATGTAATGAACTAAGTCAGTGTGATAAGAGGGAAAAGTGATGTATTTCCTTAAATGACTAATTTCTGAAAACATTGTTGCAAGTAAGCCACAATAAATATATAAAAATAAAGAAATTACTTGCTAGCACGGATTTAAATGGGAAAACGTTATGAAAATAAATCATTGATCCTTCTATCAAACTGATAAGGTGCGTGAAGTGTTTTCCTTAATGTAATAAGGAACATATATTACAGAGAATGAAGAATAATGGTTTACAATAGTAAATGGTTTAAAAGGGGAATGATAATAACCTATTATAAATAACATTAATGAAAATGTTGTATAACAGGTAGACTTGTCCAGGGATAAGTGAATATTATAACTTAGGTTATAATAAACTAGTAAGGGAATGGGATAACTGGTGAATTAAGTTAAGTGACACTTAATTGTAAATTAAGTAATCAGAAAAGAGGAGAATCTAAAATAGTAAAGAAAAGGGGGGAAATATATTGTACTTAATTATAAATTAAGTAGTTCGGAAGTCTGAAACCCATTGGTAAGAATAACATGTTTAAACCTGTCCTAGGGACATGCAGAAATAACATAGGTTATAATAAATGGGTAGAGAAACTTGTTAATGGGCCTTAGTTAATAGAACTAATTTAATAAGTAAACAACGATAAGTCGTATTGACGACGTAAAGTGGAATTATAGTTGAATGAGAGAGGATGAGGAAAACTTATGAAATAAGTTATATATAACATAAATGGTAAGTGACATGTTAATTGGAACATGTGAAATAGATATACTTAATTACATATTTAGTTAAACATGTTATTGAAATCAAACAAGAATATAAAAGGGATTGTTGATCACAGACCTTGGGCCACAATCTAGAGAATAACATGTTGTAAGCTTATTAATAAACTTAAATGAATTAAATTGTATGACTGAAATTAATAAGCAAGAGAAACTTGGTAATTTGAATAAGAATTCAATATGAATTGGATTAACCAAGTTAACGGGAAACTTGGTGTGGTGAGACAAACGCGTATAAGAATGTTCAGACATACGGTCTAACAACATGGTAAAGTAAGGCGTTTAGACCAGTCCGTACGGTTGAGGGTGAATAACCCAACATGGTAGATCATCGAGGTGTTATAAGGCACGAGGGGAGCGCACATTCATCTGATTGCTTGACGGCACCAAAGGGCTGGAAGGGGAAGCACGCAGCTTCCGGGGACGTAGGTTACTCTTGATATTCCTTTGTGAGTGACAGATGATCCGCCTGTACTCACAGATGTTATGTCCGCGTGGGTGAACCAATGAGTATGCCTTGATTACAATAATAAGGGGCAATCAAAAGACTAAGATGGAACAACGTGATTCGGCGAGACCAGTTAGTGCCCTGTGATTGCAACTCGTCGTCTACCTACCATCTTCAGTCAGTACGTAAAGCGGAAAGGTGGAGAACTCCAAAAGACCATATACTTTGTTATCTAGTTATGGGTGAGGTTGGCCAATAGGTTTAAAGGGCATAGGGGGTCGGGGTTAAGTTCTCATTCTTCATATTCTTGGGTGCCTTTCATTAGTTAAGGGAGGGGCCTAGTGGGACTATAGCCACTGTAAAAGCAGACCTTAGCATCTACAATCGGCAGATATCTGAAAGCTCCCGACCGAGTTCCGTGTTTCTTGATTATCCCTGCCACGGGACTCAGGCGCACATATTGAGAACATGTGCAATAGACATCGAGAACGATTGACGATACGTACGTGGGAAAGTCTAGGTACACTCATGTCGCTCTGGGTGGTGTATCATAGGACTAGAGGGCATTAATCGAGGATGGAACAAAATTCGATCGAATGGTTAAAAGATGGAAGTCCGAACGCTTACGTAATATAGAAGTAGTGGTTCTTTGCAGAGTAGCGTTGACATATATACAGAAATCCATACGACATTCAGGCATAGGATTAGGGGCTGCTATATTCTTGCAATGATACGGTGGAGACCGTGCAAGTGGGGTACAATGGGGTGTATCTCAATATTGAGAGATAGCTACATATATTGTATTAGGTTAATTCACTGGGAAGCAAATGGGTACGACGTGTGTGTAAGCCTAGAGTGCTGTTAACCCAAGTAACCAAATAAATAAGAAAATACGATTAAACGGTATACGTAAGATTATCCAAAGTCTATAGTTTAAATCTAGTCACCAGAACTTGTGCTCTGACCCCCTCCTCATAACACACTTGCATGTTAGATTGTGGCAGAGACATGATAGCTTTGGCTACTGGTTAGGCAGTATTAATAATACAATAAGGCAATGTTTTGATTATACTATATTTTATCCTTTCCGCTGCGAGATATTTTTTTGAGCCCTGACATGTTTTATGTCTCTGTCTTTTCTGCAGGATACCAGAGCAAACCAATCCGAGTTTCGATAGATTAGAATTTTGAAAAAAATTCGGTCTGTCGAAATTGGGGTTGTCACAACTATATTTTCACGTATGTTGATTATTAAATCAATAAATTCAATATAAATTTTTTATTTACATTTCGAATTCAAAATTTAAAATGAATGTGTATATATTCAAAATAAATTGACCAAAAATCTGTGACGTTACATAACGTAAACTAGATAAGTTTAATTTTCAGCGGATGATGAGGAAGAAGATGATATTCCAAGTTTTCTTTCTATTTTTCCAATGAACATAACATATGAGTAAGTGTATTTTTGATCTTCTTTTGGTTCTTGGGTAATTTTTCTTTATTTTGGACAAGCATTTCTTTAGAAATGGTTCTAGTATTTGATGGACATTCTACACTTTCCAAAGAGGTTACTTCTTCTTCTTCGATATCCATAGGATATTGTTGTTGCATACGAGTTTGTTTATCTTCGTAAGTTTCATAAGGCTTAAAGGTGAGTAGAATTTGCATAAGATGTATATTTGTGGAGTCAAACACCTTTCTTGACACAAATTCTTCTTCTTTGATATTAACTCCGAAATATTTGGAAATTCGAGTAAGGTAAACTCCATATAAAAAGTTTTTTCTCTTGTGGTCATTTCTTTGGGCTTAAATTATTTTAAAATCATATTTTCCTAGTTAACGTCATAAACACCAACAATAGCAAAGAGTGCTTTTTGGAATTTGAGGGTAGAGTTGTTGAATTTTCCGAAATGAGGAGTGATGGTATGTTAAAGGGGGAGGTTGACGATTCTTGTTTTTGTGTGAAAAAAAGCGATTTTTGAATTCTAAATGTTCATCGCTTTCAAATATGTGATATAAGGTTTCCAAATCTGTTTCATCAATTTTGAATTCTAAAAAATCCATTCCCATAGTCTTACAATTCAAGATATTACCCAAAAATTTAAAATCTAGAACGATTCGAGTGCCTTTTATGCTACTCCATACTTAATCTTCTTTTCCTTCGTAAAAGCCACGATTTAGATTTGCATAGAACATTTTGACTAGATTAGGATAACATACTTCATTGTTATCCCGTGAATCTGTTAGACTCAAAACTCCATTTTCTTCGAAAAGAGATTGAAGATTGTAAGATGGAAAATCTTCAAAGAAGGTGAAGGCTCCCATATTGACTTTTCCATTTGCTAGGTAGTCAACATAAGCATTTTTCTCTTCTTTATCATTGTAGAGATATCCTTTTATGGTTTTGGATAATCTCATTGGTTGGGCATGCTTGAGGAAGCCATTAAAGAGTTTTTGAAGAGTATAGATTTAAAGAAAGTTGTTTAAAATTTGAATGAAAGCTAAAGAGAATAAGATTGAATAGATAAATAAATAGAGATTGAATGCGCACAACTTTTCTAAAATCAATGACACCTTTTCAAACCTTCGGAGTTGGTGAAAAGTTGGAGAGAAGTTTGAAAGATTAAAATTTTTGAAATTCAAAATTAGAATTTCATTTTCTGGCCTATATGTCAACATGCCTATTTATGTATGTCGACATATGTTGAATTTCAAAGGACATTGTTGACGTCAAAAGTTGGTTACTAGTGACAATTAACCCCTAATCGTGCGATCAACACACGTGTAAAGATTTTAAAATGCAGCAAAAGCAAAAAGAATGAGGAGCACACACAGAATTTTCATAGTGGTTCAGCAAAGACGGTGCCTACGTCCACTTTATATATTATTTCTCTTTTTTGATTACAAGTACAATGCTTTTTTTGTTTGAAGAAGAAAGAGAAGATGGTCATTTTCCTTTCTTCTTTTTGAGAGAGGTTAAGAGGAATGAACTCCAGAATCGAAGTGCAAAAGAAGTTGGCGGACCCTTTTTCTCTTTTATCTTGAGGGTATTTATAGGAGGAAAGTGCAGCTTGGGCTGTTGCAATATGATCCGACCATTCTGGGAAAGCCTGAACACGTGGAACCCATCAGTTGGTTTGAATAGCGGCTGGAGACTGATTCCGCTATTCATAAATAGTATCCTCGGAAGTTGCGGCTGATGTGGCCTTCACGGAAAGGTATATCAAAAGTAGAGCTTTCTCCGGATGTGGTTTGACCGCTTTTATTTCCTTGGAAGTTGGGATATACGATGTAATGGCTCTGTAGAAGATTTCCACGCTGATCTGAGATAATCGGTTGACGCGCATTTCACGGAAGCGAGATACTCGGTCGACTGGGAGAGAGATTCTTCCGGAGTGAGCTGTCGATTGACTAGGCTGGACTTGGGCCGATATGTGACTGCTTCGGACCATGCGTCTGCTGGGCTTCCTGAAGCGCGACTTATATCCATTTGGGCTTAGGTCTGGCTCGTTGAGACTCTTGCCAAAAAGAGGGTTAACAGACATGTTGTTTTGACTTTTGGTTTTATTATACTAATGTTTTATATTTCAGATTATTTATTTCCTGAATTAATATTGATCCTAACAAACTTCTAATTTTTTTATTAATATTTATTATATTATTATTATTATTTTGAATTTAAAAATTAAAAATTTGAATTTGAATTTTAATGTTTAAATTTGAATTGTAAATTTTAAATTGAAACAAGGAAAACAAACAAAACATCCATTCAACTAAAAATTTAAAATTAGTTAATGTGTACCTGGTTTTTAGATCCATTTCTTCGATATTTTATGAATTATGAATCACTGTGAAACTCATATTTGAATTTCCGGTTTCTGGCTCTTCATCACTTGAAGATGAATCTGAATCATCTAAAGTTACTGTATATGCCCTCTTTCTTTTCTTTGACGAATTACTATTGTCTATTTGTTGATTTGATTTATATGGATAAGGACACATTATCTTTATATAGCCTGGCTTGTTGCAGTTATAACATCTATCATCATTTCTTTTAGAATTCCCTAGTCATTAAAATTTTCTACTCAAAAATTTTCTACAATTCCTAGTCATTAAAGTAATTTCTTTATCATCCTCGCTACTTGATTCAGAACCATTTGTTGTCACTTTAAATGCTATAGATTTCTTTTCAGCGGGCTTATTTTCCTTTCTTTCCTGTAATTGAACTTCGAATGACCTCAAATTTCCAATTAACTCCTCAATCTTCATTTCACTAACATTATTGGCTTCTTCAATTGCCAATGTTTTTTGGTCCCATTCTCGAGTCACTGAACTAATTATTTTGTTGACTTGGTCTTCTTCTGAATAAGTTTTTCCCAACGCTATTTATGAATGCACGATCTCCAGGAATCTGCAGTACATACCGGAGATTGATTCATTCTCGTTCATTTAAAATAGTTCAAACTAATTAATTAATAGTGATTTCTTTGTCTGTTTGACTTTATTGATTCCTTCATGAGTAACCTGTAATATTCTCCATATTTCATAAGCAGATTTACAAACTGACACTCTATTAAATTCATTTCTCTCCATGAACAGAATGGCATATTCATGGCTTTCGAATTGCTTTGTGCACTAGCCTTTTTTTCATTAGTCCATTATGCAAAATTAGTAGTGGGTTTCTGTTTGTGTATAATTCCATGTGTCTAGTCCTACTGTTATAAGTATATTTTCATTCTATATGCCCAATATGAATAACTACAACCACTAAATAGTGGTGGTCTAATAGTGAACTGACCCTCTACAAAAGAACTATTATTACCAGTGTTGGTTACCATTAAATATTTTCAAAAATCAGATTATAAACTTTTTGAAAACCTATGCTCTGATACAAATTGTTAGGGATTGCAAAATGCGGATCTTAAGGCAAAACAAACACTAGAGGGGGTGAATATTTTTCTTGAACTCTTGAAAAACGATTTTTGAAAAATGGAATTTGAAACTAAAGTGTTATTTAGATTCTTACATATAAATTAGACTCTATTAATATATTTTTCTTGAACTCTTGAAATCTTGATATATTGATAGCTTATGAGTCTTGAATCTCTTTTGAATCCTGAATCTCTTGGAACTCTAAAACAATATAGTCTTCAGTATTTATGTCCTGTATACAAACCTTGCATATATATATATATATATATATATATATTATAATGGAGAAGTTAGTTTACATTTATTAATCAATTAACAACGATAATTGAAATAAGGATGTTGTCACTAAAACTCTGCTCTCCAACAATAATAACAAACAACATTTATTTAGTATATTCGCGTCGTTTACGTAGATTTGGACGGATAAGATTAATATATATTTAGAATTCAAGTGCGAAGTTGATGTAATTACAAATTTATACTATATTAATATTTATTAATTATGTTATGGTCTAAACTAGGGTTCAAAACAACCTTTTGTGTGTTAAATATTGTTTTAAGATACAAAACCTTATAAAAGGTTATTTTCTGTAATATTGTAAATTTTGCCCAAACTATTTAAAAGAGGAAAATTGAAATTATTTCAAATCCCAAGGAAACAAATTTATATTTGATTTAGAATAGATGTTGCAAACTACGTACACAAAAATACATTAATTTGAACATCTCTTCTTATTTTATTTATCCACATTCCTTGTAGATTTCAATAATGTTTTTTATTGCAAAAAGTACCAAAAGGACAAAATTGCAGTAATCAAGTAAAACCACAATAAAGTTAAACATAAAAGGATTATTATTATTTTAACCAAAAACTACAAATCAACACCCAATCCTATGGATTTGGGATAAAACAACAAATTTGGTAAGGGTGTTGGGACTAACTTCAAATCCAAGATGTTTACAATAACCACAACAACTCATGAATAATTATAGGCAAAGGGATGATAATAATTTAAAAAGGCCTAAAATCCATACTTAACTAGCATTCATAATAATTCAAATTTGACAAATAAATAAATCTGACACTTTTAGTCTTATAATTCAAATTTAACACAAACAAATTACATTTGTTTATTATAAAGAACGTATATAATTTCCCTGTCACTTGAAACCTATCCAAATCTGAATCTGATGCAACTTTTAGGCTTAAAATTCCTAAATCCTATAAATCTACAATTTATTGACAAAGGGGGTTTACAAACACAGATTTAGATTTGTTGTTCTGAAAGAAGGAATAGGAAAAGAAGAAGGAAATCCGATGATATAAATTACCTAAGCGAAAAACCACCTCTTTCTTATTAATCTGAATCTAATCTCTCTAATTCTTATTAATCTGGTTTGTATATGTTTATAATTTATGCGTTAGAAGAGGTTTGATGATTGGAAATGGTAGAGCTTCGCCGCTGCCTCCAGAAAATATGAATAAGATAATTGGGTCTAGCCCTTTATTTATTGGCGCAGGAAATGACCTTGAATCATTAGATTTAATTATATAAAGATCCATCCATTTATATAATAAAATACATAACAAATCCGAGACGCCTCACTGCCTATATCGACCAAGTGGTCGATACAGCGGTCGACCGCTCCGGACGATCGTTTGGTCAAACTGGCAGTGAAGTGGCAGGGGAAAGATATATTACAACATATAATATATTATGTTTTATTTATTTTCCATCTGTTTTCGTATTTCGTCGATAACACTTTCATATGGACTCCATTCGTGAAGTTTGAAACAAGAAAGTTGAGAAAAATTCCATCACAAATGCAATGGTGTAAGTTTCATGGCAAAATTCCATCGTTTGTGAAAATTCCATTTCTGGAACCTAATTAAATAACAAAATTTATTATCATTGAAATTCCAGGTTGTTACATTCTTCCCTCCTTAAAAGTAATTTCATTCCGAAATTTTACCAATGACCAAGTCATGGCGTTGGCACCTAATTTTCTAAAACTACACAACCAATTAGTGTACATCCAATTTTGCAACGGACATGCGCATGTTCACAGTGTACATAACAAATTGCAACCACTAAATATACATGCATAATGGTTCTATATCAGATCCTCTTATATGTATGTATTTCATTTTTGAAAACACTTTTGAAAACATGATGCAGACACTCTAAAACATACGGGCAGTTCTACATGAATGCAAACTTTTGAAAATATTTTTCATCCATAACCCTTGCATGACTACGTATATAAGTGTGAAATAACTAAATTTTGCATCCAAGACCTACCATCCATCTCGTTTGCGCGTCTAAATTGTAACAAACTAGAATTTTTAATGATTAAAATATAATAAAATTTCAATTTTCTGATTATCAAGTGAATTTAATATGGTTTAAATACAAATATTGTTTTAGAAATGTTATATATATGAGTTGAATAAATATTTTGTTTTGGTGTATGGGATATGAATAACTTATTTTAAAGATCGCTTTTGAGATTTTATTAAAATAAATATTTTAAATACTAATAAGAAATAATATTATTTAGTTTTATAAAATATATTTATTTCCATAAAGGTTTGTCGTGTATATAAGTTTCATTTTAAAACATTATATTCGATAAATGATATAAATATGTATTTTTCTCAAGTAAACTTTATTGGTTACACATTTATGTATTGAAATTTTCTACATTCATAATTGTTGCTAAGATGTAACTAAAAATAAAAATTTAACAACTAAATAAATAGACTAATTATGTCAACATGTATAACAGCCCGCCATTTTCACCGCCCCAACTCGGTAATTAAACCAACTCGAAGCGTTCAAAACAACGGATTGTTATTGGCTTACAGGGTTTAAAATAGAATTTAACAAAGAATCACAGTCAGAAAACACAACTTCTCACAATGGAATTTATTTATACAAGAAATACCAGAGTTTTACAATATTTGTACAGGTGGAAAAAGAAAATTTATACATAAATTTCTTTAATAAATTATGGTTTTTGTCGAGCATTGCGCGCACATTGCGTCTTCTGCTTACATAATTTACACTAAGGATTAGCAGCAGTTCTATTTCCCACCATCAACATGGACAAAATATATCAAAATTTCAAATTCTCAGAACAGACATGCATTATTACCCAAACAACATTAGCAGTTCCACCGAAGTCTGAAATACAGTCAGCTTTATCGATTCATTTCCAATTCAAACAATAACAAGTTCGACTCTCCCACAACTATTGTATCAAAAGTATAACTAAAATAACATAAGGAAACAAAACGTGAAATGCCAAGCATTAAGGACATCAAGTATTATATTAAAATGTTCTACTAGTATCATTTGTTGAAGATTCTGAAAACAAGCAAGTTATAATTCCATATGTTATTTGCAACAACTAATATATATCTAGTAAACAACAAATGAAATATAGGCTTTGCCCAAAACGAATGAAAATATACAGGGTGCAATTTCAGTTCATATTTTGGTATGCCTTGTCATTCCTTTAAGTCATGGAGGACAACTAGCAAGTATGTAAGGCATGAACTGGTAAGACAAACATTGGAATAAGGGTATTATTAAATGCTACACAACCATTCATGCTTACCAGGAAGTTTGAACATGAACATTATTGGGACTTGCATGAGAACAATAGCAGACTCACATGACAAGAAATCTCAAGCGGTACATTTATTATATATAATTGAATAGGGTGAGTGTATAAATAAATAGATAGATTATGATAAGCATGCTAAGCCTATATGCATGTACAATTCATAAAAAAATAATACCCAATAAATATACATATATGCATGTGTTAAAAAAAGATATCCAACAAAGTGCATTGCATGTATTGCATGAACCTGGTTATACGGTTCTTGCATCAACAGTTTGCAAGGAAACAATATAGGAAAGGGAAAAAACATTCAATGGCAATTTGTTGAAAATTAAATGTTACTGGCAAGCTGTATGTGATGAGATAACATCATATTTACAGTTCACAAATATAATCTTTCATTTTTTTATATGTGTGTGTGTGGGTGTATATATACATATATATATATTGACTTAATACATTCTTTTTCAAAGATGAAAGGAAATTCGACTTAAGCAAGCGTCTATAAGACGATAAAACTCACGTCCAAATCAAAAGGACAAGTCGGTTAATCAAAAGCAACGAGAAGCAAAGAAGAAGAAAGCAAATGAAGATTAATAAACTAACATAAGTGTCAAAGATGTCTCTTTTAGCAATTATATTGCCATTTGAATGTTTTAACTTGGTACATTTTATTAAAGATGCAATGAAAGTTCGAAAGATGATCAAAAGGCAAAAGGAAATGAAGAAGTAAAAAAGATGACGAAAATGGTAAAAATGGCAGTCTTTTAGGGAAAGGCAATAAAATATAAAGCAAAACAAGAAAATAAATAAAGGTGGAAGTGTCTCTTTCTACTCAACTTCTTCAACGTAGTGGGTACAGTACATATTCATTCATTCTAGGCTGCTTAGATAAACAATAAAATTTTACCTAAGCACATCAATGCTTCGGTACTTGCAGCATGTTTATATATCTACCATATAATACCATTCGAAATAACACTCGGCCTCATTATCTTTAAGAGATTTCTTAGTAAAAAGGTGGTCATATATATTATATGTGAGTCTGCAGCTATGGTGTATTCATTATCTTTATCCATGTGTCTCATACAGAAACATATACATCAGTAAAATATCATCTTTCTTCATATGCTATTATATTCTTTCAATTCAACATTACTAGAGCAAGCCATAATCGCAAATTCAAGGGCATCCCGTATTTTATGTCAAGGTCAAATTTAGACTGTTGTGTTTACCATTATATCTATCAAAACACATTAAATTAACGACATGATAACCCCGTTGCGAACAATTTGGTTTGTTAACATGAATAAAATGTACTAGATTTATAAGATAATTTGTATATCATAGACCTAACAATCCAAACCTTTGATAAGCCACTGCTTTGGTTATTTAAGAGGACCTTAGTCAATGTCAGTGATCTCTGTTTGCACATAAGGATCCATTTCAAAGTCACAGGACAAAAGTCAATTTAAAGATATATTAACAATTTTAAGAACATTTCATCAAAAACCTCCAAGTCAAGTCAATGTACAAATATATCATAAAAGCAGGTTAGAGAAGAATAACATACTGTATACAGCTAATTTGAAATGTCAACAAACAGACAGATGGTCAACAAATAATGGACACAGCCAATAATGTAAACGTTCACCAACCATTCCTAATCATGGCTATAAACCTCAAAATATTACTACAGATTCCAAACTGATCAAAATATAATTAAGTTCAACTGTAAGGTATACTTACCAGCGGCCATGATGTTCAAAAGCAAAGGCGACGACTTTGTCAAGGTGAACTCTTCTGAAATCTCAAATTTTCCCGACTCCTTCTGGATCGACACAACTAAAGCCCTAGTTAGAATCACTCACTGCTTGAATCTAACGAGCATCAATGAATGGCGCCGCACCCTCCATATACATGTGGCTCCAGGTTTCAGCGAGGTGAAGATGGAAGCTTCATGTTCGGGTAGCACTGGAGAAGGCGGCGACCTTGCTTTCAGGTGATGAGGCGGAGTTAGAGCTCGATTCGAATGGGGAAGCTTGCGGCAACAGGTTCAGGCCACGGTGAAATTGAGTGGAGCGAAGGCCCGACTGGTGGTGGTGACCGGCGAGGAGAAGAACGGTGGCCGATTGGGGAAAGTGTAGGCGATCTACGCAGTGGAGTGACGGACGAATTTATTTCGTGGCCAACATCGGTGATTCTTGGGGAAGCCATTTGAGAAGATTGGGGAGGAGGTATATTTTTAGGAAAAGTCCCTTCCCCCGCAATGACGACTGTTCCCATTTTATAAAAGGGGAAAGGTTGGTGAAGTAAAATAATAGAGGACGTCGTAGAAAAATCCAGAACCGGCTTACATGTGGCAACCAATTTCAGTTAACTTTAAAAGTGGCAATAATTATTTGGACAATTGTATTGTTCAAGTGGAGATACCATTAAAATACTCTAAATATACACCATAACACTAATATATTTAATATATTCAAATATATATCCATACCACATTCAAGAAATAAAAAAATTCAAATTTTTATTTGAATTTCAAATATAACTTCGATTTAAATCATAATTTGACTGATTTTCCAAACGTCAAAATTTCTGAGTTGTTGTTATCACCTTCCAAAAATACGGGTTGTTACAGACTCCCCCTCTTAAAGAATTGTGTCCTCGCAATTTACTTATTCAACATTACAAATTTCTAACGTTGCATCTCACTTCTTCCCATTAACTTAAGTATCAACATATAGAGTTTGAAACATCTATAATTCCCCAACTTGTTTAGATTATAACAATGGAAAATTTCCATCTTTGATTACTCAAATTTTGTAAAATTCCAATTCTTATCCCAGGTAAAATGCACATATTAGGATCCCACTCCCCGTTTTCACTTTAAAAGTACCGTATATAAATCAATATGATCCCATTAATAATAAATTTAGAAAATATGATAAAAATTGGATAGGATATCATGATAACGAATCAAGTCGGGGTATCATTTATAGATACTTATATCACCTATCATATATAAAACAATATGATAAAATGAATTAGGTTAGAATATCATTTTTAAATCAAAACGATAATCATAACAAATACAACCAAATGGTAAATGAATAACTATAACAAAGTAGTTTGTATAAATAAAACATTTCACGACGTATATATCATATATAAAGCAATATGATAAAATAAACCGAGCTACAATATCACATATAAACAATATGATACTTATATTAAATCTAACCAGAGTATCACACCTAAATCAATGTGACGCTCTTAACAAATATCATATATAAATCAATATGATAAATTAAATCAAAATAGAGTATCGCATATAAATCAATGCGAAGCTCTCAACAAATCATACACAAATTAATAGGATACTCGTAATAATTAAGTCAGAGTATCGAAATCCACATAACATTTATCATATATAAAAACAATATGATCAAATAACCCAAAACAGAGTACCATATATAAATCAATACGATACTCAAACAATAAGATACTTATAATAATAATCAAGTCAATAAGATCTTCATGGCTTTTGTCATTTGTCAATCAAATCAGAGTATAAATCAATATAACAATTATTATATATAAATCAATATGATAATATAATCAAATCAGAGTACCATATATAAATCAATATGATACTCATAACAATTATCATATATAAAAACAATATGATAATATAATCAAATCAGAGTACCATATATAAATCAACACGATACTCATAACAATTATCATATATAAAAACAATATGACAATATAGTCAAATCAGAGTATCATATATAAATCAATACGATACTCATAACAATTATCATATATAAAAACAATATGATAATATAATCAAATCAGAGTATCATATATAAATAAATACGATACTCATAACAATTATCATATATAAAAACAATATTATAATATAATCAATTATAATAATGTAGTAATAAAACGATAAGGGATATGGGATAAATGTAACTTGACTCATAAATACCAAATAAACAGACGCTAGTATTGTAAAATCACAGTAGTAGAGCTCGAGCGCGCATCGAGACATCCACACCGTAACTTACTCATAACGCCATAACAACACCTGGCGATCAACCCAGGATAACCAAGACGGTCTAAGGCGAAGGCCGTATGCTATCCGTTCACGGCACTACACGTGGGACCCCCGCGCCTCCATCTGATGTAGTCCGTGACCCACCGATCGGGAATCCCGATCAAAACAACAAAATTTCCCAATGTAGCAGACCGTTGACCTTTGGTGGTAGATGGGCGAAATTTAATACCACCGATTCAGGTAGCGATCCTGAATCAGGTCGACCAAGATGGAGTTTTGGTCCATTGGTATAACAGAGTCCAATCTATCCCAATCCCATAATGAAAAGTGTTTTTTTTCTGAATATTATTTTATAATATATATGCATGCCATAAAGTTCAAAGTATTTATAACATCAAAACACTTTATAAACTTAATCATGCTTTGAAGATATACATCACATTCAAAACAAAGCTGATATTCAATTTTATCATATATAAAAACGGTATGATAAAATAAATCAAGCCAAAGTGTCATATGTAAATCAATATGATACTCATAAGAAATATCATATGACAAAATAAACCAAATCATAATAGTCGTGAAAGAGAACAAAAAGTATCGTCATGAAAGCATGTCAACTTAGAAAACACTTCAATTAAGTAATTGAAGTATACTTTCAAACAGTAATTATTCAATTATAACTCATGCTCTTATATCACATTACGTTACCGGTATATTTCAGAACCGAGAATACAAAAACAACCAAATATTCCATATGAAAAGTCAAGAGAGTAACAAGAAAAGTATTACCAAACGTCCCATACTGCTTGGTATTACTGATCCGTTTACTCAAAATCCTCATCATACAGAATATCACAATGGAAATTGTACTCGGTTCAACCCATATATCTGTCAAAGAAAAATAACTAATTTACTTTTAATTGTTTGCACTATTTATTGATTTCTTACTTTACTTCAAATACCGATCCAAGCCAATTTCAAAATTGATTCAGTCCTTGTTTAAAAATCTTTGTTTTTCTTTTCAAAAACCCAAATCGCGCTCTCTCAAGAGTGATTCTATATCAATTCCGCTTATTCTAGGGTGTTTCCACCCTATCTCTAATGAGTTTTAAACCCAATAAGCCAAGTTTTATAAAAACCATGGCTCTGATACCAACTATAACAGCCCGCCATTTTGACCGCCCCAACTAGTAATTAAACCAACTCGAAGCGTTCAAACCAATGGATTGTTATTGGCTTACAGGGTTTAAAATGGAATTTAACAAAGAATCACAATCAGAAAACACAACTTCTCACAATGGAATTTATTTATACAAGAAATACCAGAGTTTTACAATATTTGTACAGGTGGAAAAAGAAAATTTATACATAAATTTCTTTAATAAATTATGGTTTTTGTCGAGCGTTGCGCGCACATTGCATCTTCTGCTTACATAATTTACACCAAGGATTAACAGCAGTTCTATTTCCCACCATCAACATGGACAAAATATATCAAAATTTCAAATTCTCAGAACTGACATGCATTATTACCCAAACAACATTAGCAGTTCCACCGAAGTCTGAAATACAGTCAGCTTTATCGATTCATTTCCAATTCGAACAATAACAAGTTCGACCCTCCCACAACTATTGTATCAAAAGTATAACTAAAATAACATAAGGAAACAAAACGTGAAATGCCAAGCATTAAGGACATCAAGTATTATATTAAAATGTTCTACTAGTATCATTTGTTGAAGATTATGAAAACAAGCAAGTTATAATTCCTTATGTTATTTGCAACAACTAATATATATCTAGTAAACAACAAATGAAATATAGGCTTTGCCAAAACGAATGAAAATATACAGGGTGCAATTTCAGTTCATATTCTAGTATGCCTTGTCATTCCTTTAAGTCATGGAGGACAACTAGCACGTATGTAAGGCATGAACTGTTAAGACAAACATTGGAATAAGGGTATTATTAAATGCTACAAAACCATTCATGCTTACCAGGAAGTTTGAACATGAACATTATTGGGACTTGCATGAGAACAATAGCAGACTCACATGACAAGAAATCTCAAGCGGTACATTTATTATATATAATTGAATAGGGTGAGTGTATAAATAAATAGATAGATTATGATAAGCATGCTAAGTCTATATGCATGTACAATTCATAAAAAAAATACCCAATAAATATACATATATGCATGTGTTAAAAAAAGATATCCAACAAAGTGCATTGCATGTATTGCATGAACCTGGTTATACGGTTCTTGCATCAACAGTTTGCAAGGAAACAATATAGGAAAGGGAAAAAACATTCAATGGCAATTTGTTGAAAATTAAATGTTACTGCCAAGCTGTATGTGATGAGATAACATCATATTTACAGTTCACAGACATAATCTTTCATTTTTTTTATATATGTGTGTGTATGGGTGTATATATATATAATATATATACATATATATATATTGACTTAATACATTCTTTTTCAAAGATGAAAGGAAATTCGACTTAAGCAAGCGTCTATAAGACGATAAAACTCATGTCCAAATCAAAAGGACAAGTCGGTTAATCCAAAGCAACGAGAAGCAAAGAAGAAGAAAGCAAATGAAGATTAATAAACTAACATAAGTGTCAAAGATGTCTCTTTTAGCAATTATATTGCCATTTGAATATTTTAACTTGGTACATTTTATTAAAGATGCAATGAAAGTTCGAAAGATGATCAAAAGGCAAAAGGAAATGAAGAAGTAAAAAAGATGACGAAAATGGTAAAAATGGCAGTCTTTTAGGGAAAGGCAATAAAATATAAAGCAAAACAAGAAAACAAATAAAGCTGGAAGTGTCTCTTTCTACTCAACTTCTTCAACGTAGTGGGTACAGTACATATTTATTCACTCTAGGCTGCTTAGATAACCAATAAAATTTTACCCAAGCACATCAATGCTTCGGTACTTGCAGCATGTTTATATATCTACCATATAATACCATTCGAAATAACACTCGGCCTCATTATCTTTAAGAGATTTCTTAGTAAAAAGGTGGTCATATATATTATATGTGAGTCTGCAGCTATGGTGTATTCATTATCTTTATCCATGTGTCTCATACAGAAACATATACATCAGTAAAATATCATCTTTCTTCATATGCTATTATATTCTTTCAATTCAACATTACTAGAGTCAAGCCATAATCGCAAATTCAAGGGCATCCCGTATTTTATGGCAAGGTCAAATTTAGACTGTTGTGTTTACCATTATATCTATCAAAACACATTAAATTAACGACATGATAACCCCATTGCGAACAATTTGGTTTGTTAACATGAATAAAATGTACTAGATTTATAAGAGAATTAGTATATCATAGACCTAACAATCCAAACCATTGATAAGCCACTGCTTTGGTTATTTAAGAGGACCTTAGTCAATGTCAGTGATCTCTGTTTGCACATAAGGATCCATTTCAAAGTCACAGGACAAAAGTAAATTTAAAGATATATTAACAATTTTAAGAACATTTCATCAAAAACCACCAAGTCAAGTCAATGTACAAATATATCATAAAAGCAGGTTAGAGAAGAATAACATACTGTATACAGCTAATTTGAAATGTCAACAAACAAACAGATGGTCAACAAATAATGGACACAGCCAATAATGTAAACGTTCACCAACCATTCCTAATCACAGCTATAAACCTCAAAATATTACTACAGATTCCAAACTGATCAAAATATAATTAAGTTCAACTATAAGGTATACTTACCAGCGGCCATGATGTTCAAAAGAAAAGGCGACGGCTTTGTCAAGGTGAACTCTTCTGAAATCTCCAATTTTCCCGACTCCTTCTGGATTGACACAACTAAAGCCCTAGTTAGAATCACTCACTGCTTGAATCTAACGAGCATCAATGAATGGCGCCGCACCCTCCATATACATGTAAACATGTGGCTCCAGGTTTCAGTGAGGTGAAGATGGAAGCCTCATGTTCGGGTAGCACTGGAGAAGGCGGCGACCTTGCTTTCAGGTGATGAGGCGGAGTTAGAGCTCGATTCAAATGGGGAAGCTTGCGGCAACAGGTTCAGGCCGCGGCGAAATTGAGTGGAGCGAAGGCCCGACCGGTGGTGGTGACCGGCGAGGAGAAGAACGGTGGCCGATTGGGGAAAGTGGAGGCGATCTACGCAGTGGAGCGACGGACGAATTTATTTCGTGGCCAGCATCGGTGATTCTTGGGGAAGCCATTTGAGAAGATTGGGGAGGAGGTATATTTTTAGGAAAAGTCCCTTCCCCCGCAATAACGACTGTTCCCATTTTATAAAAGGGGAAAGGTCGGTGAAGTAAAATAGTAGAGGACGTCGTAGAAAAATCCAGAACCGGCTTACATGTGGCAACCAATTTCAGTTAACTTTAACAGGTGGCAATAATTATTTGGACAATTGTATTGTTCAAGTGGAGATACCATTAAAATACTCTAAATATACACCATAACACTAATATATTTAATATATTCAAATATATATCCAAACCACATTCAAGAAATAAAAAAATTCAAATTTTTTTTGAATTTCAAATATAACTTCGATTTAAATCATAATTTGACTCATTTTCTAAACGTCAAAATTTCTGAGTTGTTATTATCACCTTCCAAAAATACGGGTTGTTACAACATGCATTGATTAATTTTTAAAATAAGAATTATGTGTCATGTTGTGGTTTACATGCATGAAAGGATTACATAAGAGAAGACAAGTGTTCCTTAACCAAATGACTAAATTATCCTTTTAGTTCATATACAAAAATCATTTTCCTCTCTTGGTCAAAGCTACAGCTGAAATTATCCCACTACTGTTTCCGTCTTCTGCTCTCATTTCATCTTACAGTAAAAGAAAATCCATCCTCCTTCTCAACCAAAATTCATAATTTCCACTCCATTCAATTCTAGCCACTATGATTCACATGAGAATGGTTCAGATTATCATTTCTGATATTTAGAAATTGACGGATCCGGATTTCATCAGCAATTGAAAGAGAAATTTTTATCTTATAGTAAAATGTAAATTTTCAAAGAGAACTTCGAAAAATCAAATCTCTCAATCCGAGAAGAATCGTTCGATGTCGTCAGCGTCGTTGCGATCAGCAGGTAATGTAGTTTTTTTTCATGCGAAAATGGTTTGATTCCGTGTCGATGATTTCTAATGTTCAAAATCAGGTTTGGGTTTAATAGGAGAAAGGAGCGACGATGTTCGAATCGAAGAGTGGCATTGTGCTCAGGATGGAGGGTGCTTTGATTTGGACTAATTTGGTGGATTTTAAAGAGAAAAAGTGTCGATGTCTTCATTGCTTGCGTGTGATTCCTGTCGCGACTGCAGGTCTCGGCAAGACGCAGATTTCGAAGCAGGGTACTAGGGTTGCGGCTAGAGGGTGCAGTCGAGATATGGAAGGAAGAGAGTTTGATCGGTGGTCTTGGATTTGGAATCGGTGGAGGTTTTGGTACGGGTATGTGCACCGCCGTGCACTGTCTTGGTGGGTTCCAAGAAGAAGGGCGTGAAGCACAGAAGAGGAAGGAGAAGAAAAGGGGCGGGCTAGACGTGTTGGGCTCGGTCTTGGTTCGAAGGTTGGGCTTGGGCCTTACTTTAAGATGGTATAATTTATTTTTAATATTTTTTTAAGTTCAAGTTAAACTTTGTCAGTTAATATCTAATTCATTATAACTTGGAATTTCGTACGGTTAAGTCCGTTGGACTCGTATCAGAAAATGGAATCCACATATATGTGTATATAAGTTTGGTAATTTAGTTAAGAATAAAATTATGGAAAAATTAAACTGAAATATCCATATACATATACGACGATATACAACAAACAATGATATTAATCCAATTCCAATATATATGATGAGCAGTGCAATCACCGGCTGCTAATGGAATGGATTAAGAGCAAGGCGTGTAGCGGTGTTATGTTCGTTGGCTTGTTCGCCCTGGTTGTATAAATGTTGGAGCTATCTCGGTGAGAACATTTAATTTAATTATTTATTAAATGAGTAGCTATGGAATAGTTATAATTGATTGAGATTAGTTATAATTAGTTGTTGGTTGGATATGGATGTCCTTGTGTGAATGGATGTGTATGTAATTAGGTGACACTGAAAACTGAAGCGTTATTGACTGTAACGCTTATGCACAGCTGAATTATTTGTGTATGGGTGATGATTATAAGTATAATTTATGATCATCCAATTTATATGGTTGTTTTATTATGTTTGCATGAAAGTACACACAACACCGTAGTTATGGAATCATATAGATGATCGATTTAAATTTTCCTTTCATATTAATAAGATCGATTTTCAAATTATTAAAATACTGTTTTATCCTGTTAATTTGAAAAGAGATTAGGAACTTAAATATAATATTTTATAATATTATATAGCAGACCATTCTAGGATGACAGAGAGGATGGTGTCTAGGCTTGGATTTGGAAATCCAGTTTCCTACTCTCTCTGGCTATCCCTAACTGGTCCGACGAATGGAGCGGTTAATTCAAATATAATTTTAATTTGAATTTGAAGTTTTTGTAAAACTTAGAAAAATGATGGACCATTTATGAAATTCAAATTTAAATTTAAATAAAAAGGGTTTTTGAATTCCTATGGTTTACAACTTATTTACATTTAAATTTTGATTTGGAAATGATTTTTATTTAACTTAAAAATCGTTTTTGAAATTTAGTTGTTTTGAAATTTTAAATTTATATTCAAAAGGATTTGAAGGAATTATATATTTAAATCGTTTATAACGCGCTGCGACCCGACAGTTCATAAATATTGATTTAAATTTTCAAACGATTATAACTTAACCATTTGAAATTGGTTTGACTTGAAACAAGAAGCATTGATTTTTAATTATTAACAATTTTTGAATAGAAAAGAATTTTTTTAATTTTAGCATTGATTTTCAAGTTATGTTCAAAACAAATTTGGGAAAGGTCGCTGTATGTGCAGTTCGGCAACCATAACGGAAATTCAAAAATAAAACCAGTTTTAAAGTTAGAGAGAATTCATGATAATTTTTACTTTATTAATTTAAGGTAATTAGAAATGAATTATTGGAATTTTGAAGTGATTTGGAATATATTTGAATTAAATGGCTATTACAGCGTTTAATAACGTTCAAACGTTATTATCTAAATTCCCAAGATAAAAGGGTTTTGAAATTATATTGTAACCATTATTTAAATGGTTAAAAAGATAGAAAATGGTTCAGAAGGATTTTAAATAATTGAACTTGGAATTATTTGTTAATTCTAAATATTAGAATTTAAAAGGAAATGAGTTGGACGGAGTTTGTGACGGATATTCGATATGTAATTCCAAAGTTGAACAAATACTATCATAAGCATTAGAAATTATTTACCTCAATATTCTGATAGTGTTTGAATTGAGTTGTGAATTTATATCAAATATAAGTCGATTTAACTCTATTCAGACTTATGTTTGAATATGAATTGTTTGGATTATCGTTAATTGAATTCCAATCCAAATAAAAATTCGATAAAGACTTAAGGAATTGAAGGATTTTGTTTTAAGTATAAGGATCGAAGGTTTTTGTGGAATAAAGGTTGGTAAATCGAATAATTTGATTTCAAAGAGATGTTAAAATGATGAAAGAATTTATGACAAAATTTGACATTGTAATGAATTGAAATGATTGGAAGGAAATTGAATTGAAAAGTCCGTATAATCCATGACTACCGATTTAAGAGTACCCTTATTACTTGGGAAGTCCGGGATCGGATTTAAGTCCGAAAACCATTCCAAGTAATAATACGATGCATGAAGCAAATTCAAGACTTGCAATCGATGAATGAAGACCGTGGTTCTTCACAAATCGAACGAACTATCTACTGATTGGTTTCTTTATTGGATACATACAGTAGAGAGGTGCCCCTATTACCGGAGTGGCAGGAAGTCCGAACGTATTGGGAGAACTTTCGGATTTTGTTCCGTTCAGACCCAGGATGGACTTGTCTGGATTGTGTGTCTGACATTGTAATTGACGGCATAACACTTATTTCCGTTGATATGTATCTGGTTTGTGACGTATGAGCTCGAAGTGGTTATGTATGGATGGAAATCAGTGGGCATGTTGTGAATGGATAATGTGATATACTTAAGAGATGAAATGAGCTTGTACGATCAGGGCATTGCTTTTCTAGGCATGCTTTGTGTATGACGTGACATCGACAAACCTTACACCCCGAATGATGAGAAACTAGCAGTTAGGTTGTGTGTGTATATATATATATATGAATTGATGATGACCGCTGCAGTAGTTGGAAACCCCTTATGACTTCTGGAATAGGGTATGTTCGGGGGGCCGTGTCTGATCGAAAACCGGTTATCTACCTCATGATTTGTATTGGTATCCCCGTCCGGATGAAAAACCCGTGATTACATTTCGTTTGTGTTCCGATTGATCTTTCGTGCCAGGAATCATCAAGTTGGAAACCCAAATCTCCAATACGATCCATACGATTTTGGGTTGTGTGTGTGTGTCTATATATATATATATATATATATATATATATATATATATATATATATATGTGTGTGTGTGTGTGTGTGTGTGTGTGGCGACATAATATTATGGGTATCATGTCGTCTATGATTAATACATTTATTTACGAAATAGATTCCACATTATGTAATAATATTGAAAGAGGATTTTCACATATGAAGGCATTTTTGGTTATCATAAGATAAAACTCGCCCATCTGGTGTGCGCTTGCATTGTGTGATGTGGGACGAGCTTATGATAGCTTCATTTTCAAAAGTCATTGTGTATTTATATGCATGGGCATTCACATGGAGCAAACCCATTCCGCATTAGCGGTATGGTCCGGTGAATTTCCCAACTTTAAAATGAATCCTAAATGCAACTATTTTATGTTCTCACACCAGTCCCATGACTGACCTGGAGTTTATTGTTCCTTCCTAAACTCTGGGTGCCCATAAATTTTCACACGGGCAGCTAGTAGTTTAGTTTTGCAGTTATAGATCATTGGAGCGAAGTTCGGAGCGTTTTATGAGTCGGAGCCCACGCCAGGGTTGAAGCTTCCACTGTATCTTTTTGTTCTTCCGCTAAGAGTTTATTTATATCTTTTCATCTGCTGTATGTATGTTGTAACTCTGATATTCTATGTAACTCTGATATAATTACCGAATCATTCAATGAAAAGTTCTGTTATTTTGTTTAACGTATGTATGTACCCATAACAATTCGTCTTTATGAACGATTTAAGTTGGTTTAATTACCGGCGAGAACCGGGCAAAAAGGTGGGTCGTTACAAGTTGGTATCAGAGCTTTGGTTATACAAATCTATGGGGTACGACATATTTTGAACAAAAGATAGGAGTCATCAGAGTTATAATATCTCATCATAGATAGGGTTAGAAATGCCCTAGAATGAGATTTTGGAATATCTCATTAAGAGAGTGAATTTTGAAATCTATAAAAATTATTTTGAAACTAGGTAAATCATTTTGAAAATGACAATTATTTTGAAATATAAATGAAGATAAGAGTTTTGAGTATTGTATTCGACGTCAAGATTGGACTATCATTATGTAAGGATTTCGAATATACGCCTGGCCAGTGTATATACCAAGTCCGATATATACTAGATAGATGTAGAATCACACTCTAGTCTCTTGGAAAATAAATACTGGGATGAGTGTGACATTGCTGATATTTATTTTCAAGTTTCGAAGGTGGGATGACTATATAATTCCGATCTAAGCGTCGAGGAATATTTAAAACCATTTAACTAAGTGTTTTAATGAAAAAATCTTAATGAAATAGTTTGATAAATTAATATTGGAATTCAATTTGGGAAAACAAAACTAGAAATTTGAAAAGGAATTAAGATTAGCTTAAAATACTTCAAGACTTTGGAACCTTGAAGGTGATAAACCATAAGTACTTGAATAATTAAGGGATATATTTTAGGGGTAATCTCACTTAAAGAATTTGGAAATAAATGGTTGAAAATGCACGTAAGAAAGATAATATACCCGTATCCCAAATTTGACAAGAATAATGGATCAATTATAACGAACATTCGAATAAGAATTTTGTAATCTAATAAGTTATAATCAGAGAAGATATCATACTCCTCGATGAGTGTCAAATTATAGAATTGAACCTATACCTAACATGAATGGTGGATGATAAATTACAAGCTGAATCAATTTGATTGGAAGTATGATCTTAGCAAAACAAATCCCTTAAGAAATTAAAGGAAATTTTAACGTGAGTTAAAAATTTGTTTAAAAAGATGATGATTTAAATATAACTAAAAATTTTAAGTGGAGGAGGAAATTACTCTTCCCTATTAAGATGGTGTAACAACCCGAATTTTTATAACACGTTAAAACTAGAAATCAAGGCAGAATTAAATTTTAAAATCAGAATCAGGGGAAACGAGTTACACCATTGCGTTCATCTCAAAATTTTACATGAAATAGAGTCTGAGTTTTCGAAAATCGGAGTCCGTATGAGGGAGATATGACCCTCTGAAGTTTCAGAAAATTTCAGAATCAAAGACAGCTCGAATTTCGAATTCGAAATTCGAATTCAAACCCCGTAGCAGGCAGGGCGGGAAAACTCCCGCTCATAGACCAGGTCGACCTGGGGGTCGACCATAGTGTCGACCTCCCAGGGACCAGGTCGACCACAGTGTCGACCTGGGGGTCGACCTGCCTCCCGAACCACTTTTCTGAACCAGATGCATCCTGACGTATATAGACTCGTTTTCTGACCAGATTCGTCTGCCTAACCCTATATAAACAGCCCCCCTAGCCTCATTTCTGCACACCATTTCTTTCTACCCTTATGCTGCTTCTAAGATAATCAAAATAAAAAGATAAAAAGGAAGAAAAAGGACTGCTCCTTCTCCATCAAGACTACGCTTAGAGATTTGCAAATTGGGGATTTCAATTAGAACACCATCAATCAAATAGAGATTCAACAATCAAATTCTGTTTTCTTATTCTCTATCCACGCACTGTAAGTTCAAGTTACTTTTAGATAAAAGCTATAAATGTAATATCCATGTTGTAAATTGGAATTGGATCTGTGTATGGTAATTGATTCGTATCTATTCTTGTTCGTCTTGGATCTTGACTTTCGTGAATATTGCTTTGGACCTATTCATGTTGTAAATCAAACTCTCTCGTGTCTATAACCTTAACCTGCCTATGACGTTGAATCTATAGATAATGGACAAGGACAATGACTGAGAACATAATACTGCCTTGATTAATATGACTATGCCAACGATTATGACGGTGACTCTAAGACTGCCTATGACTAATAAGACTAAGCCTATGCCTATGACGTTGAAAGAAAGACTGTTGTCTATGGCTATGACAAGGACAATTGTGGCTAATCAACTATGACTCTTGACTATGAGAATTATTATCTATGATTATGAACATAAGGCCATTATCTATGACCATGACCTTGAAACTATTACTGTTAATTGCCTATGACTATTGCCTAGAACTATTTTGGATAATTAACCATGACTATTGTGATTAATCGCTTAGGATTCTTAATTATGAGATTTCTACCTATGACCATGACTATGACTATCGGGGTTAATTACCTGGGACTATTATAGTTTATTGAAACCCATGTTGTATACCGAATTCGCAGTTTGTTGGATCTCATACCAATGATGCGACTTGCTTAGTTTATTTACTATTATGTACACCAAAACCATTAGATCCATTTTTCTTGTATTTGGCCTGCCTTTGCATGCCTATTCTTTTATGTTAGCGTTTACCATGACTATCACCTTATCTTGCTAGATTTGAAATCCTATATGCCAGTGATTTTGTAACCAATTATCTCAAGTTATGTCATGCTAGTCTTGTAACCCCTTTAATTGCTTTATGCTAGTCCCTTTTTGCCTATCATAGTTTTGATGTTATTCCCTCTATTTCGAGATTTGGATTTATTTGTAGTAGAGATCGATTCACGTTCACGTGCGAAGGGAATACGATTTGGGTAGAGTAGGAAAAACATGAATTGGTTATGGCATGAATTATGAACTCGATAATAGGAAAAACTTGATACATGAACGCTGTTATAACTTGAACCTAGATATGGACACGAACTTGATATCGACTTGATATGAAACTTGCCTTGAAAACTTGACACGATTTGACAAGAAACATGACATGAAAACTCGACATGAATTTTGACATGAAAACTTGAATGTGGGCATGACAATTAGATAAACTAGAAAATGGCCAACTCGAGGTTGGGTTGAGTTTGCGGTGTAAATCTGCCCGGAACCGCCCGGCAAATCCAGTGGCTACAAACAATAGGATCCAATGTGGGTAGTTGATCACATCGCACGTAAAACCCGAGGTCAGACTATGTTGTGGTGTAAATCTTCCTAGAACCGCCTGGCAAATCCAGTAATCACAACAGTTAGTCTAATGTGAGAGGTTGAAGTGCATTAATGAATTAATGCCACATGATAGGGTTAAGTCATTAACCGCTTGAATATACTTAACCAATTTGACATGATGACTTGATAGGGTTAAGTCATGAACCGCTTGAATATACTTAACCAGTTTGACACGATGATTTGATAGGGTTAAGTCCTGAACCGCTTGAATATACTTAACCAATTTAACACGATGACTTGATTGGGTTAAGTCATGAACCGCTTGAATATACTTAACCAATTTGACACGATGACTTGATAGGGTTAAGTCATGAACCGCTTGAATATACTTAACCAATTTGATATGATGACTTGATAGGGTTAAGTCGTGAACCGCTTGAATATACTTAACCAATTTGACACATGATTCGTAGGGCTAAGTCATGAACTTAAACGACAACACTTAGCCAATTTGACATGACACGTAGACGAGTTAAGTCACGAACTCGAATGACAACACTTAACCAACTTGACATGCTAGACCATAGGGTTAAGTCTCGAATTTAAATGACAACACTTAACCTACTAGACGGAAACCCTAGTTACGCGGTCCGTTTCAGCAGTAACCCACTAGATGTATCATGGTACCCTGGAACTAGGCAGGGTGGGGCACGATTACTGGGCTGATTGTAAGCGACCAGAACGACGACTGTGTGGGTGCGCCAATGTAGGTTCTAACGGAGTGCGGGTGTGTACACACTCCGGAACAGAAAAAGCAGGCATTGGGCATCAGTAGGTTTATCTGTGCGTGCTTGATTCGTGTCGATGGTTGGCACCATAGGGCTTGATACACCCTATGGTGGACCTAGCACAGGTGACTATATTTCGTGATTGGGCTGTATGGCACAGACACATGAACGAGCTAGGACTTGTAGGGACCCGATCGATTAATAGATCGTTACGTGGAATTCATTAGGTAGCGTAATCCCTAGTGATCCTAGGTGGCGTGAACCCTAATCGAATCTAGAAAACGTTCAATAGGTAGCATAATCCCTAGTGGCCCTAGGTGGCATAAATCCTAGTTGAACATGTGATAGTTCATGATAAGGAAACCTAGCCAGAACAAGGGTGGCAGTCCAAACGATTTCAAGAATGGTAGCACTACGTTGAAGTAGTTTAAAATGCATGATGAAACCCGTACGATATACGGCAAGGGACTGTACATATACATAGAAGGGATGATACGGGTTGGGGTACTAGTACAGTTGGTGCAGAGAATGTTAAACATGCGATGCTATACGTAGCTTATCTTGTTACCTTAGTTTTCTTGTGACCTTATTTTATCTTGTTACCATCGTTTATCTTGTTATCTTAGTTTAACTTGCCTATCTTGTCATCATCCTTATGTTTACTTTCAGTTTATACATGTCATGTTACTTTTACTTGTTTCTATGCTGAAAGTCACTAGGACTTACTCAGTCTTTATGACTGACCGTTTTGTTTCGCCTCTTTTTCTTCCGTTTCTCCCCCTCCCCCCAGGTTCGCAGGGTAGGAATACAGCTTAGTTCAGATCTTACCAAGCTCTAAGGCTCTCTCATGTACTGCTTGGATTTCTCTTGGCTATGGCTTGCTTTGCTGCTTTATTGAGGAATGATTTATGACTATGGTTTTATGCTTCTTTACTATTGCAAGACAGATTTTGACGTAATGGGTTTAATAAAATTTTGATGTAAAAGGCTTTAGACCTTTCTAGATTTTAAAGAAATGAAATTTGGTTTTTCTTCCGCTGTTTTATATGTGTTCTGCCTTGTAATATTTCTGTGTATGTTTACCTAGATAATGCTCCACCAAAGCTAGTGCATTCCCTTTGTGAGTGACCCTAGCGGAGGTGGGGTGTTACATTTGGTATCAGAGCAGAAGGTTACCAGACTGGGCAAAGGCTTTTAAAAACCTTCTAAAATTATTTTCAAAATGTTTACAAAGAAGCATTTTTCTAAAGAAAATTTTTGTTTTACGAAAGGCATATTCCCCAAAGCCATACGCACTATCTTTTGATTCTCTCCTTGAGTCTCTTCTCTCTTTCTTTTTCACCATAGTTTGTAGGCATGCGACACATGTCGGAGGGTAAAGTAGTGTCCAACCTCCATCTGTAGCCACAGTAGTTTTACTTGCGACTAATCTTATCTCAAGCTTTGTAGGGTTGTCGTGCGATGGAAGTAGCTTTCGAGAAACTTTTCAACAAGCTATACAAGGATAGTAGGAACGAGGATAAAGAACACAAGTCTAAGGATGAGAAACTTGTTGATATGGCTTAATCCACGAAGAGGAAAGAGGTGAAAGGAAAGAGGCCAAGTGGAAGAATAATAAAAACCCATGACAGGAAAGAATATCTTTAGTATGGTAAAAAGGGACATGTAATTAAGTATTATAGGACAAGGGCAAAGTACAAGATCGTCGAGAGGGCAATTGTATGCTCTCACTACTAGCATACCTAAGAGAGGTGGTAACGTTTTTGTTAAAAGTTTAGCTTTTCTTTTCTATCATACCATGGGAACTCTGTTTTTGGTACATCGCATCCTTTTAATTCTGCTTCGATAGTTGAGTCTCTGCACCTTAGTACTAGCGTAGTAGAGGATCCCATTTTATCCTCAAATCCTGTTAGGGAATCGGCTCGTTTATTCATGACTTGTTTGGATTTGAGAATGTCTATGCTAAGTGTTGAGTTTAGAAGTAATGCTTATGTTTTTGGGCAATGGGTTGATTTTAGGGATGGAGTGGTTTTCCAAAAGTGATACCATCCTCGAGTATGAAAAGAGGGTAGTTAGACTCTTGACTTGCCCCGGTAATGCCCTTGAAGTCTAGTGTAACCCTTAGGGTTCTGCCATGCTTAGTTACCCAGGATCTCTTGATATATTTATTGATCCGCTCGAGTAGTGTTCGCCACTAAGGTGGATGGTTCATTTCGCTTGTGCATGAGTTATAGAAAATCACCTTAGTAAGTACACTTGGCAACATAGTTGGCATTTGTTTGTTTTCAAGAGATTGTTCTTCTGCTGGAATACCTTATAATAAGTAAACGAGATCCAGGATTCACTTGTGAATTTTGGAGAGCTTGCATGAAACCATGAGTACGCAGTTATGTTTAAGCCGAGTATACTAGAAGAAGAATAAGTAAAAGTGGAACGAGAGGCAACAGTGGAATGAGTTCCAACTCATATTTTGGAAACAAGAATTAAGAAGCTACGAAATTATGAAGTTAACGACGGACAAAGCACATTGGAGTTAAGCTCAAGGAAATGCGACTTAGAAGATTGAAGACTAGATACGCGTATCATATCATTTTTTTAAGAGTATATCCTTGATCCCACTTTTCCTATAGAGCTTATTTGCATGTTATCTTTCAAGTATATCCTCTCGGTCCTATTCTCAATCCCATTTCTGTTAGAAACTCCGTAGGGAGTATGACTTATCTATTAGTAATACATGTTGGGGCTTGAGGGTGTCCGTTGGGTTGACTAAACTTTTTTTTTTGGGTTTTATAAGATATGGACTGGTGCTTAGGGATTTCTTCTCCTATTCAGTATATATGTGACGTAGATTTCCAGCTTTGACATTGCCTAATGGGCACAAAGTTTTTACTTGCTTCTATCATTCGGCTATATCTTTAGGTAGGAACAATTGGGTGTAAACATGTGTTTGAGACATGTTATGATTGATGGTTACAAGTGGTTGCAAGTGGCTGCTAGTGGTTGCTCGTGGTTGCATAACACACATTAGGCACTTGATCGGCTCAAACACATTTTCATATTGCATATGCATGAGTGTTTATACTTTTTTATGGATGAAATTGAATGTGTTATCATATGGATGTTGCATATGGATGGATTTTTGTGCACACATATAGTGTTTATGTGACTAGGACTATTTGCATACATGTTGGATTCATGACACTAGATATATTTTGCATTAGAAAGATCAATCAGGCCTGATCATTTGCATTAGATAAGGAACATATACACACACTTTCTGCATAAGTTCATCCAGCATTAGAAATCTTTTAAGGACAATGGTTGCTCGTGAATGATGGTTGAGTAGATGGATGATTGGATGGTAGGATATATTCTTCCTAAGTTGAAGATTTCGGGGACGAAATCCTTTAAGGAGGGGAGAATGTAACAACCCGAATTTTTATAACACGTTAAAACTCGAAATCAAGGCAGAAATAAATTTTAAAATCAGAATCAGGGGAAAAGGGTTACACCATTGCGTTCATCTCGAAATTTTACATGAAATAGAGTCTGCGTTTTTGAAAATCGGAGTCCGTATGAGGGAGATATGACCCTCTGAAGTTTCAGAAAATTTCAGAATCAAAGACAGCTCGAATTTCGAATTCGAAATTCAAATTCAAACCCCGCAACAGGCAGGGCAAGAAAAATCTCGCCCATAGACCAAGTCGACCTGGGGGTCGACCATAGTGTCGACCTCCCAGGGACCAGGTCGACCACAGTGTCGACCTGGGGGTCGACCTGCCTCCCGAACCACTTTTCTGAACCAGATGCATCCTGACGTATGTAGACTCGTTTTCTGACCAGATTCGTCTGCCTAACCCTATATAAACAGCCCCCCTAGCCTCATTTCTACACACCATTTCTTTCTACCCTTATGCTGCTTCTAAGATAATCAAAATAAAAAGATAAAAAGGAAGAAAAAGGACTGCTCCTTCTCCATCAAGACTACGCTTAGAGATTTGCAAATTGGGGGATTTCAATTAGAACACGATCAATCAAATAGAGATTCAACAATCAAATTCTACTTTCTAATTCTCGATCCACGCACTTTAAGTTCAAGTTACTTTTAGATAAAAGCTGTAAACATAATGAGACGACCCCAAACCCCGTACAGATGGAGACAAGGGTAATCTTTGGAATATAACACAGAAACAGATAATATACAATAGAATACACTGGATAAACGTAATCATCAGAGTTACACAGTATACAGGATCATACTTAGTACAAATACAGTTCAGCTATACATAAATGTCTACAGCGGAAACAAACAAAATATGTACAATAGGAGCTGAACAGCATAAAAAGAGATAAATAATAGAATCCATCTTCAGCTCCAGCTTTCCAGAAAGAGCCAGCTAAACCTGAATACAAGGCTGCCCATGTAGAAAAAGGGGTACCCGAGTTTGAAAGTGAAACAAACTACGAGTCAGTCATGGGACCGGTATGAGAAATCTACTCAACACATTTATAATATGGCTAATCACAGGACCACGCCACTTTCGTGGAACGAGTTTACTCCATTGGATTGCTAGTGCTTTTAAAAGAAATCTTTCTTTTAAACATCACAATGCTTTTTATAAAAATGAAGCCATTATAAGATTCAGTTCCCATCACACAATGCAACGCGAACCGGAGGATAGAGTTTTTACCTTATAATGGCCAAGATATGCTTGATACGAATAAAACAAAAGCATTTGATATTACTACTAGTGTTTATATGTTTCAAAAACAATTTCAAATCATAACTATCAATCATAGATAACATGAGCGTCCCATGCCACTATGTCGCCAAATATAGGTATACAATCAAAACCGCACAGTCACGTATTTGGAAATTGGATTTCCGTCATGAACCAAGGCAAAAGATAGTCCTTACCGACTTCGATACTGCCTAGCCCGAGTCTCAGGATTAGAGATCGAGTGACCCTTGGATCGTCAGGGCCGGTCCACCAATGTGGATTAAAATTCCTGGACATTGCGTTTCCCCGCCCTTTGGGGCGTAAACGAGCCAACGAATGACTCCATCGGACCTGGATCATCCGATCTAACCGAGGCGCCTCGCAACAGTAACAACCACATAAGTCAAACTCGTCAGGGCGTGTAAAACCACTAACGCCACTTCTAGCTAGGAAGAAATGCAGGCCCTCCCTGATGTCCTCTCCCGTTTCTAGTTCATACCGGGGTGTAAGGCTCGCGAATTTACGTTATACACAACGCTACGCCACACAGGCGGGCTTTGATCATCACCACAAGACTTTGCTTTTCAACAGAAGCCCTGATCACTGCATCTTAGCATGCCACACAGGCAATTCACACCGTGCAACTGATGGTTATCAATCACACAGAATAAATTCCAATGTCAGACACACTGTCCATTTGCAATCTGTTCTGGGTCTGAATGAAACCGGAGGCACTAAATACCTCTCAAACCCATCGATCACCACATACGTCTGGACGATCACCACTCATTATCCATATTTCGGGATGCCTCCCAATTAGGACCTCGGTTACCATCCAAACGAGGTGAAGATCTCCGGTCTTAGACCACCGTCTTCATCTTCGATTTCTTATCGTCGATTCAGTTATTCAAAATGGGATAAACCCGGTCTTTCTGAGCAACTCGTGTATATAATAAACAAGTGCTACACAAACACTACTACACATCATTTCAATTCATTAGTCACTAATCGTTAATCAGTAAGAGAACGATTTCCCAAATATTAACCCCGAAGGCCGAAACCAACATCAGATCAATACCCAAGAAACCATTCGACTTAGCCAACCTCCAGTTAGTTTCTAAATTTAACATCCATATCATTCATAATATTTTATAACGATTTATCGCTATTTTTATTTATTTTAAAATAGCCAATAATTCAAAACGACGCTTCCGGCCATAACGCGACCGTGGCGCTGTTTTTCTTCAGGTTTGATTTACACATCTCTGAAAATCTAACCGTTGGATTTTCACAAAATTTACATCATTAGAAAGATCTTTTCAAAACAAATCCAATGGTTCCAGTTTCGGGAAAATCCGACGGTCGGATCTCCCAGTATAATCGTTTGAAGTTTCGATTTCAAAATACGAACTACAGCGTCGTTATTCGATTAAATATAATTATATATATATATAAATATAATCGATTCTGGCGCTGTTTTTCTTCAGATTTGAATTAAACATCCCAGACAATCCAACCGTTGGATTTTTACAAAGTTGGTGCCTTTGGAAAGATATTTCCAAAGCGAACCCAACGGTTGCAGTTTTGGGAAAATTCGATGGTTGGATCTCTCGGTATAATCGTTTGAAATCACGGTTTCAAAATACGAACTGCAGCTTCGTTATTCGATATATTTCAATTCTATTTATATATATATATATATATATATCGATTCTTCGACTTCAAAAACAATATTCTTTTCATACATTTGATAAAAATGATATTTTTATCTAACTGTCTTTTATTTCAACACTTCACTATTTTTTTACAATTCATTTATATAATAAAAATGTGATTTTTTTTGTAAAACAATTCATTTCAAAACACTATTATTTTATATAGTTCATATAGGTAATAAAAGTATGATTTTTATTATAAAACAATTTATTTCAAAACAAGATCATTTTATATAGTTCATATCGATTATAAAAATTGGGTTTTCATTATAAAACACTTTCTTTCAAAATATGAATACCATTCAACACATGAATTTCAATTCCACGAATGAATTTCGATTCAACACATGAAGGTTTTCTATAGTTTATATATATCGATAAAAAGGTGATTTTTATATTTAAAACACGAATGCCATTCAACACATGAATTTCAATTCAACGAATGAATATCGATTCAACACATGAAGGTTTTCTATAGTTTCTATATATGGGTAAAAATGTGATTTTTATATTTAAAACACGAATACCATTCAACACATGAATTTCAATTCAACGAATGAATATCGATTCAACCACTTGAAGGTTTTCTATAGTTTATATATATCAATAAAAAGGTGATTTTTATATTTAAAACGCGAATACCATTCAACACATGAATTTCAATTCAAAGAATGAATATCGATTCAACACATGAAGGTTTTCTATAGTTTCTATATATAGAAAAAAATGTGATTTTTATATTTAAAACACGAATACCATTTAACACATGAATTTCAATTCAACGAATGAATATCGATTCAACACATGAAGGTTTTCTATAGTTTATATATATAGATAAAAATGTGATTTTTATATTTAAAAACACGAATACCATTCAACACATGAATTTCTATCCAACGAATGAATATCGACTCAACACATGAAGGTTTTCTATTCAACGAATAAATATAGTTTCAACAAATGAAAATAATTCAAACACATGAATATTATTCAAAATTTCGGCAGCATAACGGCAGGGTAGTTAAAAACGGGACCGTCCCTAGTACGGCTCCTCGCTCTACCTTAAAACCTCGCGGTTTTTGACAATGGGGAATCATGCATCTAGTTCGCACGCAGGTGGCATGTATATTTATTTCATTTCCACAAACTAATCCTATGTGGTTTCAACCAAATATTTCTCAACCACAAACGGGTATTTTTCAACCACAATCAATCAATATCAACCACAAACAATTCCAATCAACCATTCGCTATCAATCAATTTTCACATCCATCACAACCAATAAACATCGTCCATGGTTTGTGGACGAGGGGCGTATATATATATATATATATATATATATATATATATATATATATATATATATATATATAGCATTTCACTTCTATTTCAACACATATATAATTTTTACAACGCATATACAACTTATACATCGAACGTACAACTTATACAACGCTTATATAACTCATACATTGATTATATAATTTATACATCATCGTTTTCCATATCGTTTATAAATTAGAAATCTCACATTGGGTTCCACTCCACCAAAAATAGCAGAAGGCTCAGAAAAATATGCGGTCTCTTCTAGAATGTAGAAGACGTCCACACGAGTCCACTATCTCTTGTTTAACTGAATTTCGTCAATATACGAAAAAATATGATTTTTCAAAGTTTACAACGGTTTAAAGGTGTTAAAACTGTTGAAAATTAATATGGCCGTACCTCAGTTGTTTCGTTCAAAACTAGGTTTGGATTTTTCTTCGAATCCGTGTAGTTATTCATCGATCAGCCTTCGCAGCGTCGAAGGGGGAGGAGAGGCGCGCTGGCGTGACGTGGTGGGGTCCATGTCGGTGGTCGGATGGCGCGGCGGCGGCAGTCTGAACGACGAATGTTCAGAGGCTCGATTCTCCCAAACCACACAATGAAAAAAATCCAAACTTTATATGGATTTGAAGATCTCGAGAAGATCTTCAAAAAGTTCAATTGTGGCACGAGCTAATTCGGCGTGGATTGATCGGAAAATGAGGGGGAAGGTTTGAAGGGTTTTCCGCCTTCGATCGACTGTCGGGGAGAGAGAAAATTCCCTTTTTTTTATTAAATTCTGATTGGCCGGGAGGTTTTATAAGGGGTTTTCTAACACGACCTCCAATCCAAACCCAATGACTGTCATCCCTAGCCCCATTCTGAACACAATGGGATATGTTTCGTAGGCCCATTTGACTGTTTCAGTCAGTTTCCATTCAATTTAAAATATATAACATTCAATATTCGATTTGAACGTACATTTCAATTTGCCAGGGCCACAAACTGATTCGAAAAATTCCAGAAAAATAAATCTGGCTATGCTTTTACGATACGGTCCCAAAAAAACTAGTTTCGACGAATTCTGAGACCGTTTGCAAAAAAGCCCATTTCTGGTCGATCCAATTTAACTGTAATTGACCAAAACACGTTTTCCTTTGCCACGCTTACATACTAGCTTCAAAAATTATGAAATTTGAAACCTAGTAATAACTTCACATCCCGGATCCAACAAAAGTTGTTTCGTTGAATTCCGAGGTCGTATGCAAAATGGCCAATTTCGCGGGCTATATAAATTCCATAGCGACCTTCCTGAAAATTCATTTGGCCATAACTTTTGCTTTCCGCTATGAAACTTTGATTTTTCAGATTCGTTAGAAAGGTATTCACTAACAGATTTAAATATTTTTGGTTTCACTCAAATCCGTTTTGTTTTGCGCCCGGTACAGTCCGATAAAGTTAGAATTCAATTTTTGAAACTACAGCGCCTTTTCAGGCCTTGTTTATAATTAGAATTAATTATATTCGTTTTCAAACGTCAATTCAAACTCACTTTTCATAGCAATTATTTAAAATATTTATTTTAAATATTTAAAATCCATTATTTTAGCCAATTTAAATTTTTTAAATTGGTTCAGATTTTCTAGGTCGTTACAATCTTCCCCACTTAAAACTTTTCGTCCCCGAAAAGGAACAAAGTCGAAAGTGGTTTGATTAATCAACTCTACGTTCGATCTGGCTTCCATTCTCCAACTTTTTAGTTTCTGAGAATTTTCAAATTCTTCAAAAATTTGGCTAACACCCGGAATTTTCGAAAAATTTCGCCATAACCTCCTTTGTACGGAAAGAGGTTTGGAAATTTATTGGGCCGTATTAGGTACCCAATAAATCCTAATAAGCATACACATATTTATAGTGATATATTCTGGTGTTTACAGGGAAGCGTGTATTGATAATAACTCCAGAGAATAAATTCTCGTCACCCTGTCAAAGCCTGAGGGAGTGTGTATTTTAAATGCTCCAGAGGATAAATCCTCGTCACCTCATCCCGTGTGGGAAATAAATAGTCCATGTGCCGTATCTAATAACTAGAGAGACGTGATTATTGTCAACTCCAGACCCGTGTGGGGTTTTTATTAATCTGGCAATTTTATCGTTATAATTTAAATAGTCCATATCAGTCATCAGTTCAACCTGTAAAATATAGTCATCGCCATACAAGCCTCTCGCTCGTATGGTTAATCTTCCACCTCGTCACACAAGCTCCAAATGCTTATGTGGTATATGATGAAGTATGCCTATCTTCAGAAGTATGCCATGTAGTGTAGTTCAAAATTAATTGTTACTATCCTATGGCGATTTTTATTATTTCACACAGAACAACCAGCACCCCGCATCCAATGGCATTCACAGGAGTTGATATAATAATATTTCGCATCCAACTCATTAAGGTTTACCTATTTGTCGGGCACGCAAATAAAATCTTTACTCAACAGCTATCCAATTATCTGTTCAAACATATATAATGCACATGTATATATTTCTATCTATTTTCTAATCAGCTCAATGTGTGAGTTAAATGAATAAATTCTACCATTATTCCATTATTGATTAAATTAACTATCGTTTCAATAATTTAATTAATCCAATCCACTATCACACAACACAAACGACAATCAAATTGTTTTTAACTTTTTAACTTTTCGAATATATATCTTTTATATATTCAAAAATTATATTTCTAAAACCAGACTATATATATATATATAATCACAAATACATTATTTATAAACAAATAACTCTCAACTCGTTCTAAGGCCCTTCTGACCCCATCTCTAACGAGTTGTTCTGATTTTGCTTTACTTATACTAGGATATTACTAATCCTATCTGTATAGAGTTACCCGTCCTAGAACATTACCGGTTCTATCTCTGACGAGTTCGTTAATATGTTATATTCCAGAGCTAAGCTTAACCAAAGCTCTGATACCACGTTGTGACGTTACCGCGAAATCTGGTAGGCTTTGCAACCATCCCTTCATCCTCCAGTACAGCAGGTAAAACCTACCGTGGCTCACACTGGTCCCCCAATCCCTTGTTTTACGGCGACCCTCTCGAGTCTCGCGCCTACTGGCGGACCAACGCTCTAAACTGCGACATGTAGGGGTAAGAGTCTACCGTTCGCCACCAAACCGCGAAGCGAGAATCCCCTATCATGCGTACCCGGCCTACTCAGGGCCAACAACAAGGACTTGTATGAGAAATCTACTCAACACATTTATAATATGGCTAATCACAAGACCACGCCACTTTCGTGGAACGGGTTTACTCCATTGGATTGCCAGTGCTTTAAAAACAAATCTTTCTTTTAAACATCGTAATACTTTTTATAAAAATGAAGCCATTATATGACTCAGTTCCCATCACACAATGCAACGCAAACCGGAGGATAGAGTTTTTACCCTATAATGACCAAGATATGCTTGATACGAATAAAACAAAAGCATTTGATATTACTACTAGTGTTTATATGTTTCAAAAACAATTTCAAATCAAAACTATCAATCATAGACGACATGAGCGTCCCATGCCACTATATCGCCAAATATAGGTACACAATCAAAACCGCACAGTCATGTATTTGGAAATTGGATTTCCGTCATGAACCAAGGCAAAAGATATTCCTTACCAACTTCGAGACTGCCTAGCCCGAGTCTCAGGATCATAGCTCGAGTGACCCTTGGATCGTCAGGGCCGGTCCACCGATGTGGATTAAAATTCCTGGACACTGCGTTTCCCCGCCCTTTGGGGCATAAACGAGCCAACGAATGACTCCATCGGACCCGGATCGTCCGATCTAACCGAGGCGCCTTGCAACAGTAACAACCACATAAGTCAAACTCGTCAGGGCATGTAAAACCACTGACGCCACTTCTAGCTAGGAAGAAGCACAGGCCCTCCCTGATGTCCTCTCCCGTTTCTAGTTCATACCGGGGTGTGAGGCTCGCGAATTTACGTTATACACAAAGCTACGCCACACAGGCGGGCTTTGATCATCACCACAAGACTTTGCTTTTCAACAGAAGCCCTGATCGCTGCATCTTAGCATGCCACACAGGCAATTCGCACCGTGCAACTGATGGCTATCGATCACACGGAATAAATTCCAATGTCAGACACACTGTCCATTTGCAAGTCCGTTCTGGGTCTAAACGAAACCGGAGGCACTAAATACCTCGCAAACCCATCGATCACCACGTACGTCTAGACGATCACCACTCATTATCCATATTTCAGGATGCCTCCCAATCAGGACCTCGGTTAGCATCCAAACGAGGTGAAGATCTCCAGTCTTCGACCACCGTCTTCATCTTCGATTTCTTATCGTCGATTCAGTTATTCAGAATGGGATAAACCCGGTATTTCTGAGCAACTCGCGTATATAATAAACAAGTGCTACACAAACACTACTACGCATCATTTCAATTCATTAGTCACTAACCGTCAATTAGTAAAAGAACGATTTCCCAAATATTAACCCCGAAGGCCGAAACCAACATCAGATCAATACCAGAGAAACCATTCGAATTAGCCAACCTCCAGTTAGTTTCTAAATTTAACATCCATATCGTTCATAATATTTTATAACGATTTATCGCTATTTTTATTTATTTTAAAATAGCCAATTTATTCAAAACCACGCTTCGGGCCATAACGCGACCGTGACGCTGTTTTTCTTCAGATTTGATTTACATATCTCTGAAAATCTAACCGTTGGATTTTCAAAAAATTTACATCATTAGAAAGATCTTTTCAAAACGAATCCAACAGTTCCAGTTTCGGGAAAATCCGACGGTCGGATCTCCCAGTATAATCGTTTGAAGTTCCGATTTCAAAATACGAATTGCAGCGTCGTTATTCAATTAAATATAATTATATTTATATATATATATATATATATATATATATAAATATAATCGATTCTGGCGCTGTTTTTCTTCAGATTTGAATTAAACATTCTAGACAATCCAACCGTTGGATTTTTACAAAGTTGGTGCCGTTGGAAAGATATTTCCAAAGCGAACCCAACGGTTGTGGTTTCGGGAAAATCCGATGGTCGGATCTCTCGGTATAATCGTTTGAAATCACGGTTTCAAAATACGAACTACAGCTTCGTTATTTGATATATTTCAATTCTATTTATATATATATATATATATCGATTCTTCGATTTCAAAAACTATATTCTTTTCATACATTTAATAAAAATGATATTTTTATCTAACTGTCTTTTATTTCAACACTTCACTATTTTTTTACAATTCATTTATATAATAAAAATGTGATTTTTATTGTAAAACAATTCATTTCAAAACACTATTATTTTATATAGTTCATATAGGTAATAAAAGTATGATTTTTATTATAAAACAATTTATTTCAAAACGAGATCATTTCATATAGTTCATATCGATGATAAAAATTGGATTTTCATTATAAAACACTTTCTTTCAAAATATGAATACCATTCAACACATGAATTTCAATTCCACGAATGAATTTCGATTCAACACATGAAGGTTTTCTATAGTTTATATATATCGATAAAGAGGTGATTTTTATATTTAAAACACGAATACCATTCAACACATGAATTTCAATTCAACGAATGAATATCGATTCAACACATGAAGGTTTTCTATAGTTTCTACATATAGGTAAAAATGTGATTTTTATATTTAAAACACGAATACCATTCAACACATGAATTTCAATTCAACGAATGAATATCGATTCAACACATGAAGGTTTTCTATAGTTTATATATATCGATAAAAAGGTGTTTTTTATATTTAAAACACAAATACCATTCAACACATGAATTTCAATTCAACGAATGAATATCGATTAAACACATGAAGGTTTTCTATAGTTTCTATATATAGAAAAAAAATGTGATTTTTATATTTAAAACACGAATACCATTCAACACATGAATTTCAATTCAACGAATGAATATCGATTCAACACATGAAGGTTTTCTATAGTTTATATATATAGATAAAAATGTGATTTTTATATTTAAAAACACGAATACCATTCAACACATGAATTTCTATCCAACGAATGAATATCGACTCAACACATGAAGGTTTTCTATTCAATGAATAGATATAGTTTCAACAAATGAAAATAATTCAAACACATGAATATTATTCAAAATTTCGGCAGCATAACGGCATGGTAGTTAAAACCGGGACCGTCCCTAGTACGGCTCCTCGCTCTACCTTAAAACCTCGCGGTTTTTGGCAATGGGGAATCATGCATCTAGTTCGCACGCAGGCGGCATGTATATTTATTTCATTTCCACAAACTAATCCTATGTGGTTTCAACCAAATATTTCTCAACCACAAACGGTTATTTTTCAACCACAATCAATCAATATCAACCACAAACAATTCCAATCAACCATTCACTATCAATCAATTTTCACACCCATCACAACCAATAAATATCGTCCATGATTTGTGGACGAGGGGCGTATATATATATATATATATATATATATAGCATTTCACTTCTATTTCAACACATATATAATTTTTACAACGCATATACAACTTATACATCGAGTACAACTTATACAACGCTTATACAAGAGGTGTACAACGCTTATATAACTCATACATCGATTATATAATTTATACATCGCCGTTTTCCATATCATTTATAAATTAGAAATCTCACATTGGTTTCCACTCCACCAAAAATAGCAGAAGGCTCAGAAAAATATGCGGTCTCTTCCAGAATGTAGAAGACGTCCACACGAGTCCACTGTCTCTTGTTTCACTGAATTTCGTCAATACACAAAAAAGATATGATTTTTCAAAGTTTGCAACGGTTTAAAGGTGTTAAAACTATTGAAAATTAATATGGTCATACCTCAGCTGTTTCGTTCAAAACTAGGTTTGGATTTTTCTTCGAATCCGTGTAGCTATTCGTCGATCAGCCTTCGCAGCGTCGAAGGGGGAGGAGAGGCACGCTGGCGCGACGTGGTGTGGTCCAGCTTGGTGGTCGGACGGCGCGGCGGCGGCGGTTCGAAAGACGAATGTTCAGAGGCTCGATTCTCCCAAACCACTCAATGAAAAAAATCCAAACTTTATATGGATTTGAAGATCTCGAGAAGATCTTCAAAAAGTTCAACTATGGCACGAGCTAATTCGGCGTGGATTGATCGGAAAATGAGGGGGAAGGTTTGAAGGGTTTCCCGCCTTCGATCGACTGTCGGGGAGAGAGAAAATTCCCTTTTTTTATTAAATTCTGATTGGCCGGGAGGTTTTATAAGGGGTTTTCTGACACGACCTCCAATCCAAACCCAACGACTGTCGTCCCTAGCATTTTACCCCCATTCCGAATACTATGGGATATGTTTCGTAGGCCCATTCGAATGTTTTAGTCAGTTTCCATTCAATTTAAAATATATAACATTCAATATTCGATTTGAACGTACATTTCAATTTGCCAGGGCCACAAACTGATTCGAAAAATTCCAGAAAAATAAATCTGGCTATGTTTTTACGATACGGTCCCAACAAAACTAGTTTCGTCGAATTCTGAGACCATCTGCAAAAAGGCCCATTTCTGGTCGATCCAATTTAACTATAATTGACCAAAACACGTTTTCCTTTGTCACGCTTACATACTAGCTTCAAAAATTATGAAATTTGAAACCTAGCAATAACTTCACATCCCGGATCCGACAAAAGTGGTTTCGGCGAATTCCGAGGTCGTATGCCAAATGGCCAATTTCACGGGCTATATAAATTCCATAGCGACCTTTTTGAAAATTCATTTCGCCATAACTTTTGCTTTCCGCTATGAAACTTCGATTTTTCAGATTCGTTAGAAAGGTATTCACTAACAGATTTAAATATTTTTGGTTTCACTCAAATCCGTTTTGTTTTGCACCCGGTACAGTCCGACAAAGTTTGAATTCAATTTTTGAAACTACAGCGCCTTTTCAGGCCTTGTTTATAATTAGAATTAATTATATTCGTTTCAAACGTCGATTCAAACTCACTTTTCATTGCTATTATTTAAAATATTTATTTTAAATATTTAAAATCCATTATTTTATCCAATTTAAAATTTTTAAATTGGTTCAGATTTTCTGGGTCGTTACACGTAATATCCATGTTGTAAATTGGAATTGGATCTGTGTATGGTAATTGATTCGTATCTATTCTTGTTCGTCTTGGATCTTGACTTTCGTGATTATTGCTTTGGACCTATTCATGTTGTAAATCAAACTCTCTCGTGTCTATAACCTTAACCTGCCTATGACGTTGAATCTATAGATAATGGACAAGGACTATGACTGAGAACATAAGACTGCCTATGACTAATATGACTATGCCAATGATTATGACGGTGAATATAAGACTGCCTATGACTAATAAGACTAAGCCTATGCCTATGACGTTGAAAGAAAGACTGTTGTCTATGGCTATGACAAGGACAATTGTGGCTAATCAACTATGACTCTTGACTATGAGAATTATTATCTATGATTATGAACATAAGGCCATTATCTATGACCATGACCTTGAAACTATTACTGTTAATTGCCTATGACTATTGCCTAGAACTATTTTGGATAATTAACCACTATTGTGATTAATCGCTTAGGATTCTTAATTATGAGATTTCTACCTATGACCATGACTATGACTATCGGGGTTAATTACCTGGGACTATTATAGTTGATTGAAACCCATGTTGTATACCGAATTCGCATTTTGTTGGATCTCATACCAAGGGTGTGACTAGCTTAGTTTATTCACTATTATGTACACCAAAACCATTGGATCCATTTTTCTTGTATTTGGCCTGCCTTTTCATTCCTATTCTTTTATGTCAGCGTTTACCATGACTATCACCTTATCTTGCTAGATTTGAAATCCTATATGCCAGTGATGTTGTAACCAATTATCTCAAGTTATGTCATGCTAGTCTTGTAACCCCTTTTATTGCTTTATGCTAGTCCCTTTTTGCCTATCATAGTTTTGATGCAATTCCCTCTATTTCGAGATTTGGATTTATTTGTAGTAGAGATCGATTCACGTTCACGTGCGAAGGGAATACGATTTGGGTAGAGTAGGCAAAACATGAATTGGTTATGAACATGAATTATGAACTCGATAACAGGCAAAACTTGATACATGAACGTTGTTATAACTTGAACCTGGATATGGACACGAACCTGACATCGACTAGATATGAAACTTGCCTTGAAAACTTGACACGATTTGACATGAAACATGACATGAAAACTCGACATGAATTTTGACATGAAAACTTGAATGTGGGCATGACAATTAGATAAACTTGAAAATGGCTAACTCGAGGTTGGGTTGAGTTTGCGGTGTAAATCTGCCTGGAAAATCCAGTGGCTGCAAACAATAGGATCCAATGTGGGTAGTTGGTCACATCGCACGTAAAACCCGAGGTTAGACTATGTTATGGTGTAAATCTTCCCAGAACCGCCCGAAAAATCCAGTAACCACAACAGTTAGTATAATGTGAGAGGTTGAAGTGCATTAATGAATTAATGCCACATGATAGGGTTAAGTCATGAACCGCTCGAATATACTTAACCAATTTGACATGATGACTTGATAGGGTTAATTCATGAACCTCTTGAATATACTTAACCAGTTTGACATAATGACTTGATAGGGTTAAGTCCTGAACCGCTTGAATATACTTCACCAATTTAACACGATGACTTGATAGGGTTAAGTCATGAACCGCTTGAATATACTTAACCAATTTGACACGATGACTTGATAGGGTTAAGTCATGAACCGCTTGAATATACTTAACCAATTTGACACGATGACTTGATAGGGTTAAGTCGTGAACCACTTGAATATACTTAACCAACTTGACACATGATTCGTAGGGCTAAGTCATGAACTTAAACGACAACACTTAGCCAATTTGACATGACACGTAGACGGGTTAAGTCACGAACTCGAATGACAACACTTAACGAACTTGACATGCTAGACCGATGGGGTTAAGTCTCAAATTTAAATGACAACACTTAACCTACTAGACGGAAACCCTAGTTACGCGGTCCGTTTCAGCAGTAACCCACTAGATGTATCATTGTACCCTGGAACTAGGCAGGGTGGGGCACGATTACTGGGTTGATTGTAAGCGACCAGAACGATGGCTGTGTGGGTTCGCAAGTGTAGGTTCTAACGGAGTGCGGGCGTGCACACACTCCGGAGTAGAAAAAAGCAGGCATTGGGAATCGGTAGGTTTATCTATGCGTGCTTGATTCGTGTCGATGGTTGGCACCATAGGGCTTGATACACCCTATGGTGGACCTAGCATAGGTGACTACATTTCGTGATTGGGCCGTATGACACAGACACATGAACGAGCTAGGACTTGTAGGGAGCCGATCGATTAATAGATCGTTACGTGGAATTCGTTAGGTAGCGTAATCCCTAGTGGTCTTAGGTGGCGTAAACCCTAATCGAATCTAGAAAACGTTCAATAGATAGCATAATCCCTAGTGGCCCTAGGTGACATAAATCCTAGTTGAACACGCGATAGTTCATGATAAGGAAACCTAGCCAGAACAAGGATGGCAGTCCAAACGATTTCGAGAATGGTAGCACTACGTTGAAGTAGTTTAGAAATGCGTGATGAAACCCGTACGATATATGACAAGGGACTGTACATATACATGGAAGGGATGATACGGGTTGGGGTACTAGTACAGTTAGTGCAGAGAATGTTAAACATGCGATGTTATATGTAGCTTATCTTGTTACCTTAGTTTTCTTGTGATCTTAGTTTATCTTGTTACCATAGTTTATCTTGTTATCTTAGTTTAGCTTGCCTATCTTGTCATCATCCTTATGTTTACTTTCAGTTTATACATGTCATGTTACTTTTACTTGTTTCTATGCTGAAAGTCACTAGGTGTAACGAACCGAGATTTTCGACTCCGAAAATCAACATCAAACTATCATGTTGACCATTCAGACATCGAATATTCCAGCTCATTAATAGAAAGAAGTTAGAGGGTGAGAATAGAAAGAAAGAAATATTAGAATAGAAGAAGAAGAAGAAGAAGAACGCCACAACACAGAGTCTCACATCGCAGCGGAACAAAATATAATACAGAAGTAAATCTTTATTGAGAACTTTGCAAATACTTACAATATCAGAGTACACATCTGGACAGTGATACTAATCTGTCCTCATATAACACACAGCGGAATAGTAATATCATACGTCTGGACTCTTCCAGCTCGTCTCTTCACAGCAGTCGATAACCTGAACCTGTAAAACCCGGCCTAACCCGAGCATTTACAAAACACCGGGTCAGTCTGGTGAACCAGAGTGAGATAAACTCGCACAGTAATAAGGGTGAATCATCCAATCATGATTTTAAAGTTCAAAACCTTTTCAAAAGAAAAGGATAATCGTAAGACCAAATCCACACATAAACACGGACGGTTTTTACCTTACGATAACCCAAAACAGTTTTGAAACCAATATCTTGTCTGATATTATAATAATGTCTAGATACAAGTAAATAGAATCTAGTAGAACGCTTGCATCTCACGCTCTACATATATAATATACAATCAAACCCCGCAGGCGCTTATTGGGAATTGGATTCCGACTTGACAAGGTATGGGTCCACCTTCCGCACGTGTATCTCTAGAGACGAATACACTGGGTTCAACAAGAACTTCTTGCAACCCGGCCCTCACATGACCGACCCCTCATTTCGCTTGAGTGTATCGAATGTATATCACCGACGGTTGGGATCAGCAACCGTCTCCCGACAAGGGACAGCATCGAAACATAGATTTAAGAAACAAATAGGACTTCCTCTAGATAGGTGATCATACACCCTAATGGGAGCGACCCACATAGCCATGCTGCCTGCCCGATTTTTGTCATTTCTCGGTTGATGAGGCTTGAGGTCTAGATTTCTCTTGATCATCTGGTCATCATTCACTTTGAATGCCACATCGTCAGATCCGTCAGATATCACTAATTGACGTCCACAAAAATACTCTAGCAGTTAAGCTAAGAGAACGGCAAATCTCCGCCAACAACTATCGTACGTTTGAAGAAATCAACGTACGTGATCCTTTGGAAATACTCTGTCAGACATCCGTCTATATACGTCATCCAGGAACAGGATGAACCGAAGGTACTCTCCTACTGCATCCATATAGGAATCACCCCATGGATCAGTAGCGAGAAGTCCTTGCAATCCGTTGATTCCAACTATGACAGAATCACAGTTTATCTCTGCTTGCCAGGCAGAGAACATTAGTGGTTCTTCCGTTTATGAAAACCTACGGTCTTCAACGCTCCATCTCGATCATCTTCTGAGATCTTCACGCATTTGTTGGTCAGAATGGTTTTCGAATATAAATTCGATCCCGGTCTTTCCATACCAACAATCGTATCGGCCAGCTTTGATAGTCGGTGTTTTAACTATCAAAATATACAGTGTTTCAAACATGACACTCCAATGAGTTCACTAGTTCAGTATTCAGCATCCCTTGGCCTTTAACAAACTAATTTCCTTTTGTTAATTTAAAACTTTTAACTCTTTTAATATTCAAAAATACGATATTTGAATAACTCTAATTCGATTTATTAACATTCGTCTTAACTCCATTCGCTTGACTCTAGATCACAGCGATCACAATGGTTACGCCTGATTCCCTCAGGAAACATCCGACCGCCGTAGGCTATCTGCAGCCCTGCGAATTACGCTAGCAGTCGTACGAAATGGCAACTTGGCCGAATAATTATGTTTGGCTAATTCTATCTCGAATAACTATATTCAATTTCCCATTTTGAAATCCCATTTAAAATTCTCCTTTTTACTAGATCTCATTTTCAAATAACGTTAATATAAAGTTAACGTCTTAACACTTTGAAACTCATTTATATGTTTTGGTTTATCTTAAACCCATTTTATCGAAATCTCCTTTGACTTAATTCAAATGATTAAGTAATATTTAATTCAAGCTCTCATTCTCGCTTAACATTCCTTTTATAACTGCGTTATAAAACTTAGGTTTAAAATAAAACCTATTCATGAACTCCTCATTTCGCTTGATCAAATAATTACCCAAGCTAAACCATTCGGCTTATTTCTTATTTCCGTACTTATCAATCTGATTAACTTTTTAAAATCACTTAATAATAAATCAAAGTCTTAAATAAGTAAACTATTCATTTATCTCTCTTTATATAAATTTTACTCAAAATAGTATATTCCAAAATTCTATTTCTAGTTATAAAATAAATTTTTAACTGCATCTCTATCGATTCACCTGACGGTGAATCAATATCTGTAACCCGATTGATTTTTAAAGGTCATACTCTGCCAAACACTTAACCAATATCGCCCATTGGTTTAAACCAAACAGATGTTGAATATGAAATCAATAATCAACCATCAAATCAATCACACAAACAGGTCAGTTCATATATGATAATGAAAATAAATAATACATTTGAGGAATCCGGTTGGATCCCTCCAACCTGTTCTTCCCTGTATACAAAATGGTTATCACGAACCAGACTGTTCAGTTTTGTTTAACTGATAAATTAAATAACGACCATTTAACATCAACCATAAGCAATTCAAACAATTCAACCGTTAAAACACGTTTATAAAATAAACGTGACCAACCAAGGTGAGTCACCTTTATTGGAACCAATCGTTAAAAATAACGATTTGGTATTTCACTGAAATTAAACACAGTTTAATTTCATCGGTTAAAATAACTAGCAAAGCAGTCAACCATTGGCAAGCAAAGCACACAAAATAAAAATACCCAATTTATATAAAATATAAAAAGGGTAACTGAGTGAGTTTAACTCACTTTGAGTTGATTTTCCATTGAAACAGTTGGTTTCAGTTGATCCCAACACGTTCAAAACAGCTTCAGATTTGTGTTCGTTGATATGAGCTGGATACCACTTGCTTCTTTCCATGCTGATAACACAAATATGCATCGTAAATTTTACCGCAATTTACATTTTAAAATAACATTTATTAAAATTTTGAAACAAAAATCTTACTTACGTTCACTATACTCTTAGATTAGGCAAATTCTAAATAGTTAGGTACTTAAAATTTCGAACGTAAAATACGTTTGTTGCATACATGGATCACGTACGTTAAAACATGGGTCAGGCCTACTGTGTATCATTGAGCGTTGTAACTAGGATTGGACATTTATCTATATCATTATACTTAGGCACTTAACAAATCTGGTCTGCATGTATACATAAGTTAACTATATGATCGGCCCACATGTATAACTTAAAGATTATATTTAACTTTATACATGATACATTTAATATTTCGTAATTACCTTGATTAGGCTCGGATAATCGCGTTTAGGCCACGTCACCTTTTATTTTTTCTCTGCACCGTCCGTATTCTCTCCCATTCTCAACTTCTTCTTCTTAATTGTCTTCTTCATTCACCATTGTAAAGCTTCACCGTCCCATTTTTCATGCATGGACACCTCTCTCTCTTCGTTCGGTCCACGTCACCCTCTTCGTTCTGCACATACATCACGCTACCACCAAGAATCCTTCCAACGTTTTGCAACAACTCCTCCTGCCACCTTGTATTATCTCTTCCTTCCCACTATCCACACGTCCCTCCCCCCTTTGTATAAACCTTCCCACTTATTTTCCCACATGAAAATGATCCCCCACCGTTGCTTTCCCTTCCAGCTTTTACGTCCGCCCCTTCTTTTTTTTTTTTTTTTTTTTTTTTTCCGGAGAGAGGCAAAGTGTGCGTGTATTTATATATGAAATGGTTTGGGTAACACGTAATTAGAGTACAAGGTAGGCGTAGGATAGAGCTTTAGACTTGGTCGGCACGATTTGGGTTTCCCAGGTGTGAGTATGATATTTTGGCAGGGTAGGTATCACAGTCTATACCTGAACGAGGGTAGATATGCATTGATTGTAGAATAGCATGTGCTGTCGGCAGACAAGAAAACAAAGATTTGAAATACCAGAAAGAGAAGGAATAGTGGGATGGTTTTAATAGAAATATATAATATATATAGGTTAGAAATATTAATATATCATTATAACAATACTTCGTTCCAAAGTAATGCGAAAAAATTTCTACAAACGATTTCTGTTTACTGATAAAAAGGCTGTTCTTGATGTAAAACGATATTCCGTATCCAATGAGACAAGTTTCGTCGCAATCCGAGGTCGTTTGGAAAAAATTCCTTTATGAAACCGGAAATGAACACACGTTTAATTTTTTCATGGTCACCAGATAAATCAAATCCACTTGAAACTGCGAACATTGACAATAACTTTTTGATACGAACCCAATGGCACTAATTTCGTCGCATTCTGAGACTGTTGCCCCGGTAGGTTGTTTTTACCCCGAACCGCAATACTCCTTTTAACACCAAATTTTCCGGTCTCTAAAAATAACAAACTATATACTTATTCTGACTCTAATCGACGATACGAACTCAACGGAACTGGTTTCGTGGCCTACTTCGATCGTCTTCTCAAGTTACACTCAAATACCCCTTTATTTATTTAAATACGCGCTATAGAAATGAACGGGCGTTTACGGCTACTGTGGCCATATACGACATCAGTTTTCCACGCAATTCACCACCGTACAATAATTTAGCGATACGGTTCTAATGAAACTGGTTTCGTCGAAAACTGAGTCCGTTTGCAAAACGGCTATTTTTAAGGCCTATAATTAAATAACGATTTTCCATAGCGACTATTTCAAATTTTGATTTGGCCATAAATATCAAACTATAACACGAAATCTGGATTTTTCTCTTTCATATGAAAATTATCGTCAATACGGTTCCAACGTGTCCTGTTTTACAGAAATCCGACTTATATCGAATCCTGTATTCTCAGTTGAAGTTAAAAACTCCAATTTACGAACTGCACGCCATTTTTGAGCTCGTTTTTATATTATATATAAATTATAACGTTCAACTTCGTTTTTAATAACGAACTCAATATTAAATTCCATTAATATTTCCAATATAATATTTAAAACTAATTTAAATATTCATATTCAAATGGTCGAAAAACACGGGTCGTTACATTCTTCCCCCCTTAAAATAATTTCGTCCTCGAAATTGCTAAGGTAAGAAAGAACGTTATAAACTCGTTTATTTCATATCTAATTTTATATTTAAATTAGAAACCAATTCAATACAGTAAATAAATATTTTCAAAAATATTGAAAATTTTCTAACACTTTAAATTTTCGAAAAATTTCGCCAGCACCTCCTCTGTACGGCTCAATCGGTACAACCACAACTCGCCTTTCTAGGCCTTCTCCAATCCAAAAGAAAATGAAACAGCCATGCGGCTTGCCAAATAGGCTCATAAATCACCAATCCCATATAAAATAAACGTGTACCTTTTTGTCGGGCATATCATTATATCCCTTTCATCTGCTACCTTGTCACCATATACAAATGCATTCTTCAACCAAAATTCCAATTTTATCCTTGAAACCAAATCCTTCACGCGTCCAAGCCAAATTCCATTCTTAACTCAACTTCCATCCATTACCAATTCCAACTCTTAGCTTACCAGTCCAACACCATTTCAGATTCCTGTCTCCAAATCCCAAATCTGATTCTACTTGATATATATTATATCCCGATTCAATTTCCAGTTAATTGGTTTCAATTCAATTCATATTTGCTTTCACAAATTTCTATTTTGTTTTGTCTTTGTTCAACAATTTCCCTGGGAGTTTTTAAACAGTTCAGCTCTTTCAAAAATCAAATATTCCTTTTACAGGATTCAAAACAACTTGTTTTTCTCAAAACAATTCAAAACAAAATCTTTGGTAGTAATCCGTCACTTACCACTCGAAAATGGACACCGATGATGTCCGGATCATCATCGGAATCTATTTTCCAGCTATTGAAGTGAGTTCAATACTATATCACCTTCAAAACCAGTTCTAAACACTTTCATTTGAAATCCATTTCAAAATATCCCTTTCAAATGCTTGTAACAAATTTAAAATCTCCCAGGATTTTTAAAAATTCTCATATATTCAATCCAAGTTCATTTACAACACCTTTCCCACTTTTGGGAATTTTAATTCCAATTCTGATTTAATTCAGATTAAATTAACCTGCTTTTATATCATACGAATTCTAATTGGTTATTTATATAACTATTTCAATTATCATCAAGCAACACATCCAATATACTATAATATTTCAAATGTTAATCATTCCTTTATATTAAAATACCATTTGGGTAAAATTATTTCATTTACCCTCTTTCAAAAACATACTGTGTCGAATTATTCTGTTCAAGAGTTTAGAAACACTTATCGACACAGTTTGCATTACTGTATCGACCAGAATTCATAAACTACTCGACAAACCGATCAACACAATATAAACAGTTTTTATATCAATTTACAAATACGCGCTCATATATATACACTCAAACTCAGTCTAGGGTATTACTAACCCCATCTCTACTGAGTCACGCCACAGAGCCAAGGTAATTACTTAACCTTAAGCTCTGATACCACTGTAACGAACCGAGATTTTCGACTCCGAAAATCAACATCAAACTATCATGTTGACCATTCAGACATCGAATATTCCAGCTCATTAATAGAAAGAAGTTAGAGGGTGAGAATAGAAAGAAAGAAATATTAGAATAGAAGAAGAAGAAGAAGAACGCCACAACACAGAGTCTCACATCGCAGCGGAACAAAATATAATACAGAAGTAAATCTTTATTGAGAACTTTGCAAATACTTACAATATCAGAGTACACATCTGGACAGTGATACTAATCTGTCCTCATATAACACACAGCGGAATAGTAATATCATACGTCTGGACTCTTCCAGCTCGTCTCTTCACAGCAGTCGATAACCTGAACCTGTAAAACCCGGCCTAACCCGAGCATTTACAAAACACCGGGTCAGTCTGGTGAACCAGAGTGAGATAAACTCGCACAGTAATAAGGGTGAATCATCCAATCATGATTTTAAAGTTCAAAACCTTTTCAAAAGAAAAGGATAATCGTAAGACCAAATCCACACATAAACACGGACGGTTTTTACCTTACGATAACCCAAAACAGTTTTGAAACCAATATCTTGTCTGATATTATAATAATGTCTAGATACAAGTAAATAGAATCTAGTAGAACGCTTGCATCTCACGCTCTACATATATAATATACAATCAAACCCCGCAGGCGCTTATTGGGAATTGGATTCCGACTTGACAAGGTATGGGTCCACCTTCCGCACGTGTATCTCTAGAGACGAATACACTGGGTTCAACAAGAACTTCTTGCAACCCGGCCCTCACATGACCGACCCCTCATTTCGCTTGAGTGTATCGAATGTATATCACCGACGGTTGGGATCAGCAACCGTCTCCCGACAAGGGACAGCATCGAAACATAGATTTAAGAAACAAATAGGACTTCCTCTAGATAGGTGATCATACACCCTAATGGGAGCGACCCACATAGCCATGCTGCCTGCCCGATTTTTGTCATTTCTCGGTTGATGAGGCTTGAGGTCTAGATTTCTCTTGATCATCTGGTCATCATTCACTTTGAATGCCACATCGTCAGATCCGTCAGATATCACTAATTGACGTCCACAAAAATACTCTAGCAGTTAAGCTAAGAGAACGGCAAATCTCCGCCAACAACTATCGTACGTTTGAAGAAATCAACGTACGTGATCCTTTGGAAATACTCTGTCAGACATCCGTCTATATACGTCATCCAGGAACAGGATGAACCGAAGGTACTCTCCTACTGCATCCATATAGGAATCACCCCATGGATCAGTAGCGAGAAGTCCTTGCAATCCGTTGATTCCAACTACGACAGAATCACAGTTTATCTCTGCTTGCCAGGCAGAGAACATTAGTGGTTCTTCCGTTTATGAAAACCTACGGTCTTCAACGCTCCATCTCGATCATCTTCTGAGATCTTCACGCATTTGTTGGTCAGAATGGTTTTCGAATATAAATTCGATCCCGGTCTTTCCATACCAACAATCGTATCGGCCAGCTTTGATAGTCGGTGTTTTAACTATCAAAATATACAGTGTTTCAAACATGACACTCCAATGAGTTCACTAGTTCAGTATTCAGCATCCCTTGGCCTTTAACAAACTAATTTCCTTTTGTTAATTTAAAACTTTTAACTCTTTTAATATTCAAAAATACGATATTTGAATAACTCTAATTCGATTTATTAACATTCGTCTTAACTCCATTCGCTTGACTCTAGATCACAGCGATCACAATGGTTACGCCTGATTCCCTCAGGAAACATCCGACCGCCGTAGGCTATCTGCAGCCCTGCGAATTACGCTAGCAGTCGTACGAAATGGCAACTTGGCCGAATAATTATGTTTGGCTAATTCTATCTCGAATAACTATATTCAATTTCCCATTTTGAAATCCCATTTAAAATTCTCCTTTTTACTAGATCTCATTTTCAAATAACGTTAATATAAAGTTAACGTCTTAACACTTTGAAACTCATTTATATGTTTTGGTTTATCTTAAACCCTTTTTATCGAAATCTCCTTTGACTTAATTCAAATGATTAAGTAATATTTAATTCAAGCTCTCATTCTCGCTTAACATTCCTTTTATAACTGCGTTATAAAACTTAGGTTTAAAATAAAACCTATTCATGAACTCCTCATTTCGCTTGATCAAATAATTACCCAAGCTAAACCATTCGGCTTATTTCTTATTTCCGTACTTATCAATCTGATTAACTTTTTAAAATCACTTAATAATAAATCAAAGTCTTAAATAAGTAAACTATTCATTTATCTCTCTTTATATAAATTTTATTCAAAATAGTATATTCCAAAATTCTATTTCTAGTTATAAAATAAATTTTTAACTGCATCTCTATCGATTCACCTGACGGTGAATCAATATCTGTAACCCGATTGATTTTTAAAGGTCATACTCTGCCAAACACTTAACCAATATCGCCCATTGGTTTAAACCAAACAGATATTGAATATGAAATCAATAATCAACCATCAAATCAATCACACAAACAGGTCAGTTCATATATGATAATGAAAATAAATAATACATTTGAGGAATCCGGTTGGATCCCTCCAACCTGTTCTTCCCTGTATACAAAATGGTTATCACGAATCAGACTGTTCAGTTTTGTTTAACTGATAAATTAAATAACGACCATTTAACATCAACCATAAGCAATTCAAACAATTCAACCGTTAAAACACGTTTATAAAATAAACGTGACCAACCAAGGTGAGTCACCTTTATTGGAACCAATCGTTAAAAATAACGATTTGGTATTTCACTGAAATTAAACACAGTTTAATTTCATCGGTTAAAATAACTAGCAAAGCAGTCAACCATTGGCAAGCAAAGCACACAAAATAAAAATACCCAATTTATATAAAATATAAAAAGGGTAACTGAGTGAGTTTAACTCACTTTGAGTTGATTTTCCATTGAAACAGTTGGTTTCAGTTGATCCCAACACGTTCAAAACAGCTTCAGATTTGTGTTCGTTGATATGAGCTGGATACCACTTGCTTCTTTCCATGCTGATAACACAAATATGCATCGTAAATTTTACCGCAATTTACATTTTAAAATAACATTTATTAAAATTTTGAAACAAAAATCTTACTTACGTTCACTATACTCTTAGATTAGGCAAATTCTAAATAGTTAGGTACTTAAAATTTCGAACGTAAAATACGTTTGTTGCATACATGGATCACGTACGTTAAAACATGGGTCAGGCCTACTGTGTATCATTGAGCGTTGTAACTAGGATTGGAAATTTATCTATATCATTATACTTAGGCACTTAACAAATCTGGTCTGCATGTATACATAAGTTAACTATATGATCGGCCCACATGTATAACTTAAAGATTATATTTAACTTTATACATGATACATTTAATATTTCGTAATTACCTTGATTAGGCTCGGATAATCGCGTTTAGGCCACGTCACCTTTTATTTTTTCTCTGCACCGTCCGTATTCTCTCCCATTCTCAACTTCTTCTTCTTAATTGTCTTCTTCATTCACCATTGTAAAGCTTCACCGTCCCATTTTTCATGCATGGACACCTCTCTCTCTTCGTTCGGTCCACGTCACCCTCTTCGTTCTGCACATACATCACGCTACCACCAAGAATCCTTCCAACGTTTTGCAACAACTCCTCCTGCCACCTTGTATTATCTCTTCCTTCCCACTATCCACACGTCCCTCCCCCCTTTGTATAAACCTTCCCACTTGTTTTCCCACATGAAAATGATCCCCCACCGTTGCTTTCCCTTCCAGCTTTTACGTCCGCCCCTTCTTTTTTTTTTTTTTTTTTTTTCCGGAGAGAGGCAAAGTGTGCGTGTATTTATATATGAAATGGTTTGGGTAACACGTAATTAGAGTACAAGGTAGGCGTAGGATAGAGCTTTAGACTTGGTTGGCACGATTTGGGTTTCCCAGGTGTGAGTATGATATTTTGGCAGGGTAGGTATCACAGTCTATACCTGAACGAGGGTAGATATGCATTGATTGTAGAATAGCATGTGCTGTCGGTAGACAAGAAAACAAAGATTTGAAATACCAGAAAGAGAAGGAATAGTGGGATGGTTTTAATAGAAATATATAATATATATAGGTTAGAAATATTAATATATCATTATAACAATACTTCGTTCCAAAGTAATGCGAAAAAATTTCTACAAACGATTTCTGTTTACTGATAAAAAGGCTGTTCTTGATGTAAAACGATATTCCGTATCCAATGAGACAAGTTTCGTCGCAATCCGAGGTCGTTTGGAAAAAATTCCTTTATGAAACCGGAAATGAACACACGTTTAATTTTTTCATGGTCACCAGATAAATCAAATCCACTTGAAACTGCGAACATTGACAATAACTTTTTGATACGAACCCAATGGCACTAATTTCGTCGCATTCTGAGACTGTTGCCCCGGTAGGTTGTTTTTACCCCGAACCGCAATACTCCTTTTAACACCAAATTTTCCGGTCTCTAAAAATAACAAACTATATACTTATTCTGACTCTAATCGACGATACGAACTCAACGGAACTGGTTTCGTGGCCTACTTCGATCGTCTTCTCAAGTTACACTCAAATACCCCTTTATTTATTTAAATACGCGCTATAGAAATGAACGGGCGTTTACGGCTACTGTGGCCATATACGACATCAGTTTTCCACGCAATTCACCACCGTACAATAATTTAGCGATACGGTTCTAATGAAACTGGTTTCGTCGAAAACTGAGTCCGTTTGCAAAACGGCTATTTTTAAGGCCTATAATTAAATAACGATTTTCCATAGCGACTATTTCAAATTTTGATTTGGCCATAAATATCAAACTATAACACGAAATCTGGATTTTTCTCTTTCATATGAAAATTATCGTCAATACGGTTCCAACGTGTCCTGTTTTACAGAAATCCGACTTATATCGAATCCTGTATTCTCAGTTGAAGTTAAAAACTCCAATTTACGAACTGCACGCCATTTTTGAGCTCGTTTTTATATTATATATAAATTATAACGTTCAACTTCGTTTTTAATAACGAACTCAATATTAAATTCCATTAATATTTCCAATATAATATTTAAAACTAATTTAAATATTCATATTCAAATGGTCGAAAAACACGGGTCGTTACACTAGGACTTACTCAGTCTTTATGACTGACCCGTTTTGTTTTGCCTCTTTTTCTTCTGTCCCCCCCCCCCCCCGGTTCGCAGGGTGGGAATACAGCTTAGTTCAGATCTTACCAAGCTCTAAGGCTCTCTCATGTACTGCTTGGATTTCTCTTGGCTATGGCTTGCTTTGTTGCTTTATTGGGGAATGATTTATGACTATGGTTTTATGCTTCTTTACGATTGCAAGATAGATTTTGATGTAATGGGTTTAATAAGATTTTGATGTAAAAGACTTTAGACCTTTCTAGATTTTAAAGAAATGAAATTTGGTTTTTCTTCCGCTGTTTTATATATGTTCTGTCTTGTAATATTTCTGTGTATGTTTACCTAGATAATGCTCCACCAAAGTTAGTGCATTCCCTTTGTGAGTGACCCTAGCAGAGGTGGGGTGTTACAGATGGTGTAAGTTAAATGGAAATTATTAACAAGAAATCACTTAAGACGCAAAGGGAATAATAACGTAAGATTTACCTTAATTGAGTTGTCTGTAATTGTATCGTTAGATACACTCGATGCTTCTATCTTGACTTATGCAAGTTCCATTTTGAACCGTTGTTCCTATGAAGCATCATTTATACCCTTTTATTTATAACCCTATTGGAGCATATGTAATTTGATTTGTCGAACGAAGCCAAGTTTAAACTCAAACCAGAAATGGTGATTTATCCAATATAATATGTAACGAAATTTCAAGAAGTAAATATTGCGTAGAAATTGAAAGAGTTTGAAATAAGGGTCTAACTTATACAAGAAATTTGGATTTATAAATATTAGCTGATTATGAAAATTTATCTCATATACTTGAATAAATGCTTGAAACAGTACTAGTTTGAAATATGTTGAATTAGAGTAGCGTAGAAGAAGCATTGGGTCTTTTAAGTGAAAATGAGTTCTGACTAATTGAGTAGAGAATTTTTTTTCCCTAATGAGATTCAATGTTTGGAAGAAAACAAAATCGTAAGATTTCAAGCGAATTCAGACAGGAAAGGGTTTATTTGATTATGTAAATATGACAACTAAAATATGACTTAAAAATAAAAGAAATTTCGACGACTAGAATCCCGATATTTTGAATGTTTAGAAAATGACAAGTATTTGTAAATTATGTTGAAAAATGATTTACAACTTCGTGATATGAAATGTTTTGGGATGTTCGAGTAATCATGACTAAAATTGGGTTGTGTTGATGGATTGGATTTCGTGAAATGGGTGATACTCAGTAGCCCTGTCATGAGAATGAATTTCTCGAACTAATAACATATAGATTTCATCATTGTATATTTGAGATTTTCAAAGAAATTTGGTTTTGGAGGTCCCGAAGCAAAGTATGATTTTCTATATGAAAGGAATATGTAGTATTTCAATGGTTTGAAATGGAAAATGTGATTCTAAGTCCGAGAGATTCTTTTGAGATTTCAAATACTTACAAATGTTAATAAAAACTCAAACTTACATAAATCAACTTTTCCAACAGATTTTTTTTCTAATACCATGATTTATGTTTGTATAAATAAACTTTTGATTCAAAAATTTTATCAATTTAGTCATATAAGATTTCGCTCCTGTAAACCATTTTGATAAAATTACAAGATTAATAAAATTTTGTAAATAAAATTTGTTTGAAACAAATTTATGTGTAAAATTCATTTTTGTGCATGTATAATTTTACGAACTCTCATTTTCGAGGACGAAAAGTCTTAATTGGGGGAGACTGTAACGAACCAGAATATTCAATGATAAAAATATATTAAAATTTCAATTATCTGATTATCAAGTGAATTTAATATGGTTTAAATACAAATATTGTTTTAAAAATGTTATATATATGAGTTGAATAAATATATTTTTTGGTGTATTGGATATGAATAACTTATTTTAAAGATCACTTTGATATTTTATTGAAATAAATATTTTAAATATCAATAAGCAATAATATTACTTAGTTTTATAAAATATATTGATTTCCATAAAGATTTGTCGTGTTTATAAGTTTCATTTTAGTACGTTATATTCGATAAATGATATAAATATGTATTTTTCTAAAGTAAAATTTATTGGTTGCACATTTATGTTTTGAAAATTGCTACATTCATAATTGTTGCTAAGGTGTAACTAAAAATAAAAATTTAACAACTAAGTAAATAGACTAATTATGTCAACATGCATTGGTTAATTTTTAAAATAAGGATTATGTGTCATGTTGTGGTTTACACGCATGAAAGGATTACATAAGAGAAGACAAGTGTTCCTTAACCAAATGACAAAATTATCCTTTTAGTTCATAAACAAAAATCATTTTCCTCTCTTGGTCAAATCTACAGCTGAAATTATCCCACGACTGTTTCCTTCTTCTGCTCTCATTTCAGCTTATAGTAAAAGAAAATCCATCCTCCATCTCAATCAAAATTCATAACTTCCACTCCATTCAATTCTAGCCACTATGATTCACATGAAAATGGTTTAGATTGTCATTTCTGATTTTTAGAAATTGACGGATCCAGATTTCATCAGCAATTGACAGAGAAATTTCTATTTTACGGTAAAATGTAAATTTTCAAAGAGAACTTCGAAAAGTCAAATCTCTTAATCCGGGAAGAATCGTTCGATGCCGTCAGCGTTATTGCGATCAGCAGGCAATATAGTTTTTTTCATGCGAAAATGGTTTGATTCCGTGTCGATGATTTATAATGTTCAAAATTATGTTTGGGTTTAATCGGAGGAAGGAGCGAGGATGTTCGAATCGAAAAGTGGCATTGTGCTCAGGATGGAGAGAGCTTTGGTTTGGAGTAATTTGGTGGATTTTCAAGAGAAAAAGTGTCGATGTCTTCATTGCTTGCGTGCGATTCCAGTCGCGGCTACAGGTCTCGGCAAGACGCGGATTTCGAAGCAGGGTGCTGGGGTTGCGGCTAGAGGGTGCAGTCGATATAGGGAAGGAAGAGAGTTTGATCGGTGGTTGTAGTGTCCCGAATTTCCAGTACCATTTGAGCTGACCAAATAACATAAGTCCAACCAAAATTTGCACTGGAAACCAAAAAACTAATAGAAAGAAAACATAGGGTGAGAATAGATAAGATAAAAACTTAGAATAAAAGAAGAAGAAGAACATACAACATCAGAACGAATCTCACAACGGAACGAACAATATATAATAGATACATAACTTTGAAATAAAATCAGTATATGTATACAGTAACATTTATCAGAGTATAACACTTGCACACAGCGGAAATAAACAATAGCTATATAAATGTTGTTGAAGCCTCCTGCTCCAGCTTTCCAAGTATATCTATAAAATCCCAACTACCTGACTGCCCATGCAAAATTGGGCACCCAAGAGTTTAGGGAAAACAAAACAAAACAAACTCTGGGTCTGTCATGGGACTGGTGTGAGTAAAACAATTAAAAAAAACAGTTTGAGCAACTAAACGATATCTCATAAGACCACGCCGTATAACGGAATGGGTTTTTCCCTTATGAGAATCCAAATCAATTTGATTTAATTTTCAAATCCTTTTTAAAGAAACAATGATCTTTAAATCAAAACTCTTTTGATATTACAATAGTATCTATCAACCACAATATAATAATCATCTTGCAGAATGCTTTCATCTCACGTTCCACATATATAGTATACAATCAAAAACGCGAGCACTTATTGGGTAAATGATTTCCAACTATGACAAGGTATGGAACCACCTTCTGATAGCGTGCCTCTAGAGAGGAATACACTGGGTTCAACAAGAACATCTTGCAACCCGGCCATACATGACCGACCACTCATTTCGCTTGAGTGTATCGAATTATATCACCAACGGTTGGGATCAGCAACTGTTTCCCGTATGGGACAGCATCGAATTGCTTAAAGAATGAAATGAATATCTCTAGATATGTGATAATACACCCTATTTGGCAGCCAACCACTTAGCCATGTTGCCTGCCCGGTTTTTGTCATTTCCCGGTTGTGAGGCTAGAGACCACGCTTATCTCTGGCAGATCACACAATTATTCACTTTGAATGTCACATCGTCATACTCACCAAATCACAAACTGATTTCCCCAAAAATACAACAGGTATACAACTAAGAGAAACGAATTCCTCCACCACCAAATGTACATACGTTTAAAGAGACCAACTTTAAAGAGATCTATTAAATATACTCTGTCAGACATTCTTCCATACAGGACGTCCTGGGACTAGACAGACCGAAGGTACTATTCAATAAACAGGACAGCTCTTGCATAACTCCGTCTTCAATTATCTTCATCATATTTGATCGCAACGCTAATGCTATACGGGGTTGTTTTTCAGATAACATATCTGATCCTGGTCTCCCCGTATTGACAATGGAAAAATGGTCAAAAACTTCAATAGTCGGTGAGTTAACCATCAAAGAAAAACACGTGTGAAAGCAACGATATTATTTTCAGATGGAAAATTATATCGATCAATCATCATTTAACACTATCTCTTTAGTTCATAAATTTATTCATTTCCTATTTCCATATATTCAACATTTCTTATTTTCTAAATTTAGAAAATATACGTTATTAACATTGAAAAACATTTCCATTTATTATTTTCTATATTAGAAATCATTCCTGATTCTTATTTGGAAAACATTTCCAAAACTCCTACATTTGGGTTTAAACAGATGCTTAAATAAACATGGTTATGCCAACTCAAACCATTTCACTCATTAACTAAATTTACTCAACCAACCTTCACTATCGAACCTTAACCATTCCTTAGTTAAAAATGGAGTCAATCAAGTTGGGGTATAACTACCTCACAGACCTTAACTGAACAACCTTTCTAACCTCGAAATAGACAAAGTTCACCTTTTCAATCTTTAACAAACTTCCTTACATAATACACGGATTCAACGAATCCAGTTCTTTTACAGAAACCATTTGATTATAACAATAGTGTTATAATCCCATGCTTCCGAAATATAATAACTTAAATATAACTTTTAATTTATTAATTTGGATAAATAAACAAACAACAATTTATCTGTAAATAAATCTTGATTAAAAACGGAAAGTGAATAGTGCTTTTTCGAATTCGATATAATCAAAATTCTACGTATAACTCTCTTTCGAAAAATCTCTATTCGATAACTCCTTTTTGAATAAACTATATTCGATTAACTCTCTTCGAATAACTAATATTCGATAATCTCTCTTTCGAATAAACTATATTCTATAATCTTCTTTCGAATAAACTATATTCGACTAACACCTTTCTTCGAATAAACTATATTCGATTACCTCCTTTTGAATAAACTATATTCGATAACTCCTTTCGAATAAACTATATTCGAATAACTCTAATCCGACTAACTCTAATTCAATTAACTCTATTTGAATAACTAATATTCGACTAACTCTTGTTCGATTAACTCTATTCAATTAACTCTAACTCGATTACCTCTAATCGATTAACTCTAATTCGATTAACTCTAATCAATTAACTCTAACTCGATTAACTCCTTTCAATTAACTCTAACTCGATTAACTCTAATCGATTAATTCTAACTCGATTAACTCCTTTCAACTTACTCTAACTCGATTAACACTAATCGATTAATTCTAATTCTATTAACTCTAACTCGATTGACTCCTTTCAATTAACTCTAAATCGATTAACTATAATTGATTAATTCTAATTAGATTAACTCTAATCGATTAACTCTAACTCGATTAACTCTAATCGATTAATTCTAACTCGATTAACTCTAACTCGATTAACTCTAATCTATTAATTCTAATTTGATTAACTCTAACTCGATTAACTCTAACTCAATTAACTCTAATCGATTAATTCTAATTCTATTAACTCTAATCGATTAACCCTAACTCGATTAACTCTAACTCGATTAATTCTAATCGTTTAATTCTAATTCGATTAACTCTAACTCGATTAACTCTTTTCAATTAACTCTAACTCGATTAACTCTAATCGATTAATTCTAATTCGATTAACTCTAATCGATTAACTCTAACTCGATTAACTCTAATCGATTAATTCTAATTCGATTAACTCTAACTCGATTAACTCTAATCGATTAATTCTAATTCGATTAACTCTAATCGATTAACTCTAACTCGATGAACTCTAATCGATTAACTCCATTAAGTTTGACTTCGTATTTCAAAATAGTATCCCATTCCCAAATTCTATTTATAGAATTATTCATACGAAATCTCCTTTTTATTTCTAACACTTAAATCTCATTTAAAAATCCCTTTTATAACTCTATTTATTTTCTACATAATTATTTCCTTTTCAATTCTATTTATTTAACCAATAAATATTTCTTTTCAATTCTATTTATTTAACAAATAAATATTTCTTTTTAATTCTAGTTATTTAACAAATAAATATTTCTTTTCAATTCTATTTATTTAACAAATAAATATTTCTTTTTATAAAATCTTTTGATTTTATAAATATTTCTTTTTCAATATAACATTGAAAAATTCCTTTTTAACATTCCATTATTCCACATCGTATTTGACGTACAATATAACAATGATCGGTATCATTCAAACATACAAAATCAGCACAGATTTCATATCACATCATATAACACAATATATAAAAAATGGTAAAATAAATGTTGAGGAATCCAGTTGGATTCCTCCGACCTCTTTCCCTGCATCCACAGATGTCACACAATATAATTCACATCAAATTTCATTTCAATATGAAATATTCTGATAAACAGAATCAATATTTGATTAACAATATATATAACTATCGTTATCGATAATTTCAACCAATCACTTAGTAGTTTAACCAAACAGTCAACACACAGAATCAACCATCATCTATTAGTTCTAAAAATACGTTATAAAAATATAACTGATAGAGTTAGTGAGAATTACTCACATTGGACGATCATCGTTAAATAACGATAACTATCTGTTGATTCAGACAGACAATTTATTTTGCTATAAATTGTAACGAGCTCCAATTCACTCCCAGTCAGTTCCGTTGTGTTGCTCCCATCCATACAATCACAACGGATCTTGTTTCGTGAAATTTTGATAATTTATGGGTGAAATATCACATTAACAAGTTTGAAATAGTATTTAAATTAATTTTACTTTAATTAAAAATGAACTTGGGCCATTACCCAACATCGCGGCCCACTACTTCATTAGACCTGCTCATGAACAGGTCTCCTTCCTCCAGGAAGAAAAGACGCACCTTCCTCCACTTCTTCGAACTGCCGTTGCAGCTTATTCCTTGCTCCAATCACCCTTGTTCTTATTTTTAATATTTATAAATAAATATTATCGTATATATTCACAATAGAATATCATACAGCTCCAATTGGATTTATAACTCGATATTCAAATCCCGGTTGAATCGATACTCAATTTATATTGAAAAATTCATTTATTATAATAACCCGAAAATCCGAGCCAATTGAAAATTTTTATTTTGGCAATTTTGGGGAATTTGAATATTTAAAATGATTATTTTAAATAATAACGATGAGAAATTTGTTTTGAATAGAAATAGAACGTATATATTTATTTGAATCATCGTTAGAATATAAATATTTATTTATATATATAAGGAATTGAAAATGGCGCGGTAGTTCGAAAATTCGATATCAAAATTCAAATGAATGTACAGGATTCAAAATAAACTTGATTTTAGTGAAACCAAAAATATTTGAATCTATTTGAGAATATCTTTCCAACAAATCCGAAAAATTGAAATTTCATAGTGGAATAAAAAGTCATGCACAGTTGAAATTTCAGAATAGTCGCTATGGAATTCTGGCCCTTAAAAATGGAAATTTTGCAAACGACCTCGGTTTTTTGCGAAACCACTTTTGTTGGATCTGTGATGTCAAATTATTGCTAGATTTCAAAATTCGTAATTTTTCGAATCAATATGTGGGCGTGGGAAAGGAAAATGTGTTTTACCAGTTTTAGTTGATTTTAATCGACTGGAAAATGACCATTTTTCAAACAGTCTCAGAATTTGATGAAATTACTTTTGTTAGGACCGTATCGTCAATACGAAGCTAGAAATAATTTTTCTGGAATTTTTAGAGTCCGTATGTGGCCCCGGTAAATTGAAATGTGCGTTCAAATTCAATATATATAGTTATATTTGGATTTTGACGAAAACTAATCGAAACAGTCGAATCAGCCTACGATACATATCCCATTGTGTTCGTAATGGGGGTAATTAGCTATGGACGACAGTCGGTGAGTTCGATTTCGAAGTCGAAATAAAAAGTTGCTTTTCGAAATTAAATAATTAAATAAATAAAAAAATAAAGTCCCCTTTCATCTCCTATACCCTCTCTTGCCCCCCCTCCTCTAAAGCATAAATGAGATCGGGAAAAAAACCACGAAGCAGCCGCCACCCTGGCCAACCGCCGCCGACGCCGGGACTGCCGCTCCTCCACCCAACCGCGCCTCCACCTCCAGACAGTCGCGCCTCCACCTCCTGACAGCCGCGCCCCTCTCCTTCCTCCAATCTCGTGAGAAAACCTAGAACGAAGAACACGCCAAACCCTAACCCCTTCAACCGCGCCACCGCCATCAGATGCTCCGACCGCCACTTGGCCTGCAGCACCTTCCCCTGACCCCTGACCACCGGAAACCCCCCTCCGTTGAAGAAAAACGCCGTGAGTTTTATTTATCCATTTCTCCTTTAAAATACGGGTTTTATTTATTTAAAAGCATGAATTTTTATAATAGAAAAGCCTTGATTTTTATAATATAAAGGCTTTGATTTTTGAATGAGGAACTAACATTGATCTTATAATTAAAAGGTTTGATTTGTAATTTACAAAAGGTTTGATTTTGAAAAATGAAAAGATTAGATCTTTGAAGTATAAAAAATTAGATTTTTATCATATGAATAACGATATTAAAATATTATTTTTAGTTAGATAAAAATATAAATTTTATCATATGTATGAAATAATATTTTGAATAGAATAAAAATATGATTTTTATAATATAGAAAAAATAAAAATATGATTTTTATATTATAGAAAGAATAAAAATATGATTTTTACAATATATAGGTAATAAAAATTTGATCTTTATATGCGTAGCGAAATAAAAATATGATTTTTAGTATATATATGTTGAAATAAAAATGAGATTTTCATAACGATGATATAAAAATTCGATCTTTATATTAGAAGTAGATATAAAAATATAATTTTTATATAGGAAGGAGCGTTATAAAAATATAATATTTATTGGAAGAAGTGCGATATAAAAAAATAATTTTATTATGAAGTTAGCGTGGTAAAACTATGATCTCTATTATATGAACACCGTTATAAAAATAGAATTTTTATCTATATAGTAGCGGTATAATAATAGAATTTTTATCTATATAGTAGCGGTATAAAAATAGAATTTTTATCCATATAGTGTGATTATAAAAATGTGATTTTTATATACATGGCAACAATATAAAAATGTGATTTTTATATATGTAGAGGCTACGGACAATGAAATTGACAAAAGGCGAGCATGACAAAGATTTCTACATAAGAAGAGTCGTGGCGTTTGGTTTAGCTAGTCAGTGCACCTTTAATTTTTTTCTAGTTTGAAATATATACTAGGATGCAGACGGTGTTTAGTAGCACCCGACACCCGTCGTCCACAGACCATGGACGGCTTGTTTGTTTAATTGATGTGATGTGGAATGAAATAAAATATTTTATAGTGAAAAATATTTTATAGTTAAAAATATGATTTTTAATGTGTATATAAAATAAATAGTAATAAGCAAATCGGACGATTTGTTTATATACACTGATTTGACTGATATTGATTGGGACGATAAATTTTACACATCGCCCAACTGCACAAATAAAAATCTGTGTTTGTTGATTTGAAACCCCACACAGGTATTGGGATGAGATTTGATGTACACTAATCCCGTTAGTTTAGTTGTATGTCAATCGAAGGATTGACAGACTGTGTAAGCATTAATTATTTATATATAATGCTTATGCAGTTGTGTGGTGCACTCTGGATGATTATTTATTGTTGCTGTTATATACATCTGTTGTAGAAAATCCATATAATAAATGTTATATGGTAATTGATTGGGCCTCATTCCCATTTGGAAAATAAGAATAAATTCATGTGTTAAATAGAAATAAATATTCATGTGTTGAATAGAAATAAATACTCATGTGTTGAATAGAATAAATTCATGTGTTGAAAAGAAATAAATATTCATGTGTTGGATAGAAAATATAATATTCATGTGTTGAACAGAGAAATAAATATTCATGGGTTGAATAGAATAAACATTCATGTGTTGAATAAAAGCCGTGTTGATTAGATTTACGCCATTTTGACGTGAACGATATTTATATCAATTTTATTCATTTTTATAATGAATATAAAAAAGAAAGTGATTTCAAAATATAATGTTTTGAAAATATTATCATTTGTATATCGATGATGTGGAATATTCAATTTTGATTCGAAATTGAATATGAGGTTGAAATCGTTTCGAAAAAGAATTTAAAATGATTTATAAAATACGTTTTGAAAGGAAATCGAAGAAATATATATAATATATATATTATATATATAATGGCAAGAATAGAACGCGCCGCGCCATGGCAGTTCGCGAATTTAGACCATTGGCTTCGAATGGATATTACGGGATATCCGCTCGTCGGATTCTCCTAAAACTAGAACCGTTGGGTTCGTATCGAAAAGATCTTTCTAACGAATATTAGGGTTTGAAATCTAACGGTTGGATTTGGAATTATGTCCAAATAAATTTGGAAAAGGTCGCTATAAGTGCAGTTTGATGGTCGTTGATGGAATTCGACTGTACGGGCCTTGATAAAATTATTAAAAATAGTAATAATTTGTGTAAAATCATAAGAAATGATTTCTGAAGAATTGAGATGAAAAATTCCAAATTTGAAAAGATAAAAATAGATTTTTATCGAAATGAACTAGTTTTGAACTAGAATAATAATTTATTTATTTTTAAAATAAATAAATTGGATTTGAAATGGTTTTGAAAATAACCAGAAATTCCAATAATTGAATTGGAATGGATTTGAATCGAAATTGTCTTTGGAATATTTCAATGTTGGATTTCGTGATGATATAGATATTGTTATGGGAATTTGAAAGATATATTTATATCGTTATTTCCAATACAATATTTGTTGGTCGTAGAATTTGATATTGAATATAAGCCGATATATTTTCTATTCAGAGCCTTGTATTTAATATCAAATGTGATTTGGGTTTGTCGTGAATGGTGTCTTCATTAACACTGTTCTTAAACCCAGTTGAGAAAAAGATTAAATCTTTTATTTAGATTTAATGAAGTGTACCAATTAAATGGTATTTAATTGGAATTGAATTTGAATTGATTTTTGGGTTTATCGTGAACGGTGTTTTAAATGACACTTGTTCTTTAACCCGATAATTAATGGAATGTGATTTTGGGTTGTCATGAACGGTATCTTCAATAATACTGTTCTTAGACCCAACGGAGTTAAGAAATTCATAAAATAACTGGAGATTAGTTAGGTTGAATGGTTTCTTGGGTATTGATCTGATGTTGGTTTCGGCCTTCGGGGTTAATATTTAGGGAACTGTCCTCTTACTAATTTACGGCTAGGGACTGATTGAAATGTGATGTGATTTTAGGGTTTATCGTGAACCCTGTTTTAAATGACATCGGTTCTTTAACCCAGTTAAAGATTAAAACTAAGTGGTGTTTTAATGAATCTTTAATTAGATTGAAATGATCGAGAATGGAGTATCACCAGTTTTTCTCCAAGCGATAGTTAAATCTTTAATTAGATTTGAACGTGAAATGGTAATTAATTTTACCGATAACATCGTGGTGTTAGATATGGAGTATTACCAGTTTTGCTCCTTGGGATGAATAGGTTGGGATTGGGAAATAAAATAAATAATTACTTCGGTGTGTTTCGCTAATCCCGACTAGTTTGAAGGGATATTCAAAGGAAGATTAAAGAATAAATTTAAGGAATTTATCTTTGATAAAATTAATGGGAACCTCTCCCTAAGAATGTGAAATTTAGCAACTAACTGAAGATTGGCTAAGATGAATGGTTTCCTAGGGTATTGATCTGATGTTGGTTTCGTCCTTCGAGGTTAATATTTGGGGAATAGTTCTCTTACTAATTTACGGTTAGTGACTGATGAATTTGAATGAGGCATATGTTGTGTTTGTATAACACTTGTTTATTATATACGCGAGTTATTCAGAAAGACCGGGTTTATCACATTCTGAATAACTGATTCGACGTGGTGTCGAGGATGAAGACGGTGGTCGAAGACCGGAGGTCTTCACATCGTTTGGGTGATTACTGATGATCTTGATTGGGTTGTACACCAAAGAGGAGGTAATCAGTTGGTGATCGTCTAGACGTACCTAGAGATCGATGGATATGCAAGGTACAAAGGTGCCTCCGGTTTTGTTCAGATCCAGAACGAACTTGTAAATTGACTATGTGTCTGACATTGGATTTTATTCTGTGTGATTGATTTCTATTAAATATATATCTGTTTGGCGGCAGAGAATTTATTCTCTTGCTTAACGCCCTTCTGTAAGACGTACGAGCTCAGGGGTTATATATTGATGGATATTAATCGCATGGAGTGAATTGCCTGTGTGGCATGCCTAAGTGGCAATTGATCAAGGCTTCTGTTGAAAAGCAAAGTCTTGTGGTTGATGATCAAAGCACCGCATGTCTAGAATATCTTTGTGTAACGTTGATTCGTAAGCCTCACACCCTGGTTGTGAACCAGAAACGGGAGAGGACATCAGGGAGGGCATGCGTTTCCTTCTAGCTAGGGTGGTGTCAGTGACCTACCAGCCCTGACACTTATATTATTTTCACCTATGTGGTTGTTGCTATTGCGAGGCGCCTCGGATATATCGGTGACTGTGTGGAGCCGATGGAGTCATTTAGCTAATTTACGCCCCAAAGGGCGGGGAAACGTAGTGTTCAGGCATAATAATCCACATCGGTGGACCGACCCTGACGATCGAAGGCTTGTCTGCGCGCTTGCCTAAGGCTCGGGCTAGAGAGTCTCGAATCGTTAGAGGACGATCCTGGCCTCGGTTCATAAATGGAAATCCAATTTCCAAATACGTGACTTTGCGGTTTTGATTATAGAGCCTAGTATGGCGACATGATATATGGTACCCATGCCGTCTATGATTGATATTTATGATTGAAATTGTTTTGACACTATACACTTATAGTAATATCAAAATAATCTGTTTTTAAACGTATCAAGCATTCTTTGGCTATTATAAGGTAAAACCCTATCCTCCGGCTTGTGTTGCATTGTGTGATGGGACCTGGGTCTTATAATAGCTTCATTTTTCTTTATTTAGCATTGCGTTGTTTGTTTTATGCACTGGTATTCTTGGGAGGAAACCCGTTCCGTGTTATACGGCGTGGTCCCTTGATTTACCTAACTTTAAAATATAGATTAATAACTGTTTTAGTTCTCACACCAGTCACATGACTGACGTGGAGTTTATTGTTTTAACCTAAACTCTGGGTGCCCCTATTTTCCGCACGGGCAGCTAGTAGTTTTGGTTTTGTAGATTTATATTCATAGAAAACTGGTTTACAGCTGGAACGATACTCGGAAAGCTCTGTATCCGTGTATTACTTTCAGTTGTGTATTGTATTATTTTCCGCTGCTATGTAATGTATTGTAATCTCTGATATTTTTCTGTCGTGTAATATTTATTTATACTCTGTATATTCTTGTATTCTGATGGAATTGTTGTAATAAACAATGAAACGTTCTTCTGTTTTCGTTTCAATTTGTCATGTTCTCAAAACAATCAGGGGTTTCGAACGGTCTTGGTCGGTTTAGCGATTGATTCGGATCGAGCGAAATTCCTTGTTGTTAGGTTTGGTATCAGAGCTTTGGCTTACAAAGCTCGAGAACAAGACACGTTAGAACCAAACGAAAGAATTCATCAGATATTGGATTAGTAATATCCAATGAGAATGACTCGTTTGAGATGGGATCAGTAGTATCCTAGAACGAGTGTGAAGAGTATATTTTTAAAATGAAAACAAATTTTGTTTTGAAAATTTAAATCAACTATTCATATTTGATTATTTATTTTATATTGAATTAGGACAATCAAGTATATAAAGACTTTGCGTATACGTCTGATCCGCATGTATTTGAAGTTTTAATATACTGGATAGATGTAGAATCACACTCTAGTCACTCGGAGATGATTCTGATGATAGTTCGAACATCATCAGAATTGATATTCAAGTTTCGAAGGTGAGATATTTATATATTTCCAATTGACTGGTATGAGAACCAAAATAAATAGGGCTTATTGTTGTGATTTGGCATCAAAAATGTGATTTTTGGACTATATATCAAAGTTATGAATTTGAAAAGCTAATCAACTAATTGATTGATGGTGGTGTTGTTTGATTATTGTTTGATTAATTAAATGTTGAACCTTTAGCCAAATTGAATCAAATAGTGAGTAGTATTGAGAATTTATCGCATATGCATGCGTGTGCTTACATTGAACAGGTCATAGCAAGGAGGCTAGAGCAGAAGAATAAAATTGTTTGCCCGACAAATAGGTACATGTTTACTAATTTATTGGGTTTTGGATGATTTTATGAGCCGATTGGCTAGCCGCTTGGCTGTTTCTTTTTCTTTTTGGATTGATGAGGGCTATGGGAGGCTATTTGAAATATCCTGAAGTCCCCGGTGCAGGGGAGGTTATGGCGAAATTTTTCGAAAATTTAGGGTGTTAGCCAAATTTTTGAAAAATTTGAAAAGTTCTTAGAAACTGAAAAGTTGAAGAACTTAAGCCGTAATGAAAATAATGAAAGTAGAGTTGATTAGCTAAACAACTTTTGGCTTTGTTCCTTTTCGGGGACGAAAAGTTTTAAGTGGGGAAGATTGTAATAATCCGGAAATCCGAGCCAATTTAAAATTTTTATTTTGGCAATTTTAGTGAATTTTGAATATTTAAAATGATTATTTTAAATAATAACGACGAGAAATTTATTTTGAATAGAAATAGAACATATATATTTATTTGAATCGTCGTTAGAATATAAATATTTATTTATATATATAAAAGGAATTGAAAATGGCGCGGTAGTTCAAAAATTCGATTTCAAAATTCAAATGAATGTACAGGATACAAAATAAACCGGATTTTAGTGAAACCAAAAATATTTGAATATATTTGAGAATATCTTTCCAACGAATCTGAAAAATTGAAATTTCATTGCGGGAATAAAAAGTTATGTCAAGTTGAAATTTCAGAATAGTCACTATGGAATTCTGGCCCTTAAAAATGGAAATTTTGCAAACGACCTCGTTTCTCGGCGAAACCACTTTTGTTGGATCCGTGAAGTTAAATTATTGCCAGATTTAAAAATTCGTAATTTTTCGGATCAATATGTGGGCGTGGCAAAGGAAAACGTGTTTTACCAGTTTCAGTTGATTTTAATCGACTGGAAAATGGCCATTTTTCAAATGGTCTCAGAATTTGATGAAATTAGTTTTGTTAGGACCGTATCGTCAATACGAAGCTAGAAATAATATTTCTGGAATTTATAGAGTCCGTATGTGGCCCCGGTAAATTGAAATGTGGGTTCAAATTCAATATATAGAGTTATATTTGGATTTTTGACGAAAACTGATTGAAACGGTCGAATCAGCCTACGATACATATCTCATTGTGTTCGGAATGGGGATAATTAGCTATGGACGATAGTCGGTGAATTCAATTTCGAAATCGAAATAAAAAGTTGCTTTTTGAAATTAAATAATTAATTAAATAAAAAAATAAAACCCCCCTTTCATCTCCTATACCCTCTCTTGCCCCCCTCTAAAATATAAATCAGATCGGGAAAAAAAAAGAAAAAAAAATAAAAACCACGACGCAACCGCCACCCTGGCCAACCGCCGCCGACGCCGTGGCTGCCGCTCCTCCACCCAACCGCGCCTCCACCTCCTGACAGTCGCGCCCCTCTCCTTCCTCCAATCTCGTGAGAAACCCTAGACCAAAGAACACGCCAAAACCCTAACCCCTTCAACCGCGCCACCGCCATCAGATGCTCCGACCGCCACCTGGCCTGCAGTGCCTCCTCCTGACCCCTGACCGCCAGAAACCCCTCCTCCGTTGAAGAAAAACGCCGTGAGTTTTATTTATCCATTTCTCCTTTAAAACATGGGTTTTATTTATTTAAAAGCATGAATTTTTATAATAGAAAAGCCTTGATTTTTGTAATATAAACGCTTTGATTTTTGAGTGAGGAACTAGCATTGATCTTATAATTGAAGGTTTGATTTGTAATTTACAAAAGGTTTGATTTTGAAAAATGAAAAGATTAGATCTTTGAAGTATAAAAAATTAGATTTTTATCATATGAATAACGATATAAAAATATTATTTTTAGTTAGATAAAAATATAAATTTTATCGTATGTATGAAATAATATTTTGAATAGAATAAAAATATGATTTCTATTCTATAGATAAAATAAAAATATGATTTATATAATATAGAATGAATAAAAATATGATTTTTATATTATAGAAAAAATAAAAATATGATTTTTACAATACATAATAAAAATTTGATCTTTATATGTGTAGCGAAATAAAAATCTGATTTTTATTATATACATGTCAAAATAAAAATGTGATTTTTATAGCGATGATATAAAAATTCGATCTTTATATTAGAACTAGATATAAAAATATAATTTTTATATAGGAAGGAGCGTTATAAAATATAATCTTTATTGGAAGAAGAGCGATATAAAATTATAATTTTTATTATGAAGTTAGCGTGGTAAAACTATGATCTCTATTATATGAACACCGTTATAAAAATAGAATTTTTATCTATATAGTAGCGGTATAATAATAGAATTTATATCCATATAGTAGCGGTATGAAAATAGAATTTTTATCCATATAGGGTGATTATAAAGATGTGATTTTTATATACATGGCAACAATATTAAAATGTGATTTTCATATTTGTAGTGACTACGGACAATGAAATTAACAAAAGGAGAGCATGACGAAGATTTCTACATAAGAAGAGTCATGGCGTTTGGTTTAGCTAGTCGGTGAGAACTCCTCACCTTTAATTTATTTCTAGTTTGAAATATATACTAGGATGCAGACGGTGCTTAGTAGCACCCGACACCCGTCGTCCACAGGCCATGGACAGCTTGTTTGTTTGATTGATGTGATGTAGAATGAAATAAAATACTTTATAGTGGAAAATATTTTATATTTAAAAGTATGATTTTTAACGTGTATATAAAATAAATAGTAATAAACAAATCGGACGATTTGTTTATATACACTGATTTGACTGATTGGGACGATAAATTTTACACATCATCCAACTACACAAATAAAAATCTATGTTTGTTGATTTGAAAGCCCACATGGGTATTAGGATGAGATTTGACGTACACTAATCCCGATAGTTTAGTTGTATGTCAATCGATGGATTGACAGACTGTGTAAGCGTTAATTATTTATATTTAATGTTTATGCAGTTGTGTGGTGCACTCTGGATGATGATTTATCATTGTTGTTCTGTACATGTGTTGTAGAAAATCCATATAATAAACGTTATATGGTAATTGATTGGGCCTCATTCCCATTTGGAAAATAAGAATAAATTCATGTGTTGAATAGAATAAATTCATGTGTTGAATAGAAATAAAAATTCATGTGTTGAACAGAAAATATAATATTCATGTGTTGAATAGAGAAATAAATATTCATGTGTTGAATATAATAAACATTCATGTGTTGAATAAAAGCCGTATTGATTAGATTTACGCCATTTTGACATGAATGATATTTATATCGATTTTATTCATTTTTATAATGAATATAGAAAAGAAAGTGATTTCAAAATATAACGTTTTGAAAATATTATCTTTTGTATATCGATGGTGTGGAATATTCAATTTTGATTCAAAATTGAATATGAAGTTGAAATCATTTCGAAAACGAATTTAAAACGATTGATAAAATACGTTTTGAAAGGAAATCAACAAAATATATATAATATAGATTATATATATATATATAATGGCCTGAATAGAATGCGTCGCGCAGCGGCAGTTCACGAATTTAGACCATTGGCTTCGAATGGATATTTCGGGAGATCTGACCGTCGGATTCTCCTAAAACCGAAACCGTTGGGTCCGTATCGAAAAGAGCTTTCTAATGAATATTAGAGATTTGAAATCTAATGGTTGGATTTGGAATTATATCCAAATCAAATTTGGAAAAGGTCGCTGTAAGTGCAGTTCGATGGCCGTTGATGGAATTCGACTGTACGGGCCTTGATAAAATTATTAAAAATAGTAATAATTTGTGTAAAATCATAAGAAATGATTTCTGAAGAATTGAGATGAAAAATTCCAAATTTGAAAAGATAAAAATAGATTTTATCGAAATGAACTAGTTTTGAACTAGAATAATAATTTATTTATTTTTAAAATAAATAAATTGGATTTGAAATGGTTTTGAAAATAACCAGAAATTCCAATAATTGAATTGGAATGGATTTGAATCGAAATTGTCTTTGGAATATTTCGATGTTGGATTTCGTGATGATACAGATATTGTTATGGGAATTTGAAAGATATATTTATATCGTTATTTCCAATACGATATTTGTTGGTCGTAGAATTTGAAATTGAATATAAGCCAACACATTTTCTATTCAGAGCCTTGTATTTAATATCAAATGTGATTTGGGTTTGTCGTGAATGGTGTCTTCATTAACACTGTTCTTAAACCTAGTTGAGAAAAAGATTAAATCTTTTATTTATATTTAATGAAGTTTACCAATTAAATGATATTTAATTGGAATTGAATTTGAATTGATTTTTGGGTTTATCGTGAACGGTGTTTTAAATAACACTTGTTCTTTAACCCAATAATTAATGGAATGTGATTTTGGGTTGTCGTGAACGGTATCTTCAATAATACTGTTCTTAGACCCAACGGAGTTAAGAAAATCAGAAACGAATTGGAGATCAGTTAAGTTGAATGGTTTCTTGGGTATTGATCTGATGTTGGTTTCGGCCTTCGTGGTTAATATTTAGGGAACTGTCCTCTTACTAATTTACGGTTAGGGACTGATTGAAATGTGATGTGAAATTAGGGTTTATCGTGAACCGTGTTTTAAATGACATTGGTTCTTTAACCCAGTTAAAGATTAAAACTAAATGGAGTTTTAATGAATCTTTAATTAGATTGAAATGATCGAGAATGGAGTATCACAAGTTTTGCTCCAAGCGATAGTTAAATCTTTAATTAGATTTGAACGTGAAATGGTAATTAACTCTACCAATAACACCGTGGTTTTAGATATGGAGTATTACCAATTTTGCTCCTTGGGATGAATAAGTTGGGATTGGGAAATAAAATAAATAAGTACTTCGGTGTGGTTCGCTAATCTCGACTAGTTTGAAGTGATATTCAAAGGAAGATTAAAGAATAAATTTAAGGAATTTATCTTTGATAAAATTAATGGGAACCTCTCCCTAAGAATGTGAAATTTAGCAACTAACTGAAGATTGGCTAAGATGAATGGTTTCCTGGGTATTGATCTGATGTTGGTTTCAGCCTTCGGGGTTAATATTTGGGGAATTGTTCTCTTACTAATTTACGGTTAGCGACTGATGAATTGGAATGAGGCGTATGTTGCGTTCGTGTAACACTTGTTTATTATATACGCGAGTTATTCAGAAAGACCGGGTTTATCCCATTCTGAATAACTGATTCGACATGGTGTCGAGGATGAAGACGGTGGTCAAAGACCGGAGGTCTTCACATCGTTTGGGTGATTACTAATGATCTTGATTGGGCTGTACACCCAAGAGGAGGGAATCAGTTGGTGATCGTCCAGACGTACCTGGAGATCGATGGATATGCGAGGTACAAGGTGCCTCCGGTTTCGTTCAGACCCAGAATGAACTTGTAAATGGGCGATGTGTCTGACATTTGATTTTATTCTGTGTGATTGACTTCTATTAAATATATATCTGTTTGGCGGTGGAGAATTTATTCTCTTGCTTAATGCCCTTTTCTGAGACGTACGAGCTCAGGGGTTATAAATTGATGGATATCAATCGCATGGAGTGAATTGCCTATGTGGCATGCCTAAGTGGCAATTTATCAAGGCTTCTGTTGAAAAGAAAAGTCTTGTGGTTGATGATCAAAGCACCTCCTGTGTAGCATAGCTTTGTGTAATGTTGATTCGCGAGCCTCACACCCCGGTTGTGAACCAGAAACGGGAGAGGACATCAGGGGAGGCATGCGTTTCCTTCTAGCTAGGATGGTGTCAGTGACCTACCCGCCCTGACATTTATATTATTTTCACCTGTGTGGTAGTTGCTGTTGCGAGGCGCCTCGGATATATCGGTGGCTGTGTGGAGCCGATGGAGTCATTTGGCTCATTTACGCCCCAAAGGGCGAGGAAACATAGTGTTCAGGCATAATAATCCACATCGGTGGACCGGCCCTGACGATCCAAGGTTTGTCTATGCGCTTTCCTAAGGCTCGGACTAGAGAGTCTCGAATCGGTACAGGACGATCCCTGGCCTCAGTTCATAGATGGAAATCCAATTTCCAAATACGTGACTTTGAGGTTTTGATTGTAGAGCCTAGTATGGCAACATGATATATGGTACCCATGCCGTCTATGATTGATATTTATGATTGAAATTGCTTTGACACTATACACTTATAGTAATATCAAAATAATTTGTTTTTAAACGTATCAAGCATTCTTTGGCTATTATAAGGTAAAACCCTATCCTCCGGCTTGTGTTACATTGTGTGATGTGACCTGGGTCTTATAATAGCTTCATTTTTCTGTATTTAGCATTGCGCTGTTTGTTTTATGCACTAGTATTCTTGGGAGGAAACCCGTTCCGTGTTATACGGCGTGGTCCCTTGATTTATCTAACTTTAAAAATAAAGATTAATAACTGTTTTAGTTCTCACACCAGTCACATGACTGACCTGGAGTTTATTGTTTTAACCTAAACTTTGGGTGCCCCTATTTTCCGCACGGGCAGCTAGTAGTTTTGGTTTTGCAGATTTATATTTACAGGAACCTGGTTTACAGCTGGAACGATACTCGGAAAACTATGTATCCGTGTATTACTTTCAGTTGTTTATTGTATTATTTTCCGCTGCTATGTAATGTATTGTAATCTCTGATATTTTTCTGTCGTGTAATATTTATCTATACTCTGTATATTCTTGTATTCTGATGGAATTGTTGTAATAAACAATGAAATGTTCTTCTGTTTGCGTTCCAATTTGTCGTGTTCTCAAAACAATCAGGGGTTTCGAACAGTCTTGGTCGGTTTAGCGATCGATTCGGATCGAGCGAAATTCCTTGTTGTTAGGTTTATAATATAAATAAATCGTTAAAAATTATAAAGGAATTCCATAGCGACTTTTCGAAAATTTGATTTGGACATAAATCAAAATCTACATGACGAAATCCTGATTTTTCTCTTCCATTAGAAAAATATACTTCACCAGCTCCGAACGTTTCTTATTTCACAGGAATCCGGCTTAAAACGGATTCTGTATGCTCGTTTAAACTTCGAATCGCCAAATTATACTTATAATATAATATAATTATTTGTTCAAACTGTCCTTATATAATATACTCATTATTCTAATTCAATTCTAATCTGAATTAAATATCATAAATGATCTAATTCACACAATATTGTGAATTCAGCTATTTTCAACTAACTCGGAATTATAATATATTTTTATATTATAAGTATTAATTAAATATTCAATATTATTTAATTAAACCATTTTAAATCTCTAAATTACTATTTATATAATTAAATAAATTAATTATTATACCGTAAAAATACGGGACATTATAGTGGTCTTGGATTTGGATTCGGTGGAGGTTTTGGTACGGGTATGTGCACCGCCGTGCACTGTGTTGATAGGTTCCAAGAAGAAGGGCACGAAGCACAGAAGAGGAAGGAGAAGAAAAGGTGCGGGCAAGATGTGTTGGGCTCGGTCTTAGTTCGGAGGTTGGGCTTGGGCCTTACTTTAAGATGGTATAATTTCTTTTTAATTTTTTTTAAGTTCAAGTTAAAATTTGTCAGTTAATATCTAATTCGTTATAACTCGGAATTTCGTACGGTTAAGTCCGTTAGACTCGTATCAGAAAATGGAATCCAAATATATGTATATATAAGTTTGGTAATTTAGTTAAGAATAAAATAATGGAAAAATTAAAATGAAATGTCCATATACATATACAACGATATACAACAAACTGTGATATTAATCCAATTCCAATATATATGATGAGCAGTGCAATCACCGACTGCTAATGGAATGAATTGAGAGCAAGGCGTGTAGCGGTGTTATGTTCGTTGGCTTGTTCGCCCTGGTTGTGAAAATTTTGGAGCTATCTCGTTGAGAACATTTAATTTAATTATTTATTAAATTAGTAGCTGTGGAATAATTATAATTGATTGAGAATAGTTATAATTAGTTGTTGGTTGGATATGGATGTTCTTGTGTGAATGGATGTGTATGTAATTAGGTGACACTGAACACTGAAGCGTTATTGACCATAACGCTTGTGCACAGCTGAATTGTTTCTGCATGGGTGATGATTATAAGTACAATTTATGATCATCCGATTTATATGGTTGTTTTATTATGTTTGCATGAAAGTACACACAACACCGTAGTTGTGGAATCATATAGACGATCGATTTAAATTTTCCTTCCGTATTAATAAGATCGATTTTCAAATTAATAAAATATTATTTTATCCAGTTAATTTGAAAAGAGATTTGGAATTTAAATATAATATTCTATAATATTATATAATAAAACCGCTCTAGGATGAAAGAGAGGATGGTGTCTAGGCTTGGGTTTGGAAATCCAGTTTTTTGCTCTCCCTGTCTATCCCTAACTGGTCTGATGAACAGAACTGTTAATTCAAATATAATTTGAATTTGAAGTTTTTGTAAAACATAGAATAACAATGGACCATTTATGAAATTCAAATTTAAATAAAAAGGGTTTTTGAATTCCTATGGTTTACAACTTATTTAAATTTTGATTTGGAAATGATTTTTATTTAACCTAAAAACCAGTTTTGGAATTTAATTGTTTTGAAATTTTAAATTTAGATTCAAAAGGATTTGAAGGAATTATATATTTAAATCGTTTATAGCGCACTACGACACGACAGTTCGTAAATATTGATTTAAATTTTCAAATATAACTTAACCGTTTGAAATTGGTTTGACTTGAAACAAGAAGCGTTGATTTTCAGTTATTAACAATTTTTGAATAGAAAATAATTTTTTTAATTTCAGCATATGATTTTCAAGTTTTGTTCAGAACAAATTTGGGAAAGGTCGTTGTACGTGCAGTTCGGCAACCATAACAGGAATTCAAAAATAAAACCAGTTTTAAAGTTAGAGAGAATTCATGATAAGTTTTACTTTATTAATTTAAGGTAATTAAAAATGAATTATTGGAATTTTGAAGTGATTTGGAATATATTTGAATTATATGGCTATTGCAGCATTTAATAACGTTCAAACGTTATTATCTAAATTCCCAAGATAAACAGGTTCTGAATTTATATTGTAAACCATTATTTAAATGGTTAAAAAGATTGAAAATGGTTCGGAAGGATTTTAAATAATTGAACTTGGAATTATTTGTTAATTCTAAATATTAGAATTTAAAAGGAAATGAGTTGGATGGAGTTTGTGACGGATATTCGATATGTAATTCCAATGTTGAACAAATACTATTAGAAGCATTAGAAATTATTTACTTCAATGTTCTGAAAGTGTTTGAATTGATTTGTGAATTTATATCAAATATAAGTCGATTTAACTCTATTCAGACTTATGTTTGAATAAGAATTGTTTGGATTATCGTTAATGGAATTCCAATCCAAATAAAGATTCGATAAAGACTTAAGGAATCGAAGGATTTTGTTTTGAGTATAAGGATCTAAGTGATTTTGTGGAATAAAGGTTGGTTAATCAAATAATTTGATTTCAAAGAGAAGTTAAAATGATGAAAGAATTTATGATAAATTTCAACTTTGACATTGTAATGAATTGAAATGATTGGAAGGAAATTGAATTAAAAAGTCTGTATGATCCATGACTACCAATTTAAGAGTACCCTTATTACTTGGGAAGTCCGGGATCGGATTTAAGTCCGAAAACGATTCCAAGTAATAATACGATGCATGAAGCAAATTTAAGACTTGGAATCGATGAATGAAGACCGTGGTTCTTCACAAATCGAACGAACTATGTGTTGAGTAGTTTCTTTACTGAATAGCTACAGTAGAGAGGTGCCCCTATTACATGAGTGGCAGGAAGTCCGAACGTATTGGGAGAACTTTCGGATTTTTTTCCGTTCAGTCCCAGGACAGAGTCGTATGGATTGTGTGTCTGACATTCTAGTTGACGGCATAACACTTATTTCTGTTGATATGCATCTGGTTTGTGACGTATGAGCTCGAAGTGGTTATGTATGGATGGAAATCAGTGGTCATGTTGTGAATGGATAATGTGACATACTTAAGAGATTAAATGAGCTTGTATGATCAGGGCATTGTTTTTCTAGGCATGCTTTGTGTATGGCGTGACATCGACAAACCTCACACCCCAGATGATGAGAAACTGGCGGTTAGGTTGTGTATATATTTATGAACCGATGATGACCGCTGCAGTAGTGGGAAACCACTTATGACTTATGGAATAGAGTATGTTCGGGGGGCCGTGTCTAGTCGAAAACCTTTGATCTACCTCGCAATTTGTATTGGTGTCCGCATCTGGATGAAAAACCCGTGATTCCATTTTGTTTGTGTTTCGATAGATCTTTCGTGCTAGGAATCATCAAGTTGGAAACCAAATCTCCAATACGAGCCATACGATTTTTGGTTTTGTGTGTGTGTGTACATATATATATATATATATATATATATATATATATATATATATATATGGCGACATAATATTATGGGTATTATGCCATTTAGGATTAATACATTTATTTGGGAAATGGTGTTCCACACTATGTAACTATATTGAAAGAGGATTTTCACGTATGAAGGCATTTTTGGTTATCATAAGATAAAACTCGCCCATCTGGTGTGCACTTGCATTGTGTGATGTGAGACGAGCTTATGATAGCTTCATTTTCAAAAGTTGTTGCGTATTTATATGCACAGGCATTCACATGGAGTAAACTTGTTCCGCATTAGCGACATGGTCTGGTGAATTTCCCAACTCTAAAATGAATCCTAAATGCAACTGTTTTATGTTCTCACACCGGTCCTATGACTGACCTGGAGTTTATTGTTCCTTCCTAAACTTTGGGTGCCCATAAATTTTCACATGGACATCTACTAGTTTAGTTTTGCATTTATAGGTCATTGGAGTGAAGTTCGGAGCGTTTTATTAGTTGGAGCCCACGCCAAGGTTGTAGCTTCCGCTGTATCTTTTTGTTCTTCCGCTAAGAGTTTATTTATATCTTTTCTTCCACTGTATGTATGTTGTAACTCTGATATTCTATGTAACTCTAATGTAGTTATTGAATCATTCAATGAAAAGTTCTGTTATTTTGTTTAACGTATGTATGTACCCATAACAATTCGTCTTTATGAATGGTTTAAGTTGGTTTAATTACCGGCGGGCAAGAAGGTGGGACGTTACATAAATCGTCTCCGAGTCATTTCTACTATGCCGGAAAAAGGAAATCAAAGTGGTGAAATTTAACGTTCCCTCCACTTATGAATGTTCCAATTCCCAACCAACAGTGGAATTTTACCTCAATTTCCCCCAAAATACTCTGATAATTCCCGACTGTAGACTGCAAAGCGGCTTAAAACAAGCTTTAATACAAAAAATGAGTTAATTAATAACTCGCGCGCATCATCGACAGGGTATAGAAACAATGTTTTTTTGGTTAATCAGCATTTCCCTTGTTATCGTTAACGCCTTTTGGCATCACCATTCCTAGTGCACTGCTAAAACGCGCAAGCAAATTATCCAAAATCTTCCTTACACATTTTATGTGGTTAAAAATTGAAAATTATCCATTAAAATAAACTTCCTCTTTAAAAATTCTTTATGCAAATTTGAAATCTCTTTTTGGTACCGTTTACTTTCCTAACATATTTGCATAAAAACAAATTTTAGGTGATGTACGCTTTACTATATTTAAACCATCTATTTTTATACAAAACAAATGTTTAAACATACATAAACTATCGTACCCAAATCTATGTTTTTGCATAAACCAGACATTTAAGAGAAAGTAAAGCAGACAAAATATAAAATTTTAAAAGAAAAAAGCTTTTTTTCAAATAGCATTTGCAAAAAGATTAAAATATATTTTTGTAGAAACCTAAACGATCTAAGTCACATGTTGGCATGGAAGAAAGTCGGTCACGTAAAATGCAAAAACCGAAACCACTTAAACAAAATAAAAAATAAAATTAACAGGTGACAACTAATAAATATACCCATGATAAAACAACGTAAAAACCTGTCCTTCACTAAAATTTATCCACTACAAATTCTATACTTTCCAGCTCTAAAACAAATGTTAGTTAGATAAAGAAAAATGAGATTTCAATTTTGACAAATAAGCGCGAATGACATTAAATATTCCCAGACATAGAAATCTCACTAATCATCGTGCGAATTTCGAAGACAACACACTGATAGTTACAAGCACAAGCTATCAATAAGCCAAGAAACAATCGCTGGAAAGCCAAAAAAACAAAGACAACCACACCGAAACTCCAAAGCATTGCCAATAAACAACGAGATGTCTTCCTCCGCGACTGGAGCTCAAACTATTTTCCCGACGTTTGACTAGTCATATCATGGTAGCACAATTCTCAATCACGTGTTGTAGACACTATTGGTGTTGTTGGAGATTTCCTACATCATCATCTCTTCTAAGAGATAATTAGCGATGACAAAGAAACCTACCACCAAAACTGCTTTTCTCGGAGATTCACCTAACATTAGCTAAAGAAAAAATTGATAGTTAAAAATACAGCAAGAAACTCCATGAAACAGCACGCAATAACAACAAGTTAAATCAAATATGATGCATACTAAATGATGGCTATATCAACGACTAAAGAAAAGATTGATATCTGCATCATAAGAAAACTCTAGTCGTAGCTTCGCATTTTCAAAATAATGTGCTAAATGAGTCACACATCCACATGGGCAGTTTGATCATAGATTTCCGAACTCAAAAACTGACATTAAGAGAAGAGATCTGCTGTAGAATATCCAAATCCAGTCAAACCAAAGACCGTTCAAGTCCATGTAAAACACGGATGCCTTTAAAATCTCATCAAGAGTCTCCTCAGAAAAACATCCAAATACAGCTTAATCTTAACCTATGAAACGATGATTTCCTTTGTCAAAATCTATTCCAACAAGATATGTCAAAAGCGGATGCAACACAAACAATAACTCTACTCAAGAACTTCAAAGCAAATGTCTAGTGCAAGTCCAGATTCTACGACTAATCCTTTTAACCATAAAGCAATGAAACCTTATGCTCAATTTGATCCAACCAAATGGTTCTCTCCCTAAGGATTAGACTTAAATGGCACGAAAGATCGGATAGTGCAGGTAGGTATTATAGGCTAAGAAAATGGTCGAAGAGAAGAAAGCAATCTCAGAGCAATAGCAAGGCGAGATCTAATGCACGGACTAGCACAAACAAAGGAGGAGACGAGGCAACGACAAAGAAAGAGAAGAAGAAGAAAATATGGTTTAGCAAGATGAGGAAGGAAGGATGAAAAAAAGTTTATAGAGGGAAATTTGAACACAACTTTTGCGGTTGAGTCTTAGGTTCGGGCTGTACCAAAACTCATCAACTGGTTGACCTGTAATGACCCGCGTTTTCAGCGATATAATAATTAATTTATTTAATTATTTAAAAGGTGATTAAGAGGATTAAACGGTCGTTTAATTAAATAACTTGGAATATTTAATTAATAATTAATGATACTATACTCGTTTTGGAAAAATGCTTTCAAAAATATATTTTTGGTAAAATATTGATAAAATGAGCGAAAATCGTTTTATCAATAAATGGCTATTTTCTCAGTAAATGTTGTTGAAAATTTTAGTGAATGTCTAATTAATCATTAGGAAAGTGATTAGCAAATAAAAATATTTTTAGTATTTATGGTTAACTAAATATCTGGATGATGTCATGCATGACATAGGCAAGATATTTAGGAAAATGAGCAAATAAGGAAAAATGAGCAAATAAGGAAAATGAGCAAAAATAGTAATATTTCATTTGAAAGAAAATGAGCAAATAAGGAAAAATGAGCAAATAAGGAAAATGAGCAAATAAGGAAAATGAGCAAAAGTAGTAATACTTCATATGTAAGATTAGGGTTTTAGGGACATTTTGGTCTTTTCCCATTCACATTCCTAAGGCTATATAAAGGGAGGCATACCCTTAGGAATTCTACACAATTTCTTTTCTTCTTCTTCTTCTTCTTAAGCTATATTAATGGCTTCTTCTTGAGTAATGGTGGTGGTAGAGGAGGAAGCAAGAAAAAGCAAGTGAAAGCAAGGAAAGGAAGGAGGTTACTAGCTTGGATCTTTGTTCTTATTCTTGGATCTTTATTCTTATTCTTGGATCTTGGATTTGCTAAGGATTAAGGTGAGTTTACTCACTATTTAGGACAGCAAACATAAACCCTTTTGCATGTTTTAACTATGCTTAAAGTTGCTTGAATGTTGGTAACTTATGTTAAAATGTTAACTTGATTATTACTTTAAAAGTAAGTGACATATGTGATCCATGTTAATGGACTTGAATGGACTTGGACTTGAACTTAAAAGTGCACTTATATTTATAATATTGTTCTGTTCATGTATTGAAATATATGATGTGTTTTATAATCTGTTTGATTATGTGTGTTAAATGATATTGATCATTATGGTTTGCCATTTTAAATATCATAAGTGACCCTAGGATGTGAAAAGAAATATTTCAATGTATATTGAAATAAAGGGATTTTATAAAATCAATCGATTTTATAAAAGGGAATATTTTGAAAATAAAGCACTTAGAAAATAAATAGGATTTTATAAAGGAGGACATTTACTTAGAAAATAAATAGGAGTTTATAAAGGAGGATATTTATTTATAAGACAAACAGAATATCAAAAAGGAAATATTTTGGGAAAATAAACAGGATAAAGATAAAAGGAAAATATTTATAAAACGAATAAAGTTTTATAAAAGGAATATTTATTTAATAAATAAATTGAATTGAATGGAATATTTATTTAGAAATAAATAGAAGTATAAGAGGATTATTTATTTAGAAAATAAATAGACAAATATAGGAAGAGAAATATTTGTAAAACATTTACAAATAAAGGTTATAAAAGGAATTATTTATTTAGAAATAAATAGAAGTTATAAAGGAGATACTTATTTAGAAATAAATAAGAATCTAGAAGGAATATTTATTTAGGAAATAAATAGAATTTTAAAAGGAGAATATTTATTTAGGGAATAAATAAGATTATTAAAAGGGATTTGTCAAATGAGTTAGTTAAACCAGATTTGTCAAATAAGTTAGTCAAACCAAGTTAAAAGAGTTGATCAAACCAAGTTGATTGAGTTAGTTAGTCAAGTTAACCAAATGGGTGAAGTTAGTCGAGTGAATCAAATTTGAGTTAGCAAGTTAAGTCATTCAATTTGAGTTAGCAAGTTAAGATAATCAAAGTGAGTTAGTAAAAAAATGGAGTTAAATCGAATATAGTTATTCGAAATAAAGTTAAAACAGATATTAGTTATTCGAATTTGAGTTAATCAAATAGAGTTAGAGTTAAAGTAATGGAGTTAAACAGAAATTAGTAACTGACTAGAGATTAATAAGTTGAATGGTTTCCTGAGTATCGATCTGATGTTGGTTTCGGCCTTCGGGGTTTATACTTAGGAAGTTGTTCTCTTGTTAGTTTATAGTTAGAGTCTGATAGATGTGGAAGAATAGTGATACGTAAGTAAGCCATGGAAATGTTTTCCAGTGTTAATAACATATATTTTCTAAACATAGAAAATGAGGATATATATGGTTAATGATGATTGATCGATATAATTTCCATTTGGAAATAATATCGTTGTTTGCACACTTGTTTTTCTTTGATAGTTAAATCACAGACTATCAAAGTTTTGACCATTTTAACCTTGTTAATATGGAGAGACCGGTTGGATTATTTTCCAAAGAACCACTCTATATTGGCATAAGCGTTGTGAATTATATATGTCAAAGATAATTGAAGACGGAGTAAAGTGCAAGGGCTGTTGTATAAGTCTTAGATAACAGTGCCTAAGATGGATGTACTTGATAGTGCCTTCGGTTTGTCCAGTCCCAGGACAACTTGTATGGACGAAGGTCTGACAGAGTATATCCAATGGATCGCGTAAGTTGATCTCTTCAAACGTATTCACGTTTGGTGGTGGAGGAATTCGTTTCTCTTAGCTGTATACCCGTGTTATTTTTGGATAAGTCAATTTGTGATTTGGCGGGTTTGACGATGTGACATTCTAAGTGAATGAAGAACGAATGTCTGACAGAGTATTTCCAGAAAGGTCACGTACATTGATTTCTTCAACCGTACCAAGAGTGGAAGCGGAGAAGGAAACTTCTTTTAGCTAACACATAATGTATTGTTGAGGACGTCAATCGGTGATTTGATGGATTTGATGATGTGGCATTCAAAGTGAATCTGGTGTGATGATAAAGCGTAGCTTCTAGCCTCATCAACCGGTAAATGACAGAAATCGGGCAGGTAGCATGGCTATGTAGGTCGCACCTATTAGGGTGTATAATCACCTGATCTAGAGTTTCATTTACTTCTAAAAATCTATTGTTGATGCTGTCCCATTCGGGAAATGGTTGCTGATCCCAACCGTTGGTGATATACATTCGATACACTCAAGCGAAATGAGTGGTCGGTCATGTGTGGCTGGGTTGCAAGATGTTCTTGTTGAACCCAGTGTATTCCTCTCTAGAGATACACTAGCGAAAGGTGGTTCCATACCTTGTCATAGTTGGAAATCCATTACCCAATACGTGCTTGCGGTTTTGATTGTATAATCTATATGTAGAACGTGAGATGAAAGCGTTTCTGCTAGATGATTATTATATTGTGGTTGATAGACATTATTATAATATCAATGAGTTTTGAATAAAGTTTATTTTGGATTCTCATAAGGGAAAAACCCATTCCGTTATACGGCGTGATCTTATGAGATATCATTGTGTTGCTCAAACTGTTTTAAACTGTTTTTACTCACACCAGTCCCATGACTGACCCAGAGTTTATTTTGTTTTGTTTTCCCTAAACTCTTGGGTGCTCAATTTTGTACGAGCAGTTAAGTAGTCGGAATTTACAGATACTTGAAGAGCTGGAGCAGGAGGCTTCAGGATTATATAGCTATTATTATTCCGCTGTGTTGTAAGTGTTGTACTTGATAATGATATGTATATTCATGTACAGATTTATATTTCAAAGTTATGTTATATTTTATTCGTTCCGTTGTGAGGTTCATGTTACTCTAATGATGTTGTTGTCTTCTTCTTCTTCCAATCTAAGTTTCTATCTTATCTATTCTCACCCTCTAATTTCTTTCATCAACTATTCGGTTATTTTCGGTCCTTGGATGTTCGATATGTGTTATATATCGGATAACCAAGATCGCTAAAAACCGGGTCGTTACAGTTGGTATCAGAACTTAAGGTTAAGTAATTACCTTGGCTCTGTGGCGTGACTCGGTAGAGATGGGGTTAGTAATACCCTAGATTGAGTTTGAGTGTATACATACGAGAGCGTATTTGTTATTCAATATAAAATGAATTTATATTGTGGAGATTTATTGGTTGAGTTGTTTACAAGTTCTGGTCGATCAGTTTGATCCACTGTGTCGGTAGGAGTTTATAAATACTCGAATACGATGAACCGTCATGGTATGTTTTGTAAAGAGGGTAAATGAAATAATTTTACCCAAAGTATATTTGTTATTATAATCGAGTAAGATTATAATGGAGATGGTTATATATGTGTGTGTATATATATATATATATATCCAAATAAAATTCACATAAGTGAAATGAATTGAATTAAATCTGAAATTAGAATCAGAATGGGGATTAAAATTCCTAGAATTTGAAAAGGTGTTTGTAAATGGAATTAAATTGAGTATAAGAGAATTTTAAGTTCCTGGGAGATTTTGAAAACATTTTTCAAACTGAAAGTGATATAGTATTGAACTCACCTTGATAGCTGGAAAATAGATTCTAATGATGAATCTAGACATCATCAGTGTTCATTTTCGAGTTCTAAGTGACGGATTACTACCAAAGATTTTTTTTTGGAATTGTTTTGAGAAAACAAGTTATTTAGAAATTCAAAGGCTTTGAATTGGTATTACGATTTCAAATTAATTTGAAATGAACCCAGGGATTTAAAATTTTAGAATTTAAATTTAACTTAAAATGTTAAATGGATTGAGATGGTATAAGTAAAAATAAATTAAGATTTAACTTGAACTAAGTAAAATAAAACTGGATTTGATTAAAGAATAATCTGGAATGGAATTGAGTTGATGACTTAAGAGTTTAGAATCAAGAGTTTTACTTGAGTTTGAAATGGAATTTGGCTTGAGTATAAACGAATGATTGGATTTAATAATAAATCAATTGGAGTTTGATTATAATGACATTGTTATATGTTGAGTTGGTAGCAGATGGAAGGGAAATAATGATATGCCCGACAAAAAGGTACAAGTTTATATTTGATATGAGTTTGGAATTTATTAGCCGAATTAGCAAGCCGCTTGGCTGTTTGATTTTCTTTTGGGTTGGAGAAGGCCTAGAGTGGCGAGTTGTTGTTTTACCGATAGGGCTGTACAAAGGAGGTTATGGCGAAATTTTTCGAAAAGTTAAGGCATTAGAAAATTTTCAGGATTTTTGAAAATTTTCGTTGTTAAAAAAAATTAATAAATACTTAATTGAAATTAAATTGGTTCAGTTGAAACTGGAGTTAAGAAGTGGAAAATTAAGTTCTGACCAGTCGATAGGGTTTGTTTCCTACCTTAACAATTTCGAGGACGAAATTATTTTAAGTGGGGAAGAATGTAATGACCCGCGTTTTCAGCGATATAATAATTAATTTATTTAATTATTTAAAAGGTGATTAAGAGGATTAAACGGTCGTTTAATTAAATAACTTGGAATATTTAATTAATAATTAATGATACTAGACTCGTTTTGGAAAAATGCTTTCAAAAATATATTTTTGGTAAAATATTGATAAAATGAGCGAAAATCGTTTTATCAATAAATGGCTATTTTCTCAGTAAAAGTTGTTGAAAATTTTAGTGAATGTCTAATTAATCATTAGGAAAGTGATTATCAAATAAAAATATTTTTAGTATTTATGGTTAACTAAATATCTGGATGATGTCATGCATGACATAGGCAAGATATTTAGGAAAATGAGCAAATAAGGAAAAATGAGCAAGTAAGGAAAATGAGCAAAAATAGTAATATTTCATTTGAAAGAAAATGAGCAAATAAGGAAAAATGAGCAAATAAGGAAAATGAGCAAATAAGGAAAATGAGCAAAAGTAATAATACTTCATATGTAAGATTAGGGTTTTAGGGACATTTTGGTCTTTTCCCATTCACATTCCTAAGGCTATATAAAGGGAGGCATACCCTTAGGAATTCTACACAATTTCTTTTCCTCTTCTTCTTCTTCTTCTTAAGCTATATTAATGGCTTCTTCTTGAGTAATGGTGGTGGTAGAGGAGGAAGCAAGAAAAAGCAAGTGAAAGCAAGGAAAGGAAGGAGGTTACTAGCTTGGATCTTTGTTCTTATTCTTGGATCTTTATTCTTATTCTTGGATCTTGGATTTGCTAAGGATTAAGGTGAGTTTACTCACTATTTAGGACAGCAAACATAAACCCTTTTGCATGTTTTAACTATGCTTAAAGTTGCTTGAATGTTGGTAACTTATGTTAAAATGTTAACTTGATTATTACTTTAAAAGTAAGTGACATATGTGATCCATGTTAATGGACTTGAATGGACTTGGACTTGAACTTAAAAGTGCACTTATATTTATAATATTGTTCTGTTCATGTATTAAAATATATGATGTGTTTTATAATCTGTTTGATTATGTGTGTTAAATGATATTGATCATTGTGGTTTGCCATTTTAAATATCATAAGTGACCCTGGGATGTGAAAAGAAATATTTCAATGTATATTGAAATAAAGGGATTTTATAAAATCAACCGATTTTATAAAAGGGAATATTTTGAAAATAAAGCACTTAGAAAATAAATAGGATTTTATAAAGGAGAACATTTACTTAGAAAATAAATAGGAGTTTATAAAGGAGGATATTTATTTATAAGACAAATAGAATATCAAAAAGGAAATATTTTGGGAAAATAAACAGGATAAAGATAAAAGGAAAATATTTATAAAACGAATAAAGTTTTATAAAAGGAATATTTATTTAATAAATAAATTGAATTGAATGGAATATTTATTTAGAAATAAATAGAAGTATAAGAGGATTATTTATTTAGAAAATAAATAGACAAATATAGGAAGGGAAATATTTGTAAAACATTTACAAATAAAGGTTATAAAAGGAATTATTTATTTAGAAATAAATAGAAGTTATAAAGGAGATACTTATTTAGAAATAAATAAGAATCTAGAAGGATTATTTATTTAGGAAATAAATAGAATTTTAAAAGGAGAATATTTATTTAGGGAATAAATAGGATTATTAAAAGGGATTTGTCAAATGAGTTAGTTAAACCAGATTTGTCAAATAAGTTAGTCAAACCAAGTTAAAAGAGTTGATCAAACCAAGTTGATTGAGTTAGTTAGTCAAGTTAACCAAATGGGTGAAGTTAGTCGAGTTAATCAAATTTGAGTTAGCAAGTTAATTCATTCAATTTGAGTTAGCAAGTTAAGATAATCAAAGTGAGTTAGTAAAAAAATGGAGTTAAATCGAATATAGTTATTCGAAATAAAATTAAAACAGATATTAGTTATTCGAATTTGAGTTAATCAAATAGAGTTAACCGAATAGAGTTAAAGTAATGGAGTTAAACAGAAATTAGAAACTGACTAGAGATTAATAAGTTGAATGGTTTCCTGAGTATCGATCTGATGTTGGTTTCGGCCTTCGGGGTTTATACTTAGGAAGTTGTTCTCTTGTTAGTTTATAGTTAGAGTCTGATAGATGTGGAAGAATAGTGATACGTAAGTAAGCCATGGAAATGTTTTCCAGTGTTAATAACATATATTTTCTAAACATAGAAAATGAGGATATATATGGTTAATGATGATTGATCGATATAATTTCCATTTGGAAATAATATCGTTGTTTGCACACTTGTTTTTCTTTGATAGTTAAATCACAGACTATCAAAGTTTTGACCATTTTAACCTTGTTAATATGGAGAGACCGGTTGGATTATTTTCCAAAGAACCACTCTATATTGGCATAAGCGTTGTGAATTATATATGTCAAAGATAATTGAAGACGGAGTAATGTGCAAGGGCTATTGGATAAGTCTTAGATAACAGTGCCTAAGATGGATGTACTGGATAGTGCCTTCGGTTTGTCCAGTCCCAGGACAACTTGTATGGACGAAGGTCTGACAGAGTATATCCAATGGATCGCGTAAGTTGATCTCTTCAAACGTATTCACGTTTGGTGGTGGAGGAATTCGTTTCTCTTAGCTGTATACCCGTGTTATTTTTGGATAAGTCAATTTGTGATTTGGCGGGTTTGACGATGTGACATTCTAAGTGAATGAAGAACGAATGTCTGACAGAGTATTTCCAGAAAGGTCACGTACATTGATTTCTTCAACCGTACCAAGAGTGGAAGCAGAGAAGGAAACTTCTTTTAGCTAACACATAATGTATTGTTGAGGACGTCAATCGGTGATTTGATGGATTTGATGATGTGGTATTCAAAGTGAATCTGGTGTGATGACAAAGCGTAGCTTCTAGCCTCATCAACCGGTAAATGACAGAAATCGGGCAGGTAGCATGGCTATGTAGGTCGCACCTATTAGGGTGTATAATCACCTGATCTAGAGTTTCATTTACTTCTAAAAATCTATTGTTGATGCTGTCCCATTCGGGAAACGGTTGCTGATCCCAACCGTTGGTGATATACATTCGATACACTCAAGCGAAATGAGTGGTCGGTCATGTGTGGCTGGGTTGCAAGATGTTCTTGTTGAACCCAGTGTATTCCTCTCTAGAGATACACTAGCGAAAGGTGGTTCCATACCTTGTCATAGTTGGAAATCCATTACCCAATACGTGCTTGCGGTTTTGATTGTATAATCTATATGTAGAACGTGAGATGAAAGCGTTTCTGCTGGATGATTATTATATTGTGGTTGATAGACATTATTATAATATCAGTGAGTTTTGATATAAAGTTTATTTTGGATTCTCATAAGGGAAAAACCCGTTCCGTTATACGGCGTGATCTTATGAGATATCATTGTGTTGCTCAAACTGTTTTAAACTGTTTTTACTCACACCAGTCCCATGACTGACCCGGAGTTTATTTTGTTTTGTTTTCCCTAAACTCTTGGGTGCTCAATTTTGTACGAGCAGTTAAGTAGTCGGGATTTACAGATACTTGAAGAGCTGGAGCAGGAGGCTTCAGGATTATATAGCTATTATTATTCTGCTGTGTTGTAAGTGTTGTACTTGATAATGATATGTATATTCATGTACAGATTTATATTTCAAAGTTATGTTATATTTTATTCGTTCCGTTGTGAGGTTTGTGTTACTCTAATGATGTTGTTGTCTTCTTCTTCTTCTAATCTAAGTTTCTATCTTATCTATTCTCACCCTCTAATTTCTTTCATTAACTACTCGGTTATTTTCGGTCCTTGGATGTTCGATATGTGTTATATATCGGATAACCAAGATCGCTAAAAACCGGGTCGTTACATGACCACTCTAGGTATAATGTAAACGATCAACTGTTAAATGGGACTGGACAAAGGTTGAACATTATGTAACAACCCGAAAATCTGAGCCAGTTTAAAATTTTTATTTTGGCAATTTTAACGAATTTTGAACATTTAAAATGAATTATTTTAAATAATATCGACGAGAAATTTATTTTGAATATATTTAGAACGTATATATTTATACGCGTCGTCGTTAGAGTATAAATATTTATATATAATTATAAAAGGAATTAAAAATGGCACGGTAGTTCGATAATTCGATTTCAATCTTCAATTGAATGTACCGGGTGCAAAGCAATCCGGATTTTAGTGAAACCAAAAACATTATAATCTAGTTGAGAATATCTTTCCAACGAATCCGAAAATTTGAAATTTCATAGCGGGGATCAAAAGATATGTCCAGTTGAAAATTCTGAATAGTCGCTATGGAATTCAGGCCCTTAAAAATAGACATTTTGCAAACGACCTCGGAATTTGATGAAACCACTTTTGTTGGATCCGGGATGTCAAATTATTGCTAGGTTTCAAATTTCATAATTTTTTGAATCAATATGTGAGCGTGGCAAAGGAAAACGCGTTTGATCAGTTTCAGTTGATTTTAATCGACTGGAAAATGGCCATTTTTCCAACGGTCTCGGAATTCGACGAAACTAGTTTTGTTAGGACCGTATCGTCAATACGAAGCTAGAAACAATTTTTCTGAAATTTTCCGAGTTAGCATGTGGCCCCGGTAAATTGAAATGTGCCTTAGAATTCAATATACATAGATTTATATTTTGAATTTGATGGAAACTGATCATAACGGTCGAATTGGCTTACGCAGCATATCCCATTGTGTTCGGAATGGGGGTAATTAGCTAGGGACGACAGTCGTTGGGTCTCGATTGGGGTTTGAATGAAAAGTCAACACTTAGGGTTTTAAAAGAGGGTAAAATAATAATAATTATAATATAAATATATAGCCCCCTTTATCCATCGTTCATTCCACGTTTTCCCCCTTTCAGAAAGAAATCGACACCCTTCTTCCTCCATCCCTCGCGCCGCCATCGATCAACGCCCCCCCCCCCTCTTCCGCCACCATCGCCTCCACCCTCGCCTTCCCTCCCCCTTCGTTCTATGCTCCTCTCTGTACCCGAGCCTCCAAAACCCCGAGCCCTAGACCCTGACCCCGCGCCTCCAGCCTCCTAAGGACCCGCCGCCACCGAGGTGAACCCCCCCTCTGTCGCGCCTTGACCGGCCATCGCCCCCGACGTCGAACCCTCCCCAGCTCCGATCCAGCGCCCCATTTCCTCCCTCCACTTCGGAACTCCAATCCCAAAACCCCCTTTTCTCACTACCACCACCATCGAGATGCCCTTGAGCCGCCACTGCTTGGCCTGCGCCTTAGCACCAGCAGCCCCTCCTCTTCTAGCGAAAAAAGTGAGTTTTCTATTTTATCCTTCGAGTAGAATTTTTATTTACTTACATTAAATTAGATGTTTATGGTAGAAAGGTTTAGACTTTGGTAGTAGGGAGTTTTGATTTCTATAAAGTAGAAAGGGTTGAAATTTTATAAAGTTTAAATTATTAATTTAGAAAAGTTTGAATTTTTAAAACTAGAGAGACAAGAGTTTTCTTGTAAGAGAGATATGATTTTTAGCAAACAAAAATATGATTTTTACATGTATAGAAGCTATAAAAATTTGATTTTTATATATTGAATAGCGAAGTAAAAATTTGATTTTTATATGTTGAATAACGAAGTAAAAATTCGATTTTTATATATTGAATAGCGAAGTAAAAATTCGATTTTTGTATTTTGAATAGCAATGTAAAAATTCGATTTTTATATATTGAATAGCGAAGTAAAAATTCGATTTTTATATTTTGAATAGCAAAGTAAAAATTCGATTTTTATATTTTGAATAGCAATGTAAAAATTCGATTTTTATATATTGAATAGCGAAGTAAAAATTCGATTTTTATATATTGAATAGCGAAGTAAAAATTCGATTTTTATATATTGAATAGCAAAGTAAAAATTCGATTTTTATATATGAATAGCGAAGTAAAAATTCAATTTTTTATATATGTAGTGGCTACGGGCAACGATAGGGACAAAAAGGCGAGAACGACGAATATTTCTATAAATGAAGTGCCATGGAGTTAGGATAGCTATTGTTGAGAACTTCTCACTTTTCAATTCCTTTTTCTAGTTATATATATACTAGGATGCAGACGCTGTTTAGTAGCACCCGACACCCGTCATCCACAGACCATGGATGGCTTGTTTGTTTAATTGTTTGGTTGTGTAGTTGGTTAGATTATTTGGTTTGAATTGAATTGTTTGGTGAAATGGAATGGATTTGATTGATGTGTGAATGGCGTGGGCCTTCACTAGACCGGGGATAAGGCAAGGCCTTGTCCCGTTTCTAGTATCATGCCGTTATGCCGCCAAAATTTTCTAAAATAAGTTAGAAAAATAAAAATATCATTTTTATTTTGTAAATGAACTGAATAAAAATTCATGGGTTAAAATAAAATATTTTATCGTTAAAAATATAATTTTCAACGTGAAAGTGAATAAATAAATATTTATAAACAAATCAGCCGATTTGTTTATATACACTGATTTGACTGATATTGATTGGGTCGATAAATTTTACACATCGCCCAACTGCACAAATAAAATCTGTGTTTGTTGATTTGAAACCCCACACGGGTGTTGGGATGAAATTTGAAGTTCACTCATCCTGATTGATTAAATATGTCGATCGATTGATTGACAGGCTGTTATAAGCGTTAGATATCTATATTTGATGCTTATACAGGGTAGTGCACTTTGGATGATGGTTGATTATTTATCGTTGCTATTATATGCATGTGTTGTATGGAATCCATATAATTAACTTTATATGGTAATTGGTTGGGCCTCATTCCAATTTAGAAGATAAAGAATATTATAAAATAAAGGTTCATGTGTTGACTGTACTCATCAGTTGAGATTAGTCATGTGTTGAATGAAATATTTTAACAATAAAATATACATCATTATCATATATAGAATTAGAAATCAACTGGAAAATAGATGAGATGAGTGGTCTCCTGGATATTGATCTGATGTTGGTTTCGGCCTTCGGGGTTAATATTCAGGGAATCGTTCTCTTACTAGTTTACGGTTGGAGTCTAATTTTTAATCAAACGATAGATACCATAATTTTTATAAAATATATTAAATAACAAAAATAGTCACACGTGGACAGTACTCATTCGTTGATATTAGTCGTGTGTTGACAAAAATGTAGATTCACATATTGAATAGAATAAATATTCATTTGTTGAATAGAATAACGGAATTATTGAAATATATAAAGCCGTGTTGATTAGAGATGCACTATTTTGACGTGAACGATATTTATATCGATTATATTCGTTTTTAAATTTGAATTGAATCGAATAGAAAAACGAATTTGAATTGAATCGAATAGAAAACGAATTTGAATTGAATCGAATAGAAAACCAATTTGAATTGAATCGAATAGAAAACCAATTTGAATTGAATCGAATAGAAAACCAATTTGAATTGTATCGAATAGAAAACCAATTTTAATTGAATCGAATAGAAAACGAATTTGAATTGAATCGAATAGAAAACCAATTCGAATTTGAATTGAATTGAAAACGAATTCGAATTGAATTGAAACGAATTCGAATTGAATTGAAACGAATTCGAATTGAATTGAAAACGAATTCGAATTAAATTGAAAATGAATTGAAATGAATTCAAATTGAATTGAAATTTGAATTGAATAGAAATGAATTTTAAAACGAATTTATAAGGAAAAATTCAATTTTGATTAGAATTGAAATGGAAGTTGAAATTGTTTTTGAAACGAATTTAAAGCGATTTATAAAATTCGTTTTAAATAGAAATCGACGAAATATATATTATATATATTATATATATAATATAATGGCCTGAATAGAACGCGCCGCGCCACGGCAGTTCGCGAATTTCGACCATTTATTTTAAACGGACATTACGGGAGATCCGACCGTCGGATTCTCCTAAACCCGGAACCATTGGGTTCGTATCGAAAAGAGCTTTCTAATGAATATTAGGAATTTGAAATCTAACAGTTGGATTTGGAGATACGTCTAAATCAAATTTGAAAAAAGTCGCTATAAGTGCAGTTCGATGGTCGTTGTTGGAAATCGACTGTACGGGCCTTGATAAAATTATTAAAAATAGTAATAATTAGTGTAAGATCATAAGAAATGATTTGGGAAAAATTGGGATGAAAAAACTCCATATTTGAAAAGATAAAAATAGAATGAACTAGTTTTGAACTGAAATTAAAACCCATTGATTTTTAAATAAATAAACTGGATTTGAAATGGGTTTAAATAGAATTGATTCATGGGTTTATCGTGAACTGCGTTTTAAATAACACTAGTTCTTTAACCCAGTAAAAGGAGTTTTAATGTATCTGCAATTAGATTGAAATGTGAATTGATAATCTAAATTATCAAATTTAGGAATTGAGCGAGAATGGAGTATTACCAGTTTTGCTCCAAAGCGATAGTTAAATCTTTAATTAGATTTGAACGTGAAATGGTAATTAATTTTACCGATAACACCGTGGTGTTAGATATGGAGTATTACCAGTTTTTCTTCATGGGATGAATAGGTTGGGATTGGGAAATAAAAATAATAATTACTTCGGTGTGGTTCACTAATCTCGACTAGTTTGTAAAACCATAATTTGGTTTGAAATGACATCCAAAGGAAGATTAAAGGATAAATTTTAAAGAATTTATCTTGGATAAAATTAATGGGAATCCTTCCCTAAGAATTGAAATTTAGAAACTAGCTGTAGATTAGTTAAGATGAGTGGTCTCCTGGATACTGATCTGATGTTGGTTTCGGCCTTCGGGGTTCATATTTGGGAAATTGTTCTCTTGCTAATTTGCGGTTAGTGACTAATGAATTGGAATGAGGCGTATGTTGTGTTTGTGTAACATTTGTTTTTAATATACGTGGGTTGTTCGGAAAGTCCGGGTTTATACCCATTCTGAATAACCGATTCGACGATATGTCGAAGATGAAGACGGTGGTTGAAGACCGGAAGTCTTCACATCGTTTGGATAATTACTGACATCCTGATTGGGCTATACACCCAAGAGGATGGAAATAGTTGGTGGTCGTCCAGACGTACTTGGAGATGGATGGATATGCGAGGAAAGTGCCTCCGGTTTCGTTCAGACCCAGAACGGACTTGTAAATGGATTGTGTGTCTGACATTGGATTTTATTCTGTGTTGATTGATTTCTATTAAATATACATTTGTTTGGCGGCGGAGAATTTATTCTTTTGCTTAACGCCCTTCTCTGAGACGTACGAGCTCAGAGGTTGCATATCGATGGACATCAGTCGCATGGCATGAATTGCCTGTGTGGCACGCTAAGATGCAATGATCAAGGCTTTTGTTGAAAAGAAGAGTCTTGTGGTTGATGATCAAAGCACGGCCTACGTGGCAGCTTTGTGTATAACGTGAATTCGCGAGCCTCACACCTCGGTATGAGTCAAAAACGGGATACGGACTGCAGGGAGAGCACGACGTTTCTTTCTAGCTTTGGTGGTGTCAGTGAATTACCAGCCCTGGCATTTATATACTTTTCACCTATGTGGTTGTTGGATGAGGCGCCTCGATTTTAGGTCTGTAAGGACCGGGAAACGTGTGTTCAGGCATAATTAATCCTCAAACGTAAGAGTGGACCGGCCCTGAAGCATCCAAGGGTTACCCAGAGTGTGTAGTCCTGGGACATTTGCTAGAGTGTATCGAAGCGGAGAGGAGCTTGCCCCTTGCCTCGACTCATGACGGAAATCCAATTTCCAATACGTGTATTGCGGTTTTATTTGTAGAGCCTAGTATGGCGACATGATAGATGGTACCCATGCCGCCTAGGATTGATATTTATGATTAAAATGTTTTGACACTATACACTTATTATAGTATCAAATGATTTGTTTTAAACGTACCAAGCATGTTTGGCTATTATAAGGGAAAACCCTATCCTCCGGCTTGTGTTGCATTGTGTGATGGGACCTGGGTCTTATAATAGCTTCATTTTTCGAAAAAGCATTGCGTTTTCTTTTCTATGCACTGGTATTCTTGGGAGGAAACCCGTTCTGTGTTATACGGCGTGGTCCCTTGAATTACTCTCTTTTAAAGTAAAGTCTTTAAATAACTGTTTTAGTTCTCACACTAGTCACATGACTGACCTGGAGTTTATTGTTTTAACCTAAACTCTGGGTGCCCCTATTTTCCGCACGGGCAGCTAGTAGTTTTGGTTTTGCAGATTTATATTCACAGGATCCTGGTTTACAGCTAGAATGATATCCGGAAAGCTCTGTATCCGTATATCACCTTCAGTTGTGCTTTGTATTTTTTTCCGCTGCTATGTAATTTATTGTAATCTCTGATATTTGTCGAATGTAATTTATTCAATTATACTCTGTATATTCTTGTATTCTGATGGAATTGTTGTAATAACAATGAAATGTTCTTCCGTCTGCGTTCTGATTTGTTTTGTCCTCACAGTAATTCGTTCTTTCTCATCTCTTCGGAGACCGGGGAAGTTCGGGTCGCTACACATTAACCCTATAAGGGTTGGATTAAAATATTAATCGTCCTATGTCATCTCTTATGATTCGATGCGAATCCGAAAAATACTTGTCCCCATCACGGCGGAATATAAACCATAGTCAAACTCCGAAATGTCTCAAAAAATTCAAAGTAGTCTTAATCAAAAGGCTGCAACAACACAAGAACCGAACAAATTCTAGAAACGAAAACTCATCTAGAAATCCGAAATAAAATAAAATAGATTTTATCTATACATAGCTAACCAATGACTCAAACGATTTACAAAATACCACAAGCTGAACAGAAATTTCCTCATTCTTCTTTTTCAAGAGAAAATTTTGAAAACCTTTCGATATTAAATTTTATTCATAAACTGAGGATCTCAAAATATAAATCTATATTTACAATTTATATTCCAGTTTTGTATTGCTGACTGGAACGACCTTTCCAGATTCTGGGTTGTCAAGACTTTCAATTCTCAAAAGGTTATTTGTGTTAATTTCTATAAATTGCCCAAAAAGAGGAATATTAAAAATCACAAAGAATGGGTAACATATTCCTTGTCATTTCCAATTTCCTTCTTTTTACCAAAATAGATTATTTTTTAAAATTACACAAAACAAAACAATTCTGAACTTGTTAGATTTAAAATTCCAAAATTTAATTATTAAACAATTTTCTTGAAAATCATAGTTTAAAATTCCTGAAACCCATTTAAATATCAAAAATAGTTTTAAAAACTGAAATCTCCCCGAAATTAAGACCAAGGATTTAAAATGAATAATTATACCAAAAGAATATTTTTATTTACAAATGAATATATTTCGTAATTATGTTTCTGGAGTATAATGACACATTAATGTGAACTTCCTGTTTTAGGCTAAGAAAAAGGTCATCGACTAGATATCCCAAATGAAACAAAAAACATGAAATCGCGACTATCTCAGTTGTAGTTAACTTTTCGTCTAATCAATGAGCTCAAATCCACGGGATTCACCATATGCCATCCTTATGATCTTCAAAACAAAACCAACAAAAGTACCATAGGGTAAATCGAGGTTAGTCGAATACTCAAACTCAAATTACTTCTAACTCTTAGTAATTTTAAAACCTATCTTAATTAAATAGCCCCACGACTATCTCATCATCGAAGTATTTTAAAGTCGAGTAAGAAAGATGGAAGAAAATAGAAAAGAAACTCGAATACGTTCTCTCACTATTCCTAATTTATTGATTCCTCTGATCGTCTAAACCTAAGATCTTATACAAAATGTAATGCCCCATAGTTTTTGGAGCTCGAATTTCAATAAAAAATGAAACTCAAACTCATCCAAGCATGGAGAGTACATATCTTATACCTACAAACAATGAACTGAGATAATCAGAGAAAAATAAATCTAACTCGCTGCAGAAATAAAATAAGATAACTAATACCAACTAAGGCGACTACCTTAAAATATATTGCCACATCGATAACTAGCATGAGAGAGCAATAACCGAAGTCCAAACCAAACATTTTCCAAGCCCTTCCTTTCCCAAGCTAAACTTGAGATTTTTTATGAGGAAGTGGTCAGAACAACATGTCCTAGTGAGTAGAAAATGTATAGCACTATCTACAATACAAAAATGCTTCCCGTTTGGTTAGAACCTAAACATATGTCTAACTATGCTAGTAATTCTAACCTAATCTTGTAATGGTTTACGCACAATGACTAAATACCATGCCCAAAGTAGTATCCCAAATATAGTGATATCGCAATACTGAGATAAGACGTTTACACATAATATGAAGCATTCAAACCACCATTAACCTAATCACCAAAAACTAAGAGGTGGTCTCTAAACTACTCGCTCTATTATAAGGAGGTTAATCATTTTTATATAGCCCCTCAAGACCTCACTATTGGTATAAGATAAGGGTGGATTCTTCCAATCACTTAAGACACAAGGTGGACTTATTGATCACTTAACGCCTTAATTGATGGTTTACTATACAATAATATGAATTAGAGGACATTAGCTACTAAGTCCTACTAATTTTAAGGCTTTCTTCATTCATGCATATACCAATGCTTTGCATAGAGCAAGAGATAGTAAGTAGTCACTTATTACCTATAGGACAGCCAGAAGACATCTCGTCATTTATGACCTTCCTTAGGCAGACCCCTGTGTTACTATCTAGCCAAACTTATTAGATAATCCACTAGCCACTTACTACTTCCCGCAGGATAGGCAGACCTATGGTACCTCCGTAATTGTCATTTAATACCTAATCCCAAAGCGACTCTCATCCCAGTAACTTACTATCTAGAGGAAGCGGACCAATGCAGGGATTACAAAGCTTGTACCCAATAGTCATTTAATACTTCTTGTTTTTAGGGAGGCAAGCTACGCGGTCACTTAATACCATTTTAAGGGTGGATCTAACTACTTAGAATCTCTATCCCGAAACAGACTTACACTTATTAATTATTTCCTTTATTAAGGTTTCATCTTTTGGGCAGGAGGCAGGTCTTACAACCACTTAATACCTCACATTTGGAATAAACCTCACTTTAGGAAATAACTCTCGCTACATAATTGACAATCGTCATGGGTTTCTATGGTTAACGATATCTCACATCGAGTAAGCCAACTAACCTCTTATCGTTAACCTACGAAGTCCAATCCTTATTCTTAATTATATTAATTCTACATTAGTTGAAATAAAATAAGGAAAACCTATAACGTCCTATCCTACGATGTTTAATTACTAATTTTCTTATTAGACTTAACATTTACTACGACACTCAATCCCCATTGATTCCCCTTTTAATTCCATTTATTTCTATTACCTAGATACTCTTTCATTTATGACACTAACGGTCATATTTTTCTAAGGCATCAATTAACCTATTTAATGCCATTTATATAAGTCCCATTTGAATTCTAATATAATTATTTAACTCCTAAATTACAACCCTCCCGGAGCGAGCCAAAATTCGACCCAGAAAAGGCCCATTGAAACTAAGAGCCACTCTAAACAGGTCATTGGTTCCTCTAAGGAAATACATTTGCATCGAATGATATAACAATATGGAATCTCACACAGCGGAAGGAGAAAATATAATAATCAAAATAAGATGTAACATTTATTTAAAAACCACATGTTCAATACAAAATACCAAATCCATATGTTTAATACGGTATGTCATCACTATTCACCATCAAGTGTTTCCAACAATAAAAGAGCAATAATAGTTAATAAAATAATAATAGTCCTATTGCCTTCTTCAGGCTTAATCCACCATGACTATGCTCCACCTACTGACCTACTGGATATGTTAAGGAGAGGGGTCAGAACATAGAGCTCTGGTGAATGAAAATAATATGTATTTAAAGAATATACTCTAAATTTGGTAGGTTATATACTTCGAGGTATGTCTACAAAACACATAGGCATGCACACACAAGGGTATATTTTAATTAATGAGGTAGCCATCTGAATCAGTCGCTTAAGACCTTCATTAACGCATTTATGGTGGATCAACGATCACTTGAGACCCAACAAGGTGGACATTCTTAGTCATATAAGGTCCACTCTAACATATTTATTAAAGGTGGATTCTTATGTTCTCTTGTGACCCTATGGAGAACCCTAAACACTTAAGACCCTGTCCTAACACGTCAATGTCATAAGTGTATATATGTATATATGTCCTTACAAGTAATATGAGAAGTAATACCTCGCCGCTTAGTGCCAGTTTAGGGTAAGCCTGCATATGGCCACTTAAGACCCCCTCTAGCAGACACCTTATGGTACTACTTAACTGGTATTACGGCAGTAGATCTATGATGTTTAAGACTTCTTTAGATGGTGGTTAATTAAATTGCATTCTACATATCACGTATACCTAACCCATCCCTAGATTGGCCTTCAAATAGCTCCTAGAGGAAGTGGACATTCTAGTAAACTCACCTACTCCACTATCGCCATGACTAGACCACTTTAAATAAGGATGACCCATATACCACTTCAAAACTAATAAGGGAGGGTCCCATGACTTTGGCCCAAACCACGGAATAAACCTTCAGAACAGACCTAGTCCTAACCACTTAAGACCCAAACTAGATAAGAAGGAATTCATCCGCTTAAGGCCTTCTCAAGGTGGGTAGTAAGCCTCTACCTATGCACACACATGATATATATATAAACTAGACCTCTTACATTAAACCAACTACTTGTAGATGTTAGATATGCCGGGCGGTTCCGGGAAGACTTCTACTACAAGTGGGCTTAACCTCGTGTCATAGTGTACTAAGTTTTAATGGCCCATGACATCCAAATCATTCACATTAGCCGAACTCACTTATGGTTGCTGGATTTTCCGGTTGGTTCCGGGCAGACTTCTACCACAAATGACGACTAACCTCTTGTATGTGTGTCATTATTATATATATATATATAAGCTATTTATACACACATGCAAGCAACAATTCATACGGGGACAATTATAAATTCCTAATCTTATCCTAACGTATTAATTACGCCATTAGTACATTTGATTACGCTGAGTACGCTATATAAATATATAACTAAATACGCACTATAAATGCTAATTGCCATATGAAGTAAGAAATGTTCTAATAGTGGGTTTTGTCAATTCTATTTACGTATAAGGTATACAAGCCTAATTCCCATAGTAAACTACTCGATTCATAGCATAATTAATAACAAGCAGAAAATGGAAAAATATTAACATAAATCATTCAAACTTGTATCCAAGGCTTGTTATAATTATTTTGATCAAGAAAGAGAAGCAATGTGTATAAGTGTATGTAATACATATGTACATACATATTCAATAAGTGTGTGTGTGTATATATATATATATATATATAAACTTCTATTTGAACCAAATTTACTCTTTTTCTATGTTGTTCATAAAAACGTTAATATTTGATTATTTTAGTTCTGAATACATTAAAATTCTCGATTGAGAATAAATATCTAAACCTATCCAAATTTTGAAACCAAACCAAACCTTTACTCTTTTATACCACAAACATTTTTAATTAATTTTTCATTTGAATAGGAAAATCCAACTAAACAAAAGTAAAGTCACCAAATCATCTCCTCAAACATAACCAAACAATTCAAAAACCTAAAATATAAATTGAAAAACTTTACGACAAATAAAGATAGGAGATTTGGGGTTTTTTAATTATGATGTTATCGTGAAAACCCAAACCTCCTTAGGCATAAAAATCAATATGAAATCTACAAAACATAGAGTTTATTTTAATCGGATATTATTTTCACTCATATAGATTGAGGCAAAGGATTGAACAATGATTTGAATGGCGTCTGCGAGAAACCAATGTCGTTTTCCAACCTTACTGCAAATCTATATAAGAGAATCCTACAAATTTGAGTCTTACAAATAGATTATAGGAATTCAAGAATAAAATTCTAATTATAAATAGATTAAAGATAGAACAAGAAACCTATTTCAACCTAATTTCTAGAATATCAGCAATAGAATGGAGGCACATAGAATGAGAGGTTTTAGGGAATTGTGAGGTGAATAAGGTGGTGTTTATAGGAGTGTAAGTGAATGGAAAATGTTAGATTAATACAGATTAATCTTATTTGTCCATTTCCTATAAACCAGCCTAAACACCAACCTAAATGACCCTCACCAGGCCGGGGGCGCACCAGGCCGTCAATACCCACCCGTGAAGGGAGGTGGACCCCTAGGTGTCGACCGCTCTTAGGCAAAAATGCCTAATGAGCCTCGTGGCGAGCGTTTATAATTAATTAATTTATACATTTCCCTATATTACAAATTCCTTTCCTTACGTGATATATCCTTTATCCCCTTGATCTTATCCTTCATTTGAATTTCAAATTACCTAAAGGAATGTATTATAATTCTAGTTATGTCATTGTATCCCTCATATATTTATATATATGATTGATTCAAACATTTGTATGTATACATTTATCATATGATTTCCTTAAATTGTTGTTTCTTCATACGAACTCTGTTTTTAACATATTATATATAAAAACGTATTAGAATTTCTCACAAATCCAATTATAATAGTTTCATGACCAAATTCCTATTTGTCCAAAATTCTCATTTCTCCACTGTTTTTTATTTATTGTTTATTTAATTTATTAAATTTCTTAGTCTAGTTAGTATAATTTTATATAGGGTGTTACATCCCCCACCCCCCTTGTGGGCCTCAAAATAGATTTCGTCCTAAAATCTGTCTGAAGGGGAGAAAATCACAATTGGCTCTAAACATCCATGTTATACACCCATGCTATTTTTAATCATCCATGACTCGTAGTGATTATGAACTACAGACTTGCTAAAGTGATCTCAAACCTAGCTTGTTTGTGTAATAAGTGATGCAATATGTATGCAAAACATCCTCGTATGCATATATTTCAATATGAGTGCATTGTGCAATTGTGTTGTATCCATTCCCTAACTTCCAATATAGCAACCATAATGCATCCATAAACGTAACATAGAGGGAAAATTACCTGAGAAAAGCTCTGGGTGGGTCTATCTCATCTTATCCTTAGTCTCCCAAGTGCTTTCTACAGAGTCATCTCCCCATTGTTCTCGGACAAAGCTAATGATCTTATTATGGAGTCCTTTGATTCCATGCTCTACAACCTTTGCAGTGGCACGAGGCACCCAAGACTCTAACTCGAGGTTTCTTATGTCCCAGTCTAATTTAACTCGAGTCTAGTAGTAGAATCATGAAGGCACTTCCTCATATGAGATACATGAAAAACATTATGGATCCCCAATAGGAATTAGGGGAGATCCACTCGATAAGCCAAAGATAAAATTCTCTCGATGATCCGAAAAGGTCCAGTAAATTTGGAAGACATCTTCCCAGTCTTCCCAAACTAGACAGTCTTCTTGAGAGTGGTAACTTTTACAAATACCAGGTCTCCTACATTGAACTCAAGTTCCCTCCTCCTCTTACTAGCATACAATTTCTGACAATCTTTGGTTGCCTTCATCCTCTGCTTAGTCAAAGAAATATTCTTTATGGAATCATGGAAGAAGTCTGTTCTGAGTAGAACCTTGTCGCTAGTTTCCAAGCAATAAGTTGGCGATTTGCATGTCCTCCCATAAAGCTCTTCAAAAAGGGCCATACCAATCGTTGCTTGAAAACTGTTGTTACACACAAACTCCACTAGCGGCAAATGCTACTTCCAAACTCCTCCAAGGTCAATAATGTAGAATCTAAGAAAATCTTCAAGGATTCGAATGATTCTTTCTGTTTGGCTATTGGTATGTGGATGATAGGCCATAATTAAGTTGAGCATTGTTCCTAATCCTGCTTGTAAACTTCTCTAAAACTCACTTGGGAAGTTGAGCGTTGTTCCTAATCCTGCTTGTAAACTTCTCTAAAACTCACTTGGGAATGAGAATTTCGATTTCTAACTATACACAATAGAATGTTGTGCAACCTAACTATTTCTCTAACATATAACTGGGCCAATGAAGGTACAATCCTATTCCTCTTGACTAGTATGAAGTGAGCACTCTCGGTCAAACGATCCACTACGATCCAAATAGCTTCATTTCCTCTGTGAATCCTTGGAAGCCCATCCACAACATCAATGGAAATACGCTCCCATTTCCATATGGGAACTTTCAAAGGTAACAGTAATTCTCCAAGCCTTCCTTGCTCTGCTTTAAATTTTTGGAACGTTAAACATTTGGCCACAAACTCAGCTCTCTCTCTCTCTCTTTTCATCACTTCCTAGTGGAAATATCTCTTTATATCGTTATACATTTTATCTCCACCATGGTGTATGGTCATCCTCGACCTATGGCACTCCCCCAAAATTTCCTTCCTCAACTGCCCCTCCGTAGGGACACAAAGTCGCCCGTCCCTAAGCAAACTCTCATCATCACTAAGCGAATATCTACCTGAATAAGGAAAGTTTTCTTCCTCACTTTCTCTTTAAAGTTTATTTTCTCCTCGTCAAGATCTTGCATACTCTGAATCCTTTCCCTTAGAGCGGGTCTAACCAACACAACTTCAAGAAAACTACTAGAAGTTATAAGTGGCGGTTGCAAGTTAAAGTTGGGGAGAAACTCCAACTATTTCCATTCCAAGATTACATTCAAAGATGCATGCCTTCTACTCAGTGCATCCCCTACGACGTTCCCATTCCCTAGGGAATGCTGGATCATGAAATCAAAAAAGTCTTTGTATTCCATCCATCACTGTAGTCTTAAATTCAAAGCACGTTGAGAGAATAAATTCTTTAAGGATTTATGGTCAGTGAAGAGCTTGAATTTCTCCTCTAAAAGATAATGTCTCTATATCTTCAAGATGAATACCACCGCAGCCTACTCCAGCTCATGAACTGGGTATTTATTCTCGTGGTCATTGAGCTTTCTACTAGTATAAGAAACAACGCTTCCTTCTTGCATCAGAACCGCTCCCAAACTAGTTATGCATATGTTAGTGTATACCGTGAACATTTTTTAACCATCAGGGATAATGAGAACTGTCGCATTAGTTAGTGCTTCCTTCAATTTACTAAAAGCCACTTCGCACTTATCATCCCAAGAAAATACTAGGTTCTTCTTCGTCGGTTGGGTTAAAGGGCTAGCACTCTTTGCGAAGTCCTTAATAAACTTTTGTAATATCCTACTAACCCAAGAAACCTTCTTACCTCCATAACGTTTTAGGATAACACCCCGTATTTTCTGTGAACATAAAAGTAACAAAACAAAGTATAATTAATTTAAAAAAAAAAGAATTAAGGAAAATGGGCTATGCCATTGCGTTAGTCTCGGAATTCTATTTGAGATAGAGTCCGAGTTTGCGTAAATCGGACTCCGTATGAAGAAGTTATGGCACTTAGAAGTTTCAGGGATTTAGAATAAAAACCAGCCCGAATTCAAAATTCAAAGTTCGGAATACAAAACACACACGCGGGTTGGGCGGGAAATTTCCCGCCCAGGATCCAGGTCGACCAGACGGTCGACCTGGGTCACAAAGGTCGACCAGGGGGTCGACCTAAGGGTCGACCTCCCCCTATTTCCAGATCCAAGGACAGATTCATTTTTTGCATTTGGATGCTCGTTCTGACCAGATTCGTTGCTCCTAAGCTATTTAAACACCCCCCAAGCCCCACTTTCTCTCCATACCAAACCATTGTAATGCTATGCTGCCTCAATTCATATTAAAATAAATCAATGGCGTCGCTACTCTGCTGAAACCTAAGCCAGAACTAGTTCTTCTTCTTCTTCCAAGCTGAATAGGATTAAAAGAGAACAACTACAACCAATTTTCTTTTAGAATCCAACCAAGGTAAGTACAGTTATTTTCAGATATGAAATTTAATTATAATCTTGACATGGTTATAAATCTGAATTGCAGATTATGCATATTCTTGTTTATCAGATCTTTTTTGTGTAGATCTATCTAATTCTTGTTTATTAGATCTGTTTTTCTATGTAGATCTATCTTATTAATATTATTATAACTATTTTGTACCTCTTCTTTCCTTCTGTTCTATAGCCAGGCTACCACGAGCCTGAGCCAAATCTCATAAGAGATTGACGCACGAACGCTAAATTTGAGGAAAATAGTGAATGATGCATAATTAGACATGACTGATTTGTGACTAATTTGAGAAAATATGTTGTAATTTAAGATCTAGATCTAGGCATACTATATATGATAGTCTGTGATTTGGAAGAAGGAGAATTATTTTGTATATGACTTAGGCGTAAAGATCTATATTAAAATACGATAACTATTAAACATGAACTCGCCTAAATGGGGATTTTTGGACATTTGACATATGCTGAAACAAAAGGCTATAATTTGGCATAAATCGTATTATATATCGTGATTTGAGGTTTTTGGAGAATTTTTTGTACTGTGTAAATTTAACTAAAATTTGGGACATATGTTATATTGTGAATTATGACCATAATTTGGGCATGTAAAATTAGGCTTAATTTTATGATTAGGCGATGTATGTCAATGGAATTTTAAGGGATGATTAAATCGGTCAAATTGCCTAATTTGTTAAATCTGTTGAAACTAAACATGGTAATTTGGGGTATGAAAATCTGTAGGCTCGATCTAAAATTGAGCAAAACATGTTAATAGAACTTTGGATAATCTGCCGTAAATTGTAAAGAAGTTAATTTGTTGAATTGGCATAATTAATCCGATATTGGCATAATCATTGAATGAAAATTTTAGCAAAAAATAAGAATGTTGAGACACGAGGTTAGAGTCTGTTTGCGGTAGAAGCCTGCCTGAACCCAACCGACTTAACTAGCAACCGCAAACTGTCAGTCTAATATGAGGGGTCGTAGGCATAAAGATGCTTAGATACGAGGTTAGGTCTGGCTTGTGGCAGAAGTCTTCCCGGAACCACCCGGCACATCCAGCGGCCATAAGCTACCGACCTAATGTGAGAGGTCTGTGCATTAATATTTAATTAATGCAAATCTAGGATAAATATGATGCCTAAAATGTATTGGGTGGATAAGGTTAAATCAACTGGACTAATGAATCTAATAAACCCGTTTGAAAATCTGTAGGCCCAATACAAGGTTAGGTGAAACAATCTATAAGTCTGTTAATCTGTATATGTGATCCGTTAGTCTGAAAACTTGTTAATCTGTATATCTGATCCATTAGTCTGAAAACTTGTAAACCTGTATGTCTGATCTGAGAACTAGTTAATCTGGACTATGTACATCTGAAATCTATAAGCAAGTAAATCTGAAATCTGTTAGTTTGGGGACATAAGGTTAGGAGGGGTAATTACTAGTGTCATCTGTAGTTTGGGACCCATATTAGTCAGTAACCCTTTCTGGTATCAAAACTATGACCCAACACTAGGTAGGGATCCAGGGAACGCTTACTGAACTAATTATAAGAGGTTCATTCTGATAATGGCGAGGGGTGTTGATGGTGCATTCCAACCGGGTCATGTGCATGCATGGATCCGGTCTGCTCTGAGGATGTAAGACACCCTGACATCTGTAAATAGGTCTGTGTCTTTCTATAGGTTGCCACTTTAAGGAGTGATACACCCTTCTGTAGGGCCGGCACAGGGTATTTATGTATTAGGGAGCCGATCGCTTGGGGTAGAATTTAGGGTACACTTAGTTCTGTTTGTTTCTGTTGAGGTACCGTCTGTTTCTGTTGGGGCGGTAACACCTGTCTGTTTCTGTGTGGTACCATCTGTAAGGGTGGTAAAGGCCCATTACTAGTGTACACCTGATTCTAATATTCTGTTTCCGTAGGGATTATTCTATTTCTGTCTCTGATTTCTTTCCTGCTTATGTTTCTGTACGTCTATCTCTGTTAGGGTGGTAAAGGCCCATTACTAGTATCGTGTTTCAGAAGATATTGTTCTGTTTTCTGTTTAGACATTAGGACAACACCTAATTCTGTTATACTGGTATTAGTGCAGAGAAGTGAAAACCAAGTAAGAAGCTTAGTTTAGCCTATATCAATTTGTCTCTTCTGTTAACTTGCTACTCCTGTTACGGTTATCTCTCATCCAGTTTTATTTACATGTCATGATAATATTATCTGTTTATATGCTGAAAGTCACTGGACTCACCAGTCATATGTCTGACCTAGTTTGTTTCGCCTCTTTACTTCCGTTCCCCCCTCCCTAGGTTCTCAAGGAGGAAATACACAAGCTTAGTTCTGATATCTCTTTCTTCCAGCTTGAAGTTGAAGATGTATTGCTTAGCTTTGATTCTACTTATTTATGGCATTTTCTGTTGGGGATTATGGCTTTAAAATTATGCACTCTGAAGGCTTTTGTACAAGACTGATATTTATATACTTGAGTTTTTGGTATTGTGGTTTTGAAAGATGTAACCAAACTTATTTCTGTTCCTGCTGTAATAAAGTTATAAAATTTTCAAGTACTACTTTATGTATTTATCTTGTAATATTTTGTTCTGTTTACTTATAACGTTCCACCGAAGTTAAGGCATTCACTTTGTGAGTGACATTAACGGAGGTGGGGTGTTACACTTGGTATCAGAGCTAAAGGTTACCAGATTTGATAAAAAGTTTTTGAAAACACTTTTCAAAAAGGTTTTAAAAAGGAAGTATTTTCAAAAGTAAAGTTTATTTTGAAAAACATAATCCCCAAAAGCCATATATCTGTCTTTCGGTTCTCCATTTTGAATCTCTTCCTTTTTCTTTTCAACATGTCTAGGGTACCCGAGATACCCGAGGGCATACCAATACCAATCTGGTTCAGAAGGTATCTGGAGGCTAAGGCCACCGCCACAGGCCCAGCAGACGTTCCTCCTCTCCCAGCTGCAGTCGCTCCTCCTCCTCCCCCTCCCGCGTTGATACTTTTTCGAAGATATGCAAGGACTTTCAGGCAATGGGAGGAAAACCTTTTCACGGGTCAGAGACGTTTGTTGAAGCTTGAAATTGGCTTAAGGAGGTGGAAGATTTGTTTGGTATCTTTGAGATAGAAGATGGAAGGAAGATCCAATTAGCTGTTTGGTTAGTGAAGGACGAAGCCTCGTTTTGGTAGGAGGTCACAAGTGGAGAGCGTTCAGTAGAGACATGGCATTGAAGCAGGGGAATTTAACAGTAAAGGAGTACATCAACAAGTTTAATCAGTTGGCGAGATTTGGCTTAGACTTGGTGAACACACCTGAGAAGAAGGCCCCGAGATTCATTAAAGGTTTGAATGAGCCGCTACAAGGGTTGGCTATGACCCACATTCCTATGGGGGCTACCTTCGAGAAATTGGCTGACATGGCATTGATGCATGAAAAGGAAGCCAAAAGTGAGAAAAAAGAGGAAAAGCTTGAAGGACCACAGAACAAGAAAGCAAGGCCCAAAAAGGAAACACAAAAGAAGGATGAAAAATCTGAAGAAAAGAAGGAGAAAAAGTGCTTTACTTGTGGAAGCTTGACTCATCTGAACAAGGATTGCAGAAAGAGGAAGGGCACTTGCTTCAACTTTGGTGAGATGGGACACTTCACTATGGACTGTCTGAAGAAACAAGCGCAAGGGCAGAGGACAAGACCTACTTCTGAAGAGCAGGTGAATGCTCATATGGCTGGTGGATAGGATAGAGATAGGAAAATTTCTGTAGAAGGTTTAATTTCCTTATCTGATTATTGAGTTAAAACTCTTTTTGATTCTGGCATTTTGATTCTGTAATTGAGACTCTGCACTTTAATACTAGCCTTGTTTCTGATCCCGCTATAGTCTCAAACCCCACAAGAGTTATGACTCATCTGTTTGTGATAAGTTGGGGGTTTCTGTGTTGGTCGTTAAGTTGACTATGATGCATACATTCTGGGTTTTGATAATCTGATCTGTACCAGTAGTCTGTAAGTATCTGAATATTTCTGAAAAGGATAGGGGTTTTTACTCGAAGCGTGAATTAGGTTTCCAGTTTTGACATTGTTTAATGGGAGTAATTCTTTAAGTGTCAATCTGATGTTGATTTCGGTCCTCGGGATTGATACTTAGAGATTTATTCTCTTAACCGATGTCTAATGGGAGCAGAACTTTTGTTTTAATTGTACTTTCCTCTATCACTCGGCTATGTCCTATCGATCGAGTCTTCGACCTATATGTAGAAACTAATGGGTGTAAACATGTGTTTGAGACGTGTTATGTTTGATGGTTGCATATGGATGCAAGTGGTGCTGGTGGTTGCTCGTGGATGCACATACACACGCTAGGCACTAGATCAGCTCAAAAGGACTCTCATACTGCATATGGATGCATGCGCATTTTTCAGTTTTTGTGGATGCAAAATGATTGACTCATCACATGGATGTTGCATTTGGATGAATGGTTATGTACTCATATAGAAATGATGTGTATCAAATAGGATTTCTTGCATACATAATTGGACTCATGGCACTAACATAATTCGCATTAAGGAGGTCAACTGAATCAATGGACCACCTGATCTTTGCATTAGATAAGAAACATGTACACACACTTTTGCATATGTACATACAACATTAGAAGTTTTCTAAGGATAACGGATGCTTGTGGATGATGGTTGAGTAGATGGGTGATTGGATCATAGGACACATTCTCCTTAACTTGAAGATTTCGGGGACGAAATCCTTTAAGGAAGGGAGAATGTAACACCCCATATTTTCTGTGAACATAAAAGTAACAAAACAAAGTATAATTAATTTTTAAAAGAAGAATTAAGGAAAAACGGGTTATGCCATTGCATTTGTCTTGGAATTCTTCTTGAGATAGAGTCTGAATTTGCGTAAATCGGACTCTGTATGAAGAAGTTATGGCACTTAGAAGTTTAAGGGATTTTGAATAAAAACCAGCCCAGATTCAAAATTCAAAGTTCGAAATTCAAAACACATGCCCGGATGGGCGGGAAATTTCCAGCCTAGGATCCAGGTCGACCAGGGGCTCGACCTGGGTCACAAAGGTCAACCAAGCGGTAAACCTCCCCCCTATTTCCAAATCTGAGGACAGACTCATTTTTCTGCATTTGGACGCCCGTTCTAACCATATTTGTTGCTTCTAAGCTATTTAAACACCCCCAAACCCCACTTCCTCTCCACACCAAACCATTGTAATGCTATGTTGCCTCAGTTCATATTAAAATAAATCAATGGCATCGCTACTCTGCTGAAACCTAAGCTAGAACTAGTGCTTCTTCTTCTTCCAATCTGAATAGGATTAAAGGAGAACAACTACAACCCTTTTTCTTTTAGAATCCAACCAAGGTGATACAATTATTTTCAAATGTGAAATTTAATTATGATCTTGACATGGTTATAAATCTGAATTGGAGATTATGCATATTCTTGTTTATCAGATCTGTTTTTCTGTGTAGATCTATCTTATTCTTGTTTATCAGATCTATTTTTCTATATAGATTTATCTTATTAATATTATTGTAACTATTCTGTATCTCTTCCTTCCTTCTGTTCTATAGCCAGGCTACCACGAGCCTGAGCCAAATCTCATAAGAGATTGACGCAAGAACGCTAAATTTGGGGAAAATAGTGAATGATGCATAATTAGACATGAATGATTTGTGACTAATTTGAGAAAAGAGTATATGTTGTAATTTAAGATCTAGATCTGGGCATACTATATATGATAGTTTGTGATTTGGAAGAAGGAGAATTATTTTGTATATGACTTAGGCGTAAAGATCTATATTAAAATATGATAACTATTAATCGTGAACTTTCCTAAATGGGGATTTTTGGACATTTGACATATGCTGAAATAACAGGCTATAATTTGGCATAATTCGTATTGCATATTGTGATTTGAGGTTTTTGAAGAATATTCTGTACTGTGTAAATTTAATTAAAATTTGGGACATATGTTATATTGTGAATTATGACTATAATTTGGGCATGTAAAATTAGGCTTAATTTTATGATTAGGTGAGGTATGTCAATGGAATTTTAAGGGATGATTAAATCAGTTAAATTGCCTAATCTGTTAAATCTATTGAAACTAAAGATGGTAAATTGGGGTATGAAAATCTGTAAGCTCGATCTAAAATTGAGCAAAACATGTTAATAGAACTTTGGATAATCTGTTGTAACTTGTAAAAAAGTTAATTTGTTGAATTGGCATAATTAATCTGATATTGGCATAATCTGTGAATGAATACTTAAACTTAAAATAAGAATGCTAAGACATGAGGTTAGACTCTGTTTGAGGTAGAAGCCTGCCCGGACCCAACTGGCTTAACCAGCAACCGCAAACTGTCAGTCTAATATGAGAGGTCATAGGCATAAAGATGCTTGGACACGAGGTTAGGTCTGGCTTTTGGCAGAAGTCTACCCGGAACCGCCCGGCACATCCAGCAGCCACAAGCTATCGACCTGATGTAAGAGGTTTGTGCATTAATATTTAATTAATGCAAATCTTGGATAAATATGATGCCTAAAACGTATTGGGTGGATAAGGTTAAATCAACTGGACCGATGAATCTAATAAACCCGTTTGAAAATCTGTAGGCCCAATACAAGGTCAGGTGAAACAATCTGTAAGTCTGTTACTCTGTATATCTGATCCGTTAGTCTGAAAACTTGTTAATCTGTATATCTGATCCGTTAGTCGGAAAACTTGTTAACTTGTATGTTCGATCTGAGAACTAGTTAATCTGGACTTTGTACATCCGAAATCTATAAGCAAGTAAATCTAAAATCTGTTAGTCTAGGGACACAAGGTTAGGAGGGGTAATTACTTGTGTCATCTGTTGTTTGGGATCCATATTAGTCAGTAACCCTTTCTGGTATCAAAACTATGACCCAACACTAGGTAAGGGTCCAGGGCACGCTTACTGAACTAATTATAAAAGGTTCATTCTGATAATGGCGAGGGGTGTTGATGGTGCATTCCAACCGGATCATGTGCATGCATGGACCGGCCTGCTCTGAGGATGTAAGACGCTGTGACATCTGTAAATAGGTTTGTGTCTTTCTGTAAGTTGCCACTTTAGGGAGTGATACACCCTTCTGTGGAGCCGGCACAGGGTATTTATGTATTAGGGAGCCGATCACTTGGGGTAGAATTTAGGGTACACTTAGTTCTGTCTGTTTCTGTTGAGGTACCGTCTATTTCTGTTGGGGTGGTAACACCTGTATGTTTCTGTGTGGCACCGTCTGTTGGGGTGGTAAAGGCCCATTACTGGTGTACACTTAATTGTAATATTCTGTTTCCATAGGGATTATTCTGTTTCTATCTCTGATTTCGTTCCTGCTTCTATTTATGTACGTCTGTCTCTGTTAGGGTGGTAAAGGCCCATTACTAGTATCGTGTTTCTGAAGAGATTGTTCTGTTTTCTGTTTATACATTAGGACAACACCTAAATCTGTTATTCTAGTATTAGTGCAGAGAAGTGAAAACCATGTAAGAAGCTTAGTTTAGCCTATATCATTTTGTCTCTTCTGTTAACTTGCTACTCCTGTTACGGTTATCTCTCATCCAGTTTTATTACATGTTATGATACTATTATCTGTTTATATGCTCAAAGTCACAGGACTCACCAGACTTATGTCTGACCTAGTTTGGTTCGCCTCTTTTCTTCCATTTCCCCTCCCCCCAGGTTCTCAGGGAGGAAATACGCAAGCTTAGTTCTGATATCTCTTTCTTCCAGCATGATGTTGAAGATGTATTGCTTAGCTTTGATTCTACTTATTTATGGCATTTTCTGTTGGGGATTGTGGCTTTAAAATTATTCACTCTGAAGGATTTTGTACAAGACTGATATTTATGTACTTGAGTTTTTGGTATTATGGTTTTAAAAGATGTAACCAAACTTATTTCTGTTCCTGTTGTAATAAAGTTATAAATTTTTCAAGTACTACTTTATGTATCTGTCTTGTAATATTCTTTTCTGTTTACTTGTAACGTTCCACTGAAGTTAATGCATTCCCTTTGTGATTGACAGTAATGGAGGTGGGGTGTTACATTTCCATTCCTTAATTGCCTTGATCTTCGCGGGATCAACTGCCAAACTTTTACCGACACAATATGCTCCAAAAATCTAACTTCTTCTCTCTAGAAATGACAGTTTGAAAACTTGGCTTTCAACTGGTTCTCTCTCAGAATTCCTAGGACCTGTCTTAAGAGAATTTCATGCTTTTTATGGTCCTTGGAAAATATAAGGATATCGTCTATGGAAACCACCATGATCTTATTTAGAATGCCTCTAAACACTCTACTCATAAGGTCAACTAAGAAGGCGGGTGCATTTGTTAGTCCAAAGGACATAACTTTCCTATTGGAATAATCCATCTAATGTCCTAACTATAGTTTTATCCTTAATATCTTTTACAATCCTTAATTAGTGAAATCCAGTTGCAGGGTCTAATTGGGAAAATACTTGTGCTCCCGCCAAGTGGTCAGACAGATCATCATTCTAGGTAAGAGGTACCTATTCTTCTTAGTAAGTTTACTCATCTCCCTATAATCCACACAAAGATCCATCAGCTTTGGTGGCAAACACAACAGGTGCACCCCACTCAGACGTACTTCGTCATATGAAGCCTTTATGTAGCAATTCTGAAATATGTTTATTCAACTCTTTTCTTTCTTTAGGTGTCGTATGCCTTAAGGGTAAAGATACTAGTCTGGCATCCATCTCTAGGTCAATACGAAAGAGATCTCCCTATGGGGTGGAAGTCCCGTGACTTACTCAAAGACATCCAAGAACTCACATCCTATAGAGACCGAATATGGTCCTTTCGATTTAGGAGATAAGGTACACAATTGGGCTTTATCGTTGTTTCTAATGTCACAAGGGATTCTCAAACTATGTCCTCCTTAGCTACAAAGATGAACAACTCTCATGTCACAATCTAGGATGGCTCCATAAAATGATAGTCAATCTGTACCTAGAATAAGGACGTACCCCATAAAATCCAATGCATACGCATTGCAGAGGAACTCGACATCGCCGATATCCAATACTAGGTCTTTACAGATCAACTCCAGATACTTAGTTCCTCCGATAAGGTTGGCACCACTATCGGATTATTAGTGATGGACAAGGAAAGATAGAACGAATCAACTAATCTCTTATAAACAAAAGAATGAGTCTCTCCAGAGTCAAATAAGGTATATACAGAAATTCCTAAATTAGAAGACATACCTTCATGTGAGGATTGTCCTTGATCTTTCAGGGGTCATCTCTATATCGGTGTTGCTTCCAATGCGTAATTCTGACTGTTCTGAACAACATTAGGCTTTTGGAAATCCCCATATAAGTGTCCTTCCTTATGGAAATTGAAACACCTCCACTTAAACTTTTTCTTTGATAATGTGGTCTTGCATTCTTTGGACTCATGGCCCTTACGATTGCACCTTGTACAAGTCTTAGCTTCTTTCTTGAACTAACCCTTTTTATTCTTGTTTCTACACTATTCTTTCTTCTTGTTCTTCATAGAACTAGAATTACCTTCTCACCACGCTTGTTCTCTTTAAGTCCCTTTGTTGTGCATAAGATGCCAGTCTCCAATAATTTCTCGAAGGTTGCTCCAAACATTACTTGGGCCATCAAAGTCTCTTTTAATGGGGAGTTCGTTCCCTTGACAAATCTCAAAGCCTGCTTCATTGTGGTATACACCAAACCCCTATCAAACTTCCATAGCTTGATGAATTTAGATACATACTCCTGCAAATTCAGATTTCCTTGTTTGAGATGGATTTCGTAGAAAAATCACCTCAAAACGGGTCTTGAATTCATCTCATGCAAATACTTGGCCTACTTTCTCTCTAGATACAAGGTTCCACCATTCAAGGGCTTGTCCCTTTAAGTGCCAGGCCGAAACTCTCCTCTTAACCTCATCCAACCATCCCACAGCCTCAAAAATCCTTTCATAGTCCATTATCTAAGATTGATCCCCAGTAAAACCTTATGTCCTTAAGAAAGGTTTTCCACCAAGGTTCGCAAAATCTTTACAGAGTCGAGGAAAATTGAATGCTACCTCAATGGCTCGAGCTGCAGGCTCCTATAGGGTTGGATTGGCGATAGGGACTACTTTCAAAGTTCGAAGATACTATTGGAACCGTTCTGGAAAATACCGAGGTCCTTCCTGGTTTCCCTGACCGGGAGTATAGTCAGCCATTCGACTATTTGAAAAAGAAAGGAAGAATCCTTCAGTGGATATTCCTGAGATAGTATTCAAGCCAAAAAGAAAGAAAATGGTAAAGCTACCTAGTATAGTTGTGTATGCCGATTGGGGTATAATAATATAAATAAATAAATATATATATATAGTTGAAATTCTTTTTTCAAAGTACAAATATGCCTCTCATACGTATATTTTCCCTATAATTGGGTAACATCGCTCTAATACCAAGTGTAACAATCCGCCCGGAGTGGGCCTACATTTTGACCCAGTAAAGGCCCATCAAAACTTAGAGTCACCCTAAATAGGTCATTGGTTCTTGTAAGAAATTACATTTTCATATAATAACAAAATAATATATAACGAGATGCAATCTCACACAATGGAACGAGAAAATATAATAATTAAAATTAGACATACCATTTATTCAAAAATACATGTTCAATATATAAAATACCAAATCCACATGTTTAATGTGGTACATCATCGTTATTCATCATTAAGTGTTTCCAGCAATAAAAGAGCAATAATAGTTAATAACATAATAATAGTCTCATTATCTTCTAAAGGCTCCATCATCGTCTCGTCCGACATGACTACGCATCACCTAATAACCTGTTGGATATGTTAAGGAGAGGGGTCAGAACATAAAGCTTCGGTGAATGAAAATAACATGTGTCGAAAGACTATACTCTAAATTTGCAGGTTATATACTTAAGGTATGTCGACAAAACACACAAGCATCCATACACAAAGGTGTATATTAATTAATGATGTGGACATCTGAACCAGTCACTTAAGACCTTCATTAATGCATTTGGGGTGTATCAGCGATCACTTAAGACATAACGAGGTGGACATTCTTGGTCACTTGGGGCTTATTCTAACATGTGTATTAAGGATGGATTCTAATGACCTCTTATGACTTTTAGGCGGACCCTAGCCGCTTAAGACCCCATCCTAACATGTAACACCCCATATTTTCTATGAATATAAAAATTAACAAATCTAAGAAATCTTAATTTTTAAAAGAAGAACTAGGCGAAACGGGTTATGTCATTGCATTCATATCGGAATTCTTCTTGAGATAGAGTCCGAGTTTGCGTGAATCGGACTCTGTATGAAGAAGTTATGGAGTTCAGAAGATTTCAAGTTTAAACATAAATTAAATTAAATTAATAATTAAAGGTCAAAATAGTTCAAAATTCGAAATTCTGTCAGAGCGGGCTGAGCGGGCCGCTCAGAGGAGTCGACCCCCCGGGGGAGTCGACATAGGTGTCGAAACCCCTATAGGGGAGTCGACATAAGTGTTGATCCCCCTGTAGGGAGTTGACTCCTTTCTGATCCAGATCCAGTGACGAATTTTTATAGCCCTGAGCTTATATGGCCTTTTCTTATTGGCCGATGACTAATTTCTGAGGTATTAGGGCTTATGTGTCGTGTATGGTTGGCTGGATGACACATATCTTCGGTTTGATGGCTTTGATTTCTCCTAGACTAATATAAAGGCTAGAATTAATCCTAGACATCTATATATACACTCATAACCCAACCCTAATTCTATTGCTCCAAAGCTATGACACCGTCATGTTGTTCATCTTCGATCTAGCCTAGCCATCACCATCTTCTCTAAACTAGAAATCAAATTAGAGAGCCTCAAATCAACTTTGAAGATTAATCAGTATCAAATTAGAGTCTCTGCAACAACAACAGTTCAATTATCTTTTCTTAATCCTAGCAATGTCGGTTCAAGTTATTTTCAGATTTAAACACCTAATAGTAATCTTGGCATGTAATAAAATGAATTTAAGTCTATGCTTGATGATGAGACAATCTTTTCAGATTTACCCCTACCTTTCTATTGAATCTATGATTTTACATGCCTAAGAAGTTATTATATCAATTCAATCATGCCTATCTCTGTTGAACATCGAATATGTAATACTTTTTGGTTCATGATGTCATTCTTATGCCTGTGATAATGATTATATCAGCTTATTCAAGAATCTATGTTTGTTGGATCTAAATTTCTTGTATTAGGTCTATTGCTACATGCCTATTTTTATGCCTATTCTTATTTTAAGCTCCTTCTCTCTTTTCCCTTATTTCCTTTTTCTTTTATGACCTAGGTTACCTTCGAACCTAGGCTGAAATCGCGAAATACGAACAATTGGAATATGTGGAATATTTGAGTATAACCTATTTTGGTGAAATTGTTGGGCATAACTTGTAATTGACATTGGGGAATAATCTATTTGGTAATATTGGAACATAATTTGTAACTTGTAATTTGGGGAATAATTTCTATTTTTGCGAACTTGAGGTAAATTGAAATATTAAATCTAGATTGGGTGTAAACTGCAAATTGAAATATTAAATCTAGATTGGGCATAACTATAGGTTGGGACGCCAAGCATAAGGTATAAATGTGATTTTTAGGCCATGACTATTATTGCAAATTTGGGAAGATTAGGTGTAACCTATTTTGAGCAATAACTTGTAATTGAATTTGTGGGGCATTACTTGCAATTGGCTTGGTTGGGAATAACTTGAGAATTCAAAACATGACTAGTTTTGTAAAATTTGGGATAATCAGCATATAAAATCTAGACTTGGACATGAATGGTAAATATGTAAATTGGCTAAAGATGAACGTGCCTAACCGGAGGTTAGATTGAGTTGCGGTGTAAGACTGTCCAGAACCGCCTGGCACATCCAGCGATCGCAACAATATAGATTTAATGTGAGAGGTTAGCGCATTAAGCCCAAAAGCCGAAGTTAGAATGAGTTTGCGGTAGAAGTCTGCCCAGAACCGTCCGGCACATCCAACAACCGCAAACAACAGTTCTAATGTGAGAGGTTGAGGCATTAATGAATGAACTAATGCTAATGAATGGACATGCTAAGAATGGTAGGGTTGAGTTAACACAAGAGGGTAACACTTAACCGATATAACATGATGTGTGATAGGGCAACGCTTAACCAAGGTAACATGACAACTGGAAGGGTTAAGTTAATAGGAAACACTTAACCAAATTCAACAAGATGAATGAGTAGGGTTAAGTTAACCAACATAACATGATGAACGAGTGGGGTTAAGTCAAGGGGAAACACTTAACCAATATAACATGATGAATAAACAGGGTTAAGTTAATAGGAAACATTTAACCAATACAACATGATGAATGGGAAGGGTTAAGTTAATAAGAATGTAATGACCCGCATTGGCAGAGGTATTATAATTAATGTATTTAATTATATAAATAGTGATATAGTGAATTAAATGGTGGTTTAATTAAATAATGGTGAACATTTAATTAAAATAATAAATTAAATAATATATTTAATTCTGAAATAATCTGAATTGGCTGAAATGGCGATATGGTGTGAACTGGATCATCTGTGATATTTAATTCAGCTTGGAATTGAATTTGAATAACGAATATATTATATAAATGATAGTTTGAACGTATAATAATAATATAATTAAAATCGAGCTTGAAATGGCGATGCAGTTCATAAATCGGCGATTCGAACTTCAACTGAATGTATAGGATTCGTTTTAAGCCGGATTTCTGTGAAATAAGAAACGTGTGGAGCTGGTGGAGTATATCTTTCTAGTGGAAGAGAAAAATCAGGATTTCATCGTGTAGATTTTGATTTACGTCCAAATCAAATTTTAGAAAAGTCACTATGGAATTCCTTTATAATTTATAAAGAAATAATTTATATTTTTAAAAGGTATTTCAATATAAATCGAATATCGGGTTGACCCAGATTTGGAACATCAAGTTAGAAATTCATATAGGAATATTCTGGAGCTGTACGATATCATATGTGAATATATACGATAATATTAATATATTTATATTTAATTTAATTATATTTAAATATATTTATATTTTAAATGGGCCATTCAGAGCTTTTAAAATAGTTAGTTTTGCAAACAAAGTCGGAATTCGACGAAACTAATTTTGTTGGATCTGCAATGTTAAATTATTGTTAGATTCCAAGTTCTGTGATTTTTTGGGGTCACTATGTGGCCATACGGATTTTTAGAGTGAAAAACAGTCAGTATTTTGATAGTTAAAAATACGCTGTGCGAGCAAATGGAGTCGGAATTCGACGAAACCAGTTTCGTTGAGACCGTAATGTCGAACTCTAGCTACATGTTCAATTTCGTGATTTTTAGGTATTGTGTGTGATCACACGGATTTTTAGAAGGGCTAAAATGAAAATAAAATGATAATAGAAAATATCCAAACTAATTGTATGGTCAAAAACAAGCCACCTCCTTCACTTTTTGTGCCACACAAAAGAAAATCCCATCTCTTTATAACCTAAATTAAGGCTGATAGTAATTGGTGCTCCTCAAACAAAATACCTGTGCTCACAAACTCAAAGAAAAATCACAAAGAAACCAAATACAAATCTATAAATCCAAACAAGTATGTATTTGAGATCCTATGATGTTTTTCTTCACTTTGGTATCGGTTTCGAAGGGTGCGAACACCCTGAAGCTCGCAGCGTAGACTAGCAGTCGGCTTAGGGCTGATGATGGCGAGAAATAGGTGCAGTAATCCACGGATTCGAGGTCATTATTGGAATCAGAAGATCTTATAGCTTTGATTTGGATTTTTATTGGGATTTTCTGAATTTAAAAAGATCGATCATTTCTGGTATGGTAGCCGTCTCGAGCTCGACGACGCGAGCTGCTCTCGGGGTGCGAGCTGGCTCTTGAGGGTATCGGAACAAGGAGGTTGAGTAGGAGAGTTGGAAGGTGAAGTTTGTTGTTGGTTTCATGGTGGGATGGAGGAGAACGAGAAGGAAGAAGGAGTGGAAATGTTTACTGGAAGCGTGAGCACCAAATTGAGGAAGAAAGAAATGTCGGTATGGGTTTTTAAGGTTGGAGTTGGGCCAAGGTGTTGTGGTGAGGCCCATAGTAATAAAAACCAAGTTTTATTTTAAATTCAAATTAGTATATAAACTTTATAAATTCGTAACTTGCTCGTACGATATCAGAATCAGACGAAACAAGATCCGATAGGATCGTATGGACGGACACTATCCAATGGAGCTGACCGGAAGTGGATTGGTGCTCGTTGCAATTTATAGCGAAATAAATTGTCCGACTGAATCAAATAACGCAAATCGTTATTTAACGGTTAATGCGAAATGTGAGTAAATCTCACTAACTCTGAACAGTTTATAATTTCATGTTGTATTTTTAGAACTGTTAAATATTGGCTGATTGACTATGTGTTGACTGTTTGATTGAACTGCTAGTCAGTTAGTTGAATTTCTATATTGATTCTGTTTAACAGAATATATCATATGGAACTGAAAGTGATGTTGATTTTATATTGTATAACATCTGTGGATGTAGGGAGACAGGTTGGAGGAATCCAACTAGATTCCTCAACATTTATTTTACTGTGATTCATATATTGTAATATATGATGTGATATATAATCTGTTGTCGATTATATGTGTTTGAACGATATTGGTCATCGTGATTTGATGTGTTAAATACCATAACATATCGAAATGGTAAAAAGGGAATTTTCAAAATGAATATTGAAAATAGATTTTTTTGTAAAATCAGAGGATTTTATAAAAGAGAATATTTATAAATAGAAATTTATTTATAAATGGATTCTATATAAATAGAAAATACTTAGAAATAAAACCCAAAAGGAATTATTTAAAAACCACTTGCACATAGATCAGAAAGAGAAATGTTTGTAAACCATTTACAAATGAGATTGAATAGGGAATATTTGCAAAACCTTTACAAATGAAATCGAAAGAGGAATATTTGTAAAACCTTTACAAATGAAATCGAAAAGGAAATATTTGTTTAGCAAACAAATAGATTATAAAGGAAATATTTATCTTTGGATAAATAGATATACATAAGTCGGAACTTATATATGAAGAAGTAAACAGATAAAAGGAGCAGATTGATTTATAAATGATATTTATAAATTAAGTTAAATATTTATCTTTTGGATAAATAGAATATATAAGTCAGGACTTATATAAATAAGTAAGAATCGATTTCAACATCGATGTTTGCAACTGAATAAGGACAAAGAGTTAATCAGTTAGGATTAACCAGTTAGGTTAAACCAGTTAGAGTTAAACCAGTTAGAGTTAATCGATAGAGTTAAATCGAACTAGAGTTATTTAAATAGAGTTATCGAATATTAGTTTATTCGAATAGAGTTAAAGGAAAGGAGTTATCGATTATTAGTTAATCGAAGGAGTTATCGATTATTAGTTAATCGAAGGAGTTATCGATTATTAGTTAATCGAAGGAGTTATCGATTATAGTTTAATCGAAAAGAGTTATCGATTAGTTTAATCAAAGTGAGTAATCGAATATAGTTTATTCGAAAGGAATTATCGAATTTGTTTATTCGAAGGAGTTATCGAATTTAGTTATTTGATGGAGTTAATCGAATATAGTTTATTCGAATAGAATCAATTGAGTTAATCGAATATTACTGATTCGAATAAAGTAAAAGAAGTTATCGAATATAGTTTACTCGAAAGGAGTTAAGTGAAAGAGTAAATCAATAGCGTTAGTCCGATAGAGTTAATCCAATAGCGTTAGTCCAATAGAGTTAATTCAATAGCGTTGGTCCAATAGAGTTAATTCAATAGCGTTAGTCCAATAGAATTAATCCAATAGAGTTAATTGATAAGGGTTAATCGAATAGAGTAAATTGAATAGAGTTATCGAATATACCTTATTCGAAGGAAAGAATTATCGAATAAGAGATAATTCGAAGGAGAGTTACGTAAGGAAGTTGTTAAAGAATTAAAAGGGTGAACTTTGTCTATATCAAGGTTAGAAACATTGTTCAGTTAAGGTCTGAGAAGTAGTATTATCCCAACTTGATTGACTCCATTTTTAACTAAGGAATGGTTAAGGTTCGAGAGTGAAAGTGGTTAAGTGATTTAGTAAATAAGTATAGTGGTTTTAGTTGTCGTCGCGATGTTGATTTAAACATCTGTTTAAATCCAAGTAAAGAAGATTTGGAAATGTTTTCCAAATAGAATCAGAAACGTAATCAAATATTGAAATTTGAAATATGGATTGGAAATGGAAATGTTTTCCAGTATTAACATATATTTTCTAAACATAGAAAATAGGAAATATGAATATATATATATATATAAATATGATTGATGATTGATTGATAGAATTTCCATCTGGAAATAATATCGTTGTCTGCACACTTGTTTTTATTCGATAGTTAAATCACAGACTGTCGTAGTTTTGACCATTTTAACGTTGTTAGTATAGAGAGACCGGATGGATTATTATCCAAAGAACCACTATGTATTGGCATAAGCGTTGCGAATCATATATGCCAAAGATAATTGAAGACGGAGTAAAGTGCAAGGGCTGTTGTATAAATCTTTGATAACAGTGCCTAAGATGGATATACTGAATAGTGCCTTCGGTTCATCCTGTTCCTGGGTGACTTGTATGGATGAATGTCTGACAGAGTATTTCCAGAAAGGTCACGTACATTGATTTCTTCAACCGTACCAAGAGTGGAAGCGGAGAAGGAAACTTCTTTAGTTAACACGTAATGTACTGTTGTAGACGTCAATTAGTTATTTTCGATGGATTTGACAATGTGGCATTCGAAGTGAATCTGATGTGATGATGAAGCGTAACATCAAGCCTCATCAACCGGTAAATGGCAGAAATCGGGCAGGCAGCATGGCTAAGTCGGTCGCTCCGAAGTAGGGTGTATAATCACCTGATCTAGAGTTTCATTTACTTCTAAAAATCTATTGTTGATGTTGTCCCATTCGGGAAACGGTTGCTGATCCCAACCGTTGCGGATATACATTCGATACACTCAAGCGAAATGATTGGTCGGTCATGTATGGTCGGGTTGCAAGATGGTCTTGTTGAACCCAGTGTATTCCTTTCTAGAGGTACACTAGCGGAAGGTGGTTCCATACCTTGTCGTAGTTGGAAATCCATTACCCAATACGTGCTTGTGGTTTTGATTGTATACTATTTATGTAGAACATGAGATGGAAGCGTTTCTGCTAGATGATTATTATAGTTGTGGTTGATAGACATTATTATAATATCAAAAGGTTTTTGATATAAAGATATTTTGGATTCTCATAAGGGAAAAACCCGTTCGGTTATACGGCGTGGTCTTATGAGATATCGATTACTTGTTCGAACTGTTTAACTGTTTTACTCACACCAGTCCCATGACTGACCCAGAGTTTATTTTGTTTTGTTTTCCCTAAACTCTTGGGTGCCCCATTTTGTACGGGCAGTCAAGTAGTCAGGATTTACAGAAACCTGAAGAGCTGGAGCAGGAGGCTTCAATATCATATAGCTATAGTTTATTTCCGCTGTGTTGTAAGTGTTGTACTTTAATAATAATGTATATTCAAGTAAAGATGTATATTTCAAGTTATGTTATATATATTGTATGTTATTCGTTCCGCCGTGAGGTTCGTGTTACTCTGATGTTGTTTTATTCTTCTTATATTCAAAGTTTCTGTCTTATCTATCCTCACCCTCCATTTTCTTTCTATTATTTTCCTGATTTTCATTTTAATTTGGGGTTGGACTTGTGTTTTTGGTCAGCTCAAATTGGACCGGATTTTCGGGTCATTACAGTTGGTATCAGAGCTCAAGTTAAGTGAATTACCTTGGCTCTGTGGCGTGACTCAGTAGAGATGGGGTTAGTAATACCCTAGATTGAGTTGCGTGTATATATACGAGTGAACGTATTTGTATTTGATATAAAAATTGTTTTATATTGTGGAGATTTATTAGTTGAGTAGTTTATGAGTTCTGGTCGATCAGTTTGATCCACTATATCGGTAGGTGTTTATAAACACTTAAATACGATGGGTCGACACGATATGCTTTGAAAAGAGGGTAAATTAAAATAAGTTTACCCAAGGTATATCTTGATATAGAGAAGATATATATATACCAAACTTTATAATATATTGGATATATTGGTTGTGATTATAATCGAGTAAGATTATAAATTAAATGGTTATGTAAATAACCAATCAGAATTCATATAAGTGAAATATGTGAAATCAGATGAATTATATCTGAAATTTAAACCAGAAATTTAATTAAAATTCTGGAAAATTGGATAAGTGTTTGTAAATGGATTTGGATTAAGAATAAGGAAAATTTAAGATCCTGGGAGATTTTAAATTGTTTTACAAGCAGTGTGTATTATATTTTGAAATGGATTTCAAAGTGGAAATGTTTAGAAATGGTTTTATAGTACTGAACTCACTTCGATCGCTGGAAAATAGATTCCGATGATGACAGCTGCATCATCAGTATTCATTTTCGAGTTATAAGTAACGAATTAATACCAGAGACACTTTTTTGAATTTGTTTTTGGGAAAGACAAGTTGTGTTGAATTTCAAAATGGGATTGATATATAGAATTTGATATATAGAATTTGAATATATAGAATTTGAATATAGAAATTCAAATGGGATTTATAATACAAAAATTGAATAGAATTAACTAAGTTGAAGAGGAATTAGTTAATCGAGTTTTGAATTTGAAGTTGAACTTTGAAAGGTGAATTGGATTTGTAAATGGATATTCGAAATCAAATATAGAACTTAAATTTGAAATTTAGATTCAAATTAGTTAATTAGCAAGTTAAAATATATTTGAACATGTCACGTTTAAATATAAAAGTGAAATAGACTAAAGAGTTAATTAAAAAATTAATTAACGAATTGAGTTAAAACGATCAGGTATAGTTAAAATAGATTGGGCAGGTATAAATATACATGAGATAGGTATGGAAAAGGTACGAAGGTATATAAATAGAATGCTCGACGAAAAGGTATGTATTTAATTCATATATGAGATTTTATGCGCCGTATCGGCTAGCCGCTTGGCTTTTTCTTTTTCTTTTGGATTGGTGAGGGCCATGGGAGGCTATTTGAAATATCCCGATGCTCCTGGTACAAAGGAGGTTATGGCGAATTTTTCCGGGAATTTATGGAGTTAGAATATTTTTAAGATAATTTGATAGTTAGATATCAACGTATCGATATATATATATAGAAGTCGATAAGGAAACGAACTTAGAAATAGAATAGTAAAATCAAAAAGGAATACTAAGAATAAAATCTAGTAAGAATAGAAAGAGGAAGCGTATACGTGTTTAAAAGTGAATAAGTAGTTGTATGGTATTGATTATTCGAGTAAGTAGTCATATCTGTTTTGACATTATAAATGTTATTCAGTCAAGGTCTGAGAGGTAGTTATACCCCAAATTGATTGATTTCATTATTAACAAATAAATAGTAAGATTTCAGGCTCGAAGATCAATGTTGAATAAGAGTTAGTTGAATATAATATTTGGGTTGTCGTAACGATGTTTTACACAACATCCGTTTTAACCCAAATAAGTGTAAGCTTGGAAATATAATAAAGAATATTTCCTAAGTATAGAAATAAACGAGATCGGAAAAGAGATAAGTAATTGGGATATTTTCCAATTATAAATAGCATATATTTTCTTAAGTTTAGAAAATAAAGGAAGGCGATATTTGGAAATGTTTCCAAATAACATAAAAGGCCAATATGGTTATTGAAAATATTTGGTTAACAAATATTGATAAAGAAATAGAGAAGTGATTTAACTAATGGAATATTAATTAAGGGCTCAATGACATGTTCAAAAGGAAAATTTGATTTTTGAAAAGAGTAAACTGTTTAAAAACTCCCAGGGAAAGACTGTTTGAATTAAAAACAAATTTAACAGAAATTTGTGGAAGAAAATTTGAATTAAAGTAAAGCCAGTAAAGTGATAACTGAGATTGAATTAGAATGATATCAAGACAAATTGGATTGTGAGAATCAAATTTGAAGTGTAATGGGATAATCAAGTTAAGAGTTGGGAATCGAGAAGAAACTCGAGTTAAAATGATATTTGGCTCGGATATAAGCGAGTGGTGGTGTTGTGGATAAAAGCAGATTGGAATTTGATTGGGATAACACTGGTATATGCTGAGTTGATAGCATATGGAAGTGATAGAGTTGATATGCCGACAAAAGAAACAAGTTTATATTTCTATTGGATATAGGATTTATGAGCCGAATTGGCAAGCCGCTTGGCTGGTTGATTTTCTTTTGAGTTGGAGAAGGCCCAGAGAGGCGAGTTGTGGTTGTACCGATTGAGCCGTACAAAGGAGGTGCTAGCGAAATTTCTCAAAAAGTTAAGGCGTTAACATTTTTTCAGGATTTTTGAAAATTTTCATTGATAAGAATTAATTAATAATTTAATTGAAATTAAATTGGTTCAGTTGAAACTGAAATTAAAAAGTGAACAAATATGTTCTAACCAGTCGATAGGGTCATTCTCTACCTTAGCAATTTCGAGGACGAAATTATTTTAAGTGGGGAAGATTGTAATGACCCGCATTGGCAGAGGTATTATAATTAATTTATTTAATTATATAAATAGTGATATAGTGAATTAAATGGTGGTTTAATTAAATAATGGTGAACATTTAATTAAAATAATAAATTAAATAATATATTTAATTCTGAAATAATCTGAATTGGCTGAAATGGCGATATGGTGTGAACTGGATCATCTGTGATATTTAATTCAGCTTGGAATTGAATTTGAATAACGAATATATTATATAAACGATAGTTTGAACGTATAATTATAAAATAATTAAAATCGAGCTTGAAATGGCGCTGCAGTTCGTAAATTGGCGATTCGAACTTCAACTGAATGTACAGGATCCGTTTTAAGCCGGATTTCTATGAAACAAGAAACGTGTGGAGTTGATGAAGTATATCTTTCTAGTGGAAGAGAAAAATCAGGATTTCGTCGTGTAGATTTTGATTTACGTCCAAATCAAATTTTAGAAAAGTCGCTGTGGAATTCCGTTATAATTTATATAGGAATTATTTATATTTTAAAAAGGTATTTCAATATAAATCGAATATCAGGTTGACCAAGAATTGGAACATCAAGTTAGAAATTCATATAGGAATATTTTGGAGCTGTACGATATCATATGTGAATATATATACGATAATATTAATTTATATTTAATTTAATTATATTTAAATATATTTATATATTTAAATGGGTCATTCAGAGCTTTTAAAATAGCCAGTTTTGCAAACAAAGTCGGAATTCGACGAAACTAATTTTGTTGGATCCGCAATGTTAAATTATTGTTAGATTCCAAGTTCCGTGATTATTTGGGGTCACTATGTGGCCGCACGGATTTTTAGAGTGAAAAACAGTCAGTATTTCGATAGTTAAAAATTTGTTGTGTGAGCAAATGGAGTCAGAATTCGACGAAACTAGTTTCGTTGAGACTGTAATGTCGAACTCTAGCTACATGCTCAATTTCGTAATTTTTAGGTATCGTGTGTGATCACACGAATTTTTAAAAGGGCTAAAACGAAAATAAAATGATAATAGAAAATATCCTAACTAACTGTATGGTATAAAACAAGCCACCTCCTTCACTTTTTGGGCCATACAAAAGAAAATCCCATCTCCTTATAACCTAAACTAAGGCCGACAGTAATTGGTGCTCCTCAAACAAAATACCTGTGCTCACAAACTCAAAGAAAAATCATAAAGAAACCAAATACAAATCTATAAATCCAAACAAGTATGTATTTGAGATCCCATGATGTTTTTCTTTACTTTGGTATCGGTTTCGAAGGGTTCGAACACCCTGACGCTCGCAGCGTAGACTAGCAGCCGGCCTAGGGCTGAAGATGGCGAGAAATAGCTGCGGTAATCCATGGATTCGAGGTCATTATCGGAATCAGAAGATCGTATAGCTTTGATTTGGATTTTTATTGGGATTTTCTGAATTTAAAAAGGTCGACCATTTCTGGTACTGTAGCCATCTTGAGCTCGACAACACGAGCTGCTCTTGGGGTGCAAGCGGGCTCTTGAGGGTATCGGAACAAGGAGGTTGAGTAGGAGAGTTGGATGGTGGAGTTTGTTGTTGGTTTCATGGTGGGATGGAGGAGAACGAGAAGGAAGAAGGAGTGGAATTGTTTACTGGAAGCGTGAGCACCAAATTAAGGAAGAAAGAAATGTCGGGTATGGGTTTTTAAGGGGAGTTGGGCCAAGGTGTTGTGGTGAGGCCCATGGTAATTAAAACCAAGTTTTATTTTAAATTCAAATTAGTATATAAACTTTATAAATTCGTAACTTGCTCGTACGATATCAGAATCAGACGAAACAAGATCCAATAGGATCGTATGGACGGACACTACCCAATGGAGCTAACCGGAAGTGGATTGGTGCTCGTTACAATTTATGGCGAAATAAATTGTCCGACTGAATCAAATAACGCAAATCGTTATTTAACGGTTAACGCGAAATGTGAGTAAATCTCACTAACTCTGAAAAGTTTATAATTTCATGTTGTATTTTTAGTACTATTAAATATTGGCTGATTGACTGTGTGTTGACTGTTTGATTGAACTGCTAGTCAGTTAGTTGAATTTCTATATTGATTCTGTTTAACAGTATATATCATATGGAACTGAAAGTGATGTTGATTTTATATTGTATAACATCTATGGATGCAGGGAGACAGGTTGGAGGAATCCAACTGGATTTCTCAACATTTATTTTATTGTGATTCATATATTGTAATATATGATGTGATATATAATCTGTTGTCGATTATATGTGTTTGAACGATATTGGTCATCGTGATTTGATGTGTTAAATACCATAAAATACCGGAATGGTAAAAAGGGAATTTTCAAAATGATTATTGAAAATTGATTTTTTTATAAAATCATAGGATTTTATAAAAGAGAATATTTATAAATAGAAATTTATTTATAAATGGATTATTTATAAATAGAAAATACTTAAAAATAAAACCCTAAAGGAATTATTTGCAAACCACTTGCAAATAGATCAGAAAGAGAAATGTTTGTAAACCATTTACAAATGAGATCGAATAGGGAATATTTGTAAAACCTTTACAAATGAAATCGAAAGAGGAATATTTGTAAAACCTTTACAAATGAAATCAAAAAGGGAATATTTGTTTAGCAAACAAATAGATTATAAAGGAAATATTTATCTTTGGATAAATTGATATATATATATATATATAAGTCGGAACTTATATATGAAGAAGTAAACAGATAAAAGGAGCAGATTGATTTATAAATGATATTTATAAATTAAGTTAAATATTTATCTTTTGGATAAATAGAATATATATAAGTCAGGACTTATATAAAGAAGTAAGAATCGATTTCAACATCGATGTTGCAACTGAATAAGGACAAAGAGTTAATCAGTTAGGATTAACCATTTAGGTTAAACCAGTTAGAGTTAAACCAGTTAGAGTTAATCGATAGAGTTAAATCAAACTAAAGTTATTTATATAGAGTTATCGAATATTAGTTTTTTCGAATAGAGTTAAAGGAAAGAAGATATCAATTATTAGTTAATCGAAGGAGTTATCGATTATTAGTTAATCGAAGGAGTTATCGATTATTAGTTAATCGAAGGAGTTATCGATTATAGTTTAATCGAAAAGAGTTATCGATTAGTTTAATCGAAGTGAGTAATCGAATATAGTTTATTCGAAAGGAATTATCGAATTTGGTTATTCGAAGGAGTTATCGAATTTAGTTATTTGATGGAGTTAATCGAATATAGTTTATTCTAATAGAATCAATTGAGTTAATCGAATATTAGTGATTCGAATAAAGTAAAAGGAGTTATCAAAATAGTTTATTCGAAAGGAGTTAAGTGAAATGAGTAAATCAATAGTGTTAGTCCGATAGAGTTAATCCAATAGAGTTAATCCAATAGCGTTAGTCCAATAGAGTTAATCCAATAGAGTTAATCCAATAGCGCTAGTCCAATAGAGTTAATTGATAAGGGTTAATCGAATAGAGTAAATTGAATAGAGTTATCGAATATACCTTATTCGAAGGAAAGAATTATCGAATAAGAGATAATTTGAAGGAGAGTTACGTAAGGAAGTTGTTAAAGAATTAAAAGGGTGAACTTTGTCTATTTCAAGGTTAGAAACGTTGTTCAGTTAAGGTCTGATAAGTAGTATTACCCCAACTTGATTGACTCCATTTTTAACTATGGAATGATTAAGGTTCGAGAGTGAAAGTGGCTAAGTGATTTAGTAAATAAGTATAGTGGTTTTTTTTTCGTCGCGATGTTGATTTAAACATCTCTTTAAATCCAAGTAAAGAAGATTTGGAAATGTTTTCCAAATAGAATCAGAAACGTAATCAAATATTGAAATTTGAAATATGGATTAGAAATGGAAATGTTTTCCAGTATTAACATATATTTTCTAAACATAGAAAATAAGGAAATTTGAATATATATATATATATGATTGATGATTGATTGATAGAATTTCCATCTGGAAATAATATCGTTGTTTGCACACTTGTTTTTATTCGATAGTTAAATCACAGACTATCGAAGTTTTGACCATTTTAACGTTGTTAATATGGAGAGACCGGTTGGATTGTTATCCAAAGAACCACTCTATATTGGCATAAGCGTTGCGAATCATATATGCCAAAGATAATTGAAGACGGAGTAATAAAGTGCAAGGGCTGTTGTATAAATCTTAGATAACAGTGCCTAAGATGGATATACTGAATAGTGCCTTCGGTTCATCCTGTTCCTGGGTGACTTGTATGGATGAATGTCAGACAGAGTATTTCCAGAAAGGTCACGTACATTGATTTCTTCAACCGTACCAAGAGTGGAAGCGGAGAAGGAAACTTCTTTAGCTAACATGTAATGTACAGTTGTAGACGTCAATTAGTGATTTTCGATGGATCTGACAATGTGGCATTCGAAGTGAATCTGATGTGATAATGAAGCATAACCTCAAGCCTCATCAACCGGTAAATGACAGAAATCGGGCAGGCAGCATGGCTAAGTCGGTCGCTCCGAAGTAGGGTGTATAATCACCTGATCTAGAGTTTTATTTACTTCTAAAAATCTATTGTTGATGCTGTCCCATTCAGGAAACGGTTGTTGATCCCAACCGTTGGTGATATACATTCGATACACTCAAGCGAAATGAGTGGTCGGTCATGTGTGGCCGAGTTGCAAGATGTTCTTGTTGAACCCAGTGTATTCCTTTCTAGAGGTACACTAGCGGAAGGTGGTTCCATACCTTGTCATAGTTGGAAATCCATTACCCAATACGTGCTTGCAGTTTTGATTGTATACTATATATGTAGAACGTGAGATGGAAGCGTTTCTGCTAGATGATTATTATAGTTGTGGTTAAAACCATAAATCTAGATAGACTTAAATTTTAAAATAAGAATCTAGGGAAATGGGTTGCGCCATTGCGCTCGTCTCGAAATTCTGCTTGGAAACGAGTCCGAGTTTGTGAGAATCGGAGTCCCTATGAGGGAGATATGACCCTCTGAAGTTTCAGGAATTTTCAGAATCAAAACAGCTCGAAATTCGAATTCGAAATTCGAATTCAAACCCCAGAACAGGCTGGGCGGGAAAATTCCCGCCCATGGACCAGGTCGACCTGGGGGTCGACCATAGTGTCGACCTCCCAGGGACCAGGTCGACCGTAGTGTCGACCTGGGGGTCGACCTGCCTCCCGAACCCACTTTTTGAACCAGATGCATTCTAATGTATTTAGACTCGTTTTCTGTCCAGATTCGTCTGCCTAATCCTATATAAACAACCCCCTAGCCTCATTTTCTTTACACCATTCTTCTCTAACCTTATGCTGCTTAAATTCCTGATGGACATGGCTTCTTCTTCCTCCTCTAAATTAAATTAAATTAAAATAAATCGCGAAGACTACTTCTTGAAGACTACGGCTAGGAATTGCATATTTGGGGATTTGCTTTTACAATAAAATCAAGATTCAACGATTCAACAATTCGACGATTAGTCTATAGATTCGACTTCTGCATCTCAGTTTCTTAAACCACGATCTGTAAGTTCAAGTTACTTTTAGATAAAAACTGTGAACTTAATATCCATGTTGTAAATTAGAATTGGATCTATGTATGATAACTGATTCATATCTATTCTTGTTCATCTTGGATCTTGACTTTCGTGAATATTTCTTTGGGCCTATTCATGTTGTAAATCAAACTCTTTCATGACTATAACCTTGACATGCCTATGACGTTGAAACTATTGTTAATGGCCTAAGACTATGCCTATGCCTATGACTGTGAACATAAGACTATGCCTATGCCTATGACGGTGAACGTAAGACTGTTGCCTATGACTATGACAAGGACAATTGTGGCCAATCACCTATGACTCTTGACTATGAGAATTATTACCTATGATTATGAACATAAGGCTATTATCTATGACCATGACTTTGAAACTATTATTGTTAGTTGCCTATGACTATTGCCTAGAACTATTTTGGATAATTAACCATGACTATTGTGATTAATCGCTTATGGTTCTTAATTATGAGATTTCTACCTATGACCATGACTATGACTATTGGGATTAATTACCTGAGACTATTATAGTTGATTGTTCATGCCTATAGTTGAAACCCATGTTGTACACCAAATTTTCAGTTTGTTGAACCTCATACCTAGGGTGTGACTTGCTTAGTTTATTCCCTATCATGTACACCAAAACCATTGGATCCATTATCCTTGTATTTGGCTTGCTTTCGCATGCCTATTCTTTTATGTCAACTTTTATCGTGACTATCGCCTTATCCTACTAGATTTGAAATCCTATATGACAGTGATGTTGTAACCAATTATCTCAAGTTATATCATGCTAAAAAGCAACAGGAAGGATTGCTCAAATACCTGTAAGCGAGGCTTATTTGGGTCGTGTTATAAATGCTCTGGCTAAACCTTATTCCTCTGGCTACCCGGGAGAGCTTTCAGCTTTCTATGGGGAACACTTCTATTCTATTTGAAATAGAAAAAAAGAAAACAAGCATTTTGGTAGCTAACTGAGAGGTAACTGGTTCAAATCCAGTCCCCGTGCAGTCCACAATTTACAAGAACATTCTGTAGTATTAGTAAGAGGAGGAAAGGTTAAGGATTTACCCGGTGCAAGATATCACATTGTTCGAGGAACCCTAGATGCCGTCGGAGTAAAGGATCGTCAACAAGGGCGTTCTAGTGCGTTGTAGATTCTTATCCAAGACTTGTATCATTTGATGAAATGGATCTTTTTCTATCGTTGATCAGAGATTTTTCTATGAAAAATACGAATCGGAGTTTGAAGAAGGGGAAGGAGCCCTCGACCCGCAACAGATAGAGGAGGATTTATTCAATCACATAGTTTGGGCTCCTAGAATATGGCGCCCTTGTGGCAATCTATTTGATTGTATCGAAAGGTCATTCAAACCTGCATCATGGCTCCATTTGAAGGAGCGAAGTCATTCGGAAAGAGCTCTCTAAACCTCCACAAGCTTCTTGTAACCCTTTTTATCGCTTTATGCTCGTCCCTTTTGCCTATCATAGTTTTGATGTTATTCCCTTTATTTTGAGATTTGGGTTTATTTGTAGTATGGATCGATTCACATTTACGTGCGATGGGAATACGATTTGGGTAGATTAGGCGAAACATGAATTGGTTACGAACATGAATTATGAACTTGATAATAGGCAAAAGTGGAAAAATGAACATTGTTATAACTTGAATCTGGATGTGGACATGAAACTTATCTTTGAAAATTGACACGAACTTGACATGAATCTTGAACATGGACATGACACTAGAATGAACATGAAAATGGCCAACTCGAGGTTGGGTTGAGTTTGCAGTGTAAATCTGCCCGGAACCACCCGGCAAATCCAGTGACTACAAACAATAGGATCCAATGTGAGTAGTTGGTCATATCGCGCTTGAAACCCGAGGTTAGACTTAGTTGTGGTGTAAATTAGCCCAGAACCGCCCGGCATATCCAGTGACCACAACAACAGGTCTAATGTGAGAGGTTGTGGTGCATTAATGAATTAATGCCACATGATAGGGTTAAATCATGAACCGCTTGAATATACTTAACCAATTAGATACGATGATTTGATAGGGTTAAGTCTTGAACCGCTTGAATATACTTAACCAACTTGACACGATGATTTGGTAGGGTTAAGTCATGAACCGCTTGAATATACTCAACCAACTTGACACATGATTCGTAGGGCTAAGTCATGAACTTGAACGACAACACTTAGCCAATTTGACATGACACGTAGGCGGGTTAAGTCACGAACTTGAATGACAACACTTAACCAACTTGACATGCTAAATTGATGGGGTTAAGTCTCGAATTTAAATGACAACACTTAACCTACTGGACGGAAACCCTAGTTACGCGGTCCTTTTCAGCAGTAACCCACTAGCTGTATCACGGTACCCTGGAACTAGGCAGGGTGGGGCACGATTACTGGGCTGATTGTAAGCGACCAGAACGACGGCTGAGTTGGTGCGCCATTATAGGTTCAGGCGGACTATGGTCGTGCACGTAGTTTGGAATTGAAAAAGCGGGCATTGGGCACCAGTAGGTTTACACTGCGCGTGCTTGATTTATGTCGGTGGTTGGCACCCTAGGGCTTGATACACCCTATGGTGGACCTAGCACAAGTAACTACATTCATGATAGGGCCGTATGACATAGACACATGAATGAGATAGGACTTGTAAGGAGCCGATAGATTAATAGATCGTTTCGTGGGACCAAGTAATAGGTCATTTCATGATATTGGGCAAGGGATCATTTCATAGTTAATAAATGACACGAGTTGGGCTACTAGTACAGAAGGTAAAGGCCCATTTTTGTTTTTGTTTCTGTTAGGGAGGTAAAAGCCCATTACTATTTCTATAAAGATCACCCTGTTTCTGTTTCTGTTTCCGTTTCTGTTTGGACATTAGGATAACACCAAATTCCGATATACTAGTACTTGTGTAGAGAATGTTAAACATGCGATGTTATACAAAGTTTATTTGGTTAGCATAGTTTATCTTTCTATTTGTAGTTTATCTGGTTAGCATAGATTATCCTGCTATACGTAGTTTATCTGGTTAGCATAGTTTACCTTGTTATCTTAGTTTAACTTGCCTATCTTGTCATCACCCTTTTGTTTACTTTCAGTTTATACATGTCATGTTATCTTTACTTGTTTCTATGCTGAAAGTCACTAGGACTTACCAGTCTTTATGACTGACCCGTTTTCTTTCGCCTCTTTTTCTTCCGTTCCCCCCTCCCCATGTTCTCAGGGAGGAAACACTAATACTTAGTTTGGACTTCTTTCTGCTTGAAGATCATCATATATGGCTTGGGCCTTTCTTGGCTATGATTGCTTTATTGTTTTACTTAGGGAATAATTTATGACTATGGTTTTATGCTTCTTTACTATTGCAAGACCGATTTCGATGTAATGAATTTAATGGCACTTTTTGATGTAAAAGGCTTTAGATCTTTCTAGATTTTAAAGCAATGAAATTTGGTTCTTCTTCCGTTGTTTTATATATTTTGTCTTGTAATATTTCTATGTATGTTTACCTAGATAATGCTCCACCAAAGCTAGAGCATTCCCTTTGTGAGTGACCCTAGCGGAGGTGGGGTGTTACATTTGGTATCAGAGCGAGGTTACCAGACTGGGCAAAAGCTTTTAAAAACCTTCTGAAATTATTTTCAAAACGTTTACAAAGATGCATTTTTCTAAAGAAAAGTTTTGTTTTACGAAAGGCATATTCCCCAAAGCTATATGCACTATCTTTTGATTCTCTCCTTGAGTCTCTTCTCTCTTTCTTTTTCACCATAGTTTGTAGGCGTGCGACACATGTCGGAGGGCAAAGTAGTATCCAACCTCCATCTGTAGCCGCAGTAGTTTTACTTGCGACTAATCTTATTTCAAGCTTTGTAGGGTTGCTGTGCGATGGAAGTAGCTTTCGAGAAACTTTTCAACAAGCTATACAAGGATAGTAGGAACAAGGATAAAGAACACAAGTCTAAGGATGAGAAACTTGTCGATATGGCTTAATCCACGAAGGAGGAAAAGGTGAAAGGAATGAGGCCAAGTGAAAGAATAATAAAAACCCATGACAAGAGAGAATATCTTTAGTATGGTAAAAAGGGACATGTAGTTAAGTATTAGAGGACAAGGGCAAAGGACAAGATCATCGAGAGGGCAATTGTATGCTCTCACTACTAGCACACCCTAGAGTGGTGGTAACGTTTTTGTTAAAGGTTCAGCTTTTCTTTTCTATCATCCTGTTAGAACTTTGTTTTTGTACATCGCATCCTTTTAATTCTGCTTCGATAGTTGAGTCTCTACACCTTAGTACTAGCATATCCCATTTTATTCTCAAAACCTGTTAAGGAATCGGCTCATTTATTCATGACTTGTTTGGATTTGGGAATGTCTATGCTAAGTGTTGAGTTTAGAAGTAATGCTTATGTTTTTTTGGGCTATGGGTTGATTCTAGGGATGGAGTGGTTATCCCGTAATGGTGCCATTCTTGAGTATGAAAAGAGGTTAGTTAGATTCTTGACTTGCCTTGGTAATGCCCTCGAAGTCTAGTGTAACCCTTAGGGTTCTGCCATGCTTAGTTACCTAGAATCTCTTGATACATTTATCGATCCGCTCGAGTAGTGTTCGCCCCTAAGGAGAATGGTTCATTTTGCTTATGCATGAGTCATAGAAAATCACCTTAGTAAGTAAATTTGGCAACATGGTTGGCATTTGTTTGTTTTCAAGAGATAGTTCTTCTGCGTGGAATATCTTATAATAAGTAAACGAGATCCAGGAATTCACTGGTGAATTTTGGAGAGCTTGCATGAAACCATGAGCAGTTATGTTTGAATCGGGTATACTAGAAAGAGAATAAGTGAAAGTGGAACGAGAGGCGATAGTGAAATGAGTTCCAACTCATATTTTGGAAATAGGAATCAAGAAGCTATGAAACCGTGAAGCTAAAGACGGTCAAAGCACAGTGGAGTTAAGCTCAAGGAGATGCGACTGAGAAGATTGAAGACTAGACACGCGCATCATATCTCTTTTTGAGAGTATATCCTTGATCCCTCTTTTCCAGTAGAGCTTACTTGCATGCTATCTTTTAAGTATAACCTCTCGGTCCTATTTTCAATCCTATTTCTGTTACAAAACCCCATAGGGATCATCTGTAGTAAAACATGTTGGGGCTTGAGGGTGTCCGTTGGGTTGAGTAATCCTTTGGGTGTCAGCCTGATGTTGATTTCGGTCTTCGGGCTGGTGCTTAGGGAGTTCTTCTCCTAATCAGTATATATGTGACATAGATCTCCAGTTTTGACATTGCCTAATGGGCACAAAGTTTTTACTTGCTTCTATCGTTCGACTATATCTTTAGGTAGGAACAATTGGGTGTAAACATGTGTTTGAGACATGTTATGATTGATGGTTGCAAGTGGTTGCAAGCGGTTGCTAGTGGATGCATATGCATGCACATTAGACACTTAATCGGCTCCATCACCTTTCATACTGCATATGCATGAGTGTTTATATTTGTTGATGGATGAAATTGAATGTGTTATCATGTGGATGTTGCATATGGATGGATGTTTGTGCACACATATAGTGTTTATGTGATTAGGGCTATTTGCATACATGTTGGACTCATGGCACTAAACATATTTTGCATTAGGAAGATCAATCAGGCCTGATCATCTGCATTAGATAAGGAACATATACACACACTTTCTGCATATGTTCATATAGCATTAGAAATCATTTAAGGACAATGGTTGCTTATGGATGATGGTTGAGTAGACGGTTGACTGGATTATAGGATGCATTCTTCTTAACTTGAAGATTTCGAGGAAGAAATCCTTTAAGGAGGGGTGAATGTAACAACCTGAATTTTAATAACATGTTAAAACCATAAATCTAGGCAGAATTAAATTTAAAATAAGAATCAGGGGAAACGAGTTGTGCCATTGCGTTCGTCTCGAAATTCTGCTTGGAAACGAGCCCGAGTTTGCGAGAGTCGGAGTCCGTATGAGGGAGATATGACCCTCTGAAGTTTCAGGAATTTTCAGAATAAAAAACAGCTCGAAATTCGAATTCGAAATTCGAATTCGAACCCTAGAATAGGCTGGGCAGGAAAATTCCCGCCCATGGACCAGGTCGACCTGGGGGTCGACCATAGTGTCGATCTCCCAGGGACCAGGTCGACCATAGTGTCGACCTGGGGATCGACCTACCTCCCGAACCCACTTTTTGAACCAGATGCATTCTGATGTATTTAGACTCGTTTTATGTCCAAATTCGTCTGCTTAATCCTATATAAACAGCCCCCTAGCGTCATTTTCTTTACACCATTCTTCTCTAACCTTATGCTGCTTAAATTCTTGATGGACATGGCTTCTTCTTCTTCCTCTAAATTAAATTAAATTAAATTAAATCGCGAAGACTATTTCTTGAAGACTACAGCTAGGAATTGCATATTTAGGGATTTGCTTTTATAATCAAATCAAGACTCAACGATTCAACAATTCGACGACTAGTTTATAGATTCAACTTCTGCATCTCAATTTCTTAGACCACGATCTGTAAGTTCAAGTTACTTTCAGATAAAAACTGTAAACTTAATAACCATGTTGTAAATTGGAATTGGATATATGTATGATAACTTATTCATATTTATTCTTGTTCATCTTGGATCTTGACTTTCGTGAATATTGCTTTGGGCCTATTCATGTTGTAAATCAAACTCTTTCATGACTATAACCTTGACATGCCTATGACGTTGAAACTATTGTTAATGGCCTAAGACTATGCATATGCATATGCCTATGACTGTGAACATAAGACTATGCCTATGCCTATGACGGTGAACGTAAGACTGTTGCCTATGACTATGACAAGGACAATTGTGGCTAATCACCTATGACTCTTGACTATGAGAATTATTACCTATGATTATGAACATAAGGCTATTATCTATGACCATGACTTTGAAACTATTACTGTTAGTTGCCTATGACTATTGCCTAGAACTATTTTGGATAATAAACCATGACTATTGTGATTAATCGCTTATGGTTCTTAATTATGAGATTTCTACCTATGACCATGACTATGACTATTGGGGTTAATTACCTGAGACTATTATAGTTGATTGTTCATGCCCATAGTTGAAACCCATGTTGTACACCGAACTTGCAGTTTGTTGAATCTCATACCTAGGGTGTGACTTGCTTAGTTTATTCGCTATCATGTACACCAAAATCATTGGATCCATTATCCTTGTATTTGGCTTGCTTTCGCATGCCTATTCTTTTATGTCAACTTTTATCGTGACTATCGCCTTATCCTGCTAGATTTGAAATCCTATATGACAGTGATGTTGTAACCAATTATCTCAAGTTATATTATGCTAGTCTTGTAACCCTTTTTATCGCTTTATGCTCGTCCCTTTTGCCTATCATAGTTTTGATGTTATGCCCTTTATTTTGAGATTTGGGTTTATTTTTAGTATGGATCGATTCACGTTTACGTGCGATGGGAATACAATTTGGGTAGATTAGGCGAACCATGAATTGGTTACGAACATGAATTATGAACTTGATAATAGGCAAAACATGAAAAATGAACATTGTTATAACTTGAATCTGGATGTGGACATGAAACTTATCCTTGAAACTTGACACGAACTTGACATGAATCTTGAACATGGACAAGACACTAGAATGAACATGAAAATGGCCAACTCGAGGTTGGGTTGAGTTTGCAGTGTAAATCTGCCCGGAACCGCCCGGCAAATCCAATGACTGCAAACAATAGGATCCAATGTGAGTAGTTGGTCATATCGCGCTTGAAACCCGAGGTTAGACTGAGTTGTGGTGTAAATTTGCCCGGAACCGCCCGGCATATCCAGTGACCACAACAACAGGTCTAATGTGAGAGGTTGGGGTGCATTAATGAATTAATGCTACATGATAGGGTTAAGTCATGAACCGCTTGAATATACTTAAACAATTTGACACGATGATTTGATAGGGTTAAGTCATGGACCACTTGAATATACTTAACCAACTTGACACGATGATTTGGTAGGGTTAAATCATGAACCGCTTGAATATACTCAACCAACTTGACACATGATTCGTAGGGCTAAGTCATGAACTTGAACGACAACACTTAGCCAATTTGACATGACACGTAGGCGGGTTAAGTCACGAACTTGAATGACAACACTTAACCAACTTGACAGGCTAGACTGATGGGGTTAAATCTCGAATTTAAATGACAACACTTAACCTACTGGACAGAAACCCTAGTTACGCGGTCCTTTTCAGCAGTAACCCACTAGATGTATCACAGTCCCTGGAACGAGGCAGGGTGGGGCACGATTACTGGGCTGATTGTAAGCAACCAGAACGACGGCTGAGTTGGTGCGCCATTGTAGGTTCAGGCGGATTATGGTCGTGCACGTAGTCCGGAATTGAAAAAGCAGGCGTTGAGCACCAGTAGATTTACACTGTGCATGCTTGATTCGTGTCGGTGGTTGGCATCCTAGGGCTTGATACACCCTATGGTGGACCTAGCGCAGGTAACTACATTCGTGATAGGGTCGTACGACACAGACACATGAACGAGATAGGACTTGTAAGGAGCCGATCGATTAATAGATCGTTTCATGGGACCAAGTAATGGGTCATTTCATGATATTGGGCAAGGGATCATTTCATAGTTAATACATGACACGGGTTGGGTTACTAGTACAGATGGTAAAGGCCCATTTTTGTTTCTGTTTCTGTTAGGGAGGTAAAAGCCCATTACAATTTCTGTAAAGATCACCCTGTTTCTGTTTCCGTTTCTGTTTGGACATTAGGATAACACCTAATTCCGATATACTAGTACTGGTGCAGAGAATGTTAAACATGTGATGCTATACGTAGTTTATCTGGTTAGCATAGTTTATCTTTCTATACGTAGTTTATCTGGTTAGCATAGTTTATCCTGCTATACGTAGTTTATCTAGTTAGCATAGTTTATCTTGTTATCTTAGTTTAACTTGCCTATCTTGTCATTACCCTTATGTTTACTTTCAGTTTATACATGTCGTGTTATCTTTACTTGTTTCTATGCTGAAAGTCACTAGGACTTACCAGTCTTTATGATTGACTCGTTTTCTTTTGCCTCTTTTTCTTCCGTACCCCCCCCCCCCTTAGGTTCTCAGGGAGGAAACACTACTACTTAGTTTGTACTTCTTTCTGCTTCAAGATCATCATATATGGCTTGGGCCTTTCTTGGCTATGGCTGCTTTACTGTTTTACCTGAGGAATAATTTATGACTATGGTTTTATGATTCTTTACTATTGCAAGACAGATTTCGATGTAATGAATTTAATGGCACTTTTTGATGTAAAAGGCTTTAGACCTTTCTAGATTTTAAAGCAATGAAATTTGGTTCTTCTTCCGCTGTTTTATATGTTCTGTCTTGTAATATTTCTGTGTATGTTTACCTAGATAATGCTCTACCAAAGCTAGAGCATTCCCTTTGTGAGTGACCCTAGCGGAGGTGGGGTGTTACAAAACACAAACCAAACCTCTCACATTAAACCAACTACTTGTAGATGTTGGATATGTCGGGCGATTATGGGAAGACTACTACTACAAGCGGGCTTAACCTTGTGTCATAGTGTACTGAGTTTTAATGGACTATAGCCATAGACCTCTCCCATTAGCCAAACTCACTTGTAATTGCTAGATTTGCAGGTTGGTTCTGGGAAGTCTTCTACCACAAATAACAACTAACCTCATGTTTGTGTGTCATCATTATTATTATTACATATATAAGCCATTTATACACACACGCAAGCAATAATTCATATTGGGACATTTACAAATTCTTAGTCTTATCCTAACGTATTTATTACGCCATTACTACGTTTGATTACGATGTATGCTATACAATTATATAAATAAATACTTGTTATAAACGTTAATTGCCGTTCGTATTAAAAAACGTTCTAACGGTAGGTTTTGTCAATTTTGTTTACATATAAGGTATACAAGCCCGGTTCCCATATTAAACTACTCAATTCATGGCATAATTAATAACAAGTAGTAAATGGGAAAATAATAACATAAATCATTCAAACTTATATCCTAGGCTTGTTAGAATTATTCAGATAAGGAAAGAGAAGCAAAGTGCATTATACATATATACATACATATTTAATAAGTGTATACATATGTATATGTATAAACTTCTGTTTGAATCAAATTTACCCTCTTCTATATTATTCATAAAAACGTTAATAATTGATTATTTCAAATTTGAATACATTCAAATTCTCCATTGAGAATGGACTTCTAAATGTATCCAAATTTTGAAACCAAACCAAATCTTAACCCTTTTATACCACAAACATTTTTAATTAATTTTTCATTGGAATATGCAAATCCAACCAAACAAAAGTAAAATCATGAAATCATCTTCTCAAACATAACCACTGACATTGATAGAGGCAAATGAAGTAACAATGATTTGAATGCTATGTACGATAAATCAACGTCGTTTTCCAACCTTACCGCAAATCCATATAAGAGAATCCTACAAATTTGAGTCTCATACATAGATTATCTAAATTTGAAAATAAATTCTAAATAGAAAAAGATTAGAAAATAAGTAGATTAAGGATAGAAAAAGTAACCTATTTCAAACTAATTTCTGGAATATTAGTAGCAGAACTGAGGCATAGAGAACGAGAGGGTTTACGGAATTGTGAGTTGAATAAGGTGGTATTTATAGAAGTGTAAGTGAATGGCAACCATTAGATTAATATTAACTATCCATTTCCTATAATACCAACTTAAACACCAACCTAAACGACCCTCACTAGGCCTAGGCAGCACCAGGCAGTCGACACCCACCCACGAAATGCAGTCGACCTCTCTAGGGAGAAAACACCCAGTGAGCCTAGTGGTGATCGTTTTTGATTAATTAATTTATAATTTTCCTTATATTACTAACTCATTTCCTTTTGTGATATATCCTTTGTCCTCTTGATCTTATCTCTTCATTTGAATTTCAAATTTACCTAAGGGAATGTTTTATAATTCTAATTATGTCGTTGTATCCCTTAGATACCTATATATATTATTGATTCAAACATTTGTACATATACATTTATAGTATTATTTCATTAAATTTTTATTTCTTTATACATACTCCATTTTCAATATATTTTATATAACAACGTCTCAGAATTTCATCATGAATCCAAATATAATAGTTTCATGACCAAATTATTGTTTGTCCAAAATTCCCATTTCTCCACTGTTTTATATTTATTGTTTATCTAATTTATTAAATTTCTTAGTCTAGTTAGAATAATTTTTTATGGGGTGCTACACAAAATATTTCTATAATCTTAATTCTATTTAATTTTTATCTAAATATATGTATATATAACTTTGTTATTTATTTGTTCCCTATTTCGAGATACATTCTCTACTCCTAAATACCAATTTTAACTATGACCATTTAGGCATATTCATCCTAATAATTTAATTCCACAAAACGTTCGTGGTTACAATAGTTATTACCTTATTTATGACCTTTTATCACAACAACAAATTCCACACTCATTGCTATGACAATCATAAATGTTTAATTCCTATATATCATGGAAGTTATTACCATGTATTTACTCCCATAAAATGGAAATACTTCAAATTCAAACACATAATAACAAACAACATTTATTTTTTATATTACCGTCATTTACGTAGATTTCGACGGATAAGATTAATATATATTTATAATTCAAACGTGGAGTTAACATAATTACTAATTTGTAATTTATTATTATTTTTTAATTATGTTCTCGTCTAAACTATCGATCAAAACAACCCCTTTTGTATTTAATCTTGTTTTATGATACAAAATCTTATAAAAAGTTATTTACTGTAATTATTGTAAAAAAATTCCAAACTATTTAAAAGAGGAAAACTGACATTATTTCCAATCCTAAGGAAACAAATTTATATTTTATTTAGAATAGATTTTGGAAACTACATATACAAAAATACATGAACTTGCACATCTCTTTTCTTATTTGATTTATCCACTTTCCTTATAGATTTAAAATAATGCTTTTTATTGCAAAAAGGGCAAATTTTCAACAATTAAGTAAAACCACAAACAAAGTCAAACACAATAGGATTATTATTATTTTAACTAAAAAATTCATAAAGTACAAATCTACACTCAATCTTATGGATCTGAAATAAAGCTACAAATATGATAAAGGTGTTGGGAATGACTTAGTGATTCGAGGTGTTTACAATAACCACAACAACTCCAGAATAATTGTAGGTTAGAAGATGATAATAACTTAAAAGGCCTATAAATCCATACTTAACCAATATTCGTAATAATTCAGATTTGAAAAAATAAACAAATTTGACACTTTTAGGTATATAATTCAAAACAAACGAATTATGTAAGTTTATTGTATAATTTCCCACTCACCTGAAAGCTATCCAAATCTCAATCTATCACAACTTTTAGGATTAAAATTCCCAAATTCTGCAAATCAACAATATTTCCCAAAGGTGATTTACAAACATAGATTTAGATTTGTAGATATGAAAGAAGAAATAGAAAAGGAAGAAGGAAATTCAATAATATAAATTACCAAAGTGAAGAACCACCTCTTTTTCATATATTTGAATCTAATCCCACTAATTCTTGTTAATCTGATTTGTATATGTTTATAATTTATGTTATAAAAGAGATTGGAGGATTGGAAATGACATAGCTTCGCTGCTGCCTCCAGAAAATATGAATAAGAGAATGGGGGTCTGGCCCTTTATTTATAGGTGTAGAAAACGAACCTAGACTATTAGATTTAATTATACAAAGTTCCATCTATTTATACAATAAAATATATAACAAACCATAACCACCACACTTCCTTTATTGACTAAGTGGTCGATATTGTGGTTGACAGCGTAGTGAGGTGGCAGGTAAAGATATATTCCCATATATAATATATTCTGTTTTATTTATTTTCCGTCCATTTTCGTAATTCATTCGTAACTTTTTTATACGGACTCCGTTCGTGAAGTTCCAAACATGAAAGTAAACCAGAATTATGTCACAAATGCAACTACACAAGTTTCATGGTAAAATTCCATCGTTTGCTAAAATTCAATTTTTGGAACCTAATTAAATAACTAAATTTATTATCGCCAAAATTTTGGGTTGTTACATATACTGTCATCTCCTCATTCCCTTTGGGAATAACTAACACTGATGTTAGATCGAAATTTGGACCTAACACCCAAATTATTATGAACAGTAGAGAATTTCAAATGAAGAACAAGGAAAAAGAAAATAACACTCAGAATTTATAGTGGTTCGGCGTTAACGAGCCTACGTCCACTTTATATATTATTGATTATGCTTTAAAAGCTAATACAACAATGATTTCTCTCAATATTTCAGTAGTTTGACAACAATGGTGGATTCAGTACTCAATATTGCCAAAAAGCTCCCGAAAAATGCCAAGCTCTGGGCTATTTATAGCTGATTTTGTCAGGCGGGTCGTGATAACACGTGGCACAAATCCCGAGAACATCGGATCGGATCGCCGCCGTTGAAGAAATGTCCAAATTAGCCGTTGTGGACAGGTGTCGCGATCTGCTTGAAAATCGGATCGTGCAGATGGGGAGAATCGGTCCAAGTGACGGTTAGGGACACGTGTCGCCAGATCCGTGCGATTTGGATCGCTGAAGACTAGCTCATGTTTGAACAGGTTAGAGGGTTTGCCATGCACCAGGGGATCAGATCGGTTCGCTCGGGGTAACCATGTAAGCTTGGATCGGATCGCCCGGCTGCGTCGTTTGCTGATGAGATGGGGCGATCCGTAGAGACGCGATACGATATTGGGCGAGACGATGGTGCACGATCCGATGGTGGTCGAGACGATGGCACGCGATCCGATATTGGCCGAGACGATGGTGCGATCCATTCCTTCACGTCCTTAGATATCGTGGTTTCATGCTTTCTCTTTATGAATGATCCTGGGTGGCTTGGTCAAAAAGCGAGCCAACATTTTGCCCCCTCGAAGTATGTTTTATCGATGATGGAACATGCTTCGAAGATTCTGATCTACCTTTTTCCTGAAGGGATGCAAATCAACAGTTGCATTGGTTCAAATCAACGTATGCGTGAATCGGATCGCCATAGAGCGCCACGGTCCGAGTGGTCACGTGCTCGTCTCGAGCTGAGTATCTAGGCCTTTGTGCGAAACGAGGCGGACTTTCCTTCGAGCCGCGTCGGGCTTTGAGTTTGGTGGGCCATCGTTTGAGGCGGTCCGTGGGCTTCTATGCGATACAAGCTTTGGATCGTGGCCTGCATGGTGTTTCGTGGACCGAATAGGACAAAGAAAGGGAGACAAACGGTCGCCCCCTTTGCCTATATAAGCCGACGCTCTCCTCTTCATTCCCCTTCTTCTTTCTTTCTGCCGAATCGTCTCGCGTTATCGAAGAACGAACCCAAATTTTCCAAACCTTCAAAAATCCGAGCATTCTCTCAATCTTTAGAAAGGTAACTCCACAAAAAGAATTGTTATTCGTGAACGCCGCTTTTTTATGAACTTTCTCGACTAGAAACGATGGGAATTTGTGCTTTTCTAACGAAATCATCAAAACGCCATGGCGAACTGGCGTAGAGCTCGGAGTTCGAGGATGGAAAGGAGAGGAGGGAAACGAGGGAGGAAGAAGAAGAAGAAAGAAGGCCGGTTCGGTTCGTGGTCAAGAAGAGAAAACGAAAGCGAGTGGCAAGACGAAAGATCGTGGTGGCAGCAAGGGACGTATCGTGGGGGCCGCAACGGTTCGTGAAGGAGCGATCCCTTCGCCCGACGATTCGATGGGGGGCGATTCCTGTACCCTGCGATCCGAAAGGGGCGATCCCTCTGCTATGCGATCCGAAAGGGGAGATCCCTCTGCTTTGCGATCCGACTCATAGTTGACAATACGAAGAAATTTCAGACTTTAATCAACGCCTTGTCACCATAAAACTTTGAACAGTTAGGGTAGAGCCATGACGTTGAACTCTCTGGACTAAATGACCTCATAATTTGACTGCATATGACGACTAATGCTTCTGATAACCTTGATTGCTTTCATGCTTTATTTTTTGTTAATACGCACACACAAGCACACACACCGGCACTTGCACACACGGGGGACGGGTAGTGTTAATCTTATTGTTCATATTTTCTCGTCCTAGCAGCAATGTCGAATGATCATTCTTCTTCAAGATCTGTAGCAGAAGCGGAATCTGAGATTCCTGAACAGTACAACCCTGAAATTCCTTCTGTCAATCCGGAAGGTGAAGATTCTGGATCTGAGTACGAAGCCACAGAATCAGATCCGACAGAAAGTACTTCATCCAGCAACAACTCTGAGACTGATGAGCGAGCTCCGGACGAGATCCCAGGCGCACTCGGGATAGATAAATTTTCTGATTCTTTAGCGTCAAAGCTTGACGAGATAAAACTTAAAAGAATCTGCTTAAGACACGGCATTCCTTGGGACGATGTCTTGACGCCTGGAAGCGAAGATAGAGGACCTGAACATATACAGAGGGGATGAGGTCCGCGATGACGTGTCCAAGGAAATTCCTATCTCTGCTCCAATTGAAACTGCTGCTCCTGATGACTTGACAGAAGAGCAGTTATTTGACGAGCTAAATAAAATCCCTCTACCCGACATTGTATATACAGAAAAAGACTTCGGAGAGGAGCCTTTCTTCTCTACTTCCGAAGAGGCGATCGCTTCAACTAGGGGACGAGAAACTGGTCAGATGAGCCTGTCTCCAGGCCCGGGTCTGTTAGGGGGAATTATATGGGATGCACACATCACACACACTATCTGACCCTGCACTCTTAAATTGTGGATATTCAAAGTTTTAATATGATCTTCTCTTTTTTGCAGGAACGATGTCCCGCAAGAAATCTTATTCGTATCATTCTCTCCGCGAAGGCACACCCAGCCTTCGCCCGTATACTGAGCGCCCTCGCGATCCTCCTCATAGACCGAGTTCCTCGCAACCCCGATCTCCATCCAAATCAACCTCTACCAGGCCTTCGAGTCACCCAACAATTCCGACCGGGGGAAAGAAACTTCCAAAAGAGTTGACTCCTCCAAAGAGTGCACCTTCCCACAGTCGGTCGTCCAAAAGGCGTCACGAATCCAAAGATAGGGACAAAGATTCATCCAAAGAAACTGAGAAGGAGAGAAGTGACATTGTCCCCACCAGCCAACCAGAGTTAGCTGCCCCGGATCACGGGATTACGTCCATGGTCCCGAGATCCAAAGTAGGCTGGAAAAGCTACGGGAACAATTTCCAGGCATGTTCTTTGACAGGATGGTCTTTGTTCCTGCCTTGGAACCGGTCCCTAAAAATTGGGATGATGAAGTTATCGGGAACATCCAGCACGCAGCCAGGCAATATGAGATGATGAAAAAGCACGCAGTTAACCTTTTAGAAGTCATCCGAAAACTCGAAGTAGAAGCACACAGGTCTAAAGAAAAACTTGAAAATAACGAGAGGGCTAGGACAAAATTGGAGAAGGACCTGGAAGATGCTCAGGCCCAGCTTGCTTTAGCACGGAGAGACACTGAAAATTATAAGACTGAATTAGAGAATGCCAAGCAGCGCTTTCACTCAGAGCGGGACTCCAATAGCCAAGAAAAAATGGCTTTAAAGAAGGAGGTTGAAGATCTCAAAATGGCCAATATCGAATTGAAAACAGCACAAGGTCATTTTGAAGCTGAGAAGGCTGCTTGGGAGGCGGAAAAAGCGAGTTTAAAAGAAAGTTTAGCTCTGGCAAAAGAGGAAAAGGTGATTTTGAACGACCAGGTCTCAGATGCGGAAAGGAGGGCAGCCCTAGCCGAAAAGAACGTTGAAAGTGCCCTCGAGTTGGCCACTGCTTCTAACAACAAGCTCCTCAAAAGAGAGAAAGAAATCGAGGGGTTTGAGGAGATGATTTTCGATTTCCTTGGCCAGGTTCTCAAGACTCGCAACATCTCGTGGATCCCGGATTACCATGTTACTTTGGCCAACTTATGGGATGCCATTGTGGAGGGCGAAAAACATAGACTGGGGGTCGAAGAGATCAATGAGGATGAATTGATGAAGAGCATCCTAAGAGACAACGAGCCTGAGGACCTGGCAGAGGGTCGTTGCCTAATCCTGGCGGAAATGGAAAAGGAGAGAACCTTGGCTAAAGGTAAAAGCAAAATTGACGAAGGTTCCAGTTCCGCCGCGAAGCCTAAAACCTCCGGAGTTGAGGAGTACCATCCTGATGATCCGCTAATCCCTTTGGGCCTAACTCCCGTGGTTGTTGGAGCATCTGGAACTACTCAAGAAGGAGCATCTGCTGAAGGTATATCTCTCTTTTCCCCGCAATTTTCTAAAGCAATTGCGAATTGTCGTCGTCTGGCAGAACAACCAATTGAATTAGTAACGTGTGTCTCTTGTAATGCAGGTGGCGAGCCCGTCGACAAGGGTGCTGAAAAAGAGAGAGAAGTGGAGAAGGAGGCTGCCCTGCTAGGTGCTGGTATTGATGTTTCAGAGCGGGTCGAGGTCACAACAGTAGAAGGAAGCATCCCGGCACCTAGCACCGATGCGCCCAAAGATGCTGAGACCATCGAAGCCTTAAGAGACATGGATGGGCGCCATGTAGATGACGAAGAAGACACCATCGGCGCCAAAAAGGCCGATGATGATGATGACGAGGAACCCCTGGCCAGCCGAAAAGCCAGACAAGAGAAAGAGTTGGCTTCAAAGAAGGTGGGAGATGAGGCTTTGGACGTAGTCCCTCTTGCAGAATTCGATCCCAAAACTGGGATGATTGTGAAAATCCAGCCCAAGTCCATCAGTCGGCAGCTTCACTTTGCAAACCCCGATGACTTCCCGGCTTCCCTCTCCAGTAAAAGCAAGAGAAAAGAGGTGGAAGAGGAGACTTCAGAGGAGTCGGATGTTCCCCTCGTAGACAAGCGGAAGAGGAAGAAAGGGGATCCATCTGAAGCCAACAAGGAGAGGCTGGAGAGGCAGAAGCAAGAGAAGAGGTCAAAGCGTAAATAGGATGTTTGTTGTTTGTTGATATTTTGTCTTTAGGTCTTCCACTGGCCAGGAAGTGTAATTGTGAGACTGGTCCTCACTTTTGTTTCTAGGTTGTTTTTCACTTTGTTGATTCGCAGTATATAAACAAGGGTTTATCTCTCCTTGCATCATTGTGTACCTGTATTCAGAGAAACTTTCCATGTTTAGTCATTAGCCAACTATTAATAATTATAAATCAGTCGGACAATAGATAGCCAAAGGAAAATTTTCATGCTGCGTTGCTGTGTTAAAATTCAGGATATGTATATAAGTATATGTGCCCTCAATCGGTTGTTATCATAGCGCCTGACGGGGGTTTATTAAGAATCGGATAGCCTTGTCGGCGGGTTGCCCCCTATTTCAGAATATGGGGGACTTAGACGATTTCATAGGATAATTGTCCTTGTGGGACCGAATTCCTGACACCTTTCTCGGTGCTTAATCGGAGACGCTTTTATACTCTCTCTCTCTCTGGAGAGTTAGAGTTCGAGCTCAGCGATTCGTTCGCTCCCCGATCCTTCAGCGGGGAAGGAGCTCTTTCTCAGCGCTCAATCGGAGACGCTTTTATACTCTCTCTCTCTCTCTCTCTCTGGAGAGTTAGAGTTCGAGCTCAGCGATTCGTTCGCTCCCCGATCCTTCAGCGGGGAAGGAGCTCTTTCTCAGCGCTCAATCGGAGACGCTTTTATACTCTCTCTCTCTCTCTCTCTGGAGAGTTAGAGTTCGAGCTCAGCGATTCGTTCGCTCCCCGATCCTTCAGCGGGGAAGGAGCTCTTTCTCAGCGCTCAATCGGAGACGCTTTTATACTCTCTCTCTCTCTAAAAAGTTAGAGTTTGAGCTCAGCGATTCGTTCGCTCCCCGATCCTTCAGCGGGGAAGGAGCTCTTTCTCAGCGCTCAATCGGAGACGCTTTTATACACTCTCTCTCTGGAGAGTTAGAGTTCGAGCTCAGCGATTCGTTCGCTCCCCGATCCTTCAGCGGGGAAGGAGCTCTTTCTCAGCGCTCAATCAGAGACGCTTTTATATTCCTCTGGCAGTTGCCAAGGTTAGACTTCTGCTCAGGCGGCTCCGATCATGGTACACCGCCCTACCTTGTCATCTTTGCGTCCTTTATACTCTCTCTCAGCTCTGGAGAGTTAGAGTTACGGATCAAGTGGCCTGCAATCATGCACGCTCATCAATCCCGTGCTAGGTTTACATTTTAACCCAAGCTCCGAGGATTAAAACTAGTCGGACAAGCAATTGGAACGCTTGCCAGGGCTTTGAGTTCCTCCGAACAGTCTACGGGAGGAATGGTCGGCAACAGACTTCAGGTGCCTGCATCATTGTATCGATTTTCACAAAAATAAATAGGCAGATAAGTAAAGATGCAATAAAGGTAAACGACACACAATATTTTATAGTGGTTCGGTGGAATCATGACCTACGTCCACTTTATAATCTCTTGCTTTAAGGAATCAGACTATTCTAGGCAAGTCATGCCCTGTACATAGTTTTTTAACAAAGCAAAAGAGTAAATTTGAAATTTTCATGTTAAATATGGCCGTAAATGTTGGGCATTCCACGCTCTGGGGATTTCCTGTCCGTCTACGGTTGCCAGCTTGAAGGTTCCATTATCAAGCTTGCTCAGAATGGAGTACGGTCCTTCCCACTTCGCTCCCATATGAGTTGGGGGTGGAAAGACACGTTTCAGAACCAAGTTTCCGGGTTCCCAGGTTCGGACTCGGACCTTTTTGTTGTAATATCGGGCGACCTGTTGTTTGCATCTCAGGGAACGCAGGTCTGCTTCATCCCTCTTTTCTTCGATCATATCCAGGGACTCAAGGAGCAATTCATTATTGGTCATTGGATCATAATAAGTTACCCGATGAGAAGGTACCTTTATCTCAACCGGGATGACTGCTTCCGTTCCAAAAGCAAGGGAGAACGGGGTATGTCCCGTTGTCGATTTATATGTTGTCCTATAGGCCCATAGTGCCAAGGGCAATTCATCAGCCCACATGGCTCTAGCCCGCTTCATTCTTCTTTTCAGAATGGACTTAATTACTTTATTTGCCGCTTCGACTTGCCCGTTCGATTGTGGGTGCACCACAGAGGTGTACCGATTCTCGATGTGGTATTTTTGGCAGAAGTTTCTGAATTCAGCACTATCGAACTGAGTTCCGTTGTCTGTTATTACAATCTTTGGAATCCCAAATCGACAGATGATGTTTCTCACGGTGAAGTTGATCACTCGTTTAGTTGTGATTGTAGTTAGTGGTTCTGCCTCGACCCACTTAGTGAAATAATCTACGACCACAATAGCGAACTTTGCTCCGCCCCTTGCTATGGGGAGACTTCCTATGATATCAATTCCCCACATAGAGAAAGGCCATGGACTCATCATTGTTTTTAACTGGCTTGGTGGCGCTCTAGGTATCTTTGAAAATCTCTGGCACGCATCACATCGTCGTGCATATCTTACTGCATCCTTGTTTATGGTAGGCCAGAAATAACCATGCCGCAATACCTTTTTTGCCAAAGTTTGCCCTCCAGTGTGGTCGCCACATTCGCCTTCGTGGACCTCTTGCAGCACACGCTTGATGTCATCGTGGGCTACACACCGAAGGAGGGGCATTGAAAACCCTTTTCTGTAAAGAACTCCGCTCTGCAGAACGTATCGGGCGGCTTTACGAATCACTTTACGCCTCTCGCTTTTCTTGGTTGGAAGCGTCCCATCCATTAGGAAATTCTTTATAGGGGTCATCCAGAACTCCCTTTCTGGTTCTGTCTCTAGTACTAGGTCGATTTCCATCTAATCTACGCTAGGGGACCGAAGTACTTCAACGGGGGCTAGCCCAGTCACTTCAGGGTCGTCAGAACTAGCCATCTTTGCCAACTTGTCTGCCTGCTGATTCTCTGACCGCGGAATATGAGATATGTTGTAGTGATCAAAATCATTCAGCAGTTCTTTCACTTTCTTTAAGTATAAAATCAATCTTGCACTTTTAGCTTGGAATCTTCCAGTGACTTGATTCACAACTAACTTGGAGTCGCAGAAGATGTTCAGCTTTGTGACTTCTAGTTCCTTTGCAATCTTTAATCCGGCTATCAGAGCTTCGTATTCGGAATCGTTGTTAGTGGCCTGAAACTCCATTCGGATCGCATAGGTTATCAATCGTTTCTCGGGGGTTTCAAGCACTATTCCAGCGCCGGATCTTTCGTCGTTCCTAGCGCCATCAGTATACAATCTCCAGGCATTTGGATCGAAAAGTAACTTTGAAGGATCCACTTCTTCGTTTGCTATATCTTCTTCAGGGACTGTGAACTCTGCTATGAAGTCGGCTATCACTTGCCCCCGAATTGACCGTCTGGGCTGAAAGTTCAAGTCAAATTGACTTAACTCAATATTCCATCTGAGTAACCTTCCAGATGCCTCCGGTCTCTGTAAAACTTGCTTGAGTGGATGATCAGTGTATATGGTGATAGGATGTGCCTGAAAGTAGTGCCGAAGTTTTCTGGAGGCAATCAGTAAACTATACGCTAGCTTCTCTATCCGTGGATAATTACGCTCTGCTGCTGTCAATTTTTTGCTCACATAATACACAGGTCTTTGGACCTTATCCTCTTCCCTTACCAACGCTGAGCTGATCGCATGGGATGACACTGCCAAATACACGAATAAATCCTCGTGATCTATTGGTTTGGATAGAATCGGAGGTTTCTCCAAGTGCCTGAGCAAATTCTAAAACGCTTCTACGCAGTCAGGTGTCCATTTAAAGTGGCGTTTTCCTCGCTTTATTAATTCAAAGAATGGAATGCACTTATCCGTAGCCCTGGAGATAAATCTGCTTAGCGCGGCCACTTTTCCGACAAGGCTTTGCACATCCCTAATTTGCCTAGGTTCCTGAATGTTTCTGATTGCCGCGATCTGGTCTGGATTAATCTCGATACCGCGGGAAATGACAATGAATCCCAAGAATTTTCCAGAAGCAACACCGAATGAACACTTGGTTGGATTGAGTTTCATTCCATACTTTCGAAGAATGCCGAACATCTCTGCCAAGTCAGTAGTGTGTTGAGAAGACTGCCTGGACTTAACCAACATATCGTCGACGTATACTTCCATTGTTTTCCCGATCTGGTTATAAAACATTCTGTTGACTAAGCGTTGATATGTAGCGCCCGCATTCTTCAAGCCAAAGGGCATCACCACATAACAATACAATCCCAGATCAGTGATAAAACTAGTGTGTTCTTGATCTGGAATATGCATCGGAATCTGATTGTATCCTGAATAAGCATCCATAAATGAGAGAAGCTCATGACCTGCCGTTGAGTCTACCAGCTGGTCAATCCGGGGCAACGGGAAACTATCCTTTGGACAGGCTTTGTTCAGGTCTGAGAAGTCGATACACGTTCGCCACTTCCCGTTGGCCTTCTTTACCAGGACTGGGTTCGAAATCCAGTCTGGGTAGGTTGAATCCCTGATGAACCCATTACTCTTTAGCTTTCCAACCTCTTCTTTCAAGGCAGCGGACCTCTCTGGGCCCAGCGTTCGCCTTTTTTGCTTTACTGGAGGATGTTTGGGGTTAATGCTCAAGGAATGGCTCATGATTGATGGGGATATCCCACACATGTCCGCGTGGGTCCAAGCAAATACGTCCAAATTGTTCTTTAAGAAATCCGTCAATTCTTTAGCAAGATTCGGACTTAACTGGGATCCAATCTTAAGGACCTTCTCCGGGTCACTGTCATCGATTGGTACATCCGCAGTTGCCTCGTTGGGAGTCGCCATTCTGCCCCCGGGTTCTTGATCCTCTCTGGGATCTATATCCTCGGGCATCTCTCTGGGCGACTGTCCAACGATTATCCTCTTTGGTTGCTATAAGGTCTCCGCCCCCGAAGGGGGAGAGGTGCCTTTAATTTCGATATCCCCTCCATTGCGAAGTAACTTTAGTTCGGCAACATAACACGCTCGCGCAGCAACTTGATCCCCTCTGACGATACCAATACCAGCTTCTGTGGGGAATTTCAATAACAAGCACCAGGGGGCTATACAGGCTCTGAACTTTGCGAGGGCCGGTCGGCCCAAGAAGGCATTGTATGGCGATTCAACATCCAAAACCACAAAGGGAAGGATTCTCACTCTCTGGCGTTCTCCTTCCCCAAGTGTAACTGGCAACTCTACATAACCCATTGGAGCGGTGGATGCTCCGTTGAATCCACGGATCCATCCTTGGCAGGGCTTCAAGTCTTTTATTTCGAGATTCATCTGGTCAAAGGTCTTTTTGAAAAGAATATTAATGGAACTCCCGTTGTCCACCAGAACCTTATGAACAGTGGCTGACCCAATGGGTATCGTAATTACAAGTGGATCTTCAGTTGGAGCATGGACTCCGATGCTTTCTCGTTCTCGGAAAACAACATCATCGGTCATCATCTTCTGCTGCTTCACCGGGGTACTGTCCTCGGGGTTGCTACATTCCCCTACCTCGAGGTGTTGTTTGGCCGCATTGACGTATTGATCCAATGCTTTGGAACTGTGCCCAGCGAGATAAAGTCCTCCGATCACGGTATTGATAACAATATTCTTTCCTTTTTGCTGAGCAGTCAGCCTAGCAGCAAGTTGATTTTGATTCTGATTCGGGGCCTGCACTGCTTGCCCCCTGTCCCTGGGCGTTACTCTGTATTCATCTAACTTTCCTTCTCGAAGCAGCCTTTCGACTACATCCCTTAGGTGACGACATTCATTTGTCGAATGGCCGTGAATCTGATGAAAGAGGCAAAACTTCCCTGTTTCACGCTCTTTCTCTGTCGACTCTCTGGGAGGTGGCCTCTTATTCTGGAGGAATTCGTACGCATCCATGAAGATATTTTCCAGAGTATCACTTATTGGTGTATAACTTTCAAAGGCCCTGGGACGAATCCTTCTCTGGGAGTCGTTCCCTCGGTTCCTCTTCCGGTAATTGCTGTTACCATTATTATTGTTGTTACCTGGCTGGCGTCCACCCTGATTCTGATTTCCGACGTTAACTTCAACTTTCCTCGAGCCGTCTCCCGTCTGTTTGATGGCAACATTGCTCTGAATTTCCTCCTTATCAGATGTTTTAGCCTTTCGGTTAGCATACACCTCTTCCCGGCGTAAATGTATGTTGGCTTTCTCGTAGAATAACTCTCTAGTGTGGGGCGGTTTGCCTGCCAGGTACCTCCCAAATTCAGTATCCTTATCTACTCCGTCAATCAGTGCTGCGACAACGGTCGGTTCGTGAGGATCTTTAACCTCAGTAGCGGCCAAATTGAAACGATCTAGGTACAACTTTAAACTCTCGCCTGGTCGCTGTTTGACAAGGAACAAATCGATCACACTTTTTGTCTTCTGTGCGTAGATACGGAATTGTTCTACGAACTTCTCGCTCAGCTCCCTGAAGCTAGAAATCGATCTCGCCGGCAGGCGAGTAAACCATAACAAAGCCACATCCTCCAGGAATATGGGAAACGCTTTGCACTCAACAGCGTCGGAGGCTACGGCAGCGGTCATCGACCAAGAGTATCTCATTAGGTGCTGGACAGGATCAGATCTTCCCGCATACCGGTTCATTTGTGGCATGTTGAAACGCCTAGGAAAAGTCGCATCCAAAATATCGTCAGTAAAAGGAGTATGACTGCGGTCGATCCCCCAATCTTCGTTCCGCTGTCCACGGCTGTCTGCCAGAATTTGGTGGACCATGGCTGCAACATTTGCACTGGTCAAAGGAGGTTCAGGGTCAGTGCCTCTGGCCCGGCGAGGTTCTCTGATCTCTCTTCGGGGAGCAGTCACAAAATCTGGGGCTCGGATGGGGCTACGCTGCCCCCTGTTATCACGAGTATGTTTGCGGCGACGGGGCTGAGGTGGTCTGTTATGCACAGGACTGTTCACATCTCGAGTCCTGAGAGCCGTTGCTTGATCACTAACATTACGGTTCGAGGGCCCCTCACCTAGCGCTTCTTCTTCCTGTGAGGGCAGGGTTCCGAACCGAAGTTGTTCTATGTTTTCGGCTCTCTCATATGGTCGCCGCGGAGGTCTCGGCGATTCTTCAGACGAAGAAGAATATACTGGGGTGAGTGAACGAACCGGCGATGTTCTTTGCCTTGCTAGTTCATCAAGTCTTCTATCCATAGCCGTCAAATTTTGCCGCAGGATGGAACTTTCCTGCCTTTGGGTAGCTAACTCATCAAACAACCTATCCCACATTTCGACGAAGCGAGAGAGATCCCCCTTAGTGACAGGAGCAGCGGGATCATATTGGTCATCATCATTCTCTCTTATGCGCAAAGAGCTCGAACCGGGTCGAGCAGAGGTTCCAGGACGATAAGAGCGGGTCATAGGTTCTTTTCCAGGTCGAGTTGTAGTCTGACCATCAGTTCGGATAGCTGCGGTTCGTGGATGGCGATTCGCTGCGCCCCCCTGAGGTCGACTCGTGGTCGTGGTACGCAGAGGTTGCGAGGCATTACCTCGAGATCGAGTAAGAACCCCTTCAGCGGCCTGGATCGTCTCGTTCTCATCGACTCGGAACGCGGTGTCTTCTTTGGATCGGTTCGCCCCCTGCGCTCCGCGATCTAGAGTTTCTACGTTGCCCAGTTCGCGCACACTCTCTTCAATCGTTTCGTTGGTCTGTTAAACTTTAGATCTTTTTCCAGCCATTATATCCGAATCGCTGGAATCTTCAAAGCAGCGAATAGTGAAACTTTAGGACTGAGTTTCTCAGTGAAAGCACCAAAAATGTTAGATCGAAATTTGGACCTAACACCCAAATTATTATGAACAGTAGAGAATTTCAAATGAAGAACAAGGAAAAAGAAAATAACACTCAGAATTTATAGTGGTTCGGCGTTAACGAGCCTACGTCCACTTTATATATTATTGATTATGCTTTAAAATCTAATACAACAATGATTTCTCTCAATATTTCAGTAGTTTGACAACAATGGTGGATTCAGTACTCAATATTGCCAAAAAGCTCCCGAAAAATGCCAAGCTCTGGGCTATTTATAGCTGATTTTGTCAGGCGGGTCGTGATAACACGTGGCACAAATCCCGAGAACATCGGATCGGATCGCCGCCGTTGAAAAAATGGTCAAATTAGCCGTTGTGGACAGGTGTCGCGATCTGCTTGAAAATCGGATCGTGCAGATGGGGAGAATCGGTCCAAGTGACGGTTAGGGACACGTGTCGCCAGATCCGTGCGATTTGGATCGCTGAAGACTAGCTCATGTTTGAACAGGTTAGAGGGTTTGCCATGCACCAGGGGATCGGATCGGTTCGCTCAGGGTAGCCATGTAAGCTTGGATCGGATCGCCCGGCTGCGTCGTTTGCTGATGAGATGGGGCGATCCGTAGAGACGCGATCCGATATTGGGCGAGACGATGGTGCGCGATCCGATGGTGGTCGAGACGATGGCACGCGATCCGATATTGGCCGAGACGATGGTGCGATCCATTCCTTCACGTCCTTAGATATCGTGGTTTCATGCTTTCTCTTTATGAATGATCCTGGGTGGCTTGGTCAAAAAGCGAGCCAACAACTGAAGCACACATCAACCTTTCCTTTAGAGTCACAAATGCACGCTTGCATCTTTCATCCTAGAAAAAATCCTGATTCTTCTTAGTCAATCGAGTTAACGGTGCTACTATCTTGGAGAAGTCGTGGTTAAATTTATGATATTATCTAGCTAACTCCAAGAAACTTCTCACATCGGTTGAATTCTTGGCGTAAACCAATCTTGTACTGTCGCTACCTTCGCAAGGTCCACAGCAATACCATTCTCAGAAACAACATGTCCAAAGAAACTCACCTCCCTCCTCCAGAAGTGACATTTAGAAAACTTAGCCTTAAGTCGGTGTTTCCTCAACACCCCATCACAATTTTCAAATGTTTTTTTTTTTGTTCTTCCTTAGTTGTGAGTATACCAAAATATCATCAGTGAACAAAAGTACAAACTTATTAAGTTGATCCTTGAAGACTCAGTTCATGAGATCAATGAATTATGTTGGTGCATTGGCCAATTTGAACGGCATGGCCAACCACTTATAGAAACCTGACTACATTCAAATCGCCGTTTTGGGTAAGTTATCCTTTGCTACCTGTAACTGATGAAAACCTGATGTAAGTTCAAGCTGAGAAAATATCTTATTACCATTGAGATGATCAAATAAATCATCGATACACGAAAGAGGATATGTGTTCTTCCTAGTCGCCTTATTCAGCTCATGGTAATTGTAACACCCCGAATTTCGGTTAATGCTAAAATTCACAAATTAAAGAATAACTAATCCCAGATGTGGGAATTAGGGGAAACGGGTTGCACCATTGCGTTCTCCTCGGAAAAATACGCGAAATAGAGTCTGAGTTTTCGAAAATCGGAGTCCGTATGAAGAAGATATGGACGAACGAAGTTAGGCAGAAAAACCGAAAACAAGCCAGAATGCACTGGCGCACTTGTGAAGTGCGCCAACACAAAAATGCACTAGCGCACTTGTGAAGTGCGCCAACACATTTTTACACTGGCGCACTTGGGAAGTGCGCCCGTGTCGAGCCAGAAACCTGCACAGCTTTCTGGCTGGCCTGGTGCACCATTTTAGGGTTTAGGCTGTGTTTTGGGGCTGGTTTCTGGAAGCTTCCGAGATCTGATGGTCCTAATCTAATTTAGGGTTAATCTAATGGCCTAAAACACTTGCCTAATCTTATAAATAAGACCCTAAGCTAGCCCTAAATGATCATAATCCTATACTCTAACTAAACTATGCCAAAATTTTCTATGATCATGGCCTCCACTCAAAGCCCTAGCCTCCATCCTCTTATAAAACTATTTCTATGAAGGCTTTCATGTTCATACAAGCATCTTTGAGTTGTATGAGTGATCATTAGCTTGCATTCATCATCAAGTTGCAAGCTTTATGTTCAAGGCTAGAGTTTTTGGGTGATTTGTGGCAAGGGTTTGCTTATTGGAGTTTAGTGGTGAGTTTCTATAGACTTAACAATCAATTGTTAAATTGATTATGATAGGATATGATAAGATATGGCTATGTTTGTGGAATCAATGTGTTTATGCAAGTTTAGTATAGTGTATGTTGTGTGCTATATGCAAGTTTAATGCTATGTTTTATGATGCAAAACACTATGTTGAACATTGATTCATATGTAACATGTTATGCAAGCTATATGGGAGATTATATGCAAGTCTATATGTAACATGATATGCAAGTTATGTATTTGGTTTTATGCATGCTAAGTATTTGATTTTATGCATGCTATGTATGTGGTTTTATGCATGCTAAGTATTTGGTTTTATGCATGCTAAGTGTTTGGTTTTATGCAAGTTATGATACAAGCTCATATGAAAGTTATGATGCAAGTTCATATGCAAGTTTGTCTCTTTTTATGATATGCATAATATATGCAAGTTTGTCTCTAAGTATGGCATGTTATGCAAGTTCATATGCAAGTTATGATGCAAGTTCATATGCAAGTTATGATGCAAGTTCATATGCAAGTTTGCCTCTATGTATGACATAAGTACATGTGCAAGTTCATCCCTTTTAGACATATGACATGTATGCAAGTTGACACCTTTATGATAGGTCTATGACATGAACATTTAAGAAAGTTACCATCTTTATGACATATGTGATTCATGCAAGTTTGGGTTAAATGCTAGTTGGGTTTAACGTATGCTCATGTATGCAAGTTGACACCTTTTGAACCCATGATAAAGTTATATGCTATGTTGGTCAAACCCATGACATTTGTGATGAATCTTCCCTTTGTTATGTCATGTTATGAGAACGAATTACGTGGGGAACGATGGGGTTAATATGCATGTTAATAAAATGATGTGAAATGGGTATGATTAAGCATACCACAAATTAAATGGACATAATTGGGAATTTACCTATTGAGTTAGGTCTACCCATATTATGAAATTGGGAATTTACCTATTGAGTTAGGTCTACCAATACTATGGAATTGGGAATTTACCTATTGAGTTAGGTCTACCCATATTCTTGAAAACATGATTAATTAATTAGGGATAATTAATACAAATTATGGGGGTGATTAATTAGGTGTAATTAATCGACTAAGACACGAGGTTGGACTCAGTTGTAGCGTAAAACTGCCCGGACCCAACCGGCTTAACCAGTTGCTACAAATGTTAGCCCAATGTGAGAGGTCTTAGCCACAAACTAAATACGTGATTAATGTAAAGACACGAGGTTAGACTCGGTTATGACATAAGGCTGCCCGGACCCAACCGGCTTAACCAGCGGTCATAAAAGATAGTCTAATGTGAGAGGTCTTTATGAGGATCACGGTCTTAATTAATTAAGAAACACTTAACCAAATTAGCATGTAGTGGGGCATGAGGGGTTAAGTGGGTGCCTTGGGTGGCATGTAGTAACTAGTGGGGGTGCCTTGGGTGGCATGAGGAAACTAGTGGGTTGCCTTGGGTGGCAATAGAAAATACGATTAGAATACTTAACCAAAGTGGAACATGTAATTAAACATGATTAAAGGGTTAAGTAAGTGCCTTGGGTGGCATGTGGAAATCTAGTGGGTGCCTTGAATGGCAATTAAAATATGATTAATGACTTAACCAAACCTTAACATGTAGGTGGGCATGATTATAAAAGGGGTTAAGTGGGATACACTAGATAAAATAACAAGCTTAAGTAGTAGCTTGTGGGGGCCCATTTCAACCAATATCCCAAACGTATCTTTGTGGGCTCGACTCAAGTCGAGGACGGGACACGCATATTGGGCTTGACTATAAGAGGCCAAAACGGGTTAGCGGTGGCAACGCAAGTCCAACGGGTTTCATATGCGTGTGTGGGCCCGGGCTGGTAGCTAAGACGTTGTTGCATCGTGTAGGTATAAACCGTGCATCAGTGTTGCCACTTTGGGGAATGATACACCCCACTGTGGGACCAACACGGATATCTACGTTAGGGAGCCGATCAAATGGGGGGTAGTGGGTACACCTAGCGGAGATAGGGGCAGGCGGCACCCATATAGTCAGCTAGGGGTACACGAAACTACCATTAAGATTTACTAAGTACACTTAGTGGGATCAACCTTTAAAATTAGGAATGACTGGTGTGGTGCAGTATAGGAATTACCCTTGGGTGGGTAGATCTGGGGTGGTGCAATCTAGTAATTATCCTTGGGTGGATAAATGCGTCTTTTCGGTTATCTTAGTACATCCTGTGTTTAGTTGGCTACTTAGTGTAGTCATTATCCCCAGAGGTACCGTACCTTGTTTATATCATACCCTAATTACTTTAATGATTGTATTGTTAGGGTTATAGGACTCACTCAGACTTATGTCTGACCCCGTTGTTTCTTTATCTTTTTTTTTCCAACCCTCAGGTTTTCAGAGTGGGCTTAGCACTAGTGGGCTTTGATCAGACTGCTTTATCTATCTTTTTGGAGCTTGGACCATGGATGTAAAGCTCGGTTTATCTTTTCTATTATGGCTATTAGGTTATGTAGTGGGATTATGTACTTTTATTTTTATCAGGATGGATATTATGTACTTGACTCTTATTTATGGTTTTGGTGTAACCAAACATGTTTTACTTTCCGCTGAAATGAAATGATGTTTTAAATTCTCAAGTATTACTTATATCTGTCTTGTTGTAATTTTTCTGTTCTATATTCACTTAAAATACTCCACCGATGTTATGGCATTCCCTTAGTGAGTGACCGTAGCGGGTGTGGGGTGTTACAGTAATCACCACATAACCAAAGGGAACCATCTGCCTTAGTAGCGAATATTACCGGTACTCCCCACTGGGATATACTCCTCTGAATAAATGCATTCTTTAAAAAATCATTGACCTGCACTTCGTGTTCCCACTGTTATCTTGGTGCCCTCCTCCTAAGAGGCATCACTATTGACCTGGAATCTTTCACTAAGTCGATACGAAACTCGATCTCTCTATGTGGCGGAAGTTTGGTCACTTCCTCGAAGATGTTCGGATACTCCTTCGCAATAGGTATAATGGATAACTCAACGTGCGAAATATCAAGCAAATATATAAAACTAGCCATCACCTCATCATGAGGTAAATAGCACAATACCACTCTTCGCCCGTCATCCTCCATGGTAGCCATCAAAGACTTCTCACATTCCACCACTACCTCATATCTTTGGAGCCCATCGACTCCAAGAATAATGCCAATCCCCATAAAGCCCTAGACAAAACAATCAAAATCAAACATGCATCCATGACTCGATAAGACCAACCCACGACAAATCATACTAAGACTTGTTGAGCCACCAATTGGGTTTGTCACAACCAATGGTCGGTCAACTATTTCAAGTTCCTATCCCAGCCTATCTACCAGGTCACTAGATATGAAAGAATGGGAAGCCCCCGTATCAAACTTAGGAATATCACAAACGGAAAGGATACCTTGAATGACGATACCCTTTCCTTTCTTCACCACTGTTGGGGCATTTGACGAATATGGAACAACATTAATATCATATTCTTTCACCATTCGCTTGTCTTTTGTAGGTTTTGGGAAATCGTTCTTGAAGTGCCCTTCTTACCACAGTTAAAGCAAGCTTTTTCCCCTAGGTTTAGACTAATAGTCATTAATATAGTGGCCCTTCTTGCCACACGAATAGAAAATAACTTCAGACTTAAGTTTCTTCTTATACTCATCTTTAGGCTGAAATGGTTTTCTCTTATTAGGGAACTTTTTCTTCTTTATTTCATCGCCCTCTTGCGGGTTGGCTCCTCCTTTGGGACACAGGAGCAACTTTAGTTTTTGACTTAGGGTGGAGGCTTCTAACCTCAAAGCTTTTCTAACGATGGATTCGAAAGTCTCATCAATGTGATTTATAAGCCTCTCCCCTAAGTAATCATCCAATCCCATGATGAATTTTTCATTCTCCTTCTCAGCAGTATCGATAAAAGACATTTCATATTTCGACAAAGCATCGAACTCAGCACGTACTCAGAAACATTCCTACCATTTTGCTTAAGTTCTGTAAACTTTCAAACAGCTCCAACTTTTGAGAAGCCAGAATAAACTTCCCACAGAATCAATCGTTGAATTTATCCCAAGTATACTGGTCCTTGAGAGTAGCAGCTTTAACAACATTCCACCAGTTCATAGCTCTGCCCTGAAGTTGGCACTGCCCTGAAGTTGGCATGAAGCCAACCTCCTTTTCGTGGCATCATCAAACCTAAGATCCCCAAAGTTATTTTCAAAAGTATCAACCCAATCTTGAACCACCATAGCCAACTCCATTCCTTATAACGGTCGATACAGCTTCCTCCCTCGAGCCACGTACTTCGAGCCCACTTACACGCCTTCTTAGAGCCCAGCATCCCTGCACTTCGACCTGAATTGTGCAAGACAAAACTTGATCTTCCCAGAATTCGAACGAGTTGAAACATCCTCCTAGAGTTCCTAGGAACTTCCTTGTCATCTACATAAAGTTGCATGCAATTCTATTAAAATATATCTTGGCTCGTTATAGTGGATCCCGCTTGGTCGATCCGAGACCTAGATGCATTCCAAAGGACTTTTTACCACTATATTTTGTCATTCGACCACGTTTCCATCCAATCTAAGGTTCCTAGACATTATAACAACATTTTAAGCACATACAAGCAATACTAAGGAAAATAAAACAATGAAAATCGTTACAACAGTGTCATGGAAGCATTGTTATTTGGCTTCCCTAATTCTAGGATTAACAAAACATAAACAATCCAAACCAAATTCATATATATATGTCATATTATGTTTTTCTACGATTTATAAGCATTTCCCCATAATTTTTAGCGGTAATTATCTATTAACTAGTGAGTAATGATGTTAATCACTCACCTTACTTTCCCTAAATAATTTGATCTGAAATTGACGATGACTTGGCTTGGATCCTAATGCTATGCAGCAGCCATAAGCTTGATTTGATGTTGAGGTAATTAAAGCTTCACTAATCTTAGGTCTAGGCTAATTAAGGAAGGAACTAGAAGGTGTTATAGAGAATGGAAGCCATTAGAGTTTGATGGGACCTTTCTTAGGAGTGTGAAAGTGAGAATAAATAATTCACTACCCCATTTAGCCCCCACACAACCCTAATCCCGAAATGGACTTTGGGACCTCCCATTAATTACCTTTCCTAGCCCAAATAAGCTACCTATACTAGTCCATATTTTAATCCAGTCATTCCTCTCAAATGGCTAATCCGTTTGGCTAATATGACCACTACATGGAATGAGAAACCATCATCGAAACCAATGGAAGTGGTTTCAAATCAATTTCTCTTACCAATCAAAAGTTATAGGAGAAACAAGATTTTCCAGATGTAAAATGTCACATTAAAATCTAGCAAAAATGGTGAAGGTAGGAAATGGCACTATTAGACATTTCCTAAAGTTATACGATTATGCGACCTCATAGAAACTATTATAAATATTCTATGATCCTCCAATACATAGAATACGGGTCGCTACACCTTTTATGGATTAGGCTAAATATTTATAAGTCAGTATAAATCCATAAAGGATGGATCAGTACTGATTCTTCTACTTATACTATTTTGAGTCATCTAAGTTTAACTGAAAGGAAGATACATCCATATCTCGCATAATACTTACTGAAATGACACGAATTTTTACGAATGCAATGTAGATAAGTAGGAGACCCTCTATATGGGTTTGATACTGTTAACGTTAAAAGTTGGTCTAATGACAGTCAACCCCCAAAGTGCGTAATTCACACACAATTATAATCATAGAATGCATGAAAAAAGAGAGTAAACACGAGAGACACACAATATTCTTATTGTGGTTTGGCTTCAACCAAGCCTATGTCCACTTTATAATCTCTGTTTATACTTTCGATTACAGGTTGCAGTTACTTTGAAAGAAAGAAAGTAGAAAAAAATTATTTATACACAAAATCCTTGTGTTATGAAGTTGAAGAGTCGAATTGTATGGTAGGTTATTTTTGGAGTGCCAATCATGAACTTTTCAGCGGGAGATTTATAATTGCTTTCTATTTCTAGAAATGGTGCATTTATAGGAAAAAAACTCAAGGCGATTAGGATGCTATGTGGCAATCATCCGCTCTGAAGTCGGCCACGTGGTACTTTGTCCAGAAAAGCAATTGTAGGCGACGAGATCTATTCTTCTACTAGTGAATTGTTCTCCTTGGTAGTTGCGGTGTACGTGGATCTCAGAACTTTATGTATGAATAGTAGATTTGGTCATCTTCGTGATTATCAAGGTATACATGGACCTTGCAATCTGGAGTAAGGGAAGTTGAATAGGCCCAGTTTGACCAAGAAAGAAGCCTTGAGAATTAGGCTTTATTGTGTAGCATAGGAGATGGATCATCATAGTCGGGGTTCGATCGATTTGGTCTTTGAACTTTAGTCCTTTTGCTGAAGGAACGCGCTTCTTCTTGGGAGACTACTGATTTGGGTCGAGCCGAATTTCGGTCGACCGAAATGCCAAACGATCTGGAGAGAGATAGTCCAATATTGAGTTTGTGACGGCTTTTACCAAAAAGATGGTCAACACATTGCCCCCCAGAACATATCTTTCTTGATAAAGAAAGGCATGTTCTGGATTTTCCAAGAAATGATGCATAGAGATCCAATACACAGAAATCCAAAAAGCCATGGTTACGCCGAACTATAATATAGAATGGCCAGAAAACTGATTATCGATAATAAGAATGAAAGAACTAGTTATTAGGTTAGTTCGATCGGCGGCGAGAATGATCTCTACCTGCAGAAAAGGGGAAGAAAGTATGCCAAATCCTGACAATACCGTTCGACTATTCATAGCATAAACCATGCTTATAGATTTGTTGGAGTACAACAATACTCAAGTAAGGATCGAGTTATTTTGCCAAATCCTAGCATAGTAATTTGATTTGTTAGGTATAAGCCATACCGGGGGCTCGAGTATAAACCACACCCGAGTAGTAGTTGAGTTAGCTTGCTATGATTTAGTTTGATAGTTTGTTCTCTTAGGTATAATCCATACCTGGGAACCTAGATTCGAGCATTAACCATGCCCGGGGTGTGATTTTTTCAAAGAGATTGAGTATAAACCATACTCGGGATTTATTTGTATTTACTTGTCAAGTCCTAACAAATTTTGGTTTGAGTACTATCCATACTAATACTGAAAGAGAGCTAAGCTTATCACATACTGACAAGTGGAGCTTTAGGAAAGGTATCAACCATACCTTAGGGATGGCATAAACCATGCTCGGTTTGAGAGAAAGTTAGGTTCGTCACATCCTTACGAGTGAGCCATATGCTCGGGTATCAGCCATACCTTAGGGATGAGCATAAGCCATGCTCAATTTTAGATTGAGGATTTTGTGACGTCCTGGCAAAGTACTTACATTCATCAAACATAATCCAAGTTCGAGAAATAAATCTTATTACTGATAATTATTACGAATTCTAAAACAAATCCTAATAGGTCTTTAGTTGAATCCAGAGCATGCCTTAGGATTAAATCCTGACCCCGTACGTGTGTACTTCATCATAGTTATTATTTTAAATAACAAAAAATGTATCTCTTATGTCTTAATAGAAGTGTTGTATCCACAATGATCTAATCTACATCAGTTGATGATGATGCCGTGATTGTTGGGCTAATGATCCTTCCCCTTTCGAGGAGCAAGGGGAGCATTCAGAGGAGATTGGGAAGGTAGATGTGGTGGTGTGGATGTTGCAGATTTATTAACATACTCAAGTTTCTCTCCACGTCAGACCCTTTCTTCGATAAGATCACCTAAGTGCCTGCAATTGTTGCTACCATGTCCTGCCATGTCATGAAACATGCAGTGCTTTCCTGATTCACATTCTCTGTGGGTCGGCTCCCTCTTGGGAGGATTGGGAAAGGAAAGAGTTCCTTGTATGTTAAAGTATATGTCTAATAGTGAGGAATTAAGCTCGATGAAGCTATCATACTTGGGCTCTCTCCGAAACTGCACATTCCTATCATTCTTTTCTGAGACATTCCCCTTACATTGTTTTGGACAATGGTAGGCAGTCTTCCATCCTTTGTGGAAAGTACATTAAGATTTTCCATCTCGTTGTTAGCATCTTCCAATCGCAGGAATTTGTCTGCCTCAAAGTAGAAATCTCCAATGTCTTTGGGCGGGTCCCTCTGAAGGGAAATTTTGAATTATGTTCGATCCAAGACTCCGACCATTGCGGCCATGAGAACCATTGATGGTTAAGGTCTATCGACCATGCCACAACCGTGTTGAATCTTTCTAAGAAGGAGCGTAATGTATTGTCAGACCGCTGCCTGATGGATGTGAAGAACATGATGCTCTTCGGTTGAGATATGTGAACTCTGAACTATTCAATGAACCGGGTGACCAACATATTCTAGTTGTTGATCGATTCAGTTGTTAGTTATCGAAACCACATGGCGACGACATCAGTTAAAAAATAGGAAAGCATTTGGCCACGACATTGATCGATCCTTATAATACTTCCATATGGCGCATGTATCACATGATTTGTATGATTGGATAGGTCCTTCCATTGTAAGGTTCCAGGACCGGAAGCTTGAAGTCAGATGGGTTGCGAAAATTCCTTATTTGTTGTGTAAATGGACTGCTATGGACGTTATCCACGTCTCACTGAGAAGCAGTGCCTCAGGTGAAGCACTTAATGATGTTAGCGATTTGGTTCCCATCTCCAAGAAGTTGCTGCTATGAATCCAATTCAGAACTGAGGACATTGGCAAGAATCCCAGTACGGGTGGAAGCGTGTCATGAGTTCTTGGTGCCTGTTCAGCACTGCAAGTGAGAGATGGGTGGAGGTGGTCCCCAACCTTGGATGTTTGTTCGGGATTGACTGGTACCCCATTGTCGGCATGTGAATTAGGTCGAACCATGCACATGTCGGTAGGATTGGACCGATTTAGGTGAGCGTTATCAGCTCGGGGTTCGGCATTTCCCGCGCCTGGGGAAATATCATAGTGGTTTATCGTAGTGTCTCCCTACGTCTAGTTAGGAACTGGTATGGTAGAGTGGGCCTGGAAAGACGGAGGGTTGTTTCCCCTAGCCCTGCTTGGTTCGACTTGCTGGGAAGGCTGAGCGTGGAGCGGCAAAAGTCTGGTTTGTGATAAGATGCTAGATTGGACAAGAGGTCGAATCGAACAATGATCTAGTCAATTCGGAGGTTGCATCGATCGATCTGACCTAAGACTCGGTCAATCGGGAAGTGAAGTTGGCCAAAGTGGAGGCAGAGCAGTATACCGATCTTAGGCTTTGATTTCATTGACTTGAAGGTTAGCTTTTGCCCCAGCTTCACCTGGTGTAGGAAGAGATGCTTGGTTGCTCGGCCACCCTTCCATCCGAGCGAAGAAATCATTCATTATTTCCTATTGCTTTGCAAAGAGTTCATGTTGATGTGCCATCTAAGCTCTGAGTTCGGCAAGAACTCCATCAATCTCGTTCCTTGTCACATATCGAGATGGTTCTTTGTGAGAGGAAGCCTCCAAGCTTGCCTCAACTGCTGCATCTGCTGGACCAGCGGGTTGAGCGTGAGAAGGTGTTGCACATTCCTCCATTTTTCTATTATTTCTTTAGGAACTGCCGAAGGTGGTAGTGCGTAGGTTCGACGCCCTTACTTGGCACGCCAAATTGTTGATGTCAAAAGTAAGTCTAATGACAATCAACACCCAAAGTGTGTAATCCACTAACAATTATAATCACATAGTGCAAGAAAAAAAGAGTAAACACAGAAGACATACAATATTTTTATTGTGATTTGGCTTTAATTAAGCCTATGCCCACTTTATAATCTCTGTTTATACCATTGATTATAGGTTACAGTTAATTTGATAGAAAGAAAGTACAGGAAGAAGTCATTTATATACAAAATCCTTGTGTTATGAAGTTGAAGAGTCAAAGTGTACAGTAGGCTATTTTTGGAGTGATAATCGTGAACTTTTCAGTAGGAGATTCCGAATTTCTTTCTATTTCAGGAAATGGTGTATTCATATCCGAAGGTCGAGCCGATTGGGATGCTTCATGGTAAACATCCAATTTGGGGTCGGCCATGTGGTACTTTATCCAGAAAAGTAATTTTATGCAGCGGGACCTATTCTTCTACTGATGAATAGTTCTCATCGGTAACTGCGGCATATGTGGAGCTCAAAACTTGGTGCATGAACATCACAGTACATCATTTTCGCGATTATCAAGGCATACGTGGACCTAGGAATCCGGAGTAAGGGAAGTTGAATAGGCCCACTTTGACCAATAAAGCAGACTTAAGAATCGGGCTTTGTTGTGTAGCATAGAAGATGGATCATCATAGTTGGGGGTCGATCGACTGGTTCAATCAATCTGGTCTTCAGACTTCGGTCCTTTTGCTGAAGGAACACGCTTCCTATTGGGAAACTACTGATTTGGTTCGAGCCGAATTTCGGTCGACCGAAATGCCAATCGATCTGGAGAGAGATAGTCCAATATTGGAGTTTATGGCGGTTTTTACCAAAAAGATGGTCAACACTTTGCTCCTCAGAACTTAACTTTCGTGATAAAGAAAGCAATGTTCTGTATTTTCTAAAAAATGATGCATGGAGATCCAATACATAGAAATCAAAAAAGCCAGGGTTATGCCAAACGATAATATAGAATGGCTAGATAAACGACGATCGGTAATGACCATATTAAGGATGAAGTAGAGATGAAAGAACTAGTTAGTAGGCTAGTTCGATCATCTACGAGTATGATCCGTACCTATAGAAAGGGGAAGAAAGTACGCCAAATCCTGATAGTACCGTTCGACTATTCTGAGCATAAACCATGCTTATAGATTTGTTGGAGTATAAACCATATCAAGTAGGGATCCAGTTATTTTGCCAAATGCTAGCACGATAGTCTGATATGTTAGGTATATTCCATACCTTGAGGGTCGAGTATAAACCATACCCGAGTAGTAATTGAGTTAGCTTGCTATGATCTGGTAAGACAGTTTGTTCTCTTAGGTATAATCCATTCTTGGGAACTTAGAGTCGAGCATCAACCATACTCACGGTGTGGTTTTTTTCAAAGAAATTGATTATAAACCATGCTCGGGATTTAGTAGTAGTTACTTGTCAAGTATTGACAAGATTTTATTTGAGTACTATACATACTCATATTGAAAGAGGGCTAATCTTGTCACATCCTGGCAAGTGGAGCTTTAGGAAAGGTATCAACTATACCTTAGGGATGGGCATAAACCACGCAAGGTTTGAGAGAAAGTTAGATTCGTCACATCCTGACGAGTGAATCATATGCTTTGGTATCAGCCATACCTTAGGGATGAGCATAAGCCATGCTCGATTTTAGATTGAGGATTTTTCCATGTCCTGGCAAAGTACTTACATTCATTAAACATAATCCATGTTCAAGAAGTAAATCTTATTACTTCTAATTATTGCAAATTCCAAAACAAATCATAATGAGTCTTTAGTTGAATCTAGAGCACGCCTTGAGATTAAATCCTAGCCCCATACGTGTGTTCTTCAACATAGTCATTCTGGACCCCATTGTTGGCATGTGAATTAGGCCAAACCATGTCCACACCGGTAGGATTGGACCGGTTTGGGTGAGCGTTATCAGATCGGGGTTCGGCGTGTCCTCGCTTGGGGCGATATCATAGTGGTTTATAGTAGTGTCTCCCTCTGTCCGATTAGGAACTGGTACAGTAGAGTGGTCTTGAAAAAACAAAGGATTGTTACCCCTAACCCTGCTTGGTTCGACATGCTGGGAACGCTGAGTGGGAAGCGGCATAAGTCTAGTTTTTGGTAAGATGCAAGACAGGACCAGAGGTCGAATCAAACCATGATTTGGTCGATCCAAAGGTTGCATCGATCATTCTAACCCAAGACTCGGTCGAATGGGAAGTGAAGTCCCAAGTGAAAGCAGAGCAGTAGGCCGACCTTGGGCTTGGATTTCATTGACTTGAAGGTTAGCGGTTGCCCCAGCTTTGCCTAGTGCAGATAGTGATGCTTGGTTGCTTAGCCTTCCTTCCATCTGAGCGAAGAACATTCATCATTTCCTACTACTTTGCAAGGAGTTCATCTTGTTGTGCCATCTGAGCTCTGAATTTGGCGAAAACTCCATCCATCTCGTCCCTAGTCAAGTATTGCGGCGGTTCTTCTAGAGTGGAAGCCTCCAGGATTGCCTCCACTGCCATGTCTGCTGGACCAGCGCGTTGAGCGTGAGAAGATGTCGAATCCATCTTTCATTTTGCCGTTATTTCTTTAGGAACTACCGAGGGTGGTTATGCGTAGGTTCAACGCCCTTACCTGGCATGCCAAAGTGTTGACGTCAAAAGTAAGTTTAATGACAGTCAACCCCCAAAGTGTGTAATCCACTAACAATTATAATCACAGAGTGCAAGAAAAAAAGAGTAAACATGGGAGAGACACAACATTTTTGTAGTGTTTCAGCTTCAACCAAGCCTGTGCCCACTTTATAATCTCTATTTATACTGTCGATTACAGGTTGCAGTTACTTTGAAAGAAAGAAAGTAGAAAGAAATTATTTATAAACAAAATCCTTGAGTTATGAAGTTGAAGAGTTGAAGTGTACGGTAGGCTATTTTGGAGTTCCAGTCATGAACTTTTCAGTGGGAGATTCAGAATTGATTTCTATTTTAGAAAATTTTGTATTTATAAGAAAAAACTTGAGGCGATTGGGATGCTACGTAGCAATCATCAGCTCCGAAGTCGGCCACGTGGTACTTTGTCCAGAAAAGCAATTGTAGGCGACGGGATCTATTCTTCTACTGGTGAATTGTTCTCCCCGGTAGTTGCGGCGTACGTGGATCTCAGAACTTTGTGTATAAATAGCAGAGTTGGTGAGTGATTATACTGTCTGTTACAGGTTGCAGTTACTTTAATAGAAAGAAAGTAAAGGAAGAAGTTATTTATAAACAAAATCCTTGTGTCATGAAGTTGAAGAGTCGAAGTGTACGGTAGGCCATTTTTGGAGTGCCAATCACGAACATTTCAGTAGGAGACCAAGAGTTTCTTTCTATTTCAGGAAGTGGTGTATTTATAGCCAAAAGTCGAGCCGATCGGGATGCTGCATGGTAATCATCCACTCTGGGGTCGGCTATGTGGTACTTTATCCAAAAAAGTAATTGTAGGCCTCGAGACCAATTCTTCTGCTGATGAATAGTTCTCCTCGGTAACTGCGGCGTACTTGGAGCTTGGAACTTCGTGTATGAACGGTAGGGTAGGTCATTTTCGCAATTATCAAGGCATACATAGTAGACCTTGGAATCCGGAGTAAGGGAAGTTGAATAAACCCAGTTTGACCAATATAGCAGCCTTGAGAATTTGGCTTTGTTGTGTAGCGTAGGAGATGGATCATTATAGTTAGGGGTTGATCAACTGGTCTGATCGATCTGGTCTTAGGACATCGGTCCTTTTGCTGAAGGAATGTGTTTTTTCTTGGGAGACTACTGATTTGGGTCGAGCCGAATTCCGGTCGACCGAAATTCCAATCAATCTGGAAAGAGATAGTCCAATTTGAGTTTGTGACGGCTTTTACCAAAAAGTTGGTCAACAAATACCATACGCCTTCCACTTCATGTGTTGGATCACATCTGTTAAGTCAACTCAATTAGGAGAAGATACATTCATATCTCACTCAATAGTTATCCAATGAAACAAAACTTTGCAGGTGCACTATGGAGGTTATATGGAACATACTATATGGATCATTGGTTGTAGGGCACTTAAGACTTCGAAAGGAAAATAGGCGTACTTTGACCATTTAAGACCTTAATTAATGCAGGCTCCACAAGACTTAAGACTTATCTCCAAGATGGACAAATTCGTATGACAATCTAGTTCACTTTCAATGGAATCGTGCCCGCTACTTAAGACTTCTTATTCGGGTGGTAGACTTTTAATGACCACTTAAGTCCTTATCCTAAAGCGGACCTTTACAAGGAAACTACCATATCTTACCAGATAGATAATATATGACCATTTAATACTTTGTGAGAATTGGGTATTCAACCAACCACGTGATACCTTAATAATCCTCCGAGCATTTATTCCACTTTATGGCCTACACCCTTGGTGATGTCTCATATTAATTCGACCTTTCATCGGAAGTGGTTGATTGGTTAGGCTGTGTAGATTTGCCCTAATTAAAGAATTAAGACTTACCCTGTTTTCTCATAGTTTATTATCATAGATGATGTCTCAAAACAAGCTAAGGTCTTAATACCTATAACTAGATTCGATAGGCAGACTTTTATGTGTCATTTGACGGACTTTGCCTGACTATGAATTAGCCATAATTCAAATCCACTCAGTGTATATAATACTCATCTCACTAGCTTAAAAATTAAGCCCTTTCAAGGTAAATTTTCTAATAACTTCTTAAATATTAGTCACATTCCTTATAGGATTCAACGAAAATTTAATTATTAAATTAATAAGCAAATAAAACATCATAATTATATGTACTTTATGGTAGTATTTGAATATAGTCCTTCTTAATTAAAAACTTTAAATGCGCGAGATATATTCCCTCAATTAAGTTCAGATGTCAATTACTTTAATTATAATAATAAAATGGTTTTTTTTCATACAACCAATAGTACAAAATTCCCTAACATCCCAAAATGAGTAATTTAGTGTTCTCAATAACAAATTAAATGTTACAATAAAAATTAAATAACAAACCTGTATTCAATAAGTCAACTCAAACTATTGTATTAAATCATTATAAATAGCCTAAAATATAGAAATCACAATTCTTATTTCAACCTCTATTAAATATCTTTTCAATAAAGTGAAATACTATAAATTTTATATGGAATAAAAGGTGTACACTATGAACAAATTCATAATTTGCACTCTACTTCTTGATAGGGATTTCATAACCCTATTATTATGGTAGAGGAATATAATAAAGTTTAAAATAACAAAAGAAATCGTTGAAGTATATCGTTCCAAAAAAATTAATGTAACTAAATTGATATTTCCAACAAGGATTGAAATTTCATACAATAGGAGTTTTAGATGATTTTTTTTAATTTTCACAATCCTAAACCCCCAATTCCATATTCGAAGTACACTAAATAATTACTAGTATTATACTAATATTTCCACCAACAAGCTAACCTTATATTTTCTTATATGAATTTCCAGTGTCGAAAAATCCCTTTACATAACTTCTTCTTTTGATATATAAATATACACACGCACACAAACGCGAACACATATACACAAGGGATTTAAGGGGTGTGTATGTATATATATTTGTTGACTTGCCTTTTTGCAAGGCCGCCAAAATTTCAGATATATCTGAGTAAAATTAAACCATCTTTAAGAAGCCATAGCCTCGGGTCGAACAAACCTCGAGTAGAACAAGCCACGGGTGAAGTGAAGCATACCACAAGAAGACGCACAAGCTTGAAAAATACCTTTCCTCGGGTTAGCCAAACCCCGTGTCGAGCAACTCTCGGGTCGACCAGGTCGAGCCGAGCATGGTTGACCTGAGAGAAGATCTTCGTAAATGTCCATTTCCGACACTACTTAGACTGCTTCTCACACATCAACAACATCAGATTAGCCTCCAAGTGTCCAAATCAGGCTGGGCCGGGTGGGGCCTTCTTCCATGTTCTAAAGACTTCCTTCACACTTTTTGCACTCCCAGGTAGAGCGCTACATGTCCAAGTCAACCCGAGAACTGCAGCATCTATAAATAGCCTCCCAAAGTTAAGAAAAAAGGACTTTTGATCAATCTCTTTTCATTTTATTTATTGTTATTGCATTGTACTCGGGTTTATCCATTAAACCACCATTTGTACTCAAATTTTAAAGATAATCAAGAGATTATAAAGTTGACCAAACCACTATAATTTTGTGCTTGATTGCATTTTCTCTTGTTTTCATTTATATTTCTTGATTTTATTCTCTATATAATCTCTGTTTTGGTGTGTGCCACTTTTGGGTGTCAATACTTTGGTGTTTTCAGGAGAAATCTCAATTCTGAGCATTTAAGGGGTTTAATCAACTTTTGGATCCCTAAGTCCGAGATAATATCCTAACTTCAGTCATCTTCAGCGATGATGGTTTCTAAGTGTGGGCTTTTGGAAAATAATCTCAACAGCAAAATCTTACCTTGCCATCAAACATCTCTCCTTCCCCAGTGCCTAGCTCGACAAAAGATAGGACGATAATCCCTAGGTCAACATCGACCCAAGCCAAGGCTCAACCAACCTGCCAGTCTCCTTCATGTCCCTCTCCATCTAGTCAAGCTCCCTCGTCGGCATTCGCTACTCATGATGACTTCATGATATTGATGAACCATCTCCATGAGACAACAAAAGCATTGAATGCTCAATCATAGGAGAAAGCCACCACCAGGGAGGACATGAATCGAATAGCGAGACAGTGGGAGGAGTTTAGGAACCAACAAGCTACTTCTCCATTATGACATCAAGATGAAAAATTCTCATCATCATCTGGGAGAAGCGAGGACCAGACATGTTAGTGACACCCATTCAAAAGGATAGAGAACATGTAGGAATTGCGCTTTAGGCGGCTCCATCTCAGTTCAAAACAGCCGACTCATCTCGACATTATTGAGTTAGGGGATGTCGAGCCCAATGCCTTACCTAACTAGAATCCTACTCTTGAAAATTGCGACACTTTCGGAGCCACCCGCGATCTTGTACTTCCTTTCGTGCATCCTATGGTTGATCGGGACAATCGGGGCCAAGGAAGTACCGTCCGAACGACGACCTAGGCGACATTTCCTAGTACGCGGGTAAGAGGAGCCCGATGGACTGAGGCTCTGAGCAGGTTATCTTCAATACGCCAAATATAACTTCCATCATGAGGTATATCATGAATGACAACTTGGGCTAAAAGAATGAAGATTGGGGGATTGATCGAATACACAGTCATTTACAGACGATATTCTACAAGTGGAATTCCCGAGAAGATTCAACATGCTACAAATCAGCCACTATTCGGGCATGACATAACCCCAATAGCACTTGATGAGTTATTTGTGGCAAATGGAGACATCAACTTCCCCGGACATGGTTTTGTGCAAGGCTTTCTCGATAATAGTCACTTTTAAGCTTGGTTTCTCCTCTTCTACATCAAGACATCCACCTTTTTCCTTTTTGCAATTGTTTATTCCTCCAGCTAATTTATGATTCCCTTCCCCATTTAAATACGATCGGTTTTCGTCATCTCCGCTGCCTGCCTCAGGCGTTGCTATACCTCCGCAAAGCTCCCTCGTCACTCACCATAAGAGTTCACGGCCCTCTAAGTTATATACTTCTCTACCTATTAAAACGTTTCATCTATCTCATTCTACCTCACCACGACAAAAATCTCCAGTTCGCACCACCCAGTCCGATTAGTCGTGCACTCACCAACCACCTGACACCGTCCGTCCAAAGCACCCTCAGTATCAACCTCGGTCTCCACCGTCACATGTTGCCACTCACTAGACCTCCTACCCATCTCCACCGCAAGTCCACTTATCCTTCCTTCAAAGGACTGTCGCACTTACGTGGTTCACGCTGAAAAGTCGATATACGATTTAAGTTGGATCAGTAATATGGATATGCGGAATGTATGTGATAAACTAACTTGTATATTTACAATAGTTATGCAAATAAATATGAGATAGTGAAATATATCAAAAATAAAAAGCAGTAAAGTAAAGTAATAACACCAGGGCTTTTTATACTAGTTCGGAGCACCGTCCTACGTCCAGTTCCAGACCTCTCTCTGGATTTTCACTAATCAACCACCTCGCTTCACACGGAGGAACAGGTTCACAATACCCGAACAGCCGAACGAGATTTCACGCCTCAACAACAATGAGGACTTCAACACTTGCCTCTTATAACTCACGAGGACTTCAACAACTAAGATTACAATTTGTATGTTGACAACTTGTGCTCTTTGCAACACGGATTTGTCACTTGTAGTACACCCTTCCTATAGTCTTATCCTCAAATATAATTTGATGTTGATGTATGTGAAGATTTGGAAGTAGATAACGTATTAAATCACAAGAGTATTAAATAAGTTCCAAGATTCAAACGATATTTTGGTTGAATATGAGCGCTTTTAGAATATCAAGTAGAAAGCAAGATAGATGAAAGAATTAAGATCAGAGATGTTAATTTGTTGATGGTTTAATGTTGTTTATATAATGAATAAACAGTTTTTTCCATTTGTGAAGAGAAACATTGAAGAGAAATGATTTTTGATCAAAAGAAAAAGAAGCAACTTTTGATGAAAGAAGATGTCTATTCAAAATGTTGCTTTCAGTTTGAAAAACGGTCGACAGGTCAAAATTAACCGGTAGACTAATTTTTGAATATATATATATATATACGTTATATATATATATATATAAATATGCACATTTATTGTGCATTCTGCCCCGAAACGGTCGACCGCCTATTTTGAAACTGGTCTACCGGTTTCTAGCAATATGCACAATAAATGTGCATTTATATACATACATATATTCACAATAATGACGTATATGATTATTTGAGGATAGATTTTAACATTTATAGCACTAAATAATCAGCCGCTAACTTACGATATCATTGATTCTCTTCTCTTTGTCGATCATGAATTTTCTCCTTGTCATTAATCAAAACGCTATGAAATCGTAGACTCAACATTCTCCTCCTTTTTGATTGATGACAACATAGCTCTGAAAGTATTGCTGACTCCCCCTGTCTATGTACTCCCCCTGAAATAAAAACTAAAAAAAATCTGCAAAGAATATTGTTAATAGCATTTTTCTCCCCCTTTGTCATCGACAAAAAGGAGTAGTATATCACAAGAGTTAAGATACACAAATCATTCATCACAAAATACATTAGGATTGTATCATACACACCATACTTACCCAACCAAGTTACGTAGTCTTAGAGTTTGAACCAAAAATAAAATATAGCACCACTTATGTACAAGTGCTATTTTAAGTCTTAAATATATGATATAAGATGGATAAAAGGAACTAGTGAGACGGTGAGTCGGATTCAGTTTCTTCTTCTTCTTGTCCTTCGTCTTCTTCTTCTTCTTCATTTCCTCCTTTCTCAATGTAAGATGTTCCACGACCAAGTCCATTACTTGTTCCATAACTAGTGCCTTCCTCTAAAGATTTCCATGTAAAAGTAGGAGGCATTGGACGTTTACTTGGGTCTTGTATATGTGTAGAGGAGGATGATGCGCCACAAGATATTGCATCCCAAAGAGTACCGAAGAAAGACTTAAGTTTCATAAAATGTTTGTCAAGTTTTGTATTTAAATTATCGATCTTATTGTCGGTACGCTTAAGTCTAGCTTCAAGAAGAAATTGATTTCGTGCGATTTGTTCAAGTGAATCTTTAGTCGACGATGATGGTTGAAGAAGCTTGACCTCTTCTGGTTTGAGTTTAGAGGGCTGTGAAGAAGTGCCTTCTCGATGACCTTGTTCCTTATACTGTTCGAAAGGTATGATATTCAAACATGGTTCAAGAAGCTTCATTCTCTTTCTCGATGCTTTGTTGATACATTTTGGCTTTGAATTTTTAGATTCGGGAGATTTGAGACCACAATCAAGTAGAAGTCGCATAATATATTCATTGTATAACAAATGCGGTCTCATACGATCATTCACTAGTAAGATCTCATCAAAGATCATATTTATCCAATTAATTAGGATATCTCCATATATAGCATACAAAGCCTTGAAATTCTCTTTATAAACCATATCGAAGTTACCAATTCTAGGTAGTAAAGAATGCGTAATAGCATGATGTAGAACTCTAGTAGTAGGCCTTAAGTTGATTGCTTTTGTACTAAGTTTATGATCTTCAATAAAAAGATGACTTACATTGTCTCGAGTATGAATAGTACAAAAATCGCTTGAGAACTTCCTACCAATGTTTTCCGAACGAAGAACCACTGCCCTCCTTTCCTTTGAAATAAAAACATGCTCACCGCATACAACCGACCATAGACAATGAGTAGAATTCTCGGGTTTGAACTTGTCTAAGTTAAGATTTGCGTAGAACAACTTGATCATGATATGATTGATTTCCACGTTGTTATCATCAAAGTCAAGAAGAGATTGAATACGGGCTCTGGTTGCTATTTCCCTAACATCATAAAGAAGGAAATCAGAGTATTTGATGAACGAACCTTCATGAATCGTATAATCCTTCATCTCATTCCATCTCTTGACTGCTATTGGATCCATTAACCATTGTTTTATATTGGAATCAATGGGTTGAAGTTGTGTAGAAGATGATTTCTTCGATTTCTTTTGCGGTGGAGCCATTAATTTTTAAGAGATTTGAATTAGGGATTTAGGATAGATATGGGATTGTGTGTTTGAAGGTTGAAAAGGATAAATGAAAGGGTGGGAGGTGGAACCGACGTTTGCAAGTTTGATGTTTTAAAAACAGAAATTAACGAAACCGGTCGACCGCGATGAAATCACCGGTCGATCGTTTCAAAATAGAAACATTTCCAGTCGACTGGTGATTATCGACCGATAAGCCTGTTTTGTTTCGAAACAGAGTGTTAAACGGTCGACTGGGGGGATTTTATTGGGCGACTGGTTTGACTGAACATGGTTTTCCAGCTTTTCAAGATTTTTCAAAGTGCTATTATATATAAATTGAATTAAAAATCTTGAAATGATCAAACAAAATACATGAAATATAAAAGAAAACATAACATATACTATAATATTAATGTAATGTAGCTGAATTATGCTCGGTTGACTCTTCCTTAACTTCTCGAATACGAGATGTCCATGGCGACCATTTTTCCTTTGCACCTTCGTTACGATTATAATTACGATCCCAAGAGTTTGGACTCCTAGAAGAAGAAGGGACATGTGGCATAGGTTCATAAACTCCATGTTTGTTCGTGCTACAGAAAAATGAAGCCATTCTTTTCAAAAGAGAGAGACGATCTGAGGTAATTCTCTATTCATAATGCAACTGTCATTGAAGCTCAATTTTTTGTTTTTGATAGTGATGAATTTCTCCTATCTTGTCTCTAGTTCGAGGGGAGAAAAACATAGCTTTCTTTGCACATTTAGGCATTAGTGTATTTCCAGGGGTATGAGTGTATTTTGGCCTACTTTTCGGTGTTTCAGGAGAATAGTAATCCTCAGGTTCAGAACTTGTAACCGAAATGTGTGACCTTTGTGCACATTCATCGCAGATGTGAGCCATTGTTTCTACTTGATATGAAAGATGAATTCTAAAGTGATATACTTTATCATATATATAGTGTTTTACTATATATACATGAATGGCCACGAAAAGACATAGAGTTTTGGTCGTAAACTTAAAGAGAGGCTCATATTCAATATGCTAATAATAGCAAAAATATGCTAAGTAAGAATTGTAGTAATTTAGTACATGCATATTTTAACTTGTTATATCATGAAACACATGTAGATAAAAATTTTGAAGTTCCTTCCATGATATGAGACTAAGCTCTCTACGAAGTTTGATAAAATTTGATTCGAGTAGAGGCTTAGTAAAGATGTCTGCTGGTTGGTTTTCCGTATGTACATATTCAAGATTTATATTTCCTTTCTCAATATTATCTCTCAGAAAATGATGTCGTATATCTATATGTTTAGTTCAGGAGTGATTAACCGGATTTTTAGATAAATTTATTGCACTTGTATTGTCGCAGTATATGATTGAATTTGATGAATTAATACCAAAATCTTTAAGTGTTTGTTGCATATATATAACTTGTGTGCAAGCAAGAGCTGCCGATATATACTCCACTTCACATGTAGATAGTGAAATACAATTTTGTTTCTTACTAAACCAAAAGACAAGTGATTTTCCAATAATATGACACGTACCACTTGTACTCTTTCTATCCATTCGAGATCCACCGAAATCAGGATCACTATATGATACCAACTCAAATGGACAATCTTTCGGATAGAGAAGATCGAAATCTTTGGTTTTATTAAGATAACGAATTATTCGTTTCACTGCTCGTAAATGTGATTCCTTAGGATCGGCTTGAAAACGTGCACATAAACAAACACTCATCATAATATCTGGATAACTAGCTGTTAGATATAAAAGAGAGCCTATCATACTACGATATAATTTTTGGTCTACACTTTTCCCATTCTCGTCTTTTTCACGATGGTTAGATGTACTCATTAGAGTAGGTTTTCCGGAAGTGTTTTCTAGTCGAACCGTTTAATAAGATTTCCACAATATTTTTCTTGATTTAAAAATATACCATTCGGAAGTTGTTTAATTTGAAGACCAAGAAAATATGATAATTCTCCCATATGTGACATTTCAAATTCTTTGGTCATAATATCCGCAAACTCCTTACAGAGTTTATTGTTTATTGATCCAAAGATTATGTCGTCCACATATATTTGTATAACCAAAATATCTTTTTGAGAATGCTTAATAAATAATGTTTGATCAACTTTCCCTATTTGAAATCCCGAATCAATAAGAAAACTTCGTAAACGTTCATACCAAGCATGAGGTGCTTGTTTTAAACCATACAAAGTTTTCTTAAGTTTAAATACACGATCAGGGTATTTTTCATGTTTAAATAGAGGAGGTTGTTCAATTTAAACATTCTCTTTGATGAATTCATTTAAAAACGCACTCTTGACATCCATCTAATATAATTTAAAATTATGGTGACAAGCAAAAGATATTAAAATTCTAATAGCCTCTAATCTAGCAATGGGTGCAAATGTCTCTTCATAATCGATACCCTCTTTTTGATTATAACTTTGTGCTACTAACCGTGCTTTATTTCTCGTGATGTTTCCTTGTTCATCAGCCTTATTTTTATAGACCTATTTAGTTCCTATTACCGACTGATCGGTTGGCCTTGGAACAAGTTCCCATACATCATTGCACTCAAACTGATTTAGTTCTTCTTGCATAGCAATGATCCAGTAGTCATCGGTAGCAGCTTCCTTAGGATTTTTAGGTTCGATATTTGAGATAAACGCAACATGACCCATTTGATTAAGATGACTTCTTGTTCTTATTTGTGAATATACTTCTCTAATTATATTTTGAATAGGATGATCTCTTAAAATTCTTGTTGGAGAACGTATTCTTGGTGGAGATCGTGGCTCTATTTGATGAGTATTATTTTCAACAGTTATTTCTGAGTCAGAATCTGTATTTGTGACGATAGGATTTTCTATGACCATTATTTCGTCATCATCTATGATATTATTAGGATGCTGATAGAACTCATTGAAAGATATATGCAGAGATTCTTCAATAGTTTTGGTTCGTTTATTAAATACATAGGCCTTGCTTCGTTCCGAATAACCGACAAATATACCTTCATCGGCCTTTGGATCGAATTTACCTAGATGGTTTTTTGTATTTAAAATAAAGCACTTTGAACCAAATACTTTGAAGTATAAAATATTAGGCTTTCTGTTGTTAAATAATTTATAAGACGTATTCTTGGTGAGAGGTCGTATGGATACACGGTTCAAAACATAACAGGCAGTTGCAACGGCTTCTGCCCAGAAATGTTTTGGTAAAGTGGTTCCATTTAATAATGTTCTTGCACATTCTTGTAAATTCCAGTTCTTCCTACAACTCCGTTTTGTTGTGGAGTTCTAGGAAATGAAAAGTTTTAATATATACCTTTCTTTGTATAAAAATGTTCAAATTCATTATTTTCAAACTCTCCACCATGATCACTTCTTATATTTTTAACCTAAAGCCCTTTCGATTTTTGAATTCTTTTGACGAAAGATTTAGAATGATTAAAAGTGTCACTTTTGTTTTTCAAGAAAATTGTCAAGGTGTAACGTGAGAAATCATCAACAATTACAAACACATATCGACTATGGTTTATTGACTGAACCTGAGTTGGTCCGAATAAATCCATATGTAATAACTCAAGTGGTTGTAATGTTGATATTACCTTCTTGGATTTAAATGTAGATTTGGTCAATTTTCCTACTTGATATGCGTCACAAAGATTGTCAACTTTAAAGTTTAACTTGGGTAGTCCTTTAACTAGATTATTTTTGGCTAGCTTGTCAATAGTTTCGAAGTTTATATGACAGAAACGTTTGTGTCATAGCCATGGATCATTGTCATTTGCTATAAGACACATATTTGAATTATGATTAATCTTCATATTTAGAATATATATATATTTCTATCTCTATATCTGTCAAAAACTAAATTGTTATCTTTGTCCAGAATACTACATTTATTATTTTAAGAAGAAAATTGTAAAGCCTTTATCGCTTAATTGACTAATACTAAGAAAATTATGCTTCAAATTTTTAACTAGCAAGATATTAGTAATGAGAGGTAAGTTAGATGTACCGTAATTGCTCACATTGCCTTTGCCGATGATATAGCCTTTTGAGTTATCTCCAAAAGTGACGGAGCCACCATCTTCATATGTAATATTTATCAGCAAATTCTTGTCTCTAGTCATATGCTTCGAGCAACCACTGTCCAAAATCCACTTTCCTCTTTTCTTATGTCGGACCTGCAAAAAATAAAATTAAGTCCACGGTACCCACCTTTTTATAGGGTCCTAAAAGTTAGGTCTTAGGAGTCCAAACCCATACGGGTCCGGTATTCCCTTTATATAAATAATTAGAATTATAATGCACTGTTTTCAAAAAGTTTTGAATATATTTGTTCCTAATCAAATTATTGTTAGTTCTAGGAACCCATATTTTGATAGTTTTGATATTTTATTTTTGAGATCTCACAACTGGTTTTGCTTTGGAATATAACAAACTGAGATTTTTCTTAGCTTCGGTTTCTTGTACTACTTTATTTTTTTTCCTCCTTTTTCGCAGAAATTTCTTAGTTTCTTGTTTCTTATATCCCAATCCTTATTTGTTTGAAGTAGATTCTGAATTCTCAATGATTTTTGTTAAATTTTCTCGACCTTTGTGGAAGTTAGAAATATTTTGAGTAATATTATCTAACTTACTTTGTAAACTGGATTTCTCTAGCTCTAGAATTTTGACTTTTCCCTTCAGCTCATGATTTTCAGAAGTAAGAACATCATTTTTTTTCTTTTTGAGTTATAATTTCTTGACTCAAAAGAGATACTTGAGAGTTAATATTAGATGACGATTCTTGAAGTTTTTCAAGTTCTTCTTCTACTATTTTCTTCTGGTCTTTTAGCATATCTCGTTCTAACTCTGATCTATTCAAATCAGCTCTGGCTTCTTTTAATTGACATTTTATGTCTTTAAATTTAACTATTAATTCAGCATTAATATCAAGAACTTCTTCAAAAGTCGGAATTTGTACCCGTCTTCTGTTGTCATGAAACACACATTAGCTTGCTCATTGTCTGAGTCGCTTTCACTATCAGATGATGATAAGTCTGAATCATCCCATGTCACTGAGAATTCTTTCTTCTTTGATTTTTCTTTCTTGTATTTGAATTTGTCATTTTCTGACTTCTTCTTCTGCTCCGGACAATCCTTTGGCATATGCCCCTTTTTGTGACAATTGAAGCATTCTACATTTGATGACAATGGTTTATTTGATCCGAACATCTTTCTGTTGTATCGACTAGCTTTTCGCTACTTTAAGAATTTCTTGAATCCTTTTGCAATGAATGGTAGATCTTCATCTTCGGAATCTGAGTTGTCTTCATCTTTTTCAGCATGAAAAGCTACATTTTTCTTTTCTTCTTTTCGTTCTTTTCTAGCCTGTAAAGTAACTTCATATGACATTAGATTTCCTATTAATTCATCTGGCTTCATGGTGGAAAGATCATTAGCTTCTTCTATTACTAATAATTTTCCTTCCCATTCATTAGTTAGAGAATGTAGGATTGTTGAAACAACATCAAAATCAGAATATTTTTGCCCTAATCCTATAAGTGCATGATGAATAGTTTGAAACCGTGAATACATCTCATTGATTGTTTCATTCGGCTTCATTTTGAAATTTTGAAATTGACTTTTCAGCATAGCTATTTTAGATTGTTTAACCTTGTTAGTACATTCATGAGTGGTTTTTAAATTTGATATGCAGTGGTACAGATACTAACACGGTTATATTCGTTTTGATCTAATGTACAAAACAACATATTTATTGCTTTTGCATTTACAGCTGCTGCAGTTTTCTCACCAACTGTCCATTCTGTATACTCAGTTGTTGGATTTACTATTTCCTTCTGAGTAGCATTCAAATCATAGCTAGTTGATTGCATGTAAAAAGCCATACGTGTTGCCCAATAGCTATAGTTAAGACCATTGATAAATGGAGGTCTTTGTGTTGATTGACCTTCCGTGTAAGTGTTAGTGCTAGCGCTTGCATTATTTGCCATATTACCAGAATATATCAAATAACTCTGTTACTGTTATGTGATGACCGTGCTATAATACCAATTGAAAAGTCGATATATGACTTAAGCAGGATCAGTAATATGGATATGCGGAATGTATGTGATAAACTAACTTGTATATTTACAATAGTTATGCAAATAAATATGAGATAGTGAAATATATCACAAATAAAAAGCAGTAAAGTAAAGTAATAACACTAGGGCTTGTTTTACTGGTTCGGAGCACCGTCCTACGTCCAGTCCCAGACCTCTTTCTGGATTTTCACTAATCAACCACCTCGCTTCACCCGGAGGAATAAGTTCACAATACCCGAACAGCCAAACAGGATTTCATGCCTCAACAACAATGAGGACTTCAACACTTGCCTCTTATAACTCTCGAGGACTTCAATAGCTAAGATTACAATTTGTATGTTGACAACTTGTGCTCTTTGCAACACGGATTTGTCACTTGTAGTACACCCTTCCTATAATCTTATCCTCAAATATAATTTGATATATGTGAAGATTTGGAAGTAGATATCATATTGAATCACAAGAGTATTAAATAAATTCTGAGATTCAAACGATATTTTGGTTGAATATGAGCACTTTTAGAATATCAAGTAGAAAGCAAGATAGATGAAAGAATTAAGATCAGAGATGTTAATTTGTTGATGGTTTAATGATGTTTATATAATGAATAAACAGTTGTAACCATTTGTGAAGAGAAACACTGAAGAGAAATGATTTTTGACCAAAAGAAAGAGAAGCAACTTTTGATGAAAGAAGATGTCTATTCAAAATGTTGCTTTCAGTTTGAAAAACGGTCAACAGGTAAAAATTAACCAGTAGACTGATTTTTGAATATATATACATTATATATATATATATATATATATATGCACGTTTATTGTGCATTCTGCCCAGAAACGGTCGACCGCCTATTTTAAAACCAGTCGACCGGTTTCTGGCAATATGCACAATAAATGTGCATTTATATACATATGTATTCACAGTAATTAGGTATATGATTATTAGAGGATAGATTTTAATATTTATAACACAAAATAATCAGCCTCTAACTTACGATATCATTGATTCTCTTCTCTTTGTCGATAATGAATTTTCGCCTTGTCATTAATCAAAACGCTATGAAATCGTAGACTCAACACACGCGACTTCTCCCAAGATCAGTACCGAAATTCAAAGACTTGGGCGAGAAGTTCTAAAACCAGTTTTGCCTTTATGCCATTAAGTCGAAACATATCATGTATTTTTCTGTGATTAAGCCCTTGAAGAGTCTCTATGGGATTGTCTTAACTAATTCAATATGGTCATTACTGAAGTTAGTAATCCCAATCCTGAAATTTTCTTGATGGAAATGGTGAATAGAGTCAATAAAGAAACAAAATTCAAGAGGTATCTGATTGGAAAGCCTCCTACATCTCTTGAATTGTTCTATAAAAGAGCCAATGTGCGCCTACAATAGGAAGACACACAATTGAATTAAAAAAGGAGGTCGGGTGATGTGTTGAATGAAGGCATTCAAAATGACGTGGCAGTGAAGTGGTTCAGAGAGAATTCTGGAAAGGTTGATGTGAATGTTGGAAACCGTGATAAGAGAAATGGTAACCAACGAAAGAACGAAAATGGCGGTCATAGCCAGAAGGGGGATCCTAAGAAGCGACCCTGATTTTAAACATTTGACAACTATACAATGTTAAATGACACCTTGAAAAATGTTTATCTTGATACATGCAGTACAATGTACTACAAGAAACCACCTCCATGGAAATCCATGAAGAAAGTGCGTGAGATGTGAAAGTTTTGCATGTTTCACGAGATCTACGGTAACACAAATAACGAATGCCGTTATCTTAGGGATATTATCAAGAAGTTAATCAGAGATGGAAAACATGACAAATACAAAGTTACACCGAGGGACAGGGATGGGGACCTCGGCTCCCAAACAAGTTCAGGTGGCTCCTAGAATCACCGCCTAGGAGAAAACTAAAGGGGTAACTTTTATATTGCTATTGGAGGACCACATCCGGCAGGTCACAGTGCTCGGACCATGGAACAATATGTCAATGCTGCAAAACATTTGAACATTGGTGAATGCAGCACCCTCGAAAGAGCGGGTCCCGAGAAGTAGAGAAAGACAATGGCAGACAATATTGTCTTCCATGATAGAGAGTCAGAGGGGGTGGAGACCCCCAAGCATCAATCCTTTGGTGATTACAACCATCATTGGCCCAGCCACAATACGGAAAGTCTGTGTTGACTGTGGGAGATCTATAAATATTATGTTCAAACGAACCTATGACTAGATGAGGCTGGACGAAAGAGATTTGAAGCCACGCAAAGGCAGGATACACGGCTTCGTTGGCTCAACTAATGAACCTGCGAGACTGATTGAGTTACCAGTGGAGTTAGGCGTGGGGGTCCCTAGGAGAATGTGGATTCTCCAGTTTCTTGTGATGGACATAAACTCTCCATACAACGCCTTTTTAAGTTGATCAGCCCTAGCAGAGTTTCAAGCATGCATAGCTAGTTGGTGCCTGTTCTTAAAGTTTCCGACTGAAGATCGAGTTGGAGTGGTGCGGGGATAACAAGTGGTAGAATGAGCATGCTAATTAGCAGAATGGAAGGAAGTCCACAATACAGAAGGCAAAGAGACTAAATAAAATTTGCCTCCACCCTGGGAAGTAGATGCATAGCAAATAAAGGCTTCCTGCTCCAAACCATCCAGTCGCTAATTCAAGGATATTGATCTAAGATAGGACGAGGATCCAAGGCAATGAAGAGATACACTTAATGAAACTATAATGGGGGTTCTAATTGACAAGGATGACCTGACTAAGGTCTTGAACCATCGAGCCCCACTCTGGACGAGGGAATTGACTAAATTCCTCCGAGCAAAAGTTGACCTATTCGCGTGCACCCATGATAACATGTGTGGGATATCTCTCGCCATCATTATCCGCTCACTCAGAAAAGGCGTATGCTTGGCAAGGAGAGGTCGGTGACTTTGAAGGAAGAAGTGGAGAGGCCGAAGGACAATGGGTTCGTTCAGGACACAACCTATCCAGAATGGATTTCAAACTCAGTTCTGGTAAAGAAGGCTAATGGGAAGTGATGGTCACGCATTGATTTTTTGTACTCAAAAAATGCGTACCCTAAGGATAGTTTTCCACTTCCTCAGATTGATCAGCTCGTCGACTAAACAGCTGGACATGAACTCCTTTCATTCATGGATACCTATTCCGGATATAACCAAGCCGAAGCAAGTTCTGAACTAGGAGCATACAAGCTTCATAACTGATTTAGGATTATATTGCTATGTAGTCATGCAATCCGGTCTGGAGAATGCTGGGGTGACATATCAATGATTGGTTAAACACATGTTCCATAATCAGATCGGGAAGTCGATGGAGGTGTAAGTGGATGATATGGTTGTGAAGTCAAAGATATCGACCAATCATGTCAATGATTTAGCAGAGATGTTTGGCATTCCCGGCACTATGGAATGAAGATCAACCCTTTGAAATGCTCTTTTGGCATTGCATCAGGGAATTTTTTGGGCTTCATCGTCAACTCTCGAGGAATTGAAATTAACCCCAAACAAATCGAATGCAATTAAGGTTATTCAAGAGCCACAGAAGATCAAAGTTGTGCAGGGCCTAGAAGAAAAGATTGGATCTTTAGGCAAATTTATTTCTAGATCTACAGACAAATGCATTATCTTATTTGACTTAACAAAGCGAGGAAAGTGCAATTTTGCTTGGATGCCAGATTATGTCAAAGCTTTTCAGAACTTGCTTGATCATTTGGAAAGGCCACCTATATTGTCTAAGCAAGTCGACCAAAAGGACTTGTTTGTGTACTTGGCGGTGTCCCTACATGCACTACGCCATAAGTGGGCATATTCGACACTTTTTGCGGGCATTACAAGAAAAGCATTGCATAAGCTAGGCTTTTTATGATCTTCTGCAACAATACCCAAATGTTGTTGCATTAGACGTGAGTGCACTGTTGCGATGGGAAATGAGTGCAGAATATGTAAGAGGGGTAAAAGCATTTCTAAGAATTTCATTTCTCATTTATAAAGTAGGCGATGAGATGAAGTGCCCCTGCAAAAAATGTACATAACGTAACTAGTATTATGAAAGTGTCATATACGATCATCTTATTTCTAATTGTCGTTCTCCATGACATACCGGGTGGATTTATAAGGTTTCACAGACGAAATTAATAGGCAATGATGATCCTATGGATTGTGAAACGAAGATGGATTTTGAGGATAATTTAGATGTGATGTTGAAATGTGCGGGTTACAAATTTCAAAATCCAGGGGACTTTGAAGTATTACCAAATCCAGAATCTGAGAAATTTAATCGCTATGTTAAAGAAGGAAAAAAACCGTTATATCCTGGCTACATTAAATTTTCTTGACTAAGTTTCTTGATCAAGATTTATCATTTAAAGTGTGCTTATGGAATTAATGAGTCTACGTTTGGGGAATTTCTAAAGCTGATAAAAGAAGCCTTTGTCTTCCAACGCTTCAAAGAGTGTCGTTAAGGATTTAGATATTGATTACCATAAAATACATGCCTTCCCAAACAATTTCATGTTATATTGGAAAAAGAATAAAGATAAAGAGGTTTGTAACACTTGTGGTTTTTCGAGGTGGGTTGTAAAAGAAAAAAAGACATTGTTGATAATAATGATCAACCAAAGTTGATTCCCAAAGTGTAGGCAAATGTTATGAGGTACTTTCCACTAAGATCAAGGTTACAAAGGATGTTTACGTGCAAAGAATTTTTCAAACTTATAAGATAGCACGCAGTGGAACGAAAAGACGATGGAAAATTAAGACATCCGGCTGATGGTGTGGCATGGAAGACGAAGGATGCTCGCTATCCTGATTTTACATTAGAAAATCAAAACGTTAGATTGGGTTTGGCAGCTGATTGATTTAATCCATATCGTTCAATGAATTCAGGTTATAGTACATGGCCAACTATGTTCGTAAACTACAATCTTCTGCCTTGGTTATGTATGAAATAAGAGAATCTGATTCTTTCAATATTAATATCTAGTCCAGATTCTCCTAAGAATAGTATTGATGCATATATGCAGCCTTTAATTGCAGAATTGAAAGCGCTGTGGAATGTTGGCGTTGAAACTTATGATTCCTTGACTGATGGGAATTTTGCATATCTTATAGACCATTAGTGATTTTTGGGGATATGACATGTTATAAAGTTGGAGCACGAAGGGGAAACTAACATGTCTAGTATGCCATTATGAAACTTCTTCAAATTATTTGAAGCATAACAAAAAAATGTGTTATATGAACCATAGAAAGTTTCTTGATCCAACAAATAAGTGGTGGCCGGATAAGAGGAGATTTAATGGCGAATTTGAAATGGGGAGTAGTCCAAAAATATTATCAGGAATAGATATTGAAGAGTTATTGTGGGGTTACGAAAATCAGTTTAGGGATAAGACCAAGTATACAGCTAAAAGTGATGGCCATTTTAAAAAAAAGTCAATACTTTTTTACTTGCCATATTGGTGTCATAATCCACTTTGACATAACTTGGATGCCATGGACATAGAGAAGAACATATGCAACAAAATATTAGTTACTTTACTTAACATAGGTCGCATGTCGAAGGACCACTTAGACGCTTGTTTGGATTTATAGGAGTTGGGCATAAGGAAAGCCCTTCATCATGTTGAATGTGGTGATTGAAAGCATGTTGAAGTTAGAGCTGCAATATTTGATATGACAAATAAGAAAAATTAAATATTTTGCTATGTGTTGAAGAACACCAAACTGCCCCACGATTGTGCCTCGAATGTTAGTCGGTATGTTCACATAAAAGAGAGAACGGTTGTGGGATATAAGAGCCATTATGCTCATTTCATACTCCACTATTTGTTATAATTTGTCATGAAGAAAGCATCAAAACCCGAGGTTGCGTTATCAGTGATTAGATTTAGTGCATTCTTTAGAGGACAATGGAGAAAGGTTATCGAATTGGATGATATCAAGAGGCTGCAAAAAGAAACTGTCGAGATACTTTGTCATTTTGAAATGATTTTTCCATAGACTTTATTCGATATAATGGTACACTTGCTTGTTCATTTATGTAGAGAAATCAAATATGGCAGTCCTAAACACCTTATATGCACGTTTCCAACTGAGCGATATCTAGGAAAGTTGAAATCTTATGTTCGAAATAGAAGTAGACCAGAAGTTTCAACTGCAGAAGGTTACTTGGCAGAAGAGTATGAGACCTTCTGTTCAAGATTTTTAAGCGTTGATGGAGGAACAGAAAATATGTCGACTGATTTTGGAAGATGTCCAACAGATTTGGAATATCATATTGGAACAAAGAAGAATACTGATGGAAAGATATTCAGTTTGAAAGATGCTGATTAGAAGGCAACACATCGCCATATTCGATTCAGTTCCAGTGTTAGACCGAAAAAATGGCTCTAACACCCAAATTATCTTTATTTGCAAAGACTTAAAAATAGAAATGAAAGAAAAAGCAACAAACACACCAAATTTATAGTGATTCGGCATTAAAGAGCCTACGTCCACTTTATATGACTTTGATTATACGTTTGAATGCAAGTACAATCACAATATTCTCTCAATCTCACTTTTACAACAACGATTCACTCAGCAATTTCGAAATACTTCTGATTAGAAATATTGAAGGTTTGATAATGGTTGAACCAGAGTTCTGAATTACCAAAAGATCCTGAAAAATGCCAAGTATTAGGCTATTTATGGTGATTTCTACAGGCGGTTCGTAAAGACACGTGGCACCAATCTTGAGAATTTTGGCGCGGTTCGTGAATGAGTGGAGAAGTGGTCAATATGGTCGTTGTGGACATGTGTCATTGGATCCTTGATCTGTGGTTCGTGGGGGACTAGGTCGTGGCCATTATCTTCTGAGTTCGGGGTTGGTTCGTCACTGCAATACAGGGTCGGGTCGTGACGTGTGACCACAAGTCGTTGTGGAGACTGGACCGTGAGCCGATGTGGGTAGCTGAACCATGAGCCGATGAGAGCATGGGACCACAAGCCGGGTTTACCTAGGTGTGAGTATCCCTGTCCATCTGAACGCTGATGCTTATATTCTTGGTGGCTTGGTCAAAAAGCTAGCTAACATTTTGCCCCCTCGAAGTACGTTTTATCAAAGATGGAACGTGCTTCGAAATTATCGAACTATCTTTTCTTGAAACGATGGGAGTTAACAGTCATATTCATTTGTAAAGTCATGATGTTTCAAAAGATTATATCCTTTGATGAGTATAGGTACATCTCCGAGCTTCCAATTATTCGTCTGCATTTATTGATTTTCCAACTTAAATTGCAAATAGTCTTTTAGGAAAAACCGTCGAGATCTCATAAAGGTTCGATTATTTGACTTATTACTTCACCAATTTTATTCACACCAGTAGGTTTCAAATTATGAATAGCATCTTGTACCCTTTTTCAAATAGGCACCTCGATTGTTATCGCGAAAACTCTGATCATTAGACAGGTGGCCTCATTTCATATGCACTTGCCTTTCATTGGGTCAGGTGGTTCGAATCGAGCGGCGCACGAGTGAGGTGATATACCATTTGGCCACCTTAGCTACTGGGCTATTGGGCCCCATTGAGCCAAGCGGTTGCTAGGAATGCGAGCGGTCTTTTTACTACAGTATAAAATTCATTTCCACCTTCATTTACCTTTAAAGCCGTAACTTTCTTATCCCCCAACCTGAAACCTTAATCTCGCTCTTGATCAAATCATGGACATCACCATCAAGTTCATAGGTATCAGAAGATCAATTAATCTTTACTTAGAATTAAATCTTTAGTTTATATAATTCACGAATTGTGACTCTCGAATCAAATTTCTTTGTTCTTCCCCTAATAGTCTCAACGTCACGGTTTCTGGAGCCGCCGCTAGCGTTGGTGGCCTTGACCACGATCAGGCGATGGATCCACGAGGGCGTGTCCCTTGATCATGGAGGAGGTAGAGAATGGTCTGGGTTATTTTCAAGTCCTGAGATTGGACCGTGAAACCAAGGACAGTGGGAGGCGATGAGCTCGATTGATTGTGTTTTGGATTGGAGACACTGGAAGCAGCATCATTCTTTGAGGGGCTCGTTCGTGGAGACGGTAAAAGAAGAGGTGTATCGCTATAGGACGGATCGTGGGGAGGGAGCATGTATTGGGTCATGACCATGGTAAGCTGGCTTATTCGTATGCTTCAATCTTTGAGTCGCGAACTGATGCATCCCACGAGCTCAGTTCCTTCATGAGTCAGATAGGGCTAGCCAGTTCGGTGCCCACGGGGATGTTTAACCATGAACCGTCCCATAGTCATGATTCTAAGTACTCCGTACGAGCCAATTCCCTTGTCACGAGTCGGGCTCCTTCTCGCGAACCGACCCCTTTCCACGAGCCGTACCATAGAACTTCATGAATTGACTTGTTTTCGAGCCAATACGTGACTACACTTGACTTTATAACATAAACAAACCAAACACCTCAACCAATGCTCTAGGTAGAAATCAACCATAACTTGAACGAATCGATGGACAGTTAGGTTAGAGCCTTCGGAAAGAACTTTCTGTACTGAGTGACCTCATGACTAAGCGGCATATAGTGATCAGTTTCATGTTTCCATTATCTAATTCATGCTTTTTTTCTAAGTATTGCACATATTTGAATACACTAGCACTTGCACATACACGGGTTTCACGGGTAACTACCTTCTAATCTCTTATGCTTGTTTAGCACCACCGCATACATGTCCGATAAACGCTCAGCAAGATTATCAAAGAAGAGTGCAGATCCAGAATCGTCAAGCTATTACAATCCTGATGCGCTTCCATCAGACCCGGAATGGGATAACACTGGGTCTGATTATGAAATAGATATAGATACAAAATCAACATCTTCTGAAAGCACATCGCTTGAGGACGTAGAGGATGATCGGGCTCCCGATGAAATTGAGGGTGTTAAGAAATTGGACAAGCTGAGTGATTCATAGCTTCCAAACTGGATGATATCAAGCTAAAGAAAATATGCTTAAGACATGGGATCCCCTAGGACGATGTGAAAACCCTGGAGAAAGAGGACAGGCCTCATTCTGCTCCGGAGGGGTACATGGCTATCAGCAAGGTCTTGTGCTCGGTAGGAGCTATTCCCCCTTTTCCTCTGATCGTCATCAACCTCTTGAGACGACTACGCATTGCTCCCATGCAACTCCATCCCAATGCTTGTGTTGCTCTATATACCATGTACATTGCATATGCAGAAATTATGGAGACCGAGCTTGTTTTCAAAGATTTGAACTTCTATTATTATTTTAAGCATCGTTCTACAGGGACCTCGAACTTTATTTCTTCAAGTCGATCCCCTCCAATAATGTCTTATCGAATGGACACAGTAACTTTGGCGATGTTGAATCCAAATGGTTCTACATAAAACACCAAGCTGGATGTGCGACGAGGTGGCTACAGTCAAGTAGTTTCAAAATCCTTCAGTGTATGTCCCAACTGCATGATTAAAGTGCTAATATCTTTTTTTCTATACAACTCTTAATTTCCAGAAACAAGAAGGTGAAGTATACGAAGATCGTCTGTCTCGACTTATAAAAAGCAACTCTGATTTTTGCAAAATTAAGAAGCGTATAACCAACGAGAACCTTCACAAACATCATCTACTTGACATAAAATTTGGGCTTGGATAGGGTGGTAGGCCTTACAGATATGTGCCCACAACTTTAACTCCTGGGGAATCGAGTAGCATGCCCTCAACCGAGGGGCAGGTGTCAACGGAAATCAAGACATTACCTGGTTTACCCAAAAGTCCTTCGCCGATAATTGACCAGGATGGCGAGGATTTAAATGTATACAAAGGGGGTGAAGTTCGAGCCAACGAACCATGGGATGCTTCTGTTCCCGAAGGGGGTTCATCCCAGAAAACACCACCACCGACTAAACCCTCGACTCATGATTCTTTAATGGAGGAAGAAATATACCAGGATTTAGAAAAACTTCCCCTACCGGATAATATTTACACATCCGAGGACTTTTGAGCGGGTTCTTCCCTATCTCCGAGGAAGAATCCACTCCCATCAAGGAAAAGAAAACTGCACAGACGAGCCTAGCTCCAGGCCCTGGTCCGTTATGGGGGATCACACGGGACACACACATCACATACACCACACGCCACAACATTTACACACTGTATGTACTCATGGTCCTTATTCTTGCTTATAATTTTTTCAGGAAATATGCCTCGTCGCTACTCCTACTCTCATCATGAACTTTGTGAGTGCACGCCCAAACTTAATCACGTACTTGAGCATGATCGCAGTGATAATCGGGGAAGAGAAAGTAAGAAACACTATGATTTCCATTAGCCTCGTCCTACACACTCTCGCTCTCCTTCGAGGCAAGACCCCGAGAAGTATCATAGTCGTCAAGTGCCACATGCGAGAGGCAAGCAACTTCCCAAATCCCCAACTCCTCGAAGGGTATCCCTCCTTAGGAAAAATCCTCCAAGAAGTATAATAAGCCCAAGGATAAGCACAAGGCTTCAAGCAAAGGCTTAGGAAAAAAATAAGAAAACTTTTGTCCCCTCCGATCAACGCGACCTAGATGTTTCCACTACATAGGAGGTGAACCTTACTTTTGAAAATAAGGCAAAGCTGGAGCATTTGCGAAAGCAATTCCCTGACATCTATTTCGAAAGGATGCTTTTCATTCCAGACTTTGAACCAATTTCTGACGATTGGGTTAACCGTTTGGGCCACGTGGATACTCAATATAAGGCAATGAAGAAGCATGCCAAGAAGCTTTCAGAAGTTATCCATCGTCTGGAAAAGGATGTAGAGAAAGCTAAAGAAAAGGCTGAACACGATGTCAAGGCCAGGGACAAGGATGAGAAACAACTCGAAGATACCCAAGCTCTACTTGCCTTAGCTCAGAGGGACGCCGAAAGCTATAATACACAGTTGGAGGAAGCAAAAAAAGTTTCCACTTTGAGCTTGATTCAAACAGCCAAGAGCGTATAGCTATAAAAAACGAAATAGAAGATCTCAAGTTGATTAATGCCGAGCTAGAAACATCACAGGATCGTTTTACCACGGAAAAGGCTGCTTGGGAAAAAGAAATGGCAGGCTTAAAAGATAAACTCGTTCATACTGAGGAGAGAGCGGCTCTTGCTGAAGGATATGCTAATGAAGCCCTTGAGTCTGCCTCGAATGCTACAGCTAAACTTGCCGTAGCCGAGCAAGAGATAGAAGGATTCGATGAACTATTAATGGACTTTTTTGCTCAGATCATTCGGACTCGATACATTTCCTGGATCAAGAACTATCCCTCTACTTTGGTTGATGTATGTGATCAGATTGTTGAAAGCGAGAGGCAGCGCCTACAAGTTGAGGATATCGATGAGAATTAAATTATGCAGACCTTTCTTAGAGGTGAAGAGACTGAGGTATTAGCAGAGGGTAGACATCAGATTAAAGAGTCTATGAAGGCAGAGAGGTGTAAGCTCAAAGGCAAGGACAAAGTTGATGAGGGTTCAAGCTCAGCCATGGAGCTCAAGACTTCTAGGGCCGATGAATAAAACCCCAATGACCCACTAATCTCTGAAATTCCTATTCCCTAACTTGTTGAGGTGTCCACTGCAACTCCGAATGAGAAGTTGGCAGAACGTATCTCCATATTCTCTACACAATTTGTTAAAGCTGCCATAATTTGTCGTCGCATCATGTAGCGAACAATTGAGAAGACCACACTTTCTCCCAAATTAATAACAGTTGCTTCTCATAATGTAGGTGCCAAGCCGACCGTGGGGACTGTAGCAACGCAAGCATAGGTTGAGAAAGTCACCATACCATCAAGCTCCAAGGTCCCCAAACCCCCTAAACAAACTGAGGTTGAAACAAGAGAGAAAGCCATAGTGCCAACGAGCATCGACATTTCTAAGGATGCGGAAATCATTGGAGACTTGAAGGACATAGACGGTGAAAATGGGGACGAAGGCGAGGATGATACTATCACAGTGGAGATAAAGGATGATGATAATCTTACCTTGGACGATATGAAGGCCAAAAAGGATGAGCAGCTAAAACTTAAAATTGAGGAAGAACCTCTAAATGTGCCACCTATCTCTGCAGCTGCACCCGGATCCGGAATGATCATAAAGCTCTCCTCCATGTCAATAACTACACAACTTGCATCCCAATCCTCTGATGCTCCACAGAATTCCCCCTCACGGAAAAAGAAAAGAAAGAAGCATGATTCCCCTAATGTCAGTAAGGAGGTTCCGGAGAAATAGAAGAAGGAGAAGAATCCGAAGTCGTCCTCGAAGCCCAAATAGGGCTCGTTTGTTTGTGTTTTGTTTTCAAATTTCCCACTGGCCCTTTGTAGTTGTTGCGAGTGCGGCCCTCGCATTTTGTCCAGCTTTGTTTTGTGAACCTTCATTTAGTAAATGAAATTCTGTTTCCTTTGTGTTGTTGTGTACCTGTGAACATCTCATATTTAGTCATGTATTTAAACATTTGAATCGTAAATAAGTCATGAATGAAATTGCATCATAAGTAATTATTGCAGACACAACATATGAATTCTGTAAGTATATTATTCATTTTGTTGACACCATGAAGTATGGTAAGGAAGTTTATATATAAGTATGAATAAGTATGCCCCCAATCAATCGTTGACATGATGCCTGGCCAGGGCTTGTTGAGGATTGATTAGGATTGACAATGCGATGCCCTCCAGGTCCGGATATGAAGGGTTTGGGCTCAGCTTTCATTCTTGCCCCCGATACTGCAGCGGGGTAGGATCCCTTTTTATGGCATTTAATTAATATGCCTTTTTACTCTCCTGTCGTATGCCCAGGATAGAGTTCGAAGTCAGCTTTCAATCTTCTCCCCGATCCTTCAGCGGGGTAGGAGTTCATTGGCAGCACCAGTCCCTGGCGCATTTATACTCTCCCATCAGATACCAAGGGTAGAGTGGAGTTGAGGCGGTCTTTTACTCATGGTGCACCTTCACGGCTTGCGGACAATTTGCTTTCTTGTCCTGTATACTCCTTCTCAAGTTGTGAGAGTTCGAGTATTTGAGGTTGTATCATTTGCTGCATTGCGTCGCCAATAATCCATACCTAGTTGTTTTTCAAATTCGAAAGATCTTTTGAATTAGGTGTTTCGGGAACATCAAGGGATTTATGTTAAATGTCACAGCCATGATAGCTTATATGAATAAAAGAGAAAGAATAATCACAAAATGGTATGGTAAAGTAAATGACACATGATATTTTATAGTGATTCGGTCGAATCATGACCTACATCCACTTTATAATCTTTTTCTTATGCAACCAGACTATTCTAGGCAAGTCGTGCCTTTTTACATGGTCCCAAAAACAAAAGAGTAAAAAAATAAAAATTTCATGTCAAGTAATGCCTACTGTTTCAAATCTCGCAAATATCACCCTAGACCTCCTCCGACATCTCATTTTGGGCTCCTTCCAAAACGAAACAGCAAATATCACTATAAATCTCCTTCTAAATATATCGCCCGAGTTATTGCAATATCGAACGATATATCGACCGAGACGAAATACTGGAATATCGTCTGAGATCTTAGTTTTTTTTGTTAAAATTTAAATTTGTGCCTGAACTAGAATAATAATTAAAAAACTCAAATCCAGCCATAACAGTCTTTTGTTATTTTACATTTTGCATGTCAAATGACTATATTTTATGTTCGTATATGTTTTACAATGCTTATGATTTTCATATTCGTCTTTTTACATACATGTTACTTATGAAATTATGTATTTTATAGTCTATTTATGCCGAATTTTTTAATTTTTTGGATCATTTTAATGTTTTCTGTCTAACAATATTTCTGTTTTAAGCATATTATGATTTAGAGTATGAATGATCTTTCGCAAAATAAAGAATAATAAAGTTATTCTGCATTTTAAGTTCAAGTTACTATGTTTTTAATAGCATTTATAAAAAATCATTTTGTTAAAAATGTCATTTTTAACATATCATATACCCCGAGACTGTTCTTATATGAACTTTCAGACCAGAGATGAATATCGAGACGAACTCCCAAGTTAGACTCATATCGTCTGAGATCTCCCTCGATACGAGACTGAGTCTATAAAATCCTCGAGATGAAACGTGACCAATATCCGAGATTTAAAACCTTGGTAAAGCTACAAATGTTGGGCTTCCACACTCTGGGGATTTCATCTCCATCCACGGTCGCTAGCTTGAAGGATCCATTATCAAGCCTCTGTAGGATGGTATATGGTCCTTCCCATTTTGGACCCAAATGGACTGTAGGTGGAAAGACACGCTTTAGGACCAAGCCCTCGGGTTCAAAGGTTCGAGCTCGGACCTTCTTATTGTAATACCGGGCAAACTGCTGCTTGTACCTCAAGGCACGTAGGTCCACCTCGTCCCTTTTTTATTCTACCATATCTAAGGATTCGAGGAGCAGTTCATTTTTAGTCATCGGGTCGTAGTAAGTATTTCTATGGGATGGTACTTTTAATTCGACCCGGATGACTGCTGCTGACCCGAAAGCAAGGGAGAAGGGAGTGTACCCCATGGCAGATTTGTAAGTTGTTCTATAAGCCCCTAAAGCCAAAGGTAATTCGTCGACCCACATGGCTCTGGTTCGCTTCAATCACTTCTTTAGAATGGACTTAATCACTTTGTTTGTTGCTTCTACCTGTCCATTCGACTGCGGATGCGCCACGACAATATACCTTTTCTCGATGTGATATTTCTAGCAAAATTCCCAAAATTACATACTATCGAATTGTGTCCCATTGTCTAATTAACAGTTTATGGGATCCCAAACCGACATATAATGTTCCTGATGACAAAGTTTATCACTCATTTGGCTGTGATTGTGGTTAGCGGCTTGGGTTCGACCCACTTTGTAAAGTAATCCACGGCCACGATGGCGAATTTAGCTTAGCCCTTTGCAATAGGGAGGCTTCTGATAATGTCAATTCCCCAGACATTGAAGGGCCACGGGCTCATCATCATCTTTAATCGATTAGGTGGTGCCCTGGGGACCTTAGAAAATTTCTGGCATCTATCACAATGTCATGCATATTTAGCCGCATCTTTATTCACGGTAGGCTAGAAATAACCATATTGTGTTATCTTCTTAGCCAATGTTTGACCTCCTGTGTAATCACCACATTCACCCTCATGTACTTCACTTAGTACCCGCTCGATGTCATCATGGGCTATACAGCAGAGGAGTGGCATCGAGAATCCTTGTCTATAGAGGACTTCGCCTTGCATGACATATCTAGAGGCCTTTCGAATAACAGCACGCCTTTCGCTTTTCTTGGTTGTAAGCGTTCCATTCATCAGGAAGTTCTTTAAAGGTGTCATCCATGACTCCTTTTTCGGCTCAGTTTCCAGTACGGGATCAATTTCCATCTGATCAATACTTGGAGACTGCAATATTTCAATTGGGACTATCTCTGTGTCTTTAGGACTATCAGAGATGGCCAACTTGTCCAACATATCTTCTTTCTGATTCTCTGATCAGGGAATATGGGTTATGCTATAGTGTTCAAAACCATCTAGCAATTTTCTCACTTCTTTCAAATATGACACAAGTCTTGGCCCTTTGGCCTGAAACTCCTTATTGACTTGATTTACAACAATCTTGGAATCATAAAGAATATCCAACCTCGTTATCCCCAACTTCTTTGTGAGCTTTAGTCCAACAATCAGGGATTCATATTCTGAGTCATTGTTCATGGCATGGAATTCTAACCTGAGAGCGTAGTATATTGACCGTTTCTCAGGAGTTATTAGCAGAACTCTAGCACCGGACCGTCAATCATTCTTGGCACCGTTAGTATATAGCTTCCAGGTATTGGGGTCAAATGGTTGTTTTGAGGGACCAGCTTCTTCATTTGCTACATCTTCCTCAGGAATAGTGAACTCCGCTACGAAATCAGCTAACACTTGCCTCCTTATCGATCTTCGGGGCTGGAAGTTCAAGCCAAACTGGCTTAACTCTATATCCCATTTGAGCAGTCTTCCTGATGCCTCTAGCCTTTGCAAGACTTGTCGGAGCAGATAGTCTGTGTATATGGTGAATGGATGAGATTGAAATTAGTGGCGAAGCTTTTTGAATGCGATCAACAAGCTATACGCAAGCTTTTCTATCCTTAGGTAGTTCCGTTCTGCTACCGCTAGCTTCTTACTCTCCTAGTACACAGGCCTCTGGACTTTATCTTCTTCTCTTACCAAGGCTGAACTTATTGTGTGGGATGACACTGCTAAGTATACAAACAATTCTTCGTAATCTACAGGCTTGGACAATATCGGGGGTTTCTCCAGATGAGTCAACAAATTCTAAAAGGCTTCCACACAATCAGGAGTCCATTGGAAATTGCGTTTTCCTCTCTTTATCAAGTCGAAAAATGGAATGCATTTATCTGTAGCTTTAGAAATAAATCTACCCAACTCAGCAAATTTTCCAGCGAGCCATTGTACATTTTTAATCTGTCTTGGTTCTTGGATATTCCCGGATTAATTTTAATTCCAGGCGAGCTGACGATGAAGCCTAAGAATTTTCCACAAGCCACTCTAAATGAACATTTCAGAGGGTTAAGTTTCATCCCATATCGCCGAAGGATATCGAACATTTCCGCTAGATCAGCGGTATGGTTGGATGATTGCCGGGATTTCATTAGCATGTCGTCAACATACACTTCCATCGTCTTTCCGATCTGATTGTAGAACATCTGATTCACTAGCCGTTGATAGGTCGCTCTGGCGTTCTTAAAACCGAAGGGCATAACCACATAGCAGTATAGTCCCAAATCCGTGATAAAGCTAATGTGCTCCTGGTCCGGAACATGCATGGGAAATTATATCCTGAATACGCATCCATAAAGGATAGGAGTTCGTGACCTGTTGTTGAATCCACTAGCTGGTCGATCCTAGGAAGAGGAAAACTGTCCTTCGGGCAAGCTTTATTCAAGTTCGAGAAATCAGTGCATGTACGCCATTTTCCGTTGGCCTTCTTTACTAAAACAAGGTTTGGGATCCATTCCGGGTAAGTCGAATCTTCAATGAATTCGTTGCTTCTCAACTTGTCAACTTCTTCCTTCAAGGCAGCTGACCTCTCGGGGCCGAACATTCGCCTCTTCTGCTTAACAGGTGGATGTTTGGGGTTGATACTCAATGAGTGGCTCATAACTAAGGGTGATATCCCACACACATTGGCGTGGGTCCAAGACAATACATCCAAGTTTTCCTTTAAAAAGTCAGTCAATTCCTTTTACCAAAGGAGATTTAGCTGAGATCTGATCTTTAAAACCCTCGTTGAGTCATCATTTCCAATATGGGTATCCATAGTTTTTTCATTGGGCGTCGTCATTCTGCCGCCTGGCTCTTCGTCCTCTCTGGGATCTATGTCCTCGGCCAATTCTCCGGGTGACTCCCTCGGGGTCATGCCCCTTTGTTGCTATGCCAACCCCTCCTTCACGGGAGAGAAAGCACCTTTGGTTTCAATATTTAGTCTTTTCATCAACGTCTTCAATTTCGTTATATAACAATCTTGTCCAATGGCCTGGTCACCTCTAATCACTCCCACTCCAGCATCTGCTAGGAAATTCAGCAATAAGCACCAGTGTAACACCCCATGTCCATTAATGTCGCTCACAAAGGGAATGCATTAACTTCTAAGGAGCGTTTTAAGTGAGTATAGAATAGAAACTTAACAACAAGACAGATATAAACAGTACTTGAAAAATTAAAAACTTTATTTCATTGCAGCGGAAAATACATATGTTTGATTACATCATCAAAACCAGAACCAAGTACATAATATCCCTCTTGACTAAATCAAAGTAAATAAATTGAAAGACATAATCCCCAATACAAAATAGCCATAAATAAAAGAGAGGCTGAACTTTACTTCAGAGATTCAAGCAATCTTCTAAAAGCAAGAAGCACAGCTGTCCAAAATCAAGCTCCACTGGTGCTAGTTCCAACCTGAGCACCTGGGGGGGAAAGGAAGAAAAGAGGAGGAAAAAAAGGGGGTTAGACATAAAGTCTGGCGAGTGCGATAACTTTAACAATATAATCACCAAAGTAACTAGGCTAAGGCATAAGTAGGAAAATCAGGAAATGATCATGAACCATTGAGTATGGCAGAGTAAACAAGGAAACAGGATGAACAACGATATCGTTAAAGCGCACCTAACCCACTGTAAGATAATTACTAAACTACACCAACACTATGAGATAATTGATATACTGCACCACCACTAGTATACTGCACCACCACTAGTCACCTTAAGGTTGATCCTGCCTACTGAACATAAGTGATAATAATAATGGTAGTTTCGTGTACCCCTGGCTGCTGTCATAGGTGCCGCCTGCTCCTATCTCCACTAGTGGTACCCACTACCCTCCCCATTCTAATTACAATATTCATAATATGGTAGTTGTACTCCTTGCTGCTGTCATAGGTGCCGCCTTCTCATATCTCCACTAGTCGTACCCATTACCTTCCCCATTCGATCGGCTCTCTAACTCGTAGATACCCGTGCTGGTCCCACAGTGGGGTGTATCACTCCCCAAAGTGGCAACCCAATACTACCAGAGATGCGCGGCTTATACCTATACGATGCAACAATGTCTTACCTACCAGCCCGGGTCCACACACGCATATGAACCCGTTGGACTTGCGTTGCCACCGCTAACCCGGTTTGGCCTCTTACAGTCAAGCCCAGTATGCGTGTCCCGTCCTCGACTTGGGTCAAGCCCACAAAGATACGTATGGGTTATTGGTTGAAATGGTCCCCCATTACTTGACACAAGCTATCCACCTAAGCTTGGTCCCCTCTAGTACATCCCACTTAACCCACTTCTTATTCATGTTTCAATTATATGTTTCAATTTTGGTTAAGTATTTCTAATCGCATTTCAAATGCCACCCAAGGCACCCACTAGATTCCACATGCCACCCAAAGCACCCACTTAACCCAGTCATGTCCCACTACATGTTTATCTGGTTAAGTGTTTCTTTATTCATTAAGACCGTAACCTCATAAAGACCTCTTACATTAGACTGGCATTTGTGGCAGCTGGATTTGCCGGGCGGGTCCGGGAAGTCTTACACCACAGACGAGCCAAACCTCGTGTCTTTACAATTGTTACATATTTAATTTATGCCTAAGACCTCTCACATTAGACTGGCATTTGTGGCAGTTGGATTTTCCGGGCGGGTCCGGGCAGTCTTACATCACAAAAGAGCCTAACCTCGTGTCTTAGACGATTAATTACTCTTAATTAATCATTCCCCAATTTGAATTACTTTCCCTATTCAAATTATCAATCAATTCCAAATTTCACGATGTCCATAATTGACTCAATTATGTCCATCCATTTATGGTATGTAAAATCATACCAATTTTCATCACAAATTTATTTTATGTCTTTTAAGGCGTTTATGCCAATTAAATCTTTTAATATTATCCCCTTTACCCCATGTTGTACGTTCGTTCGTTTAACGTAAAATATACGTTAGACTCGAATAGTCTAACTCATGGAATAAAGAGAAAACATCACAACATACATATAATTAAAACTAGATCTAAACATAGGGGTGAACTTGCATGTGTGAATGATGTTCTACATCTAAAACTTGCATAGGCCAAAGTAACAACTTGCAAAAAACTACGTATGTCATAGACCCAAATATAAAGGTGTGGACTTGTTGGGATAATGGTCACAAACTTGCATAAATCATGTATGTCATAGATCTACATCTAAATGTAAAACCCCACACCCGCTAAGGTCACTCACTAAGGGAATGCCTTAGCTTCGGTGGAGTATTTAAGTGAATATAGAACTGAAAAATTACAACAAGACAGATATAAGTAGTACTTGAAATTTAAAACATCATTTTATTGCAGCAGAAGGTTAACATGTTTGGTTACATCTCAAAAACCAAACTAGAGTCAAGTACAAAATATCCATCTCGTTAAAACATAAGTACATAATCCCACTACATACTAATAGCCAAAATAGAAAAGATAACCGAGCTTTTCTTCAAGAGTCCAAGCTCCAAAAGATAGATAAAGCAATCTGATCAAAGCCCACTAGTGCTAGGCCCACTTGAGAACCTGAGGGTTGGGGAAAAGATAAAAACAACGGGGTCAGACATAAGTCTGAGTGAGACCTATAACCTTAACAATACAATCTTTAAAGTAATTAGGGTATGATATAAACCTGGTACGGTACGACTGGGGATAAATGACTACACTAAGTAGCCAACTAGACTTAGGATAAACTAAGATAACGGTAAAGACGCGCCTATCCACCCAAGGATAAATACTACACTGCAACACATCAGATCTACCCACCCAAGGGTAATTCCTACACTGCACCACACCAGTTCTACCCACCCAAGGGTAATTCCTACTTAAAGGTTGATCCCACTAAGTGTACCTAGTAATTTTTAATAGTAGTTTCGTGTACCCCTAGCTGACTACATAGGTGCCGTATGCCCCTATCTCCACAAGGTGTACCCACAACTTAGTAATTTTAGTAGTAGTCTCTTGTACCCCTGGCTGACTACATAGGTGCCGTCTGCCCCTATCTCCACTAGGTGTACCTGCTACTCCCCAAGCGATCGGCTCCCTACCGTAGATACCCGTGCTGGCCCCACAGTGGGGTGTATCACTCCCCAAAGTGGCAACCCAATAATGGTGCACGACTTATATCTACACGATGCAACAACGTCTTACCTACCAGCCCGGGTCCACACACGCATATGAAACCCGTTGGACTCGCGTTGCCACCGCTACCCTGTTTTGGCCTCTTATAGTCAAGCCCGGTACGCGTGTCCCGTCCTCGACATAGGTCGAGCCCAATAAGATACATATGGGTTACTGGTTGAAATGGGCCCCCACAAGCTACTACTTAAGCTTGTCATTTTATCTAGTGCATCCCACTTAACCCCTTTTCATAATCATGCCCACTTACATGTTAAGGTTTGGTTAAGTCATCTAATCATATTTCAATTGCCACTCAAGGCCCCTACAAGCTACTACTTAAGCTTGTCATTTTATCTAGTGCATCCCACTTAACCCCTTTTCATAATCATGCCCACTTACATGTTAAGGTTTGGTTAAGTCATCAAATCATATTTCAATTGCCACTCAAGGCCCCCACAAGCTACTAATTAAGCTTGTCATTTTATCTAGTGCATCCCACTTAACCCCTTTTTCATAATCATGCCCACTTACATGTTAAGGTTTGGTTAAGTCATCTAATCATATTTCAATTGCCACTCAAGGCACCCACTAGATTTCTACATGCCACCCAAGGCACCCACTTAACCCTTTAATCATGTTTAGTTACATGTTCCACTTTGGTTAAGTATTTTAATATTATCTTCTATTGCCACCCAAGGCAACCACTAGATTTCCTCATGCCACCCAAGGCACCCACTTAACCCTTTAATCATGTTTAATTACATGTTCCACTTTGGTTAAGCATTCTAGTCGTATTTTCTATTGCCACCCAAAGCAACCACTAGACTTTTCCACATGCCACCCAAGGCACCAACTTAACCCCTCATGTCCCTCTACATGCTAATATGGTTAAGTGTTTCTTAATTGATTAAGAACGTAACCGTTGTAAAGACCTCTCACATTAGACTATCTTTTATGGCCGCTGGATTTGCCGGTCGGGTCCGGGCAGCCTTACGCCATAACCGAGTCTAACCTCGTGTCTTTACACTTGTCACGTATTAAGTTTGTGCCTAAGACCTCTCACATTGGGCCAATCATTTGTAGCCGCTGGATTTGCCGGTCGGTTCCGGGCAGTCTTATGCTACAAAAGGGTCCAACCTCGTGTCTTAGTCGATTAATTACACCTAATTAATCACCCCCATAATTTATATTAATTATCCCTAATTAATTACAAATTTAACGATGTACATAATTGACTCAATTATGTCCATCCACTTTATGGTATGCATAATCATACCAATTTCACACCATTTCATTAACATGTATATTAACCCCATCGTTCCCCACGTAGTTCGCTAACATGACATAAAAGGGAAGATTCATCACAAATACAATGGGTTCTACTTGCATAACATTAGCATCAACATGGGTTTAAAGGTGTCAACATGCATATAGCATCAACCCAACTAGCATAAATAATCAACCCAAACTTGCATGAATCACATATGTCATAAAGAGGCTAACTTGCATAAGTTATTTATGTCACACAAAGGGGTTAACTTGCATGTGTATGTATGACATACAAAGGGGTTAACTTGCATATGTATGCATACCATACTAAGGTGTAAACTTGCACATGTTACTTGCATATAATCAAACACCAAACTTGCATAACATGTCATATATGAACTTGCATAAAATCATACACCAAACTTGCATAACATATCATGTATGAACTAGCATATAATCATACACCAAACTTGCATATCATGGTGTCATAATGGATCAATGTTTCTCATATGACTTGCATATCTTGCATAACATCATAAACACATAGCATATGACTTTCATAACTTGCATAACACCACAAACACATAGCATATGACTTGCATAACTTGCATAACATCATAATCACATAACATATGACTTGCATAACTTGCATAACATCATGATCACATAGCATATGACTTGCATAACTTGCATAACATCATGAACATGTATCATATGACTTGCATAACTTGCATAACATCACAAACACATAGCATATAACTTGCATAACTTGCATAACATCATTAACACATAGTATATAACTTGCATAACATGCATAACATCATTAACACATAGCATATAACTTGCATAACACCACAAACACATAGCATATGACTTGCATAACTTGCATTGATCCACATTCATAGCCATAACCTCATTATATCCTATCATAATCATTTCAATAATTGGTCATTAAGGCTATAGAAAACTCACAGCTTGTTGATTAGCACTCCTAAGAAGAAGATTAAGTTGCTAGAGTTGATTAGAGATTGATTTGAGAAGCTATCTTCCTCTTTAAGTTGATGGAGGCTCCTTCAAGTTGCATTTTGACGGCATAACGGTGTTGTAGCTATTTTTAATATGAATTAGGGTAGTCTTAGGGTGTATTTATAGAGTAGTTAGGTGTTTTAGGCCCTTAGATTAAACCTAAATCAGATTAGAGCCGTCAGATCACGTCCTAGCCACCAAAACACAACCCAATAGACAAGCTGGTGCACCCAGGTTACCTGGGCTCGACCAGGGAGGTCGACCCTAGGGTCGACTCCCCAGTCGACCTGGGGGGGAGGTCGACTCCCCAGTCGACCCCCATGTCGACCCCCTGGGTCTAGCGGGATTTTTCCCGCCACTTCTGAAAATTGAAAATTTTGTTTCTAAATCTGAATTTAAAATTTCTGAAAACTTCTTTGGGCCTTATCTGGGTCATACGGACTCCGATTTTCGAAAACTCGGACTCTATTTCGCGTATTTTTCCGAGACGAACGCAATGGCAAAGCCCGTTTCCCCTGATTCAGATTTTTAAATTTAATTCTGTCCTGTTTTATATTATAGCTAGTTATTCAACATACGGGGTGTTACATTCTCCCCTACTTAAAGGATTTCGTCCCCGAAATCTCTAAGTCAAGAAGAACGTATCCTACCATCCAAAAAACCATCTACTCAAACCATCAAACACTAGCATCCATTGTCCTTAAAGCTTCTAATGTTGTATGAACATATGCAAAGAGTGTGTGTATATGTTCCCTGTCTAATGCAAAATTAGGCGGTCTACTGATTCAGTTGACCTCCTTAATGCAAACCATGATAGTGCCATGCATCCAATATGTATGTGAAAGAACCCTATCGACACATACTATTACTACATGCGTGCACAACCATTCACCAAAATGCATCATCCATATGATAGCACAACCATTATACATCCATTAATATAGCTATCTACACACAATTTTATGCAATATGCAATATGAAGTGATTGAGCCGATCTAGTGCCTAGAGTGTGTGTATATGTATCCACGAGCAACCACTAGCAACCACTTGCATCCACACGTATCCATCAAGCATAACATGTCTCAAACACATGTTTCAACCATAGGTTTTACCCTATCTAAAGGTCAAAAGTTACTAATGAGAGGACATACTAAAGATAAGATAAGCACTAGACAAACGATAAAGGAGAAGTTAAAGGACATACCCTCAAAAAGAAATGGGTACAATGAACGCATCATCGCTTCTGTCTCCCAAGTAGCATTACTCTCATCTTCTCCCCTTGGCACTTTGACTAGTCGAACCTCTCTATTTTTCACCTCCTAATATCTGACCCAAGGATGCGGGTAGGAGCTCGTCGAATATCACGCTCCACCTCCCCTTCTCTAAGCAAGCTCGACTCTACCACCTCTGCGGTCTCATGTAGGCACTTCCTCAAATGTGACACATGGAATACGCCATGTACCCCACTAAGTCTCTCGGGTAAATCCACTCTATATGCCATGGAGCAGTCCTCTCGCTCTTCATGGGTATGAAATGGGCAATCTTAGTAAGCCTGTCTACCACAGCCCAAATTCCCGTATTACCCTTCTTCCTACCGGCCCAAAAGAAAACTCGCTTCATGTCTTGGTACATCTTATCCCCACCGGGATGAATGGTCATCCTAGAACGGTGTGCATCATCAAGAATAGCCTTCCTTAAACCCTCGTCTTGCGATACACAAGGTCTACCGTCTCTACGCAAGCACCCCCCTATCGTCTAGGGTGTACCTACTCAAATGGCTGGACGACTCCCCCTTATGAGTCTCTTTACCAACTCAACCAACTGTGGGTCGTCCCGCTGTGCCTCGTAAATCCATTCCAAAAGAGTAGGTCTAACCTCCAAGGATGCTAGCAAACCGGGTATACAGTCAACAGAAGGTCTGAAATCAAACATCTAGATAAATTCCAAGCTTCGTCGTTCCACGAACAATGGACTCAAGGACAACCTTTTTCTACTCAAGGCGTCCGCCACCACGGTACCCTTGCCAGGTGTATATGCTATCTCGAAATCATAGGATGCTAAGAACTCCGTCCACCTTTGCTGTCTTAAGACTATGCGCTCGAAGAGTCTCCAACACTTCCCTAAGATGTAGGGCATGCTTTTCTCCACTTCTAGAGAAAACCAGGATATACTTTCATACAAAATCGTCACAACTATCCATCTCTCACGCAGACCATCCTAGTCGAACTCGACATCCCCCAAGTGCAAGCCCCAAAGACCTAAACCAATATCAGACAAACACCCAAGGGATACCTCCTTCGAATTCAGACGACCTACGTGAGATGATACTAGTAAAAACAGCTGAATAATTAAGCCTTTGTCCAACTTTGGATGTTCTTGCCAATCTTGCTCCAAAACCACCGTTGATCAAATAACTGGCTTTGCTTAACCCATTAAGCACACACGAAAACTTATTTCGCTCTTTTAGAAAAGACCAAGATGTCATCCACAAAGACCACTACGAAGTTATTTAGGTACTCCCTGAACACTCATCAAATCAACAAAGTATGCGGGCGCGTTCGTCAAACCAAATGGCATCACAAGCCACTCATAGAAACCATCCGGAGTCCTAAAGGCGGTCTTCTCTATACTATCCCCAGTCACTCCCAACTGATGAAACCTCGTGGCCAAGTCCCACTGCGAAAACACTGAGGCGCCAACCAACTGATCAAAAAGATCATCAATCCTTGGCAATAGGTGTCTATTCTTCTTTGTGAGCTTGTTGAGTTCTCTATAGTCTACACAAAGTCTGAGGGACCCATCCGCCTTTGTGGCATAAACTACTGGAGCACCCCACTCCGGTATACTTCGTCTTATGAACCCCTTCTCAAGCAACTCCCCTACTTGCTTATGGAGTTCCCTCCTCTCACGAGGAGCCATGTGGCGCACTGACAAAGATACTGGTTTAGCATCATCTACCAGATATATTCGGACGTCTATCTCCCGCTTCGGAGGTAAGCCCTTCACCTCCCCAAACACATCCGAGTTTTCCCGGACCACTCTAACAGATCGCAAACTCTCGACCGAAGCGTCAAGCGATTCAAGATAACTTAGCATAACAGAATCTATGGGATTTCAAAAGATCTCGAGAGTGTTACCCAAGCGGGTCATAAGCCTAACAACTCTCCTTTCATAATCAAGAACGGCACCATTACTGGATAACCAGTCCATGCCCAAAAATCAACCCATAGCCCGTGAAGCCCAAACAAAAGCATCACCTCTAAACTCAACGCTAAGTATGGAAATCTTCAAACCCAAACATATCATGGACAAATAAGTGGAGCCCCCAACTGGGTTTGAAACAACCACGGGATCATCTACCAAACTGGTGTCTAGGTGCAGTGACTCAACTAATGATGATGAGATAAACGAATGTGGTGCACTAGAGTCGAATAAAGTTCGAATAGGATGATCGAGAGAACCAAATTTCAACTTAGACGGTCCTACCCCCATCAGGTATACCCGTCGTGAGGGAATACATCTACCCTCCAGAAGATCCTGTACTTCGTCCTTACCTCTTTGGACAACCCCAAGGTGTCCTATTTCTCCAAAACAACTAGCCTTCCCCTTCACATTCCTCTTTCGTGGCCTTCTTACCACGATGAGGTTTCGTCCTTTATTTACCTAATAGCTATTTGAACCTTCCTCTCTCGTCCATCTTAAAGGTACCTATAAGCCCTCCACCTCCTTGGACTACCTTCTTAGCCTGGCAAACGTGTTAGTCCCTTGAAGTGGTTCTTCCGTCCTTCATACGGAAGTCCTTATTTATCTTAAAAAGACATCTATACACGGAGGGGAAATTCAAAAAGAGATAGAGGAAGAGATTCAAAACGGAGAATCGAAGGAAGGATATATGGCTATTGGGGATTATGCTTTTCTTTCAAAAACTTTTCTCTTAAAAGACATGTTTTTGAAAATACTTCTTCCAAAAATGTTTTTAGAAAAATAATTTTCAAAAAGTTTTATATGTTCTGGTAACCTTAAGCTCTGATACCACGTGTAACACCCCACACCCGCTAAGGTCACTCACTAAGGGAATGCCTTAGCTTCGGTGGAGTATTTAAGTGAATATAGAACTGAAAAATTACAACAAGACAGATATAAGTAGTACTTGAAATTTAAAACATCATTTTATTGCAGCAGAAGATAAACATGTTTGGTTACATCTCAAAAACCAAACTAGAGTCAAGTACAAAATATCCATCTCGTTAAAACATAAGTACATAATCCCACTACATACTAATAGCCAAAATAGAAAAGATAACCGAGCTTTTCTTCAAGAGTCCAAGCTCCAAAAGATAGATAAAGCAATCTGATCAAAGCCCACTAGTGCTAGGCCCACTTGAGAACCTGAGGGTTGGGGAAAAAGATAAAAACAACGGGGTCAGACATAAGTCTGAGTGAGCCCTATAACCTTAACAATACAATCACTAAAGTAATTAGGGTATGATATAAACCTGGTACGGTACGACTGGGGATAAATGACTACACTAAGTAGCCAACTAGACTTAGGATAAACTAAGATAACGGTAAAGACGCGCCTATCCACCCAAGGATAAATATTACACTGCACCACCCCAGATCTACCCACCCAAGGGTAATTCCTACACTGCACCACACCAGTTCTACCTACCCAAGGGTAATTCCTACTTAAAGGTTGATCCCACTAAGTGTACCTAGTAATTTTTAATAGTAGTTTCGTGTACCCCTAGCTGACTACATAGGTGCCGTCTGCCCCTATCTCCACTAGGTGTACCCACAACTTAGTAATTTTAATAATAGTCTCTTGTACCCCTAGCTGACTACATAGGTGCCGCCTGCCCCTATCTCCACTAGGTGTACCTGCTACTCCCCAAGCGATCGGCTCCCTACCGTAGATACCCATGCTGGCCCCACAGTGGGTTGTATCACTCCCCAAAGTGGCAACCCGATAATGGTGCACGGCTTATATCTACATGATGCAACAACGTCTTATCTACCAGCCCGGGTCCATACATGCATATGAAACCCGTTGGACTCGCGTTGCCACCGCTACCCCGTTTTGGCCTCTTATAGTCAAGCCCAGTACGCGTGTCCCGTCCTCGACATAGGTCGAGCCCAATAAGATACATATGGGTTACTGGTTGAAATGGGCCCCCACAAGCTACTACTTAAGCTTGTCATTTTATCTAGTGCATCCCACTTAACCCCTTTTCATAATCAATGCCCACTTACATGTTAAGGTTTGGTTAAGTCATCTAATCATATTTCAATTGCCACTCAAGGCCCCCACAAGCTACTACTTAAGCTTGTCATTTTATCTAGTGCATCCCACTTAACCCCTTTTCATAATCATGCCCACTTACATGTTAAGGTTTGGTTAAGTCATCTAATCATATTTCAATTGCCACTCAAGGCCCCCACAAGCTACTACTTAAGATTGTCATTTTTTCTAGTGCATCCCACTTAACCCCTTTTTCATAATCATGCCCACTTACATGTTAAGGTTTGGTTAAGTCATCTAATCATATTTCAATTGCCACTCAAGGCACCCACTAGATTTCTACATGCCACCCAAGGCACCCACTTAACCCTTTAATCATGTTTAGTTACATGTTCCACTTTGGTTAAGTATTTTAATATTATCTTCTATTGCCACCCAAGGCAACCACTATATTTCCTCATGCTACCCAAGGCACCCACTTAACCCTTTAATCATGTTTAATTACATGTTCCACTTTGGTTAAGTATTCTAGTCGTATTTTCTATTGCCACCCAAAGCAACCACTAGACTTTTCCACATGCCACCCAAGGCACCCACTTAACCCCTCATGTCCCTCTACATGCTAATATGGTTAAGTGTTTCTTAATTGATTAAGAACGTAACCGTTGTAAAGACCTCTCACATTAGACTATCTTTTATGGCCGCTGGATTTGCCGGTCAGGTCCGGGCAGCCTTACGCCATAACCGAGTCTAACCTCGTGTCTTTACACTTGTCACGTATTAAGTTTGTGCCTAAGACCTCTCACATTGGGCCAATCATTTGTAGCCGCTGGATTTGCCGGTCGGTTCCGGGCAGTCTTATGCTACAAAAGGGTCCAACCTCGTGTCTTAGTCGATTAATTACACCTAATTAATCACCCCCATAATTTGTATTACTTATCCCTAATTAATTACAAATTTAACGATGTACATAATTGACTCAATTATGTCCATCCACTTTATGGTATGCACCATTTCATTAACATGTATATTAACCCCATCGTTCCCCACGTAGTTCGCTAACATGACATAAAAGGGAAGATTCATCACAAATACAATGGGTTCTACTTGCATAACATTAGCATCAACATGGGTTTAAAGGTGTCAACATGCATATAGCATCAACCCAACTAGCATAAATAATCAACCCAAACTTGCATGAATCACATATGTCATAAAGAGGCTAACTTGCATAAGTTATTTATGTCACACAAAGGGGTAAACTTGCATGTGTATGTATGACATACAAAGGGGTTAACTTCCATATGTATGCATATCATACTAAGGTGTAAACTTGCACATGTTACTTGCATATAATCAAACACCAAACTTGCATAACATGTCATATATGAACTTGCATAAAATCATACACCAAACTTGCATAACATATCATGTATGAACTAGCATACAATCATACACCAAACTTGCATATCATGGTGTCATAATGGATCAATGTTTCTCATATGACTTGCATATCTTGCATAACATCATAAACCCATAGCATATGGCTTGCATAACTTGCATAACACCACAAACACATAGCATATGACTTGCATAACTTGCATAACATCATAATCACATAACGTATGACTTGCATAACTTGCATAACATCATGATCACATAGCATATGACTTGCATAACTTGCATAACATCATGAACATGTATCATATGACTTGCATAACTTGCATAACATCACAAACACATAGCATATAACTTGCATAACTTGCATAACATCATTAACACATAGTATATAACTTGCATAACATGCATAACATCATTAACACATAGCATATAACTTGCATAACACCACAAACACATAGCATATGACTTGCATAACTTGCATTGATCCACATTCATAGCCATAACCTCATTATATCCTATCATAATCATTTCAATAATTGGTCATTAAGGCTATAGAAAACTCACAACTTGTTGATTAGCACTCCTAAGAAGAAGATTAAGTTGTTAGAGTTGATTAGAGATTGATTTGAGAAGCTATCTTCCTCTTTAAGTTGATGGAGGCTCCTTTAAGTTGCATTTTGACGGCATAACGGTGTTGTAGCTATTTTTAATATGAATTAGGGTAGTCTTAGGGTGTATTTATAGAGTAGTTAGGTGTTTTAGGCCCTTAGATTAACCCTAAATCAGATTAAAGCCGTCAGATCACGTCCTAGACACCAAAACACGGCCCAATAGACAAGCTGGTGCACCCAAGTTACCTGGGCTCGACCAGGGAGGTCGACCCCCAGGTCGACCCTAGGGTCGACTCCCCAGTCGACCTGGAGGGGGAGGTCGACTCCCCAGTCGGCCCCCAGGTCGACCCCCTGGGTTTGGCGGGATTTTTCCCGCCACTTCTGAAAATTGAAAATTTTGTTTTTAAATCTGAATTTAAAATTTCTGAAAACTTCTTTGGGCCTTATCTGGGTCATACGGACTCCGATTTTCGAAAACTCGGACTCTATTTCGCGTATTTTTCCGAGACGAACGCAATGGCATAGCCCGTTTCCTCTGATTCAGATTTTTAAATTTAATTCTGCCCTGTTTTATATTATAGCTAGTTATTCAACATACGGGGTGTTACACTAAAGGTGTAATCTTGCATAGGCAGTAACCACAAACTTGCATAACATGATTCATATTCAAACACATGTACTCATATAAACTTGCATATGTGATTTATGCAACATAACAATAGTATAAACTTACATCTAAACATGTAAACCAGCATGTAGAATTTGGCATATAACTCACACATGTCATATCCTAACTTTAGATCTAAAATAGGTGTCATGAAGCATATAAGGTTATACATATAACTTTCCCCAACTTGCATATGATTCATGTCTTAATAAAAATATAAACTTGCATACATATGATTTATCATATGAATCAACATACCCAAACTAGCATACGAACAACATGGTGATTCGATTATACATAATCCAATCATAAAATTACAACATAGATGATCACAACTTTACAAGATAGCATCATAGAATTTACAACATAGACATCACAATTTTACTACGTGAATAATAGAATGTGGTCAGTAATTCACATCATATCCAAATAGTCCACATCATAACTCAATCCAATTAATTTGCTAATTATTTTGTTAAAATTATTGAACTCACAATTCAGAGAAGGTCTTGAATTCTGAATTCTGAGTTCTGAAGTTGTAATAGCTTTCCCTTGAAGAAGATTCGGTGTTAAAGTTAAGAAGGATTGATTTAGACTAGCTTTCTTCTTCTCTAATTGGTGGCGGCTATGCTGTGTTGCTAGGTAACGGCATGGGGGCCATGAATCTAATTTTGTTTTAAATTTAGGGTTTGAGTCTAGAGGTGTTTTTATAGGGTTTAGGATTAATTTTGGCCATCCTATCAACCTAGAAGCAACATGAACCATCCAACCAAGATAGGGTGACACCTCAGCCCTAATGATTCAGCACAGTGTATTAAATGTTCATTTTTTTTTATAATTTACATCTTTCTTAATTATAAAAATTTCCATATGTAAATTATTCCCATTTTAATCATGCCATAACTATATTTTTAATTATGCTCACAATTAATGGTATACTAAATATGCCATTTCATGAACCAATCTATGCCATGTAATTTTCATGTTTATCCTTCATATTTATATGTAAATTATAAATCTATTATTGTTAATTACATATTCTTCCTTTTACCGTATACATTAATTACCCATATACAAATATCCATTTACACATGCATAAATCTTTCTTACCTTTAATTAGTGATAAAAGCCAATCAAAGAAGGCCATATAAAAAAACAATCATGCCATGATACATGTTCCCAAATTATGCCTACTTAATATATATATATATATATATTCCTTTTAATTAATATCAATGACAAATTAACACTCATCTACAAATTAATTTCAATCTATTCATGTTTACATTAATTTACCATATATATATATATATATACATATATATATATATATATATATATATATATATATATATATATATATACACGCACCTATTCATAATTTCTAATATTGACAAATAATGCAAATAGATTGCTTACGTAAAAAAAAGGAAATCGTGTATATAATTTAATTTCCCCCTTTTTTTCTACTTTCCTTGCAACATGCAAAATTAAGGCATAATGAAGTTACCTACATACATACATATCTATTTATGCATAAATCTTTCCCTCCAAATAAATTGACTGTATTTATCTTCTCAATTATATATATATTCAATATATATATATATATATATATATATATATATATATATATATATATATATCTTCTCAATCAACCATTTTCACACTAAACTACTTTTTGAACCGCGTTCACACTAAGCCGCTTTTTAGCCATTCCCCTAAAAAATAATATGGCGTTGGCGGGGATCTAACTCTGTACCCCTTGTATGCAAGTCACGTGTTCCAACCAAATAAGCTACTAAGTCTTTTGCTTACAAACCTTAGAACAATGCTAAACATTTATTCTTTTCTCATTCTTTTTTTTTCATGTTTTGCTGCAATATTTAATTTAAAGATATCTTTTTCATACGGAATCCAATTTACGCAAACTCAGACTCTATCTCAACCAGAATTCCGAGACGAACACAATGGCGCAACCCGTTTCCCTTAAATCTCACACATGAGATTAATTATTCTTTAATTTAGTTGATTCGATTATTCAAAAATTCAGGGTGTTACATTCTCCCCTACTTAAAGGATTTCGTCCTCGAAATCTCTAAGTCAAGAAGAACGTATCCTACCATCAAAACAACCATCTACTCAACCATCAAACACAGGCATCCATTGTCCTTAAAATTTTCTAATGCTGTATGAACATATGCAAGAAGTGTGTGTATATGTTCCTTATCTAATGCAAAATCAGGCGGTCTACTGATTCAGTTGACCTCCTTAATGCAAACCATGATAGTGCCATGCATCCATTATGTATGCGAAAGAATCCTATCGATACATATTATCTCTACATGCGTGCACAACCACTCACCAAAATGCAATATCCATATGATAGTACAACCATTATACATCCATTACTTAAATATTTACACACATTTATATGTAATATGCAATATGAAGTGACTGAGCCGATCTAGTGCCTAAAGTGTATGTATATGCATCCACGAGCAACCACTAGCAAACACTTGCATCCACATGCATCCATCATACATAACATGTCTCAAACACAAGTTTCAACTATAGGACTATCCTATCTAAATGTCAAAGGTACTAATGAGAGGACATACTAAAGATAAGATAAATACAAGGTAAGCGATAAAGGAGAAATTAAAAGAAATACCCTCAAAAAGAAAAGGGTATAATGAACGCATCTTCTCTTCCGTCATCCACTTCAAAGATTCCAAATAATTCTTCCACCTCCTTTTGCCAGTTTCGAGCTTCAACAAATGTTTCCGTTCCGTGAAAAGGTTTTCCACCCATTGCCCGAAAGTCCTTATATGTCTTAGGAAAAAGCATCTATAAGAGGAGGAAGAGATTCAAAAAGGGAAAGAGGAAGAGATTCAAAACGGAGAATCGAAGGAAAGATATATGGCTCTTGGGGATTATGTTTTTAAAATAAACCTTTCTCTTGAAAATACTCTCCTTAAAACATATTTTTGAAAGTATTTCTTTAAAAATGCTTTTGAAAAATAGTTTTTTTCAAAAATCTCATATCTGTTCTGGTAACCTTCAGCTCTGATACCACATGTAACACCTCATGTCCATTAATATCACTCACAAAGGGAGCGCATTAACTTCTATAGAGCGTTTTAAGTGAGTATAGAACAGAAACTTAACAACAAGACAGATATAAAAAGTACTTGAAATATTAAAAACTTTATTTTATTGCAACGGAAAATACATATATTTGATTACATCATCAAAACCAGAGTTCATCTTGACTAAATCGAAGTACATAAATTGAAAGATATAATCCCCAATTCAAAATAGCCATAGATAAAAGAGAGGCTGAACTTTACTTCAGCGATCCAAGCAATCTTCTAAAAGCAAGAAGCACAGCTGTCCAAAATCAAGCTCCACTGGTTCTAGTTCCAACCTGAGCACCTAGGGGGGAGGAAGAAAAGAGGAGGAAACAAAGGGGTTCAGACATAAAGTCTGGCGAGTGCGATAACTTTAACAATATAATCACCAAAGTAACTAGGCTAAACCATAAGTTGGAAAATCATGAAATGACCACGAACCATTGAGTATAGCAGAGTAAACAACGAAATAGGATGAACAACGATATCGTTAAAGCGCACCTAACCCACTGTAAGATAATTACTAAACTACACCAACACTATGAGATAATTGCTATACTGCACCACCACTAGTATACTGCACCACCACTAGTCACCCTAAGGTTGATCCTGCCTACTGAACATAAGTGATAATAATAATGGTAATTTCGTGTACCCCTAGCTGCTGTCATAGGTGCCACCTGCTCCTATCTCCACTAGTGGTACCCACTACCCTCCCCATTCTAATTACAGTATTCATAATATGGCGGTTGTACTCCTAGCTGTTGTCATAGGTGTCGCCTGCTCCTATCTCCACTAGTCGTACCCACTGCCTTCCCCATTCGATCGGCTCCCTAACTCGTAGATACCCGTGCTGGTCCCACAGTGGGGTGTATCACTCCCCAAAGTGGCAACCCAATACTACCAGAGATGCGCGGCTTATACCTACACAATGCAACAACGTCTTACCTACCAGCCCGGATCCACACACGCATATGAACCCGTTGGACTTGCGTTGCCACCGCTAACCCGGTTTGGCCTCTTACAGTCAAGCCTAGTATGCGTGTCCCGTCCTCGACTAGGGTCGAGCCCACAAAGATATGTATGGGTTACTGGTTGAAATGGGCCCCCATTACTTGACACAAGCTATCCACCTAAGCTTGGTCCCCTCTAGTACAGCCCACTTAACCCACTTCTTATTCATGTTTCAATTACATGTTTCAATTTTGGTTAAGTATTTCTAATCGTATTTCAAACGCCACCCAAGGCACCCACTAGATTCCACATGCCACCCAAGGCACCCACTTAACCCCCTCATGTCCCACTACATGTTTATCTGGTTAAGTGTTTCTTAATTCATTAAGAACGTAACCACATAAAGACCTCTCACATTAGACGGGCATTTGTGGCAGCTGTATTTGCTGGGCGGGTCCGGGAAGTCTTACACCACAAACGAGCCTAACCTCATGTCTTTACAATTGTTACGTATTTAATTTATGCCTAAGACCTCTCACATTAGACTGGCATTTGTGGCAGCTGGATTTGCCGGGCGGGTCCAGGCAGTCTTACATCACAAAAGAGCCTAACCTCGTGTCTTAGACGATTAATTACTCTTAATTAATCATTCCCCAATTTGAATTACTTTCCCTATTCAAATTATCAATCAATTCCAAATTTAACGATGTCCATAATTGACTCAATTATGTCCATCCATTTATGGTATGTAAAATCATACCAATTTTCATCACAAATTTATTTTATGTCTTTTAAGGCGTTTATGCCAATTAAATCTTTTAATATTATCCCCTTTACCCCATGGTGTACGTTCGTTCGTTTAACGTAAAATATACGTTAGACTCGAATAGTCCAAATCATGGAATAAAGAGAAAACATCACAACATACATATAATTAAAACTAGATCTAAACATAAGGGTGAACTTGCATGTGTGAATAATGTTCTACATCTAAAACTTGCATAGGCCAAAGTTACAATTTGCATAAAACTACATATGTCATAGACCCAAATCAAAAGGTGTGAACTTGTTGGGATAATGGTCACAAACTTGCATAAATCATGTATGTCACAGATCTACATCTAAAGGTGTAATCTTGCATAGGCAGTAACCACAAACTTGCATAACATGATTCATATTCAAACACATGTATTCATATAAACTTGCATATGTGATTTATGCAACATAACAATAGTATAAACTTACGTCTAAACATGTAAACCAGTATGTAGAATTTGGCATATAACTCACGCATGTCAATTATCGAACTCACAATTCAGAGAAGGTCTTGAATTCTGAATTCTGAGTTCTGAAGTTGTAATAGCTTTCCCTTGAAGAAGATTCGTTGTTAAAGTTAAAAAGGATTGATTTAGACTAGCTTTCTTCCTCTCTAATTGGTGGTGGCTATGTTGTGTTGCTAGGTGACGGCATGAGGGCCATGAATCTAATTTTGTTTTGGTTTTAGGGTTTGAGTCTAGAGGTGTTTTTATAGAGTTTAAGATTAATTTAGGCCATCCGATCAACCTAGAAGCAACATGAACCATCCAACCAAGATAGGGTGACACCTCAGCTCTAATGACTCAGCACAGTGTATTAATTGTTCATTTTTTTCTATAATTTACATATTTCTTATTTATGACAAATTCCATATGTAAATTATTCCAATTTTAATTATGCCATAACTATATTTTTAATTATGCTCACAATTAATGGTATACTAAATATACCATTTCATGAACCAATCTATGCCATGTAATTATCATGTTTATCCTTCATATTTATATGTAAATTATAAATCTATTATTGTTAATTACATATTCTCCCTTTTACCGTATACATTAATTACCCATATACAAATATCCATTTACACATGCATAAATCTTTCTTACCTTTAATTTGTCATAAAAGCCAATCAAAGAAGGCCACATAAAAAAACAATCATGCCATGATACATGTTCCCAAATTATGCCTACTTAATATATATATACATTCTTTTTAATTAATATCAATGACAAATTAACACTCATCTACAAATTAATTTCAATCTATTCATGTTTACATTAACTGTCCATTTATACATATATATATATATATATTTATATATATATATACACACACACACACCTATTCATAAATTCTAATATTGACAAATAATGCAAATTGATTGCTTACCGAAAAAAAAGGAAATCGAGTATATAATTTAATTTCCCCCTTTTTTCTACTTTCCTTGCAACATGCAAAATTAATGCATAATGAAGTTACCTACATACATACATATCTATTTATGCATAAATCTTTCCCTCCAAATAAATTGACTGTATTTATCTTCTCAATTATATATCTATATTCAATATATATATATATATATATATATATATATATATCTTCCCAATTAACCATTTTCACACTAAACTACTTTTTGAACCGCGTTCACACTAAGCCGCTTTTTAGTCATTCCCCTAAAAAAAAATGGCGTTGGCGGGGATCGAACTCTATGCCCCTTGTACGCAAGTCACGTGTTCCAACCAAATGAGCTACTAAGTCTTTTGCTTACAAACCTTAGAACAATGCTAAACATTTATTTTTATCTCATTCTTTTTTTACCCATGTTTTGCTGCAATATTTAATTTACAGATATCTTTTTCGTACGGAAACCAATTTACGCAAACTCGAACTCTATCTCAACCAGAATTCCGAGATGAACACAATGGCGCAACCCGTTTCCCTTAATTATCACATCTGAGATTAATTATTCTTTAATTTAGTTGATTAAATTATTCAAAAATTCAGGGTGTTACAACCAGGGTGCGATGCAGGCTGTGAATTCTGATAAGACCGGTCAGCCTAAAAAAGCATTATAGGGCGAGTCAATGTCCAGAACTACAAATGGGAGAATCCTCACTCTTCAGCAATCTTCTCCCAGTGTCACTGACATTTCTACATATCCCATCGGAGCCGTCGAGGCCCCATTGAAGCTGTGTATCCATCCGTCGTAGGGCTTCAAATCCTCGGCTTTGAGCTTCATCTGATTAAATGCTTTCTTAAATAGAATGTTAACTGAGCTTCCATTGTCCACTAAGACCTTGTGGACTAAAGCATGACTAACAGTGGATGTTATCACTAAGGGGTCTTCGATAGGGGAATAAACTCCATTACTATCTCTATCACGAAATATGACATCATCAGACATAGTTTTCTGTTGTTTTATTAGGGCGGTATCTTTAGGATTACTGCACTCCCCTACTCCAATTGTAACACCCCGAATTTTTTGAGAATATAAAAATTAAATAAATATGCAAAAAAGTTCAAAACAGCGAATCGGGAGGGGGAATAACCGAACCGGCCCATTTTTGAGGTCGACCCAAGCCCTGTTGGGTCGACTAAGGGTAGATTCAGGGTGTTTGGCTATCAACCTGTGGGCCGATTCGCTCTAAGGCAGATGTGGCATCTGATTGGTTCTGATGGACTCCCTGTTGAGTCATTAGGGCTGATGTGGCTATTCTATCTTGTCTGAATGGCTTTGATTTGCTCTAGGTTAATGAAACACCCCACCTCCGTTAGGGTCACTCTCAAAGGGAATGCCCTAATTTTGGTGGAGGTTTATAAGTACAAATCACAGATATACAAGACAGATATAAGAACACATATTTTTGAACAGCGGAAAACAACAACAACTTTTATTTCATTAAAAATACGTGTTACACAAACTATGCCATAATTGTCTTACAATGCTTCCAAAAACATTACATCTTCATAACTGTCTTGATTACATTATTTAAAGAAGCATAAAAACATAAGTAAACTGCATAAGTCCCATAATTGCTGTCCAAAGCCATAGTCCAAAATGAAAAAGACCCAAGCAATACATTCTTTCTCTTCAAGCTGGATGTGGAAACTGGTCAAGCTGCGGTATTCCCTCCCTATGGACCTGGGGGGGAACGAAAGAAAAGTAGAGTCAGACATAAAGCCTGAGTAAGTCTAGGACTATTCAGTCTATGAATAAAGAATTGGGCATGATTAGTATAAACTAGAAATGGGAAAGCACCATGAACTAAGTTAGGTTGTCTAGAGTCGAATATACTATCGTACCCCATATTAATCTCTGCATTCATATAAACTAGTTCCCAACAGGAACCCCATAATCAGGGTGAAGTGATCCATTTCTAATGATCGGCTCCTATTCGCATAGTTACATGTCTCTTACAGCCCCCGTTGTTGTAGTTACCTATGCTGGTCCCACCATGGGGTGTATCAAGTCCCATGGTGGCGGCCCGACACAATTCTAGATTGCACAGGTATACTACTGGTGCCCAGTGCCTTATTTTTCTGCGCCGGATTGTGTGCACGCCCGCACCCCATTAGAACCTACACTGTTACACCACCGCCGTCGATTTGACATCTTACAGTCAGCCCAGTAATCGTGCCCCACCCTGCCTAGTTCAGGGTATCCTGATACACCTTGTAGGGTTACTGCTGAAAAGGGTCCCCCGCTACTAGGTTTTCTATTTCTAGCCAACATGTTAAGTTGGTTAAGTGTTTTGTAAACCTAACCCCCAGTCAGTCTGAATAGTTTAGCATGTTCCATTTGATTAAGTATTAATTCAATTTACTTAATCCTATCAATCCTGACTCAGCCTTAATTGTCTTATTAAAGCCTCGACCTCTCACATTAGACAGATATTGTTGTGGCTGCCTGTTACCGGTTGGGTCCGGGCAGTCTTACGCCACAACTCAGTCTAACCTCGGGTCTTTATTGGGCTCCGTGTTTAACCACCCACATTGGATAGGTATTGTTGTGACTACTGGACAGCCGGGCGGTTCCGGGCAGGTTTACATCACAACTCAATCCAACCTCGGGTTAAACACCTCGTATTATCTAAATTTACATATTTTGCCTCTTTGCTTTTTATATGTAAATATTTGCGGCCCATTATTCAAATTCATCTTTATTGGGTAAAATTAATTTATACCACTTAATTGTTTTTCAAGGTCGTTGGCATGCGTCAAACATGCCAACACATATGTTTTATATTTTAACCCAAACGTCATTACCCCCATTTTATACGTTCGCTAAAATATAACATATGTTGGGTTTAACATTTAAACCCAACTTAGCCACATGAAAAAGGGGAGGCTTAGAACATGGTGTTTATATATTCTAAGTAACATAAAAAGGGGAGTGTGAACACATGAACTTGCAACACAACGATCTAATTAACATGAATTAGGCACTTGTGAACTTGCATTGTAATAGCATATAATCATGGCATAAACATACCTAAACATGAATCATGGTTTTTAATCTATTCATAGAATCATGGCATAAACATACCTAATCATGAATCATGGTTTTTAATCTATTCATAGAATCATGGCATAAACATAACTAAACATGAATCATCGTTTTTAATCTATTCATGTAAACTTGCAAGTGGAATGTAAATCTAACTTAATTATAATATGGTTTTGATAACAACATATTATCATATGGTTTTGATAACAACATAGGCCTAAAACATGTTTTCAATTAGGCATAACACCAAACATAGTTTAGTCATGTTCATAGAGTCAACACAAGTTCACAAAGATGCTTACTTTTGTCTCTAAAAAGTATGGTTTTACACTTGAATCATGATGCTAATTCCAACATAACTTCATATGAATCATAATACTCAAATGGATCCAATTACACTAAAGATGACCATAAAATTATACATCATGTTGGCATAATAGTAAATCATATACTTGCAATTATCGAATAGGTGTTGTAATAAACTACCACAAACATGTTGTTGTTAACTTTCAACAAAATCACATACTTGAAAATATCCAATCGTTATACCACAACATCCCAAATCGATTAGAATCATAGCAACGTACAAATATGAATTAATATCGCCACAAATCAAGTACAAATCTATTTCTCACTTTACACAAATCAAAACACAATTATTTATTCACATCGGAATAGCACTCTACTTACAACGTATGTCGAATCTTCAATTCAAGAATCTGAGTTCTGAATTTGGAGATGCTATCCTTTGTTGTAGGCGTTGTTTTGATTTAGTTGTTGTTGCTTTAAGCTTTTGAATTGCCTCCTAATTGTCTCTCAATTTTGACGGCTACTCCTAGTCCTTCCTCAGCAGCATGACGGTCTCATTCTTATTTTTATTTGTATGAATTAGGTGGAGTCTTAGGTCCTTTTTATAGAGTTTGTGAATTGATTAGGACCGTCGATGGATCTTGGATGAATATTAGCCGTTCGTTTGAAGGAGAGACCAATCAGGAGCTGACACCTAGCCCTAGTGACAAGGCAAGACTCAGAAATTCGGCCAAGCACAGACCAGGCCAGCCAGGAGGGGCTGGGTTCGACCTGGCTCAGGGGCCAGGTCGACTACCCAGTCGACCTGGGTAGCCCAGGTCGACTACCCAGTCGACCTGGGTGCCTTGGGCGGGAAAATTCCCGCCATGGACAATCCGGCCCGATTTTTGAAATTTGAATTTGTTTTCTGAGCTGTTTTTGTCTGTTTGAATTTTAAACTGAATTCTGAAACTTCCGGAGGCCATATCTCCCTCATACGGAGTTCGTTTTACGCAAACTCGGACTCTATCTCAAGCAGAATTCTGAGACGAATGCAATGGCGTATCCCGTTTCCCTTAATTCTTTGATTTGAAATTAATTATACTTTAATTTGTGAATTTCACTGTTATAGAATATACGGGGTGTTACATTATCCCCCACTTAAAAGGATTTCGTCCCCGAAATCTTCAAGTTCAGGAAGAATGTACGTCCTGACATCCAAACATCCATCTACTCATCCATCAAACACGAGCATCCATTGTCCTTAAAAGACTTCTAATGCTTCATGATCATATGCGAAGTGTGTGTGCATGTATTTATCCAATGCAAAATCAGGCGGTCTACTGATTCAATTGACCTCCTTAATGCGAATTATGTAAGTGCCATGAATCCATTAAGTATGCAAATTCTCCTATTCATGATTCTACATGAGTGCACAATCATTCATATAAATGCAACATCTGTACGATAACACATTAAACTTCAACCATATACGAATATAAACACATATATGCATATGCAATATGAAGTGACTTAGCCGATCTAAAATCTAGATTGTGTGTGTATATGCAACCACGAGCAACCACTAGCAATCACTTACAACCACTTGCAACCATCATCCATAACATGTTTCAATTACATGTTTTCATCCAAAGAGTTTCTACCTAAAAGATAAGTTCGAGGAGATATACCTAAAAAGATAGATGAAAGCACAACTTAAGGAAAAAGAAAGATCAAAGATGTACCCTCAAAAAGAAAAGGGTAGGTTGCGCGTATTCTGGATTCAGTTTCCCAAGTTGCGTCTCCATCGGCGTCGCTCCACTGAACTTTGACGAGCTTGACTTTGCGGTTGCGTAGCTTCTTCACTTCCGTTCCTAATATGCGGGTTGGAACTTTCCTCACGGTTGCTTCGCGTTCCACTTCAGCTTCTTCTAGGATATTTGGCTCTACCACTTCAGCAGATTCATGTAGACATTTTCGGAGGTGCGAAACATGAAAGACGTTGTGAACTCCGCCCAGCTTTTCGGGTAGCTCTAATCTATAGGCCATTTTCCCAATTTTCTCGATAATAGGAAACGGTCCTACGAACCTTGATGCTAGTTTTCCTGTGGTTCCAAAACGAACAACGTTCCTTAGCGGGGATACCTTAAGAAAAAACTCTGTCTCCAACCTCAAATTCAAGGTCAGTCCTCCTCTTGTCGGCGTAGGATTTTTGTCTGTCTTGGGCTGTATTCATTCTTCTCCATATTAAGTCTACTTTTTCTGAAGTCTCTCGGATCATATCTGGTCCAAGTATGAGCTTGTCAGTAGACTCCCACCAACAAGTGGGCGATCGGCACGGTCTTCCATATAAAGCTTTGAAGGGCGCCATTCCGATGGTTGCTTGGTAGCTGTTATTGTAGGCAAATTCTACCAAAGGAAGAAGGTCTTCCCACGTCCCTCCGAAGTCAAGGACGCACAGTCTTAAAAGGTCCTCCAAAACTCTGTTCACTCTTTCTGTCTGGCCGTCGGTTTGGGGATGATAGGCTGTGCTCAAGCATAACTGTGTGCCTACCGCTTCTTGCAGACTCCGCCAAAACTCACTTGTGAAGATAGGGTCTCGGTCACTAACAATGCTGGATGGTATTCCATGGAGTCGAACACTTTCCTTGATGTAAAGAGATGCTAGGGATGAGGCAGTTCTTTTACTCTTGACAGGTAAAAAGTGGGCGCTTTTAGTAAGCCTATCCACTATTACCCAAATGCTAGTATTGCCTCTTCTAGACCTAGGCAGCCCATCAATGAAGTCCATTGAGATGCTATCCCACTTCCACTGTGGGACCTCTAGAGGATGGAGCAGACCGCCAGGCTTTTTCTGTTCCGCCTTAACCTGTTGGCACACCATACACCTAGAAATGAAATCTGCCACGTCCTTCTTCATGTCGTTCCAAAAGAAAGTTCTCTTTATGTCCTTGTACATTTTATCTCCGCCTGGATGTATCGTCATCTTGGAGTGATGTGCTTCCTCGAGAACCTTCTTTACTAAATCCCTTGTCTGTGGGACGCATAGTCTTCCGTCTCGCCTTAACCAACCCTTGTCGTCGATGGAGTATCTGCTGAGGTGACTTGAAGTCTCACGCCTAATGAGCCTATCAATCGCCTCCACAGGCTGAGGGTCTTCGCATTGTGCTGTCCCTATTGCATCCACTAAAGTCGGGCGTACTTCGAGAGATGCTAGCAAGCCCGGTACAACATCGGAGGAGGGCCTAAAGTCAAAGCTGGCTACAGACTCTAGGCTTTGTCTTTCAACAAACAGCGGGCTTAGGGTCAGTTTCTTTCGGCTCAACGCGTCTGCCACTACGTTGCCTTTGCCCAGAGTGTGGGAGATCTCGAAATCGTACGAGGCAAGAAACTCCATCCATCTCTGTTGCCTCAAGTTAAGGTCCTTCTGCGAGAAAAGATATTTCAACGATTTATGGTCAGTGTAAAGTTCGAACTTCTCACCTAGGAGATAGTGTCGCCAAGACTTGAGTGCAAAGACGATGGCAGCTAACTCAAGATCGTGGGTCGGGTAGTTCTTTTCGTGAACTTTCAATTGCCTTCCCCCATAAGCTACTACCCTCCCTTCTTGCATTAAGACAGCGCCTAGCCCTATCCTACATGCATCTGTATAAACTGTGAACATCATGCTTCCATCTGGCAACGTCAAAATTGGGGCTGTTGTAAGAGCCCTTTTCAGTCGTTGGAAAGCAAATTCGCAATCCAAGTCCCAATTGAACACTAGATTCTTCTTTGTCAGCCTTGTGAGCATAGCTGATATTTTCGCAAAATCCCTTATGAATTTTTGGTAGAAACCTGCTAGCCCTAGAAAACTTCGTACCTCAGTTGCATTTCTTGGTGTCTTCCAATCCTGTACTGCTACCACCTTAGCAGGGTCCACAGCTAACCCTTCTTTGGATACTATGTGCCCAAGGAACCTCACTTCCTCTCTCCAAAAGTGGCATTTGGAGAATTTGGCTTTTAGCTGATGGACTCGCAGAGTTTCCATGATTGCTCTTAGGTGTTGAGCATGCTCTTCCTCACTCTTTGAGAAGATCAAGATATCGTCTACGAAAACCACTACGAACTTGTTGAGGAATTCTCTGAACACCCTACTCATCAGGTCCACGAAGTAAGCGGGTACGTTTGTCAAGCCAAAAGGCATGACAAGCCATTCAAAGAAGCCGTCTGGGGTTCTGAATGCCGTTTTATCGATGCTATCTTCAGCCACCCTTAGTTGATGAAAACCGGTCGCCAAATCGAGTTGGGAGAAAACAGACGCTCCTACAAGCTGATCAAATAGATCGTCAATTCTAGGGAGAGGGTGCCTATTCTTTTTCGTTAGCTTGTTGAGCTCCCTATAGTCAACACACAGACGGAGTGAACCATCCGACTTTGTAGCGAACACCACTGGAGCACCCCATTCTGAAATGCTCCTTCTAATGAACCCCTTTTCTAGAAGCTCTTTAATTTGTTTATTGAGCTCTTTCCTTTCCCATGGAGCCATGTGTCTAACGGGAAACGCAACGGGCTTAGCATTATCTACAAGATATATGCAGAAGTCTATCTCCCGCTTCGGAGGTAAGCCCTTCACCTCTTCGAAGACATCCGGATATTCACGGACCACTTTAACCGATTGCAAACTTTCAACAGAAGCATCTAGCGATTCAAGATAACTAAGCATAACCGCATACGAGGGATTACTAAGTAATTTCCAGAGTGTTACCGAGTTGGGTCAGAAGCCTAACCACCCTTTTCTCACAATCCAGGATGGCACCATTACTGGATAGCCAATCCATGCCCAAAATCAAACCATATCTCGAGAAGCCCAAAACAAAGGCACTACATTTAAATTCTACGCTTAGAATAGAAATTTTCAATCCCACACAGATCATAGATAAATAAGCTGGGCCCCCAATTGGATTTGAAACAATTAAGGGGTCCTCTACCATTCTAGTTTCTAGGTGCAGAGATTCTACTAAAGCAGATGAGATAAAAAAGTGTGATGCGCCAGAATCAAATAAAGTGCGAACTTGGTGATCATAAAGATAAACTACACTTTCTACTGAAGTATTTATACCTCGCTGCTGCAGAGGTGGCGCTTCTAGCGCATGAACTTGTGCCCCTGAGGTGGATCCAGCCCTCTGCCCCTGCCCTCGCTTCTTTGGGCAATCCTTAGCCATGTGGCCTGTCTCACCGCTAGAAAAGCACCCACCATTCATCTTGGCCTTCTTTTTCCGGCAATCTTTCACTAAGATTCCCACTTTGCCACAGAAATTACACTTCGTCTTCTCTTTGTTGTCTTTCCCGCCCTTCTTAAAATCTGTCTTCTTAGGCTGTAAACCCTCTTTCTTCCCTTGAGAGCTTTCTGCCTTTGTCTCCTTCTTGCCCTTATCCTCTTCATTCAGCAATGCCATCTGTACCAATCTTTCATACGTAGCTCCCATGGGTATATGGGTCATGGCCAAACTGTGTAAGGGCTCATTCAACCCTTTGACAAAACGAAGAGCCTTCTTGTGCGGGGTGTTGACTAGGTCCAGTCCGAACCTAGCCAGCTCATCGAACTGATTAACATACTCTTTGACTGTCATATTCCCTTGCTTAAGAAATAAGAATTTTTCCAACTGCAGACTCCTTTCAGCGTCTGAGAGAAATTTAGCCTCAAACCTTGCCCTAAAGTCCTCCCATGTTTCCACTGGTCTTTCTGCATTGGTGACTTCCCACCAGTAGGAAGCCTCGCCTTTAAGTAGCCATACTGCCAGTTGTACCTTCTGCCTATCTTCTACCTCAAAGATGACGAATAAGTCCTCGGTTTCCTTTAGCAAATTCCTAACTGCCACGAAGGACTCAGTTCCATGAAAGTCCTTCCCTCCCATAGCTTTGAAATCTTTACATATCTTAGCAAAAGTATTACCCCGCGGAGGAGGTGGAGGAAGAGGTGCTGCTGCAGCTGGATGATTTCCTGCAGCTGGGGGAGGGGGAATGGTAGGACCTGGCTGAGTGGCCCTTGCTTCTAAGAATCGTCTAAACCAACCAGGTATTGGTACACCCTCTGGCAGGTTAAGTTCTTCGGACATGCTGAAACAAAAAGGATAGATTCAAAACGAAGGATAAAAGATAGTACCTATGGCTTTGGGGAGGGGGACTATGCCTTTTTAAAATAAAATAATATTTTATCTTTAAAAATGCTTCTTTAAATTTTCTTTGGAAAAAAAAATTCAAAACTTTTTATCTTATCTGATAAACCTATGCTCTGATACCAAGTGAAACACCCCACCTCCGTTAAGGTCACTCTCAAAGGGAATGCCCTAATTTTGGTGGAGGTTTATAAGTATAAGTCACAGATATACAAGACAGATATAAGAACACGTATTTTTGAACAGCGGAAAACAACAACAACTTTTATTTCATTAAAAATACGTGTTACACAAACCATGCCATAATTGTCTTACAATGCTTCCAAAAACATTACATCTTCATAACTGTCTTGATAACATTATTTAAAGAAGCATAACAACACAAGTAAACTGCATAAGTCCCATAATTGTTGTCCAAAGCCATAGTCCAAAACGAAAAAGACCCAAGGAATACATTCTTTCTCTTCAAGCTGGATGTGGAAACTGGTCAAGCTGCAATATTCCCTCCCTGTGGACCTAGGGGGAAACGAAAGAAAAGAAGATGAAAGAAAAGTAGAGTCAGACATAAAGCCTGAGTAAGTCTAGGACTATTCAGTCTATGAATAAAGAATTGGGCATGATAAGTATAAACTGGAAATGGGAAAGCACCATGAACTAAGTTAGGTTGTCTAGAGTCGAATATACTATCGTACCCCATATAGGCCCACAAAACTTAACCGTTTATTAAAAATGCTTGAATCGATGGGAGGGTTAAGTACATATCGGGTTGGTGTGTAATATTAGTAAATATAGGCCTACAAACTTAACCAATAGGAAACTCTAGTAACGGGGACCCATTTCAGCAGTAAACCACATGGATGTATCACAATACCCTGAACTAGGCAGGGTGGGGCACGATTATTGGGCTGATTATAAGCGGTCAAAGCAGCGGCAGGGGGTACGTCAGTGTAGGTTCCGACGGTTTACGGGCGTGCACGTACTTAGGAGTGGGAAAAAGCAGGCATTGGGTACCAGTAGTTATACACTGTGCATCTTGAATCGTGTTGGGTCGCTATAATAAGGATTGATACACCTTATGGTGGGACCAGCACAGGGTATCTACACATAAGAGAGGGCCAATTGACATAGACATATGGAACATGAATACAAGTAGGGAGCCGATCGATAGGGTAGTAAGGGTACATCTAACATGTTCATGGAAATTAGGCTGATTGAGGTGGAATTCTCACGATAGATGTACACCTGAAGGCTACCACAATTACGGGGGTTGGGATCACGATTATCATTTTATACAGATTGCTAGTCAGGACACTAGTTAGGTGGTGCAGAGATAAATACAGAAATCAGATTAACAGAGTAGGAGCGAAGCAGAGAAAAAGTAGAAGCGCATTCAGTTCACCTTGCACTTATCTTGTCTTTAGTTACCTTGTTTTTATGGTATTGTCATATTTTCGGTTTATTCATGTAATGATCCTTTTTCTTATTTGCATGCTGAAAGATCACTGGACTTACTAGACTTATGTCTGACCTAGTTTGTTTTTCGAATCTTTTCTTCCGTCCCCCCCCCCCCCCCCCCCAGGTAGTCAAGGAGGGAATAGCTCAGCCTAACTTGGACCTCTTCTCTTTCCAAGCTTGAAGATTAGTTGGTGTATCGCTATGGACTCTCTCTTCCACTGCTATGGCTGGTTCATGCTTTATCAGAGAATATCATTGTTTTTATGCATCTTTTATTCTTGGAAGTTTTTAAATCAAGACAGAAGTTCTATGTATTACATTTAAGTATGATTGAGGAAATTGTTGTAAAAGCTTGATTGAATTAAGTTATTTATAAAATGACTTTATTTTCAGCTGGTTTATTTGTCTGTCTTGTAATTTATCTGCATCTTTTACCTAAAGTGCTTCACCGAAGTTAAGACATTCCCTTTGTGAGTGACATTAACGGTGGTGGGGTGTTTCACCAATGTGCTTGGCTGCATTCACATATTGATCCATCGCCCTGAAGCTATGTCCCGCCGGATGAGGACCTCCAACTATAGTGATGATAACGATATTCTTCCCCTTCTGTTGAATAGTGGGCTTAGAAGCAGGTTGGTTTTGATTCGGGGCCTGTCCGGCATGCCCCTTGTCACTTGGAGCAACCTTGTATTCGTCCACCTTCCCTTCTCGAAGCATTTCTTCAATAACGTCCCTCAAGTGACGGCATTCGTTAGTGGAGTGACCATGAGTCTAATGGAAAAGGCAGAATTTTCCTGTTTCACGCTCTTTCTCTACTCAATCTCTTGGTAGAGGCCTCTTATATTGAAGAACATTATAAGTGTCCATGAAAATATTCTCTAATGTATCATTCAGTGGTGTAAAGTCCTCAAATGCTTTGAACCGAGGTCTCTTCTATGAATCATTTCCCCGATTCTTTTTCCAACTGTCGTTCCCATTCTGGAGGCCACTGCTTTGGTTCTTATTTCCAACATTGACCTCTACCTTTCCAGAGCTGTCTCCGGACTATTTGATGGTCACATCACTCTATATATCTTCCTTATCAGTGGCTTTACTCTTTCGATTAGCGTATAATTCCTCTTGGCGCAGACGGATATTGGCTTTCTCATAGAATATTTCCCTAATCAATGGCGGTTTTTCAGCTAAGTATTTGTCGAACTCCATATCTTTATCCACTCCGTCAATTAAGGCCATCAGGACTGATTGCTCGTGAGGGTTCCTAACCTCCGTGACTGCTAAATTAAAGCGGTCCAAATACGACCTTAGAGTCTCATCAGGACGTTGCTTGATGAGTGATAGTTCAACGACGTTTTTGGACCTTTGAGTATGGAGTCGGAACTGATTTATGAATCTTTCACTCAGTTCCTTGAAGCTGGAGACGATCGAGTAGGCAAATGTGTAAACCGCATTAGAGCTACATCCTCTAAGAAGAACAGGAATGCTTTGCATTTCACTGCATCGGGAGCGGCAACTGCATTCATATACCATGAATATCTCATTAAGTGTTGATCCGGGTCTGTCCTGCCCGAATAACAATTCATAATTGGCATGTTTAATCGCCTATGTCATCAGTAAAGGGTGTATGACTGTGGTCTATACCCCAATCTTCATTTCTTTGTCCACATCTATCTGCCATGATCTGCCTCACCATTGCCTCAACGTCAGCATTAGTCAAGGTGGATTCTGGATCAGCATTTCTTGTCCTACGGGGCCCTCCGATATCTCTTCGATGTACTGCTCCCAAGTCTGGGGCCTGAGCAGAGCTTCATTTCCCCCTATGGCCACGATCAATCATGCGGCGAGTAGATAGGAATGGTTGATTCTGAATAAAATCGTCAGCACCCTGATCTCTAGGTAGAATTGTGGGTTCTTCTGAAGGCAAAAGAGTGGGATTACTCGAGTTACGTTTGTCAGGTCCCAGGTTAAGTGTCGTTTCTACTCGAGAAGGAAGGGATCCAAATCGAAGCTGCTCTACGTTCTCAGGCCTTTCTAATTGTCGTCGTGTGGTCTAGGAGGTTCTCCTAATGAGGAGGAATAGTCAGGAGTAAGGCGATGAGTCGGTGAAGGCGTTATTGGCGTTCGTAGTTCATCGATTTGTCTTCTCATCACAGCCATATTTTCTCTCATTAATGTACTCTCACGTAGCTAAACCTCCAAAGTGTCATTTGTCCTTTCCAACATATCGAGGACACGGGACAAATTTCCGTCTGTCGCTGGGGCTGAGGCAGGTAATCGATCACTAACATTTGTGGTTAAACGTGGAGCACTCGATCTAGGTCGACCTGAAGCATCTGCATGAGTGGAGTGGGTCATAACCTCTTTTCCTGGCTGGGTGGTGGTCACTTGGGTGGACCGGTTCCTGACCGCCTCTGTGGAGCAGTTCGTGTTTCCTTCGTCTGGGCAGCTCATGACATGCTCTTCGGGGCGACTCGTGGTGTGTTCCTACAATCGTGTCATGACCCCCTCCTGGGTTCGGTTCGCCCCCAGCGAGCTGCGAGCCGGGGAACTACATTGGCCTATTCCTGAATGTTCTCCTCATTAGCTTCGTTTGCTCGAGAAGCTCGAGAATCCTTGGATTTCTTTGCGGCCATAACGTCTTGATATTACTGAATTCTTCAAAACTGAAACAATGGAAATGCGGACTATTTTCTTCGGACTTGAAAATCCATACAGTAGAGCAATAATTCGACAAGCTAAGAATTCAGTTCTCGGTGAAAGCACCAAAATTTAGACCAAAAATGGCTCTAACACCCGAATTATCTTGATTTGTAGAGACATAAAAATATAAATAAAAGAAAAAGCAACAAATACACCAAATTTATAGTGGCTCGTCATTAAAGAGCCTATGTCCACTTTATATTTCTTTGATTATACGTTTGAATGTAATTATAATCACAATATTTTATTGATCTCACTTTTACAACAATGATTTACTCAGCAATTTCGAAATACTTTTGATTAGAAATAATGAAGTTTTGATAATGGTGGAACTAGATCTCTGAATTACCAAAAGATCCTAAAAATGCCAAGTATTGGGCTATTTATAGGTGATTTCTACAAGCGATTTGTGAAGACACGTGGCACCAATCCCGAGAATTTCCGAGCAGTTCCTGAGTGAGTGGAGAAGTAGTCAATATGGCCATTATGGACACACGTCATTGGATCCTTGATTTGCGGTTCGTGGGGGACTAGGTCATGGCCATTATCTTCTAAGTTCGGGGTTGGTTCGTGACTGCAATACAGGGTCAGGTCGTGATCTGTGACCACGAGCCATCGTGGAGACTAGACCGCTAGCCGATATGGGTAGTTGAACCACGAGCCGATGAGAGCATGGGACCACGAGCCGGGTTTACCTAGGTGTGAGTATCTTTATCCATTCGGATGCTAACGCTTATATTCCTGGGGGCTTAGTCAAAAAGCTAGCCAACATCCGGTAATAAAGAAACTGAGAGTTTGATCGAGTAAGTTCTTAAATTTCTATTTCATTTTTCTTAAATATAAATTAATATCTTCATTTCGTAGTTTTTTGACCTTAATTATTATTTAGGGAGAATCGATCTTTTGTGGATGGTCTTGCAAATCCAAGAAGATACAACAGGAAACGAGCACATATCGAAGAGTTTTGGAATTGGTTAAAAGAAGAGGTTTTGAAAAAGGACAATATTTCAAGAGATTTAGAGTTATTTGCATTAGGTCCTAATCGAGTAGCTAGGAAGTTTATCGGTTATGTAATAAATAAATATAGATTCAACACAAAATTTAGAGATTCTCGCTGTACCACACAAAATAGTGGTGCAGTTTTGATTACTAAAACCACCAGCTTTACAAGTTCAAAAGACCAAAACCCAATAGTTGGTGATGTCAATTACTACGGATCAATCGAATAAATTATTTTTGAACTTGATTATTGGGGAGCTTTCACAGTGATCCTTTTTAAGTGTTGCTAGTACCAAGAGGAAAAAAATTCATAATGTCTTACTCGAGTAAATTTTAATAAGTGCCATAAAACTGATCCTTATGTCCTTTCGCCGCAAGTCCACCAAGTATTTTATATGGAAGATGCAGTTGAAAAGAACAATCATTACATTATTAAAAAATACTAAGAGATTGGTGTGATACTAAAAATCAGAATGCAATGGAAGAAGACATGAGCAATCCGCGTTCGCATGATATTGGCATAGGTGGTGAACAAGAACCAGTAGTTGTTGATGGGGGTTGGATTAGGGATGATGTCCCTATGATACAACTAGAAACAGAATTTCCTCATGTTCTGTCTCCATAGGACAAAAAAATTTCTCTTTGTTATTGCTTTATTTTGGTCTAATCTGTTGTCTAATTTATGAAGTTTTTGGCACTTTTTGTTTTAGCTATAAATTATTATCTTTGATTAATGTATTTGATACTCTTTTTCATAATGCAATTTACATTATTTGCATGTTTTATGATTTAACATCTTTCTTTACTATCATCTAAATTTGTTATAGTCTAAAATGTTGATTGTTGTTTTCTGTCCACTTCAACATGCATGCAGCTTGTTCTAATCTATTCGTTTTGTACAAAATGGACGAGCTTATAAATATTCGACTGCACTATGATAGAGAGTTTCAAAGGACATGTTACGTGGGTGGAAAATCTTTCATAGTAAAACGATTTGATATGGATTGATTTTCATATAGTGTGCTTAAGGAGTTTGTAAAAGATTGCCTCCATTATACTGAAATAAGAGGAGTCTATATCAGCAAAGGAAATAGGGTTGGCTAGCAGCTGATGTTGATTGACAAGGACGTAAATGAATATGTAAATGGCTGCAATAAGGAAGAAGAAGTTGATTTTTACATTGACAACACCGTTGACAAAGACATTGAGTCGTTGGTTCAAATGCAGCCACATGTAATCATACGGCCAAGGAAAACATAATTCAAGGTACATATGTATATGTAATATAGATCCATTCTCATGTATATATTTGTGTGTGTGTGTGTCTAAAAAGAACTATGAAGGCCACTGTTATTATTTTTATTGTTATAGGTTGTGCTAAAAAACCGACAAAGCGCAAGTATACTATCGTGCATAGATTTCTGCAGCAACACAAGATGATGAAAAACAAGTCACCTCAAGTGGGTAAAAAGAAACATTCGACGGTGCCTGATACGAATAATGGTAAAGAAGATGTCAGTGTGACGGACAAAAGAACCAAGAGGAAATTAAATGTAGAAAATGAAACAGATAATAATGATGATATCCGAGTGAATGAAGCTGATGTTGAGGTATTTTTTAGTTATCATTTCTGTTTTATTAATCAGGTTGAAATCTTGTATTTTAAACGACTTTTTAAAAAAAAATTACACGCAAAAGCAAGAAAAAGTATATAAAAATTATACACTGCAAGGTACATAATTAGTCTGGCTGGTTATAAAGTTTTCTACTAATGTGTCAGTTTCCTATTCCGACCATGAAGACTATAGCTAATTGATGTAATTATTGGTTTTTTGTGCCTACATTCTATGTTGTATCGGAGTTCCAAGTGTAACAATATTTTATGCATATTCCATCGAAAATGCAAGAAATGTTTATACGTCGACTCTATTTGTTTAGCTAGCTTAAATTTATCATCAATAGTGAATAATAATGTTAATCTTCTTGCAGTTCTCAAAACCACCAGCATTGACGAAGTATGAACAAGATAGAGTTGCATGTATGCAAGAAAATGATGCGGTTAGTAGACCACTTGAGGTGCCTTCATTGATTACTAGTATGGGAGAGGCTGCAGTACAAAATTTGAAAGAAAATGGTAAAGATATTGAGGCATGTGATGGATACATCCCATAAAATGATGGGGAAGGTGACAGTAATGATTCATCGGAGGTATAAAAAGTTATTTGTTATTACTTATTGTCTTTGCCTTTATAAATGTAAAAAATCTTGAACTAATAATCTTGAACTTTGACTTAATTGTAGAGAATCCAAGTTGTTAAGTCAAAGTAATCTTTACCTGGACCGAGAAATCACTCGCGGGCCAATACAACCCTTGAAATTGAGAAGGAAGTGATGACACACACTCCCCTTTCAAAGAAAGTTGACTCTAACAAGGAGGTGATGACACGCACTCCCACTCCAAAGAAAACTAGTAACGTGGACAAAACTGCAGAAACGACGAGGAAATTGACGAAACCTGTATTGTCTCATAAAGCGGTTTAGAAACCTACAACATCTCATCCACCTGTTTTAAAACCTATATGTAACAAAATGTTCAAACAATCAAGCAATTGTGAAGCTGTTGGTTCAGTCATTGCTTATTTAGTGATGAGGGAACGTCAAAAGCAGAATGTTGCAGCTACAACATTGGAAAATGTTACTTATCAATTAGACCAGGAATATACTGCAGAGGAAGTTGAAGCATGTAAAATGTTTCCTTATCTGTGCATTACATTACACTATTAGGTGTGTCTATTATAAGTTTTGTATGCATATTATATGTTTCTGTAAGGCCGTACATTAATTTTCTATTCATTTTTTTTTGAACTTGGTATATAAAGTACGAGCTCCAAAAAAACCTAGAGGGAAGTCAAAAATGAGCAACGTGCATGGTAGAAGCCCCGATCGTAGAGTAGTCATTTCTTTGATTGAGGACGGTCAGCCTGTTTTTGATAATATTACGAAGTTAAGTAATTTTCTTGGGACACTAGCAAAGGATAATGTGTCTCTTACTTACATCAATTGGCATGTTGTTCCTGATCAATTAAAGTGGCAAATGTTGGAATATACTCTGGTTAAGTCTATCACCTACACCATGTTCAACTGATTTCCTAAATGTATAGTTTTAATTAATTGGTTTGTTTCTTGAATTTTGTGTTTGATATATTATAGGCTAGGTATGTCATTCCGGATGAAGCACACAAGTGGACTTGAACACACTTAATGACTCTTGTAGGCAGTACAAGTCTCGTATAAAGGCAAGGTATTATAAAAAAATATCTAACTGATGAGCAAAGGCTTGTGAATAGGCCCAATACAATTCCGTTGGAGGATTTTCAAATGCTCTTGAAATACTAGGGGATGAATCAGTTCAAGTACGGCTTAAATGTGACAACAAAGTAAACTAATGTGTATAATGCTAATTTAGTAATCATGCAATAGATCGAAAAAAGAAATAAAATAAATTAATGATATTCACAGTTAATTTGTTTAGTAGTTCACATTATCTTGTTTAGTGCATATCTTTTTTTTTCAGGCCCTAGCTTAGACTAATTCAGTGCATTGTAACTCATTAAGTGAGACGCATACCATAGGTCCCAAAACTCATGCACTAATTAAACAAAGATAGTATGTGTTTTTCTGCACTTTATCTTGTTTTTTTGTGTGATTGAGTTGAATTGGCCACATGATAATTTTAATTAGTAATATCATTGATTTATATTTGATATCATTGTCACAATGTTCATAGTCAGTAGCTTGATTTGTAATTTCTTAAGATTGAGTATTAATAATTTTGTTTAATTTTTGATAATCCTAATACTTGACAGAGAAAGAAGGGCCCGGAAAAAGCCAGCCCATCTGCTGCGTTGGTCTATTTGGAAACCTATAAACGAGAACTGGGGAGAACTTACAAGACAAATACGAAGAACTAAAAGCAAATTTGTAAGCACATTAGACTACCAGTTTTGTTAATGAATTATAAATCAATACTTCTGCCAGTAAAGTAGGCACATTTGGATCTTTTTATTACATCGACCAAATAAGAAAACGCTAAGGCATTGATGCTCCATAGAACTCATTCCTACACGCCTGTGTTTGGTTAAAGAAGAATGAGTAAAATATCTTTTCATTAGCTAGTCTACTTATGAAACTCAGAACATCTATATATTTTTGTAATTTTTGCTTTCCTTGGTTTTGGTTTTCATTTTATATGTCTGCTTGTGTTTCGTGATTAGCCAGTACTTAGTAGACTATGTACCACAGTAGGTTTATACAAATTAAATAGGTAAGATAGCGTATTCTCAGTTATGTGTCTAACAAGTATTCTCAGCTGTCATTTGATAATAAAATAGAAATTTTGTAGCCGAAGATCCAAGCAATGGTAGATGCAGTAAATATTGCTGAGGCACACGCAGTTATCTCGAGTGGGAAGACCCATGGACGGAACTGGCTTGTGGGAAGGTGAGGTAAAATGTCTGAAAATTCTCCAACTTCTACTCCTGCAGACAGTTATGTGCAAGAGCTGACCGCAAAATTAAGGCAAGAGATTGAGGCTGATTTGAAAGCAAAGGTGAAAGGAAAAGTAAAAAAGAACGTGTAGTGGGCATTGAAAAAGCTAGGTGAAGCTAGTCCAAATCTTAATTTAGATGTTGCAGACGTTTTTGTCACCACAACAAGTGATGATGAATACACTAGTGCTCTTGCAACTAAATGAATTTTTTGGATGGAAATGTTTTAGCACTTGTGGTATTTATAGAATTTTTGCAAATTGTACTTTTAAACTATGTACTTGATCGTATATGCTGGCACTTGTGGTATATTTGATGAATTGGTATGGTATGTAGAATGTATTGGATGGTTTGAATATGATGATGAATGTTTTGGATGGGTTTATTCTATGTACAATGTTTTGGTTGGGTTTATTCTATATACAAAACTGGTATTGTAGAAATTTTAATTAAAACGTTGTATTTTCTTTCTTCTAATGTATCATTTTCCTTTTTCTACTGTTGCATTTGATTTTTTATGATGTTGCATTTCAAGATAATGGTGTTGCACTACATAATGCAGTGGTGTTGCATTACATAGAATATCATTAATCCTACTGTGGTACAACACGTAGGCCCCACAGTTGACGTGGCGTGCAACACATTCCAGCTAACGTGGGGAGATGACATGCCGTGTGACACACGGCAGCTTACGTGGAAAACTGACGTGGCCCCTCGAAAGCCAGACTCTAACTTATGTTTAAGGCAACGTTGTATATTGTTGCATTACTTGCAAATGATGTTGCAATACAATTATAATGTGATACTTTCTCTCTGTGACAGTAGATGTCAAAATGTGTTGTCTTAGAGAGCAACGACCGTGAATGTCACACCCCTCTGTTGTTGCCTATTTGATAAAAGGGCTAAAAGCAACACAACAAGAAGTGTATAGTACAACATCGGACAGTTCCAACGGCCTCTAACGGTCGTTGACCAACGGCTTCCATCGGAAGCTAAATGTTGTATTTTTCTTACGGGTACAAAAGTACACCGTTGGATGTCGTCGGTGGTCGATGAATTTAAAGCCGCTGACACCCATTACACGGGTCGAGCAGAAATTAGCCGATATTGCTTCCTCCTTCCCCATTCTTCCAAATAATGAAAATTTACCCCAATCCCCCAAATCTTTCACCCCTCAATTCTGAAATTAACCCCACCACGCCATCAACCAACTAGGGTCTCTCCAACTCATTTGAGGCACTCTCTCCTCCTGTCTAATCTCTGGTACTCTCTGATTTCAAGGTATGAATTAACCCTAATTTTGTTTAATACCCTAAGATTAGTAATTTATGCATAATTATAGTATGTTTTTGTGTCTAGGGCTATTAATTAGATGCTAATGTAGGGTATAATCATTTAAGTTGCTAATCTGGGGGTTTTATTTATAAATTAATTAATTGTTAATGTAGGGTTTATTTTGATTATGTTGCTAATCCAGGGTTTAATTAGTTCAAGTTATGTGTGTGTATATATATATATATGGGGGCGGCTATTTAAACACAAAATTTGACACAAATAAAGAGACACAGAGCCTCAACCATTGGATCTTTTTGTTTTTATATGGAGGGGTGTAATTCATGGGGCGATCCAATAGTGCAAATTATATGTGTCACCATTTGTGTCAAAATTTTGTGTCCTTATAGAATTTCCCTATATATATATATATATATATATGCATATATAAAGTGTTGTATGCATATATAGTTGGTAATTAATCTATGTATTTGTTTATTTGGTTGAGCCCCCAATTCATTGAAAACGATATTTAATTTATCGAAAACGTGCAGTGGAAACGGAAATATTTAAGTTTATGTTGTATAAAAAAATTAGCGAAAACGACATTTAATTCTGCATATAATGTACGGTTATATAGTTCGATTTAATGTTGAAAACATACATATATGTTATAAAATTCATATACGTACAATTCATTGTAGTTAAGGCGCACGACTTGAGCTTTGGGTTTTTTTTAGCCCAGGGCTTTTTTTGTGACTTTTTAAAAAAAGGCGTACCACATATATTTAAAAAAAACTACAATAGATCGTAAACCTGCAATTTTGATTTCACGAATTTTTGAAGTTGAAAATTCAAAATCGAAGTTGAAAAAAATCTTAAAATGTTATATTCATAAAGCCTTAGAGAGTTTTTTCGGCCCCGTCTGATAAGTATTGTACATAATCGTTATGTGAATGTTTGTTTTATTAACGAAACAGACATTTATATTCATCATATACAATATTTGTTGGATTTTTCCTTTGTATTGGACAAGTTACGAACACAATAACGAAATTAAATCTCGTAAATCATTTCATTTTAAATGATTCTCAAAATTTCGAAAGAACTTCCTTTATGTTCCTTGTGTACATGCAATTGTGTACTGTTCAGGGAACAAAAGGGAAGTGCTGCCGAAGTTTTGATGAATCGTTTAAATTGAAAAGATTTACGCGATCTAGTTACGTTATTGTATTTGTAATGGGAGGTAGGATGACCCACCAGCAAATGATCAATTAAACATAACATGCATTCAGCAATAAAATTGTTTTAACGAAATGTCAATGCAAATTTTATCATCATAACGTAAAAATTGTGAATCTATTTCAACTATTGATGTTATAAAAATAATAAAAATGGTTATCTACTTAAAAAATGTATTTTCAACTACTTGAAAAAAAAATGGACTTCCATCTCCTTAACTAAACTTTAAAATATATGCCCTTCATGTTTTTCCGTTATTTTATCATACTTTCTAATTTTATATGTACTTAGGAAAAATGGGCGATTATTTTAATGATCGAAGCTGGATGTACAAACGAAGAGAAACTGATGGCACAATAAACAAACAATTCCTTAACGGTGTTGGCGTGTTTATTGATTTCGCATTAAGAAACAATGGAAACAGCGTCGAAATTTGTTATCCATGTAGTTGTTGCAAGTTATTGAAGCATTTGATACCGCAAATGGTTAGAGTTCATTTGCGTCAGTACGGTTTTGTGCCGAACTATTTAGCTTGGGATCATCATGGAGAACCGTTAGCATTTACTTCGATACAATTTGTGGAGGTAGTCAATAATGAAATTGGTACGATGAATCTCATAGAACAAATGGTTGAAGATGTTGCACGTTTAATGTTCCCAGTTCAACAATTTAACGATAACGATGGTAATGATGACGATGGTAATGATGATGAAGAACCAAATATTAAAGCCAAAAAATATATGATTTATTAGATGTCACGGAAAAACCCCTTTTGGAAGGCTGTGAAAGTGGAACTCAATTATCAGTAACTGCTGAATATATTGCGATGAAATCTAAATATAACCTCATAAAAGCTGGATTTACAACTGTTGTACAAGCTGCGAAGCGGCATATGCCTCCCAATAAGTTAATGTGTGAAAATCACTAAGAAGTAAAAAAAAATGATGTCAGCCTTTGGTTTACTATATCAAAAAATAGATACATGTCTAAAGGGTTGCATGCTTGTAAGGAAGATGTCAACCTTAAGAATTGTAGAATATGTGATCAGGAAAGATACAAACCAAGAAAGAAAAAGGGAAAGGAAATCCCGTATAAACGTATGCATTATTTACCTATTATTCCTAGACTTTAAAGGTTATATGCATCTTCTATAACCGCGCAACATATGAGATGGCACAGTGTGAGAACACAAGAAGAAGGTACGTTAACACACTCATCTGATGGAGAATCATGGAATCATTTTGACCAAAAGTATCCCAATTTTGCATCTGAGAGTCGTAATGTTAGACTTGGTTTATGCACAGAGGGGTTTTCACCATTTTCTCATTTTGGTTCTAAATATTCATCCTGGAATATAATTGTAACACCTTATAATTTACCTCTGTGGATGTGTATGAAAACTCCTTTTATGTTTCTCACAATTGTCATCGCTAGTCCTGATGATCCGACACAAGGAATCGATATTTATTTACAACTGTTGATTGAAGAATTAAAAAAAATTGTGGTACGAAGGGGTAGAAACATGAGATTTTTTTCATTTTTTGTTTAACATAGAGGTGTTGAGTTGGAGCCGTCCAACACAGTCTTGAAGATATCAAGATGCGCTGATCAGGCTCGCATGACTACATGTTGGCCCATATGGACATCGATACCTGACATTGTTAAGGAGACCATATGGCAAGATTTTCGGGTATGTATGTGTGATATAACATATATTACGTTAAAGTAGTCATGCTCTCATTTGATAAGTTCATATCTATGCTTTTTAAAAAAAATGCAGGTTTTGGTGGATGTCCAAGAGAAGGATTTGGATCTCGTCAAGTGCCACTGGAATAGTAAAGTGGCAAAAAGTTATAGAGACACGATAAACACCTTAAAAACAGGAGGGAAAAGACCGTCTTGGATGGGCGAAACGGTGTGGTATGAGCTATATACTTATTGGAATAATAATGAGGAGTTTCTGGTAAATTTACTGCATATTTAGTTTAAATCATTCTATTCAATTAATATGTGATTTAGAATAATACATTTTTTAAATTTAAATGTATAGGCCTCGTCTGGGAGAAATGCAGCTAATAGGAGCAAAAATTCGGTTACGCATCCAGGTGGGTCCAAGTCGTTTCAGCACCATTGCGAGGATCTGGTTTATTTAGTAATTGCATAGTTCAAAATTTTAATTTATAATTTGTTAAAATTAATAGTTGAATTAACTTTAAGTTTAGATTTACACACACATATATATGCATGCTTATTTCAGGAGAGACAGCGCAACGCTCCTGTGTCATGCTAGGATGTTTTCGAGCATACACATGCATTGAGTCAGACTAACGACATAGGCTCAGTTTCGTACAGTTGGGACCATGATGGTAAGGCGAGTGAAAGATATGTAAGTATAAAAAAGTTAATTTAGAATTATAATTTAACTTTATAGTGTTATTTAAATTCATTTGTTTTTTGTTTAACAAGAGAAATTTCAGGCACAAAGGGCGTAGTTACTGGAATTTAGTGAGAGGACTGAGCTGACTAAAGACGATAAGGACAGGATATTTGATGCTATCATGGATCCACCTACTCGAAACAGACGATATGGTTATGGAAATCTAGAGGTAATACTAAAATTTATAATAAAAACTCAAATTTACTCGAAAAGCTATTATAAAATACTGAAAATTTGAAATTATATACAGATTACAACATCTCAGCAGACGTATCAGAGGGCTCAGAACAAGGAAGAAATCGCACAGCTAAAAGAAGAGATTGCAGACTTTATAAGCGTGATCGTCACTGTGAAGAGAAGATGGAGTTGCTTAACCAACAACTGGCGGTGTTCATTGCCCAGCATGGTACGCCGCCTTCATCTTCTGGTGGAGAGAGTTGATCAGGTTAGCTTGTTTTGATGGCATCTATGTTTTGAGAGTTTGTGAGGCTTGCTACATGATGATGGTTGTATATATTGGTTTAGACATGATGTTATGATGGTTTGTTGATGGTATGGTTTGGACATGGTGTTTGTTATGATGGTGTGGACGTGGTATGCAGATTCATGTTGTTTTAGCGACGTTTAATTGTTTTACTATGTAAATATTGGCTGATGTTATGTGTTTTGTGTTTGATTTTTCTTTTATAATGCTGGCGGTGTTCATTGCCCAGCATGGTACGCCGCCTTCATCTTCTGGTGGAGAGAGTTGATCAGGTTAGCTTGTTTCGATGACATCTATGTTTTGAGAGTTGGTGAGGCTTGCTACATGATGTTGGTTGTATATATTGGTTTAGACATGATGTTATGATGGTTTGTTGATGGTATGGTTTGTACATGGTGTTTGTTATGATGGTGTGGACATGGTATGCAGATTCATGTTGTTTTGGCGACGTTTGATTGTTTTACTATGTAAATATTGGCTGATGTTATGTGTTTTGTGTTTGATTTTTCTTTTATAATGTGTTTGGGTGTATATATGGTTGAGACTGTGAGTTATATGCTTGAAATGGAGCAGTTTTGATGGTTATATATGTTCTGTGCGGCTGGAAGTGGCAATTCTGAAATCTGTAAAAAAAAAACATCCAGTATTTCCAACGGGTATCAACAGGCTCCAACGACTTATAGATACAACGTTTCCAACGGCGTTCAACGGATTTCAACGGCCAATTTTCATCGGTTTTAAACTATTTCCAACGTCCCTTTGGTAAAAAAAGGGACACATGGCCAACTATATCAGTTGGAAGCCGTTGAAAAATAGGCGCTGGCTGCGTTGGAAGTCGTTGGAATCCGTTGATCCGTATATCAATGGCTTGACCAACGACTTCCAGCGGTCGTTCCAACGGCCCCTAGCCGTTGGAAACCAGTGTTTTTCTTGTAGTGCAATGCTATTCTGATCTACGGCTACATTGAAAAGGTGTCAAATATGCTCACTTATGGCATAGTGATGTTATTAGCTTAGTGCTCGTCTGTGATGAAGACCGATTTCAACGACAGGTATATTATGTGAGCAAGAAATTGGTAGGGAAGAGCTTAATTACCCAATGATTGAGAAGCTTGCCTACATTATATTGATCGCCTCAAGAAAGCTCCACCATTACTTTCAAGCTCACCCCCATCAAAGTGTGCATCAACCAACTACGACAGGTCCTTCAGCGACCTGAAGCATCTTGTAGGATCTAAATTAACCCTAAAGGGGGGTAAATAAGGTTTATCGCAGATTTTTGCTGAATAATTAAATAATAACAACACAGATAATAATCAAAATAAATTCGGAAAATAAATAACGCACAGATATACCCAGCTTCGGCAAAACTCTGCCTACTGCTGCATTCCCCGAAGTTTCTACTAGGAGTTAAAAGAATCTCTATGCTTACAATCCCCTGTAAACTCGCGACACTTGCTCCCAACTGTTCTTAACCCTACGCTCAAAACCCTGCATTGGATTCTATCCTCGAAACCAGATTTCCCTGAATTACAAATCCTGTAGTTCGACTCCCTAGTTTTACAGAAAAACTAGAAATCTTTAAAAACGATTTTCAAATTAAAGAACACCTAAAATAAAAACAACTTTAAAAATTAAAACCCTTAAGAATTAAACCCTAGTTTATAAAATTCTTTTGCCCCCTTAGTAAATTTGGTCGGCCTCCTTTTACTTTGCTTCACACTTCATTTTTGCCCGATCTTCTTTGTCTCTTCAAAGAAAAATATGGCGGCGGCTCCTAGGAAATCAAACTAGGGTTTCTCTTGCTTCGTCCCAAATCAATTAGACTCCTGATAAATCAATATACTGCGATTTCTCTGATGAACTTTGAATAATTGGATGCTCTCTGTAGTCACGATTTGGGATGTGATGGAAACACTGATATATTGTGAGTTTTCTGAAATTTCTTTTTGAATTTCTTCTGGAAATTGTTTGTGGTTTCGATTTTGTTGATTGTCAATGATGAATCGATGAATATTTATAGGGTTTTAGATCCAAGATAATCTCTGTTTTCTTATACGTCTTGGTCATTGATATGTGCTAAAATATGGGACTTGATTTCGACTTTGAATTTATCTTGAACTTCTGGAGTTTTCTTCAATTTTAAATGTTGCGTTAACTTCTGAAACTTTAATATATACGTGAATTTTGGAACTTCGTATACTTTTGATCATTTCTTGCGTGTGACTTCATTGCTTTGAATTGGTCATAAAAAATCCGTATATATATTTCTGGAATAAAAAAACTGATGCACATATTTTTTTCTTCTAGTACCACTTGTGTTACTATGTGTTTGTGTATGCTATCACTCATATCCGGGAGTTGCCTTTTCCTTTATTGCCTCGACCATGTATATATGAATCCAAGTATTTGCTAGAACAGACTTGTTCGGCCAATGCTTGTAAACAGGTTTGAACTGATGCTACATACACTTTCATAAGAAAGATACTACTTTGATTATACTTGTGCACAACCATTTCTGCTTGATCCCTTTGTGAGTACCATGCTGAAATGTATTTGCACCACCTAATGTTGATTGGATGAACTTGAACTGCCTAGAACATGTGGTCTTGCCGATTGTGAAAGATTTCATATCTGGAAATTTGGAAAACTTACCAAACTAATTTATATATGATCTTGCCGAATATAACTCTTGTGATTTCTGAAACTAAGAGAACTTGTCACTCTTTGTTGATTTTTCTTTTTAACTGCTAAGAACAAATTTCATGCTTGATAACCATGTTAACACTTTACTGATCAAAACAGGTACTGCATTTGTATGTCTATGTTCTTTTCAATGCACCTGTTCATTTTTTTCTGTGGCACTATGTGTTTGTTAATCCCTTGTTTTGTACTCAGTTTTGTTGTGGTACTGTGCTTATATATTTGATCCTTGTAGCCTTGTTTATGCTGCCAATACTTTGTATGTGAGCTCATCACCTCCATGTTTATCACCTTTATGTTTTTGCACTTGCTCCCATAAGTTTTCTTGAACCATTTTGCACTCTTGCACACTTGCGTCTCTTCTTGCTTTGTTTTACTGACATGTAAACATGGATTGGCTTGCTTGACCACTGTCTTAGCTGTTGCCTCCATTTTAGTTTATTTAAGACAGCGCCTCCCTGAACCTGTTGCACTATGTTATGTTGTTCATGTTGCACTTGCATTCTCAGGTTCATTTAGTTTGAACTTCTCTTTTTAAAAAAAAATGTCCCATTTTACTGCCTTGCTATGCTTGTGGCTCCTTGACTATGTGTAGTAGGCATTCATATTTGTGTAGCCTGTGTCCATAGCTCAAGCACCATGTTGTTGACAATGTATATATAAATTTTGCACCACTTGCCATGTTGCAATCTGACATGTCACTTTTGTCCTTGCTCATATTTGCTCGTACACATGTCCACATGTTTGCACATGAATAGCAGTACCTCCATTGTTGATTGTGTCGTTTCTCTATGTTTGTGTGAGCTCCATTTTTGATTTGAATTGCTTGTTGCACTTTTACATTGCTACTCGACCATGTTGTTGTGTTTACTGCTCCATTTCACTCCCATGTTTATGCTACTCGGCCCCATGATTTTGTTCATGCTCTTGACCATATTCATATGCACTGAGTCGAGTTGGTCCACATGGCTGCTCCACAGATGTTATATTATATTTTGATTGGCGAGGCAGTGCACGCATGTATATTTATACATATGTGTACATGCAGCCATTCAGAATAATATTTCTGTCTTTTCATATTAGAGTGAGTCGGAAAAATGATGAGAAACACACCTAATACTGAGGAAAATAAAATAAATTTTTATTTGTGCGTATTCAGTTTTATTTTTGTTCCAGTTTACTGCGTATGTGTGTGTTTGTGACAGGTGTACAGGTGGCTGGACTGGATTGCTCGATAGGATCTGGAGTACATCAAGACAAGTATACATGTAAAAAAAACTGTATGAGTCTGTATATGAGTGGACGAGTGTAACTGTAGTGAGGCAGTGAATATATACAGAGTGATGAGAGTTGTAGCGAGGACAGATGTATAGAATGATAAAGTTGTACTGATATTTGTAATAAACAAATTTGAATAAAATATTATTTTATTGTGTTCAAACAAATTTGTCTATCGTATTTAATTTATTTACGAGTACAATGTCATGTGAAGTAATATCTGTGAATATACAATAGTGGAGTCTGAATGTTGTACTATTTTAAATATTGAAATAAAATATTTATTTGAATAAATAAACCGTGTGAATATACAATTATGTACACTAGTATATTATTTAATAAATATTTATTCCTATGAAATGAAAAATAGTACAATCACAAACACATTTAAATAATATATATATATATGTTTGTTATCATCAAACAAAAATCATACTGTTATACTCAACAATCTCCCCCTTTTGATGATGACAAACATATATAAGATTTTGAATGTATTAAATGTGTTTGATCGTGAAATATATTACTCCCCCTATGTATTTGCTCCCCTACAATTGAACTCCCCCTATATATGTGGAGAATATAATTAGTGAAATTCAATTGACCATTCTCCCTCTAGATATTTAATTTCCAATCTTAAAATATTCCTGAATTATATACTCATCAATCAAAATCTTAACCATTCTCCCCTTTTTGTTGTCATCAAAAGAAAAATAGAGATCGAAATAATGACGAATATAGACCATAAATATAAATTCAAATTAAGAGAGATAATATATATCATAAATCACATTGAATCAAACAAAAATCATAATAATCTTTAAATCGGAAGCAAATTTCACTTTCGGAATGCATGGATTTACGATGGATTTTATAGAATGAGGAGAGTTCAATAAAAATTGAATATTTGAATTTGAATTTGAATTTGAATTTTGAAGTTTTTAAATATGCTCAAAATGTGTCAAGCACTTGCTAACCACACATAGCCCAAAGGTCCTTTAAATAGGGTTAGTAGTAACTTAACTTTATCCTCTCTATTGAGTTCCATCCATGCACAACCCAAAGGTCTTTTAAGTGAGAATGGAAGCACATAGAGATTAAGGTAATTCACCCACGCATAACTATAAGGACTTTTAAATGGGAGTGAATACCAAGGATAAATTATATATATATATATATCTTCTTTTAATTTTAATTTTATTTTTATTTACAAGAATAATTTGAACTCCCCAAATTAAATAAAACCATGATGAATGTCAGAAATATGGTAGATATAGAAGATGGTCGTGAAATAAGCTCTAATTCAAAGATATTATAAAATCTATCTAATCATCATGAGATTTAAAATAACATCCCTCTAGTTATGAATTATACCATAGTCATAACTTATCACAATTTCATAAATCTATTAATAATTTTGATGAGTCGCAAAACAGTTAAATCGATCAATAATTTCAATTTTTGAATAAATAATCAAAATAGTTTTAAAAATGAAAATATCAATTTCATGAGCGGTTTTGAAATATCAATGTAAGTTGAAAATCAGTTTCAAAAATCAATCAGTAGAATATGAAATTATCTAATATTTTTAATGTTGATTGCTCTTAGATAATTTTAAAACACTTGTCTATGAAATTCGAATTGCCTATGGAATGTAAAGAAATCCAGCCACTGATTTTCCAACCCATCGTCCTATCACCAAGGTACTCAAACGAATCAAATCAATTTCCTTATCAGAGTAGCACAAGATCATTTTTAAAGTAAGAATCACGAGTGAATTTTTCAGAGAATTTTTAAACAAGAGCAAGAAACTGTCAATGATCAAATCTGAAGATAATTATTTGAAATCACTTGAGAAAAAGCCAAATTTTTATAATCCAAGAAATTCAACAATCAATAACGAATGATTTCAAAATCAAGCCAAGTAAAAAAAATGAAATTTTCATAATTAATCAATCATGGCTTTCAAGTAGTCCGCTGTATTGAGTTTAGTTTTTCAATATTTTCAAAAAATGAATAAAAAAAACTAAAAACAGCAAAAATGTGTGAAATTTCATTAACATTTGAGAACATCATAAATTTCAAATTTCCGATTTACAGTGTTCAATATGTGCTCAAAATGTTATGACCTGTGAACATAAATCAGCATAAAATAAAAAAATAAAAAGGAAATAAAATAAAAACAAGAGTTTAGAGATCATACATGTCTTACCATAATCAATGTGAATCAATGAATCTCCAACTCAAAATTTATGGCTAAGGAACTTCAAACAGTTCAATAAAGTGGAACAACTTGAATTTTATCTCTTTTAAGCACAGTTGTTCCTTAGCCTCCCTCGGTACCTAAATGATTATATGATCGAGTGGTCTAACAGAAGTTGTTTTACCACTCTTCGTTTACACGTTTTGGTATCCAAACCCGTTTATATAACAATCCACTACTATCCACTACAATACCCTTTGGAACCCAAATTTGTTTAGAATTATTCAAAATCATTTTGTTATTTTTTGGAATCCAAACATGTTTAAATGAATTGTTTTTAAACGAGTTATTATTTCGTCTATAACTTAAAAATCCTTTGAAATTATTAGATTTCAAAATTTTAGTTCGATCAATTTCAAAGCCATTTAAAGGATTTTTAAAATCATTAGGATTTTGTTTTTCAACTGGATCAAATCCAAAACCATGTCCCTTTTTATTCTAAACAAAAAATTGGTTTTTTAACAACATATTCAACGATTTCTTTACTTTAGAAAATTTAGTCAAAGTTGACTCAATTCGTTGAATTTTAAATTTAAGATCGTTATTTTCTTTCATTAAATTTGAACAACGATTAATAGCAATTTTCCTCTTTTCAGCATCAGTTTATTTTAAAACCAAATTTTCATTTTCAAGTGCTTTGATTTTAGCATTAGACTTAGAAATTTCAATCTCAAATTGTTTTCGCTTTTCAAAATCAAGTTTTTCAGATTCTCGAAGCTTTTCAATCTCCTTCTCAAAATCACGATTTTTGTTCTTCAAATTCACGTTTTCATTTTTAAGTAGCTCAAAATCAGTTTTGAAATTCAAAAGATCATTACTCAAAAACTGACAATTTTGCATTCAGAAAACGGTGAATTCTTAACTTTTTCAAGTTTTCTTTCTAAACTGTTATTTTCATGAACTAGTTTTGACATATCAGATTTCAATTTCTTAACTTTTAGTTCAAGAGAATCAACGGTTTTGGTGAGATCGTGACACATTAAAATTAAATCTTTATAAGTAAAATTCGATACCTCGCTTGAATCCTCTTTACTACTTTCTGAATCAGATTGAGCCATAAGACACAAGTTAGCTTGCTCTTCATCACTATCAAAAACTACTTCTCCTTCCTCGTCATCTCATGTAGCAGCGAAAGCCTTCTTCTTTCTTTTGAATTTCTTCTTCTTTTCATTCTTAAGCTATGGGAAATCTTGTTTGATATGTCCAGGTTTCTTGCAATTGTAGCAGTACACTTCATCGTCTGAACTATCTGAACTTTTGGACTTGTTGGTTTTTGAATTCTTTTGTGTCTTGTAATTTCCTTTGGCCCGCTTTCTCAAAACCATGGCTAGCTCTTCAGCGGGATCATCATCATTACTTTCAACAGTATTATTTAGAGCGATCGTCTTTTTCTTTGATTCAGAATTCTTAAGTTCTTCTCTTGCTTTTAACTCCATCTCGTAAGTAATCAGATTTCCTATCAATTCTTCAATGCTTATTTTATTTAGATCTTTTGGTTCTTGTATCGCCATCACCTTAGCTTCAAAATTCATCGGTAGCACTCTCAATATTTTTCTGATCAATTCCACTTCGGTATAAGTTTTGCCAAGAGCTTTTGCATTGTAGACTAGTGATGAGAAGCTTCCATACATCTCTTTTATATCTTTGTCTCTTTGCATAGAGAAATTTTCATATTCGCTGCTGAGTAGAGCGAGACGAGATTCCTTCACTTGAGATGTTCCTTGTGTGTGACCTCCAACGTATACCATATTTCCTGTGCAGTTTCACAATAAGAAATTCGATTAAATTCTGTTTTATCAAGAGCACAGATTAAAGCATTCATTGCTTTGGCATTAGTTGAAAATGATTTTTTTATTATTAGCATCCCGCCTGTCTTTTGATTTAGGAATTTCAACACCATTAACAATAACAGTGGGAGATCTATAACCCGTTTCAATAATATCTCACACATCATAATCGACTGAACTCAATTAAATTTTCATCCTAGCTTTCCAATAAGCATAATCAGTTCCATTAAACATTGGTGGCCTAGCTATGGACTGACCCTCAGAAAAAGCGTTACTAGACAAATTAATGACTCTAGAGTTAAAATAAAATAAAATAAAAAAATACCTTCTAATACCACTTGTAGGATCTAAATTAACCCTGGGGGGTGAATAGGGTTAATCGTAGATTTTTGCTGAATAATTAAATAATAACAACACGGATAATAATCAAAATAAATGCGGAAAATAAATCACACACAGATATACCCAACTTCGGCAAAACCCTGCCTACTGCTGCATTCCCCAAGGTTTCTACTAGGAGTTAAAACAATCACTACGCTTCCAATCCCCTGTAGACTCGCGACACTCGCTCCTAACTGTTCTTAATCCAAAGCTCAAAACCCTACACTGGTTTCTATCCCCGAAACCAGATTTCCCCGAATCACAAATCCCGTAATTCATCTCCCTAGTTTTACAGATAAACTAGAAAACTTTGAAAACGATTTTCAAATTAAAGAACACTTAAAATAAAAAAATATTAAAAATTAAAACCCTTCAGAATTAAATCCTAGTTTATAAAATTCTTTTGCCCCCTTAGTAAATTTGGTCGGCCTCCTTTTACTTTGCTTCACACTTCATTTTTGCCCGATCTTCTTTGTCTCTTCAAAGAAAAATATGGTGGCGGCTCCTAGGAATCAAACTAGGGTTTCTCTTGCTTCGTCCCAAATCAGTTCGACTCCTGATAAATCAATATACTGCGATTTCTCTGATGAACTTTGAAGAATTGGAAGCCTTTTGTAGTCACGATTTGGGATGCGATCGAAACACTGATATATTGTGAGTTTTCTGAAATTTCTTTTTGAATTTCTTCTGAAAGTTGTTTGTGGTTTCGATTTTGTTGATTGCCAGTGATGAATCGGTGAATATTTATAGGGTTTCAGATCCGAGATAATCTCTGATTTCTTATACGTCTTGGTCACTGATATGTGCTAAAATATGGGACTTGATTTTGACTTTGAATTTGTCTTGAACTTCTGGAGTTTTCTTCAATTTTAAATGTTGCGTTAACTTCTGAAACTTTAATATATACATGAATTTTGGAACTTCGTATACTTTTGATCATTTCTTACGTGTGGCTTCATTGCTTTGAATTGGTCATAAAAAATCCGTATATATTTCTGGAATAAAAAAACTGATGCACATGTTTTTTCTTGTAGCACCACTTGTGATACTATGTGTTTGTGTATGTTGTCACTCATATCCCTAAGTTGCCTTTTCCTTTATTGCCTCGGCCATGTATATATGAATCCATGTATTTGCTAGAACAGACTTGTTCGGCCAATGCTTGTAAACAGGTTTGAACTGATGCTACGTACACTTTTATAAGAAAGATACTACTTTGACTATACTTGTGCACAACCATTTCTGCTCGACCACTTTGTGAGTACCATGCTGAAATGTATTTGCACCACCTAATGTTGATTGGATGAACTTGAACTTCCTAGAGCATGTGGTCTTGCCGATTGTGAAAGATTTCATATTTGGAATTTTGGAAAACTTGCCAAACTAATTTATATATGATCTTGCCGAATATAACTCTTGTGATTTCTGAAACTAGGAGAACTTGTCACTTTTTGCTGATTTTTCTTTTTAACTGCTAAGAACAAATTTCATTCTTAATAACCATGTTGACACTTTACTGATCAAAACGGGTATTGCACTTGTATGGTCCATGCTGCTATGTTCTTTTCAGTGCACTTGTTCATGTTTTTCTGTGGCACTATGTGTTTGTTAATGCCTTGTTCTGGACTCAGTTTTGTTGTGGTAATGTGCTTATATATTTGATCCTTGCAGCCTTGTTTATGCTGCCAATACTTTGTATGTGAGCTCATCACCTCCATGTTTATCACCTTCATGTTCATGCACTTGCTCCCATAAGTTTTCTTGAACCATTTTGCACTCTTGCACACTTGCATCTCTTCTTGCTTTGTTTTAATGACATGTAAACGTGATTGGCTTGCTTGACCACTGTCTTAGCTGTTGCCTCCATTTTAGTTTATTTAAGACAGTGCCTCCCTGAACCTGTTGCACTATGTTATGTTGTTCCTGTTGCACTTGCATTCTTATGTTCATTTAGTCTGAACTTCTCTTTTTTAAAAAAACTATCCCCTTTTACTGCCTTGCTATGCTTGTGGCCCGTTGACTATTTGTAGTAGACATTCATATTTGCTTGCACCATGGATTCATATCTGTGTTGCCTGTGTCCATAGCTCATGCACCATGTTGTTGACAATGTATATATAAATTTGCACCACTTGCCATGTTGCAATCTGACATGTCACTTTTTTCCTTGCTCATATTTGCTCGTACACATGTCCACATGTTTGCACATGAATAGCAGTACCTCCATTGTTGTTTGTGTCGTTTCTCTTTGTTTGTGTGAGCTCCATTTTCGATTTGAATTGCTTGTTGCACTTTTACATTGCTACTCGACCATGTCATTGTGTTTACTGCTCCATTTCACTCCCATGTTTATGCTACTCGGCCTCTTGATTTTGTTCATGCTCTTGGCCATATTCATATGCACTGAGTCGAGTTGGTCCACATGGCTGCTCCTCAGATGCTATACTGTATTTTGATTGGCGAGGCAGTGCACGCGTGCATATTTATACACGTGTGTACATGCAACCATTCAAAATAATATTTATGGCTTTGCATATCAGACTGAGTCGGAAAAATGATGAGAAACACACCTAAATTCTGAGGCAAATAAAATAAATTTTTATTTGCACGTATTCAGTTTTATTTTTGTTCCAGTTTACTGCGTGTGAGTGTTTGTGACAGGTGTACAGGTGGCTGAACTGGATTGTTGGACAGGATCTGGAGTACATCAAGACAAGTATACATGTAAAAAAAACTGTATGAGTTTGTATATGAGTAGACGAGTGTAACTATAATGAGGCAGTGAATGTATACAGAGTGACGAGAGTTGTAGCGAGGGACAGATGTATAGAATGATAAACTTGTACTGATATTTGTAATAAACAAATTTGAATAAAATATTATTTTATTGTGTTCAAACAAATTTGTCTATCGTATTTAATTTACTTACGAGTACAATGTCATGTGAACTGATATCTGTGAATATACAATAGTGGAGTTTGAATGTTGTACTATTTTAAATATTGAAATAAAATATTTATTTGAATAAATAAACCGTCTGAATATACAATTATGTACACTAGTATATTATTCAATAAATATTTATTCCTATGAAATGAAAAATATTACAATTACAAACACATTTAAATAATAATAATAATATATATGTGTTTGTTGTCATCAAACAAAAATCATACTGTTATACTCAACACATCTGGGATGTTACTCAAATGAAACATTGAGGTGAGTCAGTTCGACGTCGCCTTCCTTCCGTGAAAGTCTATCTGAGGACAAGCATTGGTAGATTTTATAGCCGAGTTTGCACCCACCAAGGATGAAATTCCAGAGGACGATGCCAATCTCCCTAACGTCAAACCAAGACTAGACACATGGAAGTTATACACAGACAGGGCTTGTAATGATCGACGTTCTGGCTCCTGAGTTGTCTTGCTAACATCTGACAGACGATCGATTTATTATGCTCTAAAGTCAAACTTCCCCACTACCAACAATAATTCCAAGTATGAAACCCTGATTATCGGGCTAAACCCCGAGAATGAAGTTGGGGGGTAGTTGCGTTGGACATTTTCTGTGACTCACAACTTATTGTATTTTAGGTTCGAAAAGAGTACCAGAATAAGGGGCCACGGCTTGCACAGCCTACCTCGAACGGGTGTGTAACAAACAACATATTTCACGATAATATATTTAAATATAACATTGATAATCGTGTGTGTCCGAAAAGTCAATTTTTGCATATAAATGAATTTAGACACGAGACCACTTCCATTGAGTTCAAAATGCAGTTCATGATGTAAAAACTGTAAACATCGACACCTTTGGAGTTAGGTGAAATTTGGCTTTTTTCATGGGTCTAGTTGAACACTTGGCTCAATTTTTGAACTCAATCACTTGGCCAAAACCCCCGCTCAACCCAACTTCTCTTCTTCACTTCTCCTCATTCACAAAATTCTTAAGCCCTAAGCAAAAAGAAAAAGAGTTAAAACGCTAACCCTAGATTTTCTGTTAGGAATTCAATTCTTGAGGAAATCAAATGTAAAGACTTGGGTAAGTTTCTCCTTCTACATCTTTATTGCCCTCCAATTTAACATGTATCTAGATCTCTCTATCTCATGGGAGTTTTATCTATGATTCTTACGCTTAGAATCCTTACATGTTGATGATTGAAGATCTTAGAGACAAATTGAAGAGTGGTAACTCCAAAAGATCGTTCACTTATCCGCGTAGATCCAAAGGTGAGTTCCTTGCAAACTCACATTATGTCCCAAATATTTATGCTTGGCTTGTATGCCCTTGGCTTGTGTACGAATTGTGTGTTTTGGCTTGTTTGTGTGACTTACCAATTCATGAGGATTTTGATTTCCTTTCGATGAGTTTTAGTATAAATCCTTGTGTAGATTTAATTCTTGTGATATGAGTTGCTTCGCGAGCCTTAGGGGCTTCATTGTCGCATATACAATGCTTTAAGCCTTCACCATTTGATCAGGTTCGACCGAACCAGTTGCGTATACATATCCTTGGCAAACCAAAGCCCTGGATAATATTCAACCGGCTGAAAATAGGATTCAGCTGACTGACTTGCTATTGATACTTAAAAAAATGTAACGCCTATGATTAAGGATGAATATTGGATAAGAATAGTCAATCCTTTATGTTATTCATATCAGTTACTGTTCACATTTAGATATGTACAGACACTTAACCTTTTATGACACTGGAACCATTATTTGTCTGTTTTCCTTAACTTAGTAGTCGAGTTGGTAATCATAGCAGCTCATCAGGTTTTATGTCTGACCCGTTTCCTTTCTTCATTTCTTTTTTCTTTCCCCAAGGCTTACAGGGATAAAGTGTATAGTTCAGATTTCTTTATCGTAAAGAGTCTTCGACAAAGATGGATTGCTTTCTATTCTCTTTCCAAGGTTAGGTTGTATCTTTTTGACTATTTAGGGAATAATGTTATTTTACTCTGATGTTGTTTTTGATTGAGATTTGGAAACATGACATTTTATAATTATTTCGTTAATTGAAACAAAGATGGTTTTGTATTTACAAAATGAAAGTTTCTTCTTCCGTTATTAATTTATTGTTTTATATTTTGTGAAATTTTAGTCTCTGTGATGTTTTAAGTCTTTATACCTACAATTCTCCGTAATTTCTTAATGAAATCCTCATACGGGTGACATTTAGTGATGTGGGGTGATACACTTTATACGACTGAAAAAGGACCCATAATTCTTGGTTATAACTTCCCTCTTCTACCAAATCGAACAACACTTCTCAAAGGAGAAATCTTTACAAAGACTGCATCACCGATAGAGAATTTTAAATCTCTACGTCTTCTATCAGCATAACTCTTATGTCTATCATGAGCGTCTTTCATCCGCTATCAAATAAGCTCAATCTTCTAAAAGGTACATCACTATCTCTGGCCCAAGTATCAGTTTCTAGTCCACCTCCAACCAACATGAGGGAGTGTTACACGGTTGTTCATACAATACATCAAATGGTGTCATAACAATGCTCGACTAGCAACTATTGTTATATGTTATTTCCACAAGATGCAAATGATTGTCCCATGAGCCCCCAAAGTCTATTATGCAAGCACAAAGAAGATCTTTTAAGATATGATTCACTTTCTCGGACTGACCATCTGTTTAAGGGTGATAAGTTGTACTAAAGTGCAGCTCGGTCCCTAATGCTCCTTGTAAGCTCCTCCAAAACCCTCTAGTAAATAAAGGGTCTCTATCACTCACAAAGCTCTTCAGTATACCATGAAATCGCCATTTCACATACAATCGGCCACCTTGGCTGCCATCCTATTCAACTTAACATGGTCAACCGATCAACTATGACCCAAATGCTATCGTACCCTAATCGAATTCTTGGAAGACCATCGATGAAGTCCATTGACACTTGTTCTCACTTCTGCTCAAGAACTTCTACCGGTTGCATCAAACCACTAGGCTTCATCTTCTCTGCCTTAACTAACTGGCAGTTCATGCATTTCGGAATGAATAATCCAACATCCTTCTTTATCCCGTTTTATAAAACAGATTCGTTGTCAATAGCTTTTTTGAATTTAACCAAAAAGAAGCCATTTTCCCGGGAATACATTTTGAAATCACCTTGGGGTTCTTGACTCTTTGTGTATATATGTCTTAAAATACATAAAGTATGGTATAGCTCCCACATAATAAACAAGAATTGAATTATTCCAATACTGATGAGTTACCTTACCAACAGCCTCTTTAATCAAGCTGTACTTTTTGTAGTCTTCTTCCTTTGGTTAGGGTGCGTTCTTAACGAACGTGAGCGTGACATTTGAGCGTGACATTTGAGCATGGTACTGTAGCGAAGGGGAATTGTGTTTTTAGCGACGAACGGGGTATTTGAGCGTGGTATTTGAGCGTGGTATTTAATTGTTAAATTAATGGTTTTGATTTAATTAAATTCTAATTGCATCAAACTATAACGACAACATATTTCATAACACGACCACGTTTTTCATAAAACATAAAGAACACAACGGTACTGGAATTAAAACAAATACATGAAAATCTACAATAAACGACGATGAGGTAATAAGTTCAACTCCGATGAAATAAAGGCACATAAGCCCTCATCGCTAAGCTCTTGAGCAATATCAACATTCCGCTCATCGTTGCGAAAAACCGTCAGAATCTCCCAAAGATCCACACGCGTCCCCGATCTCCGAACAAGCTCCAAACAACGAGCAGCAAGCTGTCTCGTATGGTCGGTCACCCACGAGCTGGCACGCTCTGTCTGTCTGCGCCTAGAGGGCTGACCAGACGGTGGATCGCCCGAATCCATCCAACCAGTATAGAAACTCGCGTCCCCGGGGGAGAAAGAACCAGCTGCTGCAGGCGCTGGTGGAGGTGCTGGTGCAGTAGGAGGCGCAACCTGAGGAATCAGATACGCACAAGTATCTTTGCGCAAACAACCCTCGAACATAATGTCTTGGTCTCGGAACTTCACCGGCGAGTGCTTCCTGAATTTTCTGAATGGTCTGCCACCGCCGGTACTCCAAAAATCATCAGGACCGTCCAGATAATCGAAATCTGCATTCCATACACCGCCAGGTGTTCGTAGCAGAGTGTCCCATTCGCTAAAAGTGTGCTTCATGTTGTCCCATTTATTTTTAATCTGGTTTTCTGTGAACTCCAGTCCAAAATGGTCGTTCATTGTTGCTGCGACTGTTGCGTAGAACCCACTTACGCTTGTATCGCGAGCGGCTATGAACTCAACGCAAATATCTATGAAAGCGGACTCCCGGTCGTCTGTCCAATTCGCAAATGGCTGCGAGGTAGCAGTGGTGGAAGAGGAAGCCATCTGCGTAACCAAAAAAAAAAAAAAATCCAGAAAAATCCGAAAAAAATATATGTGGTAGAAAATTGAAAAACAAAGACAACGATATTAAAAATTACCGTTTTTGTCGTTTGAAATTGCTCCAAAAAATCGAAAATCGGAGGTTAGGAGGAGTGTAATCGGGTTTAGATGAGAGAAAATGGGGGAAGGGGGAGGCTCGGTTTAATAGAGCCTGAAAGGGTAAACGGTTAGTTTTCCAACGTTCGAGAATCGTAGAACCTGGAAAGGGTAAAAGGTGCTTGCGTCCGACGCGTCAAACCCAAAAAAAAAAAAAAAATGAGCCTGTCAAATTTTCACTGCGAACGCACCCTTAGATTCATCAACAACGATTTATACCCAAGATTCAGGGTCTTTTTCCTCATTCAGTGGAACGACGCCTGGTTTTTTAACCCCATATATTAGATCCAGTCTTCCCTTGGACCGTATGAAAGAAGGACGACTGTCCTCTTTCCTTGTCGCTTTTTCCTGCTTTTTCCTTCGCTTTTTCCTGAACCGGCCATGACTGCTAAGCTCTCCTAGCTTCTCTTTTTCTACTGCAACTGTTCCAAATACCCGCTGAAAACCACCACTATCTATCATGATGTCCCCTGATGACTTTCTGACATGAGAATACTGGAAATCTGACAAAATTAGAAAAATAATTGGGAATTTTCGATGAACTTTGGTGGTTTCCACGCTAAAAGAAAACCCTAAATTTATTTTGGCTCTCATTCAAAGCACCTTTCCTATTTTCAATTTATTCTTCTCTAATCACGAATGATCCATTACATAACGATCAGGACTATGACAGTCAGTGTTATTAGTCAATTTATATTACATGTTTTTGTTAATTGTAAGTTTCTGTTTGCAGATCAATAAAAAGAAGCAAATTATACTATTTTAGGCCAAATTCGGAAAGATTTGTTAAATATTTACACATATACACTGCTTTTGGCCACGTGTGTAGTTAAAATGAAAAAAATGTTGTTGACAATTTTTGAAAAGCCGCCAACTAGCAATTTCAAAATTTGCTAACACAAAACTACAACTAGTTGACGATTTTTAAAAGTCGCCAACTAAATTCAATTTTGTTTTGTATTGCAGATTTTAAAATGTCGCCAATCGGTCACCTTTCAAAAGTTGTCAGCGGAAAATTCTAATTGAACTACACATATGACCAAAATAGGCTTATATACGTTTATATATAAACGTAAATATATTCAAAACTAACCTAGATTTGTTGTTATTTCTTTTTAACCAAATGAGCAAAGTTTCCTTAAAATAACATATTTATCCAATTAACTCTAAATCGCGCAGAAATCATTGATGAAAACGATAAATCATCATACTTCAGTTTGATGCCAAATAGCTTCACGTAATACTAAAAATTATGAAGCACGAATCATATAGGGAGACAACTTAACATGGAAAATGCGTACGTTTCTTCAGATGAACGCCAAAACCCCATTTGCGATCAGAAAACAGAACTGAAGAAGGCAATTAAGAATTTAATGTAAAAAATCAATCGCTTCTTCTTTACAAAAAAAGATTTTAAAATACCCGACGCAGTGCACCCGCTCGACTACACCTTTTTACCCAAATTTTTACCAATACATTATACCCTTCTTTCATGTCCTCGAATGGTAAACTTCAGATATTTCTAATGTCAGAGAAATTTCTATCATTCAAATGATTTCCTTTTACCAAACATCATTTCTCAAACAGTAACTCAAACATATCTCGATGAAGTTGAAATATTCTACTTCACACGCATAAAGATTGGTGTATACCTCAATTTCATCCAACTAACAGGGGTTCAATGGAACAAAAATTCTGAAACTATCATGAATAATTAGCAAATGTAATAAAGCAAATTAAGTACCAAATCATTCTTCCCAGAACAATTAGAAAGTACAAAATGAACTAAACTCAATTTAACAGTCTACAACAATAAATTAAAAGTTAGGATTCATCTGTTATATATGTAAAGTTTGATGCAAAGGGCACCAAACTTTGTGCTAGGGACTACAACTACCTTTATTTATTTTCCATATTTCCACTACGGTAGCCCTCAGCACAAAGCTGGGTGCCCTTAGCGCTACATAGAATCATTGAAGCAAGCCACTTTTCTTACCCCAACCAATGGCCAAGGCATATATAACAACGATACCTGCCACTGTACCGAATGTGATTTCCCAGAATTTGGAATAAGGAGTTGGGGGATGATTGAATAACTCGATGCCAATATTCATACCAAATACACCAGTAACCACGACTCCTGCGGTAATAACTAGTGTAAAAGTGCTCAGCATTACCCCCATCTGTAGCAGTTGATTCTGCTTATCATCCAGCATTATGTTGATACAGTCTTCTGTGTCATCTACGTACTCCCTCAGCTTTCAAATACATACAATATCTTAGGTCAACGTATGTCTTAATTCAAATGATTTTTTATGAATTCGGAAAGTTGAAGTTACCGTGGATAGTTTGTTTAGTATGCCATCTATCTGCACAAAGTAAGCCTCTAGTAGCATTTCCAGTTCGTCGATGTTAGGCTTCAAGGCTGAATAGCTTACATGGCTACTTGCACTCTCATTCTTGATATCTTCATCCCTGTATGTATGAAGAACTTCAGCGGGTAAGAGTATAATAAGCTCATTTTGAGAAATTACATTTCTTTAATTTGCAGTGTATACAGCTAAATGTGATTCAGCCACTGATAACCCATTTGGCACAATTTTGAGGATTGATGAACACTTATAACTTACTGTTTGCACAATATAGTACTTCAGTCAAGGACAAACCATTGACAATTCTTTTTTTTTTTTTCCAATGCAAGTTATCAGAAACTTATTGTTATCACTTGTACCGCTATACTTTGAGAACAAAAAAGGGACCCAAATGAAGCAAATGATACAGAGCTTGTATTGCAATACCAAACGATGAACATAAGTTAAATAAAATTCAACTGCCGTTTTATAGTATTATCCCAGAATGTCTATTGATTAACTGACTTTTCCATACATGGACATGTATAAGTACAACACGTATTTAATTCACTCACTTGGAGTCATGAGCACTATGCATGAGTATTTTTCTACCAGCATGTACCATACATACACACACACACACACACACACACATATATATATATATATATTCATATATATAGAGAGAGAGGAGCGTTCAATGGCACCCCAAATAGTGAGCACCCCATTTGCCTCCTATATAAACCAAGCATTTATATTAGAATAAGTGAGTGGAAGTGAGAGAATATATATTAGAATAAGTAAGTGGAAAGGGAGAGAATGAGTGGAGGGAGAGAGAAATGAGATATGTGGTGGAAATCAGGGGGCATTTAGGGGTGTTGCACTATTTGGGGTGCCATTGAACGCTCGCCTATATATATATATATATATATATATATATATATATATATATATATATATATATATATATATATATATATAGCTTTTTTATTTGGTAGGTGATTCCAGAGAACAGCATTGTGGGCTCTCCAATTATAGTTTGCCTCATTTTCTACTCTATGTATAACTTTTGTGAGCCACCCGTTTTATTTCATTTTTCTCTTGTGTTGTATGATCAACTTCGCACTTATTTTCCTGTATCAAACTTCCTCACAGAGTACTCTTCACTAGATTTTTATAAGATGGCAACTTTTGATGGAAAAAAGATTTAAAAAATGTTGCACGCAAAGGAATAACTTTGGAAACCCAGCACCTGGTCCTTTGCAACTGAGAGAAACTTAGGCATGAAGTTTAATCTTTTCATTTAAAATTGGTTCTGAAAATGAAATGGATGGCATATTAAACAATTTCAATGGTTTGATTTTTTATAGCAAGTACTTTACCTTTTCTCATCCATGTCAGAATCATCATTTTCAGGATCCTCTGTAAAAGAACCCTCATCAACTTGATTGTAGATAAACTTCTCCGTTAAATACATCTCAGCCATATCCATGTCATCATCCAAAAGATGTTCCAACTCATCTCTTACCTATTGGAAAAGCATATAGCATTAGAAATTAGGATAGGAAACACGTGGCAATACAATTTTAACATTATTTCAACCGCTTCATCTCTGTTCAACTTTAACATAAATACAGTGAAATCTTAACTCCTCTGCAAACACCATCATATGATAATCTTCTGTCAAAACTACCATAATGATATTTTTCCACTAATTTTCTTATCTGTGTTAGTGAACTCTCATTGAATCACTTCAACCTCATATAAAAGAAACATAGTACATTTCAAACCTTTACGATAAACATCATCTATATAAGAGCAGTCCCACCCCAACAGGGGGTGGGTAATCCCATATTTGGACTTACCACTGACAACCAATGTCGCTTTAGTGACCCTGGCAGTCACTGAGTTATCCAACATTTACAATACCGGACAACATGTGGTCAAGATTAATTAATTTTTAATTGGATTTATTCTTGATCACATATAGTTCCGGCATTATAAAAACCTGATAACTTGATTCATTTATCCAGCTTTATAAAAACCTTGTAAAATTAATATTTTTTGTAATATCTGACTCACCTTTTTTTGCGGGGGTGCTCTAATAATTTGGTGGACAATTTTAGTATTAAGTCCAACAAAGGAACTTATTTCAACTTTAGATCTCATTCAAAACTTGTTATACAAGTGCACATATAAATTTTCAACTCGTGCTAACGCATTTTCAAAGTATGAAAACATATACTTCTCTAAATTCTTACGCATTTTCAAAGTGTGTGAATGCAAGATGCTGGTATAGTAGAGTAAAAAAAAAAAAAAACTATAATAAGTTTCAAAGAGGCCTAAAGTTGGAACAGGTTTTTTGCGAGATTTAAAACTAAAATTTGTTCTATCATGGAATGGGTGATGTACAGATGTACCAAAAAAATTAAGCACACAATAATTGAACGTAATAATAACACTAGGAAGCATTTTTTACCCTGATTTTTTTTTTCAGTAATAAAATGCCGATATCTTCTATAAGTGATACATGGAATGCATATCTTTATCAACAAAAATAGGTAATAATTTAAAAGAAAAAATTGATCTATTTAATTTCAGAAACATAATATTTCATCAACAATTAGTTAAAAGTGAATAATAAACTTTATTACGATTCAGACTAATTAAGAAAAAAGGTATGATAACTTAGAACTTCTTCCCTTCCATGGATAAAACATTTTTTTATCATTCTTATATTGAATATTTGTGACAGAAAACCTACCAAATTGTTAAGTAATTTTATTATTCTCATCCTTTATTTTTACGTAGTAATTTTAAATATATAATCATAGATGAAACATCGCCCTAATAAATAACCAAGGGTTTTCCATTATTTATGTTTACACCAAAAAAAAATTATAATATCAGTTAGATCAAAATCATACATTAAAGATGACCAGGATGGTGCAACATCTTTACTCAAACACAATATTAATAACATCCACAGCGCGCAACTTGATATTATAAGTCTGATATTTACCTTTTGTACCCGACCAGTTAGTGCAACTAGACGACTCTTAATTTGTCGAACACGCTCAAGGTTAAGATTACTGATTTTAGATGTCAACTCATCCATTGCTGGATATGCTTCTTTCTCCAATATAAGCGTCTAATAAAAGAGAAACAATTATGAGTGGTTGAACTACGGATGGAGAATATAAATCAAGAGTACTACCAATGGACAAATAACATACAGCCTCTACTATGTAAAAGTACACGCAAGCAACTAAAACATGACACTGATAGCACAGTATGAATTTGCAAAATACTGCTTTAAGTGAAAAGTAGATAAACAACAAGCGAAAAGAAGATAGCAACATCCATGTAAATTCACCAAACAGAACTGTAGTGAATAATGGCTGACTGTAAGATAAGTTTGCTCTTCGCACGTAATGCAATGCACAACTAATAGAAAATTAGTTACATGTCCCTCCAAGCATGATCATCTTTAATTAAATGAGCAGTCCACATAAAACATACATGCCATCCTTTGAGAACTCTCAGCAAATAAAGACGAACCAAGAGCTATGACTAAACTAACAAGCAATAACTATAAGGACACTCCAGTTCACGTTATTTCACAAATTGTGCTCCTCTAATCTAAAAAAGACGTAAACGTGGAGTGGGGACTTCATACTGAACTAATATAGAGGTGCCATAATCAAATATTGGTTAGGATGGTGAAGAATAGTTCATTTCATTTTGAGTTCATCAATGTCAATACTCAATAGTAGTAAGATAATTACTGTGTTGATCGAGTAATGCATATACTATGAAATATTTGACTGGTTACAAAGTTAGGAGAAAAAGAGAGACAGCACAAGTATTGATAAGAGAAATTTGACCTCAGACTCCAGGCATTTACATGCAGATTCCAAACAAATTTCCAGAGCTTTGAACTCAAAAGGAACCACTTTTGCTTGTTCATTTTTTCCAAGATCAAAGCGAGACTCATGTCTTCTTTCAGACACATCACAGGCTTCTTTTACCATTTTTTTGAATGCAGTTGTCTGCAAATTTGTTCAAAAATAAAATAAGGGAACAACATTATTTATTAGCTGAAATAATTAAACTCTTTAAGTACCATAATATTCGACCAATCCAAGCGACAAATACGTCACTGGATGTCTATCTCAAGAAAGTAGTTACACCAGATATTAAGATATGATCGAAGAGAAAAAGAAAAGGAAAAGGAGTTAAACCAGATATTAGGTACTTGTCCCTTTTTTTCATCGGGTATAATTAAAGACAATAAATTATCATGAGGAAACATCCTGTGGTGATGAAACCATTGCAAAACTAAAAAATAAAAATGCTAAAGCACTTTGAAAATTATCACTATTTACCAGAAAAAACATATATTTCATTAATATAGGTATCATGACCTCCTCACCACTGCAAAATATAGCTAACAGAATTGTCTACAGTACTTTAGCAACATAGGGCAAAATTGTTCTAAGAAATTATGGTTGTCGCTCTTTCTTAATAAAGATTTAAAATCGCATGATTAACCATTAATTATTGCTGACTATGAAATCACAAAAAAGGAGGAAAGAAAGGGGGGGGGGGGGGGGGGTAAATCACATGATTAACCATTACTGGGGGGTGGGGGCCGGAGGCAGCCTTCTTTGAATGTATTGTGTATAATAATCATTGTATATATCTCAACAGAAATCAAAATTTACCCTAGAATAGGGTCAATGTAATATAACCAACCATTAAAAAAAACTTAAAGCAAATAAATACTTCATGCAGTGAGCGAAACAATTCATGTGCCTAGTTATTTTATAATATCAGCAGCAATTTTCTGAAGTATAAAATGTTTTTGGAATAAATAGTATTCATAGTAAAGATTACTTAAAATTGCATCCAGGTAGCTCAAATGGTTATATCAATTTCAATTATAGATAACCAAAAAAGCTCAGTCCCAAGCAACACTCTTTCTTTCTTCTCACTTTCTTTCCCATTATACTATAGTTCATACTTTAGTTATCAACAAATCTATGTCTAATTCCTCTGCATTGAACTCCGAATTCAAAAGTAGACTGCTCGTTGACATTGATGTACTAGTTTCTGCATTGAACACCAAATTCAAAACTGGATTACTGGTTAGCATTGGTGTTCTAGCCATACCCATAATGTTGGGGTGAGCGGATGCCCTCCTGAGTAATAATCTAGTTAGATCACCGTCTCCAACTTAGTAATTTGCAGAAATATCACTAATTTACACTGATATCTGCATGTTTGTTTGAAAGAGGTTTGTCTAACAGGTGTCCAACTACTGCTTGTAACCATTCATCTGAGTTTCAGCCTTTATTACAAAAAATTGTAATCACCATTGGAAACCTCAAAATGCTCAAAGTAGGTTGTGTGTAGGATAAACTTTTTTTATCCTGGCATTCCAGCAGAAAGACAATAAAGTAAGGAAGAAAAAGAAGAAGAAAAATAGAATCACCTCCTCAGACACCGAGACCCTAGACTGCAAGTCAGCAACAAAGGGCCCAACAAAAGGACTAGTCGAATTTGGAACCAAAACCTCGGACCTAGTAATCACAGCCTTAATATGTTCCAAATTGATCACAATCGCCTTTTCTCTACCCAAAATGGTAGAAGGATAACTCAACATGGGATCCAAAATCCTCAAATCCCGAGCAGGCAATCCAGTTCTGCGCATGATCGTGTGCTTTCCCACGTCTTGCAAGTATTGGGTTTGATTTGATGAGATCGCAAGCCATGATCTGGCAGAATATCCCTTGCGGCGATTGGTGGCGGCGGCGGCGGTTGTTGATGGCGGGGATGGAGTTTGCATTTTAGGGTTCGATTTGTCTTCTGAAACTGTTAGCAAGAATTGAAGGGTTTGTTTTTGTGTTGTTTGTTTAAGATTCGCGCCCAATTCAAAGATAATAAAAAATCAATTTGATTCTCTCGACAGTTCTCTGTGTCTCCGTTAATGGCGACTCCTTCACTTAAATTCTTCAAATCTAAATCCAAATTCGCGTCGAATTATGATTCAGATTTCCGATCCGCTATTCCACCTGATATTCAACATGCAGAGCGTAAGTTACTTCCAAATCGAGGTGACTGTTCTTCTCCAGATCTCAACTCAAAAACCGATTTTCCAGAGTTCCTTCGTGTAGATCCAGATATTGCAAACAAGGTCAACTTGAAACAATCTAAGGCGTGGAAAGATGTAGTTTCAGAAAGTAAGTATCACCGAAACTCTTTCCAGTTAAAATTTTATGAGCCAGAAATCAAAGATAATATCAAGCTTGCGATAATTAGCAATGATTTTTGATATGTAAAGCCAGGGAAAAATGGATTAATTCAATAGTTTTCTCCGTCTTTGGCACTAGGCCTCACTATAATTTCGTCAAAGATTAGATTGTCCGAATCTGGAATGTAAAAGGAAATCGTAGATTATTCTTCGGAGAAAGCCAAATTCTATTTGAACCCAGTTAATTTCTGAGTAGCCCCCTAGAATTCCTGTTGAGTAGCCCCCTAAAATTCTGTAAAAACAAGTAAACTCATCATTTTGCTGAGTAGCCCCCGTTTATTTAAAAAAAACCAATAATACCCTTTCTCGTAATGGATCTACATGGAATTGTATGAAACCACGCAGAATCACTACTAGGATATTAACCATACCCCGTTGATGCTCTACGGGGTATGGTTAGTATCCTAGTAGTGGCACTGCGTGGTTTCATACATATCCACGTATGAGCCACTGCGAGATAGACCGAAAATTAGAAGAAAAAAATATAACTGTAGATGGGTAGTTTTGTCATTGATATTTTTTATAAAAATTGGGAACTACTCAGCATTTCTCTGTGTTCAAATAGAATTTGTCCTAGAGAAAATGTTTTCTTCATCTTGAAGTGTGAAAACCCTAAAGAATGTGATAGAATCCGGTCCATATTATTACAACAAAAAGTTGATATTTATGAAAAAATGGTATCCCGGTATAAAATTATCTAAGGAATCTCTTCATAACATTCTTATTTGGATTAAATTACCTGATTTGGATTTGGATTTGGATTTTTGGACTATTGAGGCCATTAGTAAAATTGCATCTATTTTAGGTAATCCTTTAAAACTGGATAATTTTATAGAGAACACGGATCGTATTTTATTTGCATGGGTTTTGGTGGAAGTTAATTTGGACTTTAAATTTCCTGAATTTATTCCAATCCAAGGTTTTGATGGGGAGATCTTTTGGCAAAGAGTAGTTTATGAATGGATGCCTTCTACGTGTACTAATTGTAGAATTTTTGGACATTCAAAAGCTACATGCAAGTCGATTAAAGTTTGGACTCCTAAAATTAATTCCAATCTAAGAAATGAGATCGATATAGATTTGAATTTAAAAAATCAGAGCTTAAACAGTTTAGATTGTGACGGAAATAACTTGTTAAGGGAATGTAATTCATCTGCTATGAAGGATAGTAGTGAGAAAAGTGGAATATCTAAAACTGTTAGAGAAGTTGAGATGGACATTAATGGCAGCAAGGTTTATTCCAGTCAAAATCCTGTTAGTTCTTTTGAATACATGCAGGATAAACCAGTAAAGATTTCCAAAATTGACAACCACACAAATGATCATAGGAATTCAATTCAAAACAATGTAGTTGAGACATCTAACGGTGAAAAACTTACAATCTTGGTAATTATGATGAGATAAATATTGCAGTAGAGAATTTAAATGATCAATCTATGGTAGGTATGTGTGATAAAAATAATGATGAGTTTATCAATGAGATAGATGATATGGTGGATAGTGAAGAAAATAATCAGCTGCAAGTTAATGATGTTGATAAAAGTAAGGATATCTTAGTTGATGAATCAGACAGTTCCAGCAGCAGTTCCAGAAATAGGAGAACTAAATTTAAAAAATGCAAATACAAAGGTATTAATGAAGTCATGGGTAGAGAACCGTTGGTAGTGGAAAATCCAGAGTGGGCGAAACTAGTATTGCAATACCAAAATAGATCGAAGTCCAAGAAAGCTAAAGAAGATGTTAATTCCCTGGAGGAATCATTCATGATGGAATCTCAAAAAAGTGAGTTTTATCTTAGTACTGTTAGCATAGTTTATAATAAAAGGGTAGTATAGTCTTTCCCTTATTTGTGTTTTGCCTATATATAAAGGCCTCTTGTGTTATTTTAGGGTTAAGGGCTTTCTCTTCTATAAGCCTCCGCTCTCAATGTATTTTGTTTTTCTTATTAATGTTATCATGGTATCAGAGCCTATTTTTCTCTGATTGATCTCAGAATTCGTTGTTCAAGTTTCAGATCTGCATAGAAGATAAGTTACTGGGTACAAGGCCTCTTGTTTCATATCAGCCTCCTCCACCACCACTGTGACCGTAACCACCGCCTCCACCATAACCTCCGAAGCCACCGAAGTCCACGCCTCCACCATAGCCTCCTCCCCACGGCGCTGACCTCCACCATAGCCACCGAAGTCTGCTGTCAACCCACCGAAGTCCGCTGCCCACGGCGCTGACCTCCACCATAGCAAATCCGTCCCAGTCTTCGTCGCTCAAAACACCGCAACCCACCGAAGTCCGCTGTCTCTCCGTCTCAGCCTTTGTCCGTACCCAAGCGCTACCCTCCAGTGCCCCAAATCTGAAAGCCCTTGTTCGTGTGCCCTAATTTGAAGTCACCGAAAATTTCCAGTCACCTAATTGCCCTCCAGTCCCGAAGTATTCAATTGCTGCACCAAAACAATTGTTTCACCCAGTACACAGTCACCAAAAACCCAATACCGAAACCCAGTCACCTAATTTGAAGTTGCTGATTTTGTTTCAATTGCTGACCAGAACCGAAGTATTCAATTATGGAGTTTTTTAAATAATTTGCAAACCAGAAAATTTGCTGTTTTGAGTTTGCTCTCTATGTTTTGATCTGAAATATTTTGTTTGTTTTATGACTTATTAATATGGCTGAAACTAGAGATGATTCACTTCAAGCAGTCAGTGTTCAGTTGGATGGTAAAAATTATGCATATTGGAGTTATGTGATGAAAAAAAATTTGAAGGGTAAACAAATGTGGGGCTATATTTCGGGTGCCATTGTCAAGCCTCTAGATAGCACAGCTGCTAATTATGTGTCTTTGATTGACAAGTGAGAAGTTGCAAATTCTAAGATTATTACTTGGATTAATAATTCAGTTAAGCACTCGATAGGTACTCAATTAGCAAAATATGAGACAGCTAAGGAGGTTTGGGATCATCTAGCTAGATTGTATACACAGTCGAATTTTGCAAAACAGTACCAATTGGAGTATGATATTCGTGCTCTAAAGCAGAAAAACATGAGTATTCAAAAGTTTTATGATGCTATGACAAATTTGTGGGATCAGTTGGCGCTCACAGAATCTGCTGAATTAAGCGCCTTTGGACCATATATTGCACGAAGAGAGGAGCAAAGATTGGTACAGTTTTTAATGGCTCTTCGTGACGAGTTTGAAGGACTTCGTGGGTCTATTCTACATCGTCATCCTCTGCCTTCTGTTGATTTTGTTGTTAGTGAACTTTTGGCAGAGGAAATTCGTCTTCAGTCCTCTGTTGGGTCTACTCCGTCAGTCTTCGCCATGCCTGCTCGACCAAATTCACAAGTCAGACCTTATGTTCCTGTTGCTCGTGATGAATGCAGTTTTTGTAGACAAAAAGGTCATTGGAAATCTCAATGTCCAAAGAAAGGAAAGCAGCAGCAGCCCTATCAGCAGCCTCACCAATTGAATTTTCGACCATCAATCCCTAATAATTGACCTCCACTTCTTCCTCGCCCTCATAATGCTCTTACAGCTCCTTCTTTAGATTCATCAATGATTGAACAATTTCAGAAATTCCTTGCATCTCAGCCGCATGCTATGTCAGCTACACCTCAACAAGGTTTGTCATCTAATTCATCAAGTATATTTTCTTCTATCTGGATTTTAGATTCAGGCGCTTCAAATCATATGTCACCAAATTTGTCCTCTTTCACTTCTTTGGCTCATAAAGTTTCTGTGCCTGTCATGAGTGCTAGTGGTACATCTATGCATGTGCAAGGTGTTGGTTCAGTTATTACACCTTCTTTGACCCTATCTAATGTCTATCATATTCCTAAACTTGCATTAAATCTTGCTTCTGTTGGTCAAATTTGTGATAATGGCTACTTGGTTTCTTTTTCTTCTTCTGCATGTTATGTTCAGGATCCAAAGTCTCAGAAAGTGATTGGGACCGGCCGTAGAGAAGGAGGACTTTATGTGTTGGATCAGCTCAAAGATCCTAAGATTTCAGAGATTGCAGCTTCTGTTCCTGGCGTGGATGCTTCGTCTTTTCGTTTGAGTCAGTCATCTTCTATGTTTTATTTGTGGCATTCTCGTTTGGGTCATGTTTCTAAGTCTCGATTACAATTCTTAGCGTCTACAGGAGTATTAGGAGAATTGAAAACTCACGACATATCTGATTGTAGTGGTTGTAAACTTGCAAAATTTTCTGCTTTTCCTTTTCCTCAAAGTAATACATTTTCTACTGCACCTTTTGATCTTATTCACTCTGATGTTTGGGGACCCTCTCCTGTTAGTACAAAGGGAGGCTCACGTTATTATGTATCCTTTATTGATGACTGTACTCGTTATTGTTGGATTTATCTTATGAAACGTCGCTCAGAATTGTTTGGCATCTATAATGAGTTTCGATCTCTTATTAAAACTCAGCATGGAGCTGTTATTAAATGTTTCAGATGTGACTTAGGGGGAGAATATACTTCTCATGCTTTTAAAGAACTTCTTACTTTAGACGGCACAATTTATCAGACTTCTTGCACTGATACTCCTGAACAGAATGGGGTTGCTGAAAGAAAACATAGACATATACTTGAGACTGCTAGATCTCTTTTACTGTCTGCTAGTGTTCCAAGTGAATTTTGGGGAGAGGCAGCTCTTACCTCTGTTTATTTAATTAATAGAATTCCTACTTCTCATAATTCTGGTTTGTCTCCCTATGAGAAGTTGTATGGCTGTCCACCAGATTATTCTTCTCTTCGTGTTTTTGGTTCCACATGCTTTGTACTTCTTCCTCATGTCCAACGGAGTAAGCTAACTTCACGGTCTGCTATATGTGTTTTTCTTGGTTATGGTGCAGGACAAAAAGGATATCGTTGTTTTGATCCTGTTAGTCATAAGTTATATGTTTCTCGTCATGTTGTTTTTCTTGAACATATTCCTTATTTTACAATTCCTGACCGTTCTCACAATGTATCTATGTCTGATCTTGTTCATATTGATCCTTTCACTGCTGATGATGAAGAGCTTCCTCCTGCTGCAAATCCAGACACTTCTATTGACTCCCCAACTACCCAACCATCTTCTGAGACAGCAGATACTAGTGAACGTCGATATCCTATCTGAAACCGTCAGTCTACTAGAAGACCTGATTTTGAATATTCATGTCTTTCCAGTTCATTTTCCTCATTTCTTGCTTCTATACATTCTCTCTCCGAACCTTTATCTTTCAAGGATGCGGTTCGTGATCCTCTTTGGCAGCGTGCTATGGCTGAGGAGCTGACTGCTCTTCATCAAACTCATACTTGGGATTTGGTACCCCTTCCTGCAGGAAAACGTGCTATTGGTTCTCGTTGGATCTATAAGATTAAAACTAAAGCTGATGGATCTGTTGAAAGATATAAAGCGCGCTTGGTTGCTAAAGGTTATTCTCAGGAATATGGTATGGATTATGAAGAGACTTTTGCTCCTGTTGCAAAAATGACTACAGTTCGAACTCTTATTGCGGTTGTTGCTGTTAGACACTGGAATATTACTCAAATGGATGTTAAAAATGCCTTTTTGAATGGAGATCTTCATGAAGAAGTCTATATGGTTCCTCCTCCTGGTGTTGATCATCAACCCGGTGAAGTCTGCAAACTTAGAAAAGCTCTTTATGGTCTCAAACAGGCTCCTCGTGCTTGGTTTGAAAAATTCTCTACTGTGATTACTTCTCTTGGTTTTTGCCCGAGTAACCATGATTCTGCTTTGTTTGTCAAGTGTACCTCGGCTGGTCGAATTTTGCTTTCTCTTTATGTTGATGATATGATTATTACAGGTGATGATGTTGTTGGGATTAATTTGTTGAAATCTGAGTTGACTCGAAGTTTTGCTATGAAAGACTTGGGTCCCCTTCGTTACTTCTTGGGTATTGAAGTTGCTTCTTCTCCAAAAGGTTATCTTCTTTCTCAATCTAAGTATATTTCTGACATTTTTGAGCGTGCTCGTCTCTCAGATAATAAGACTGTTGATACTCCAATTGAGCTCAATGCTCGATACTCTATTCATGATGGATCTCCATTGCCAAATCCTAATCTTTATCGAACGGTTGTTGGAAGTTTGGTCTATCTCACTATCACTCGCCCTGACATTGCATATGCTGTTCACATAGTCAGTCAGTTTGTTACTTCTCCTACTACGGTTCATTGGGCTGCTGTTATTCGCATTTTGAGATATCTTTGTGGCACTCAGTTTCAGACTCTTTTACTTTCTTCCACTTCATCTTTAGAGTTATGTGCTTACTCTGATGCAGATTGGGCAGGTGATCCTACTGATCGCAAATCCACTACTGGGTTTTGTATTTTTCTAGGTGATTCTTTGATCTCTTGGAAAAGTAAGAAGCAGGATGTTATATCTCGGTCTTCAACAGAGGCTGAATACCGTGCTATGGCTTCTACTACTTGTGAAATTGTTTGGCTGCGATGGTTGCTTGCAGATATGGGTGTTTTCTTGCAGCAACCAACTCCTTTGCATTGTGATAATAAGAGTGCTATTCAGATTGCTCATAACTCCGTTTTTCACGAAAGGACCAAGCATATTGAGATTGACTGCCACATTACTCGTCACCACCTTCAGAATGGCACATTGACATTGCCATTTGTCTCTTCCTCCTTGCAACTTGCGGATTTGTTTACTAAGTCTTTGTCAGCTTTGCGCTTTCGGTTTTTGACTGACAAACTCCCGATGCTCATCGCTGTCGCATCATGAGTTTGAGGGGGGATGTTAGCATAGTTTATAATAAAAGGGTAGTATAGTCTTTCCCTTATTTGTGTTTTGCCTATATATAAAGGCCTCTTGTGTTATTTTAGGGTTAAGGGCTTTCTCTTCTATAAGCCTCCGCTCTCAATGTATTTTGTTTTTCTTATTAATGTTATCAAGTACCTCTTTCTGGCCTTGTTTGTTGAAGATGCATTTCTTCTATAAAGTCTGGTGTAATTTTCATGTTGAGACTTTAGTTTCCTGTGGTGATTATTTTATGAAATATGGGATGTTGCTTCTCATGGATCTTTGGTTTCTATGCCTTCTTGTGGAGTGGATAGCTTCTTTTTGCGACTTCGGTTTGATATTCTGCAAGTTTGAGTTTAGATTTCTTTCTGTGTTGATATGGTTATGTCAGGGTTTATGTTGTGTGATTTGCCTTGGATGGTGGGCTTTCTGATGGTGTTAGTTGGATCTTGTTTGTGGTTCAACTGTTAGGAGTTGATGATGGCTTGCTGCTGGTGTCTATTTCTTCTGTATGGCATGAATTTGTTTGGAGCAATCTCATTTTGGCGTTATGGGCTTGTTTGGAGTTCTGATGTGTGTGGTGTTTGGAGTCTTTTGGTGTTGCGTCCGTGTATTGTCCGTTGTGGACTGGGTCTGTATGGTGATTTTCTTTTGATTCGAGCTGTTTTTGTTGTTGTTGGTTTGTATAGTATTCGTTCTAGCTTGTTGCTATTTGTTAACAGCTCGATCCTTCTTTGTAACTTGTTTTATGTAATATAAGTACCCTTTTCTTTCCAAAAAAAAAATCACTTTAAGATTTGGTGACCTGGAGTATCAGACTTCTTTTGTAGTAAAATAAAAGTAGAAGCTGGTGGTGGATCACAAAAAAGGCAAGTATGAAAACTATAATGGAAAAAAAAGATTTAACTTAGACACTTAGGCTCAGCTTGGGAGTTTTGGGGTACATTTATGATAGATTTTGAGAATATCGGCTTTGATCATTATTAATAGTAGCATATTAATAGTAGCAGTTTTGATTGATTTACATCAATTGTTCTTATGAACGCGCATGCTTGAGACTTCAGCATATAGTGATTTTGTGAGTTTTCCATTAAAGTAAATTGATACTTATATCCCTATGTTTATTTTTTGGTTTTGTAGTAAGTAATCTTACAATATAGTTAGTGAGGCATAATTGAGAAAAAAAAACTAGGTTAGTTCTATTTCCACCTTGTTTTCCTCCTTTCTCACCCGTTCATCTTTGTAAAATCATCACACCCCAATTTTTTGTCTTCACCCAACAATTTATACCCAAAATACCATCATGCTTTTTAAACCACATACAAATATAACGTGGTTGATTCACAAACATCGTTTACTCCAAATTAAGTTATCATATAAACCTCGCTCGGCCCTAACTAGGTTATAATATAAACCTAGCTTGATGGAAACGAGGTTAGTATACAAACCTCACTCAGACCGAGCAATGATTTTACATGAACCTAGTTACATGCTAGTTTATTCCCACAATTATTTATTTTAAACATGATATGTTGTGATTTGAAGGCAGGGCAATTTCAGAGTATTAGTTAGCAGGGTGTGAAAGGGAATAAAAGGGGTGCAAATAGAATCTGACATCTTAAAATACCCTGATTTGATGAGTTGAAAATTGTCACTTAAATTACACCACATTGGTTTTTATAACCAACAATCAATAGTGTGGAAAAAAAAATGCAAGCAATAGAGTATTACTTTGACGAAAGTATCATTTTATTTATTTAGAATTTATTTGGTCGAAGCACCTTTCATGCGTATATATGAAATGTCAACAAACATACATTCACTTGGTTATTAGTAAGTGTTAACTAAAATAAAGACAAAGTTAAAGAAGGTCGACAATTTCATCACGTAAATTTGTTATTAAAGCTTGCGACTGAGATGAAAACATTTCAGTGTCACTTTGTGGAGCTTGAGACGATTCTTATTATCAAGTTCATTATTTGTTTCATTAAAAAAGAGTGTAAGAGGCTTTCAAGCAGAGGAAAATAAAAGGTAAAGCCCCTAATGATAATAGATTGGACGCAGATGTATGACGCGCCCTGCTAATTCTAAATAAAGGCATACCAAAGTGCACCTAATAGATACTCAATTTTTTTATATTTTAATGGCCTAATTAAGGGCAGATATTGCAATGGTGACCAAACAACAAATTTTTAATGTTTCTTTCCTCATTTCTGCTCAGATTGACACTTTTTTTTTTTACTTTCCAAACTCTAAATTTCATTTTAGCTACCAACACCTCCGTTAACAACTACAATGGAAGTGACATCTATCATTGAATTGTAAGTATATATCATAGATTAGGTTGGATGTTGTTAACACTGGATTTTGATCAAATATTAACACCCGATTCATATGCAAATCATAATCAGTAATTACAAAGCAGTCAAAGATCACAGAGACAATGTACGGAAAATCAAATAAACATACAAGATTTATAGTGTGTTTTGGCAAACGTTGGTTTACGTCCACTTCAAGTAATCGACTGATCATACTGTTGATTACAAGTACAATTGATTATGCATGATTGACGAGAGAAGAGGTTGAAGTTGTCTTTAAGGTCCATCGGAGTTTACACTTGGAGAAGAAGAGATGAAAGAAGATTCGAGGAAGAAGATGCCAAAAAGGAGATCTCTTCTATAAAGCCGTTGAAGATGTATTTATAGGCATGAGAAGAGGTAGATCAACGGGTACGACCCAGTCCATAAAGTGGGGCCAAGGTTGTACCCCACATAAGAGATCAATCTGATCCCAAAAGATTGCACCATAGGAAGTGAGATCCCTGTATGGGTCCCATTTTTTGTTAGCTATCACATATTGACTTGTATTTTAACGATTAGATATTTATATATTGCTCATTAATTAATCGATTGACAACACTAAATGGGAATTTTCACAAACGATCGAATCAACATTCGAGCCTAGTTCCATTGAGTCCGGATTGTTCGTTACATAAGAAAATAAGTACATGGATCACTATATTTCGAGATCTAACCAGTTGTTGATCAAATCGACCTCAAAATACGTGTAAATAGTCGTTTAGAAAGCTAAGTGTTGGATTGCAATGAAACATACATTTCTGCCATCATTGTAGTGAGTTAGTGCAGGCCGTCAAGTTTTGTAGCAATCGAATGTACTGTTTGACCGTGCGTAAATAGTACATATGTCGATTTGTGTAAGAGCTGACATTATAAAATTCATGTTTTAAAGGCTAACTTCTCTATACGATCAATTTAGGTCTCAAACTACTCTCACTGTTATTAGAAGGTGTTTTTACATAGATGATGACAGGCGGTATATGTCAATTGAAGATCACAAGTTTTTGGGCCAGTTTGTGAATAAATTAATGAAATAATATTAAATCCTAAATACTATAACTTGTGAAGCTCATTCCATTTCTTCTCCTCACTCAAGCACAAAACACTGGAGCTCGTTCAAAATGGCGGCCTCTTTTATGAATTAGGGTTCCTCTTTGCGATTGATTTAGAACAAATTAGATGTTATCACCACACTCCTCCCCGAAAATCACACCTCCCCACGCTCGCGACTTCTAGTCTGCACCCTCCATGGAGTATGCGGTATTTGCAGCAGTATTAGGGTATTTGAGAATGCTTTTTGGTGAGAGGACCGAGTTGAACAAATGTGTGATGGTTGGGAAGCTTGTTCGAAGAGGAACATAACGGAGAAGTTGGTTCGTTGTATAATAGATTAGAGAGGGAGAAGACAAGGAAGCGACTTGGTGGGTTTTGGGTGCATGATATGTAAAGGTTTGGGGTATAGAACTCACCAATACGAGTCCAACGGAAGAAACAACGTCCAATTCTGACCTTGTACGCAAAAGTTATCACATGTAAGTTTCCACATTATTTTAATAATTAATTGAACATGTAATTATCTTAACTTTAATTACCTCAGTTAGGCCCTAATCAGTTTCATAATTACTAGCTTCAATTGGAGCTCGGCGACGAATTCGAAGACGAACTGAAACTAGAGCTTGATGGTTGACCTAAAGACAGAGGATGGACTTGGCGATGATCTGGACTTTGGGACGAATGCCAGACATTTTTCCTTGAATAGGTATTTAACCAGTTCTGGTTGAATTTGTAATTTGAGTAGTCATTATCGGTTATTGCGAAGTGGTCGATATCAACTACGATGGTTGTTGGCCACTTTGGTGTAACGCCCTGCATTTTAGATATAATAATAAAATAAAATTTGTAAAATTTTCTGAATTTGATCACGAAACTAGTGCTATCGGATCTATGGCGATTTTCTGATCAGTTTAGACCTTTGGTTTGCAGGAAATATATTTAAAACGAAGAAGTTATCGTGAAAAGAAGTTTCAGAACAAACACGAAAAAAAAGAATAAGAAAATAAAAACATGTAAATACTAACACTCAAACCTAGGACCTTAAGTTTAAGAAACTCACTCTTTACCACCACAATAATAACACTTTTGTAATACTTATATTAGGTGCATCTACTTATACCATGCCTGTGTCAACATACACATGAACGTAGGAATTAATTTTTCTAGGTACGAAGTGGTGACACTGTATTGCTTATATGGCTTGTGGCTATTGGCCAATTTTCATATATAAGCTGACATTGCGAATTCCTATTGGCTTAACGACGCGGTTGACCTATATTTAATCTAGGAATTCAACGGTCTGATCCCTATCCTAACATATAAATAGACCCCCTGGGCCTATCTTATTCTTCATGACATAATCTTTTCCCTGCCACGGCTGGTCTTTTATTTAGAGACAAGCCAACCTAAATTTTTAAATTTTAGAGAAAGAGATTTATAATAATAAATAATTATATAATCATATTTTGGAGGCGAGATCTTCAGTTGCCAATGGTTAAAGCTTAGGGTGACGGGTGAGTGGATTTAAATTATTCTTTTTAGTAATGATATATATTATCGTTTAATTCCTATTAATTTGCTTCCTCAAAAATTCCTATTAATTTAATTTAATTTATAATTAGTTTAATTTATAATTATTGGTAGTAATTTAGAAATTAATTGTTTTGAATTAATTTTGGGCAAATATAGGACATGAAAATTAAATATAAAGGAAAATATGACAACAATGGAATTCAAAACCCCAACCTCTTAGAAGGCAATGTAATGCATTAACCAACTGGACTAAGGAGCCTTTGTATTAACTTTTTGAGAGTGTTACAAGTATAAGCCCAATGTGTACAAATTTACAGTAAATATGTCAAACTTGAGAAATAAATTGAGAATAAAAATTGATGTATGCCTAATAAAATAGAAAGTTCTGAATAACCTAGATTTGTTTGTTAAGGTAAGGGGGTATATTTTCATATTTTGGTATGTAAGTAAACTAAAAAACATAATTGCAAGAACAAAACAAAAAGGACACAGATTAGTACGAAACAGGGATTTAGTTGTATTGCACACTATTCAATAACATACAAATAATTAGAAGAAATGTCTTGCAATTATGGATTTTATTATCACAATTGTCTTATACTGTGAAAATAGAATTTTATACATTTTTGGTAACCAATCAATTAGGAATAAACATAATTTCATAAAAGATAATTTTACATAGACAATAAGTAAAAGAGTAATATAACTGAAAGATGTTAAAAAGAGTAAGAAATCAAATAAAATGGTTGATAGACAGGAAATAATGTAACCTGTTATGATAATTATGCATACACATAAATAGGTCATAATAGACAAATTGAGCATTTTGGAAAGACTAATATTATGAAAATTATGCAGGCACAGAATTAAATCATTATAAATAGTTTTGATAAGTTTGCAAATAAAGTTATAATATAAGAGTTATAATTAAAAGAAAAGTAGAGTGAGAAAGGCTTATTACAAATAAAACTTACATTTTGGAATTGAGATTTAAAAAGCATGTAACAATAGTGGTCCGTTCCGGCAGTAAATGCTGATTGAGGAAAATAAGTGGCCAATAAAGATAATAAGCAAGTAAATAAGATTTAGATTAGACGAACTAAACAAATGATGCTAATTAGTGTTATAAAAAAGAAGAGAAAAGTGAGATAAAGGCATAGTAAAAGATTAGACATATCATCTAATAAAATAGTGAGATGCATTTGGATTAGTCCGAAGGAATTTTGAATGAAGAGCCTAATAGGGAAGATCATCACAGGTGTTGTAGACACACAATAGGAGAATGTCCAACTTAATATTCGACTGGACTGGAGTGAAGTTCGAGGCTTCTACGGGATGTGAGAAAGACCTACGAGGGAGCCTGTGGCCAGCTGAGCACCAGACGAAGGACGTTCGAGACTTATACGGGGCATGAGGATACTCTTAGATGACCCTCTGGGGGATGCCCATAGTAAGCTATCCCAAACGCAGGTCTGTGTGGTTCCATTCATAGAGTAGCCTTGGATGCATCTGCGTTGAGAGTAACCAAAAGACTGATGGGATGACTTTATGATTCGCCAGTTTCCTCTGCTCTGGAAGTAGGCTTCGTGGTCAAGGCCAAATATGAATAGTAGATTGTTCGGATACCTGTAATATCAGTCATGGCGAGTATAGGAAAGACTAGAGCTAAACTAGCAGGCCAATGGTCTTTCACTATCGAGAGAGGGACAACGCTAATTGGATGTTTAGATTGTTTGCATACGGTCACAGTCACTTAGCTCTTGAAATGGTTTTTCAATAGACGAGGGGTCCAAGTGCGGCCATGGCCATAGTAAAAGAGATAGACCAATCTAGTTGAAATATGTATTGTAGGCTAAAAGAACCTTTATTTACAGATATAGAAATCCCTGACTAAGTTCCCTACAAGGGCAGGCCTTATGAGCAGAGCTCAGATAGTAGACGGTAAGATAATGTGTAGGACCTCAGTGTACGCATTAGGTGGTGCATCATAAATGCCCGAGCATCAGACCGTGGCAAGCTGATACATATACATTTTCACATTCTCTTACCAAATCGTGATATATCTCAGATGTCCAAGCATCAAACCATAGCAAGCTGATGTGTATGTTTTCATAGTGTGGCGACGGAGATGTAGTATGTTCTCATGATGAAACGATGGAGACCTTATGAAGAGGATATTATGGGAAGTGCCTTAATATGTTGGGCATATAGCTATATATATATATATATATGACTCATTATGTTAATCTACTTGAGAGTAGATCGATATGCGCAGAGTCGAAAGTATAATAAACTCTAATAACTTAATAAAAGTATACCAATGATAGAACGGTACATGTAGTTTTTGTCTTAAAAAGTATAATTTGTCCATTCATTCAAACTTTTGTTCTGACCCCCTCCTCATAACAAATTTGTAAGTTAGACTAGTGGCATATATTTTATAGCTTAGAGACACCTGCTAGTCAATGTCATCGTGATTGTAAGTATTTACTTATTATTATATTTTATTCCATTTTGCTGTGAGATATTTATTATGAGCTATGATATACTTATCTTTGCCTTTCTACAGGATACTAGACCAGCCAACTCGAATTCCACTGGATTTGAATTTTAGCATTTCACAAAAAAATTGGACCCACTAGGATTTATGTTGTTACGTGTGGTATCAGAGCTTGGGTTAGGACCCTTGTATAGGTAGTAAGTGAGCACCTTTTCAATATATATATATATACACACACACACACACACACCCCTAGCTCCTTAGAGGAACCCACTAAATAAGAGGAGTGACAAATGGAAAAAGTTGGAATATCAGTTTTGTAAGGGGATGGTTGCGGAAACTTGAGAATAGTATGCCCATAGTGGTTAGAATGTAAATTTATAATATGTTTTGAAATAAAAAGGAGAATTCCATATGTTAATATATGAAAGTTTGGTATTTTAGATTAACCTTCTAATATGAGAAAAAGAAGGAAAATGAGTTATATATATATGTATATATATATATATATATATACTGGCACAAGAAGTGGCATTAGAATCAAATTTCAGTTTAGACGTAGCTATGAAGGAACTAGTATGAAAGAGAATTTGAATGAAATAAGATAATTTCGCGCAAAGGATTTAGGATTGAAAATTTAAGAAAGCAACTTATACTTAACCCTACAATTAAACCTTTAAAAAGAGCTTAAAAATAGAATCAAAGAGGAAAACTTTCAATAAATTTAAAAGTTTATAGTTTTCAAAAAATTACTAGTTTGTAATATTGAGATTAGCATTAAAATAACTTTTGATTAAAGTATACATATTTGTTTCCAAAAGAATAAAGTGCATAAGCAAGTTGTGGGATTAAGAAATACAAATGGTTGGTAAACACAAATATAAATGTATTAGATATATAAGTTGTGTACGGATGAGCTAGAGGTAGGTTTAAGTACAGAAATAGATGGTCTTGAAAAGTAAAGAGGAAAGCAACTCTAGCCTATATTCTTTGGGTTGAATCACAGAGGAAAGTGACAACAACTATTACAACTGGAAATACTAAGTACCCTACCCCTAGGGGAAGTCGAATTCCTGGACTTGGTACACCTCAATTGATTGGGGTCGCCTCCATTTGTTTTAGCAACTTCTGTCAATCTCAATAGTCCTTTGTTGTCAGATCAATGTCAGAGCCATACAGGTTTTCCAACAGGCATAGGATAGGATTTCATAATGTATGGATAGAGAGAGTTCACGTCATAATAGTCTAACACCCTTTCTTCTTTCGTTTCGTTTAGATTCTATTTTATTTTTCTATCCCCACTAGAGAAAAAAGGGGATGCGCTTGGTTCCATTAGCATAAAGCTACCCCAAAATTGGCTTGGTTCCAAGATGTAGAATCGATGTCGAATCATCGCGGCCCATCTGACACAGAATTCGAGGTGCATAGCCTTCCATCTTTCGTTTCAAAGGGGGCTGACTTAGTTTCTACTGAAGCTAGGTGCACCGCTCAACTATTAGTTTCGTTTCGTTTAGTAGAGCCATAGGAGGCTTCCTTCCTCAACTCCCGAGATGATGCATGATTTGAGACCCCGTCTGCTAAAATTTGCCCCTTTTTTTATACATTTACCTCAGAAAACCTCGAGTGCTAACGCAAGGCAAACCCATGGAAATACCCCTTTCTCAAAGAAAAATAGACATTATGTAACTTTATTGCATGTTAAGTTTTTGTTTTTTTCTATTCTTTTGATTAATAATACAGGAGGTCTCGGTCAGTATAGTATTCATCCTGCAGGCAAAAGGCGATCAGTAAATAGCCAAATTGGCATCGATTTCGCTTAGCTGCTTTAGCAAATGAAATTTTGAAAGATTGACTTGACCTAATCTTTCTTATTCTACACAAAGCTTTAAGTTTTTCTTCGGAATACGAAATGAAGCAGGATATCACGCTAAGATAAACCACTTTTTAAATCAAAGGCGTCGCCTTTCTTTTTTCTCGGTCGTCCGTCAACATTCATTGATTGATCCAGTCATATAGTGATTGTTTTTGGGATCTCGACAATATGCTGGAAAGCAATAGTCATATTTTTAATCCTCTAAGTTACCAACAAATTAACTATACCATTTTTTCCCCGCTTCGCTAAAATTGGAATAAAATGCATCGCGGAGGGATTTTACCATGAATTAATCAACTGATTTTTTAGAACTTATTACCGCTTTATTTTAATCGGACATAGAGTCGCTGGGAGCCTTTTTTTTTCAGTCTCTCGTTTATTGCCCTTCAGGCTAAGTAAATAATTTCATCATTCTTTCTTGAAATAAGTTTTTTGCTCTTTCGAGCTTTCGATTCAGTTTGTGACACATTTTAACTTATTGGAACAAGAATAACTATAAAACAGGTTTTTATGAATCAATAAAGTTTGTAAGTAAATGTGTTTGTTAAAGAGATAAATAAATGTGCAGCGAAAGAGGTGTACAAAAATAGGTGAAACGCCATAATTTTATGCTAGCTATTTCAACAAAGAAATGAAAAATATTAAAATAATGAAGTTAGTTTACTTAGAACACAAAAGTCCTCTCTTTAGAAAATATTCATAGAAGCTTAATTTTATTAATTCCTCTTGAAAAAGAAATGTGTGTTAAAATAGACAAGTAGCTCCAACCGATTTAGAGTGCCTATTTTTTTTTTTTAAAAAAAAAAAGAAAACCATAATAGGTTAATAGAAGTAATTAATCTAATCTTCCCTTTTTTTGACTTTTAAGAAAGATTTCGAGAAGATAAAATTTTAAAGAATAAAAGATGGTTTAGTAGAATGATTCCAGTAGTGTGCTTAGATGCTAGGTTGAGCTTTGAGGAATTACTTTGGTATGTGAGTAAGCCATAAAACTTGAGTGGTAATCATGAAAAAGTCTTAAGGGAGAAATTAAGAAGTCAAAACGAAAAATGGTGAACACTCTATAGTTATATAATGATGTATAAGAATTGAAAAAAAAATGAAATTTTGAAAAGATGTCTCTCAAACGGTCACTATTTAATAGAGAGAAGTTTAAGATAATTTTAAAAACTTGGTATAGTTTATGTGAAAGTGATAAAGAGAGAGAGACAGATTTTGCATAAATACATATATAATAAAGGGTACAAGTTAAGTGAAAATGATTTTGTAATTCGCATGAGAATTGAGTTGTCATGTAAATTAGTAACATAATGGTAAAGGATTAGATTTTCAAGGAAAAGGCCTAGAACATATACAATTGAAATAAGGAGAATATTGAATGTAAAAGTAAGTTTAGGATTTCGTACGAAAATTTATGACATGGTTTGCAATTAATAGAAATCTTTTTTCCAGCACTTCTTGAGGAAGAAGAAAGTTCAACATGTTATCTTATTGTAGAATGAGAACTAGGCCTAAGAATACGAAGTTACTTCATAGTGAAGTAAGAATTCCCAAATTTATATCTATTGAGATATGGGTAATAGTTGACCTATGAGTATCATTATTTCATTGATAGGTAATTGGAGACAGGCCATATAACTAGGGGGTATGCAGCATTAGCTTGTAGAGGGTGGTAGAGAGAAAAGAGGAGCACCATGGTTGTTTAGCTTTAGTGATTAAGTCCTTTTCTATCAGGAGAGACGTGGTCCTAGATGTAACACCCCACACTTTTCTACACTCCAAATTTTTACAAAAACCAAAACTTGAACACAAACAAGCATAGAGCGTATATCTGGTACCTGCAGTAAATGAGCATGAGCATAATCAGAGTATGATAAAATAACTCACAACGGAAATAAACTAGGATAAATTAGTATTAACTCAAGCAATTACCTTTTTCAAAGATAAGTCACTTTTCTAATACCGAGCATGAGAGAGAACGAAAACCGAAAGCCAAACTTATACATCTCTGAGAACCCAACCTTCTCTATGAAACATGGAGGTTATAATGAGGAGGGGGTCAGAACAACAAGTTCTGCTGACTAAGAATTGTACAATACATTCTATAACACAGACATATTCCGTTTGGTCCAACCCAAGCTGTATGCCTAACCATGTTAGTGATTCTAGCCCAACCTAGTAAATGTTTACGCATGACTTTACTATTTAGTCCAAAGTAGTATCTCCAAATTATATTACTGAGATAGGACATTTACATACATTTTTGTGAAGCCTTTATACCTGAGTTTAACCGGTTAATTATATCGAGAGTGGTCTTAATTACGAGGTTTCTATCCATTTACTCAATCACTATTCTTTATTATTTAATGCCTCACTATCAATGATAGATAGAGTGGATTCTCCTTGACCACTTAAGACCCTAGGCAGACCTATTGGTCACTTGTTAACCCTCGATAATATATTAAATGTTAACATAAAACTAGAGGGCACTAGCTACAGGCCCTACTAGTTAAGGCTTCCGTCATTCACCCCTATACCCTTACCCCGCATAAGGTGAGAATAGGTATTTTATCGTTCGTTATACCTTCAAGCTGACCTTATTATATAACTTCCTTAGTCACTTACTACTTCCCGTAGAATAGACGGTCATATCTGGCCCTTTTAATTTCCAGGTTTGGGTAGGCCAACACACACCTGCCATTTAAGACCCCTATACTGAAAAACCCATTCCCAAGTGGACTCTTTAACCCTAGTCACTTAGCCTTTTAGGACTCAGGAATCAGCCTCTGCGCGAAGGTTATTCGTTCGTCCCCATTTGTCTTGAACACCTTTCCCTCTTTGGGATAAAGTAGGCTATGCTATAAAGTCATTCCCGTTTAATTCCTTTATATGGAAATACTATACGTACACCATTTATTTAAATCACGGGTTTATATGATTAATGATGTCTGACATTATTAACTTACTAAGTCCAACTATATTAGTAATTATAAGTTTTATTGACGTAAATAAGGATGATTATATTCCCTTTTCTCCAGGATATTTATTTAATTTCTTCCTTATCTTGGACTTAGTATTTAGATGACAATCAATATCCACTTATCCCCTTTTTGACACTCATTTCTATTTATTTCCTTTTTATTTGCCCTTTATGAGTCTAACGGTCGTATTTTCCTAAGACAACTATTTATCAGTGGTTACAGTAGTCACATACGACATCGGTTTGCCACGAAATTTAATATCATATAATAATTCAATGTTATGGTTGCAATGAAACTAATTTCATCGAAACCGAGACGGTTTGTAAGATGACCATTTTAAAGGCTCATAATAATATTGATAAAATATTAATTAAATCCCAAAATAAATAAATTAAATAATAATAAATGATTATTATCATAAATATCCAAATTATATATATATATGGCTTCAAATATAAACAATACAGATTATACAATTCAATATTAACATTTTTGGGTTAAACAATATCCAAATTATAAATAACTCCTTTTTAAATTAATTAGTAAATGTTATATTTTAATAACGATTTCCATAACGACTATTTTAAAATTTTAATTAGCCATAACTAACAATCTATAACATGAAATCACGATTTTTCTCTTTCATTAGAAAATTATAATCAACAAGATTCTAGCGTTTCTTGCTTCACAAAATTCTGACTTAAATCGGATCCTGTATATTCAATTGAATGTTCAAAACTCAAAATTACGAACTATCACGCCATTGCAAACTCGATTTAAATTAAATAAAAATTTAACGTTCAAACTTCGTTTTAATAAACGAATTTAATATTAAAATCCATAAATATTTCAAATATAATATTTAAAATAGATTTATATATTCAAATTTAAATGAACCAAAAAATTTGGGTCGTTACACAAAGCATCACGCCACCTAATCATTTCCTATTTAGTTTCTCCTAATTCGAAAAAGCAAATCGAAGCGAAGTATTTTAACATTTTTCCCGCTTACAATTTTTTCATTTCCCGCCCTAAAGTGGAATTTTCACCTCAGATACCCAAAATACGCCGAAAATTTCCATCTGTAGATTATAAAGGAGTCTTAAAACAAGCTGTAAAACGTAAAATGAGTTAATTAATAGCTCGCGCGCATCGTTGACAAGGTATAGAAACAGCGTTTCCAAGGCTAAAATGGCCTTTTCCTTGTTGCTGTTAACATTTTTATCGTATTGGCGGTCCTATTGCACTGCTAAAACGTGCACATAAAATATCCAAAAGTCTTCCTTACGCTATTCATGTGACTAAAAATCGAAATTTTTCATAAAAATAAATTCCCGCTTGAAAACTTGTTATGTTAGTTTTGGAAATTTCGTTTCAAAACCATTTCACTTTCCTATAAAAATAAGAAAATGATAAAAAGTTTTTGTTTTCAAACAACATTTTCCCAAAACTTCAAAAATGTATTCTGCGGGAACTTAAATGATTCAAGTCACATATCGGGGAAGAAGGAAGTCAATCGCGCAAAATGCGAAAACTGAAATCACGCTAAAGACCAAAAATAAATTTTAGTTTTTACAAGGAGTAATTAATTATTTATTTATATATGCATGATGTGGAACCAGTCCTTTACTAAAATTTATCCAACACAGAATCCTATTCTTTCCGGCTCTAGGACAAATGCTAGTTTATGAACGAGATTTCATTCAAATAAGTATGCGTGAATGACAAAACACTTAGACAAGAAATCTCATTAGCCAAAGTCGTGCGATTTTCATTACTAGCAGTTACAAACATAACGCTATAACAAAGATAAAGAAAAATGCTGGAAAGGGAAACACACGATACAAGATACAACATGCACAGGGCATGTATTAATAACAACGACGACTACCCACTGTAGCTTGGTCTACCCCCGCGGCTGGAGCCTGATCCATTACCACGCCTGCGCCAAGAGCGTAGTATGGCGGAGATGCAACCAATCTCATGCGCTCGTCGGCAATGCCTGTCGCGATCCTCTCGGAGCTCGGCCTGCATAGCGTGGATGGTAGTGAGCTATGCGCTATCATGACCAGGCTGCTGGGGTTGTTGAGACTGCTGAGATGGAGCGAGTGGTGCGGGGACATGAGCATCGGGTAGTTAAATACTCATCTTCCGGAGAGTGGCGCGGCTAATGTCGGTCGGCGCCTTCCTCACTGGTGTCTCCCCAGAAAGTCTCACTTGGAAGTGTCGGAAGACACAGGTGAGAAGGTGACTATAAGAAAAATGGCTCATTGGGGGTACCGATGAAGGGCTCATAAAGATGGGTCATAAACACACGTGTGTAATAACCCGCAAAATCTGGGCCAGTTTAAAATTTTTATTTTGGCAATTTTAGCGAATTTTGAATATTTAAAATGAATTATTTTAAATAATATTGTCGAGGAATTTATTTTGAATAGAATTCGAACGTATATATTTATACGCGTCGTCGTTAGAATATAAATATTTATATATAATTATAAATAGAATTGAAAATGGCGCGGTAGTTCGATAATTCGATTTCAAACTTAAATTGAATGTACCGGGTGCAAAACAATCCGGATTTTAGTGAAACCGAAAATCTTAGGATCTAATTGTTAATATCTTTCCAACGAATCCGACAAATTGAGATTTCATAGCGGGGATCAAAAGATATGTCCAGTTGAAAATTCTGAATAGTCGCTATGGAATTCAGGCCCTTAAAAATGGACATTTTGCAAATGACCTCGGATTTCGACGAAACCAGTTTTGTTGAATCCACAGTGTCAAATTATTGCTAGGTTTCAAATTTCATAAATTTCAGAATCAATATGTGAGCGTGGCAAAGGAAAACGCGTTTGACCGGTTTCAGTTGATTTTAATCGACTGGAAAATGGCCATTTTTCCAACGGTCTCAGAATTCGATGAAATTAGTTTTGTTAGGACCGTATCGTCAATACGAAGCTAGAAAATATTTTTTCTGGAATTTTTCTAGTTAGTATGTGGCCCCGGTAATTTGAAACGTACGTTTAAAATTCAATATAGTGATTTAAATGTAAATTTAACGGAAACTGATTCAAACAGTCGAATCAGCTTGCGATATATATCCCATTGTGTTCAGAATGGGGGTAAAACGCTATGGACGACAGGCGGTGGGTCTCGTTTCGAGGTCGAAAATAAAAGTTGCTTTTTTAGAATTAAAATAATTAAATAATTAAAAAAAAAAAATATTCTCCTTATATCATCAGACCCCCCCCCCCCCGTTTACTTTTGGAAATCAATTTTAAATAATAATAAAAAAAAGAAGATCGCGTCAGGCGATCGACGAACCCCCCCCCCTTCAAACGGCGCGCCGCGCCTGGCTTCCCTTCCCCCTCCGACCAACCCCCACCTCAACCCGACCCCCTCTCGCTTCTCTCTTCTCCATCCTCTTGAAGCGCCGCCGTAAACCCAAGCCCCAACCGACGCTGAGACCACCCACCTCCGCCTGCCCCCTGACCCACATCCGACGCCCCCTGGAAGCGAGCTCCGCCTCCTCTCAAACGATCTGCGAAACCTCCCCCCCTTTTCGTCAAAATACTGTAAGTGTTTTATCGTATTTTATTTTTATTTTAATTCGTTAATACTAATTTCGATTTTAGGTAAAAAAAAAACTGATTTTAAAAGCATTTTAAAACTGATTTTTAATAGAAGAAAAACTGAATTTTTATAAAGTGTAAAAACTGAATTTTTATAAAGAAGATTAAAACTGATTTAAAAAGAAAAGAATTTAAAACCTGATTTGATTTTAAGAAAAAAAAGATTTGAACTTTAAAACTGATTTTTATTTAGTAGAAGAGGTAAAAATATGATTTTTATATTTTTAAAGCAATAAAAATACGATCTTTATATTTTTAAAGTATTAAAAATATAGTTTTTATATTTTTAAAAGAATTAAAAATATAATCTTTACTATATAGAAGTGGTAGAAATATGATTTTTGTTTAGGTAGAGAATTAAAAATATAATTTTTACATGATAGGAATATTAAAAATATCATCTTTATATGTGTAGAAAAATAAAAATGAAATTTTTATAAAGATGAAATCTTTAAATTTAAAAAGGCGAATTCTTTAGGTGGAAAATAGCGTGATAAAAATATAATTTTTATCTATATAACATAGTAATAAAAAAATATGATTTTTATATATTGAACTTCGAAATAAAAATATGATTTTTATATATTGAACTTCGAAATAAAAATATGATTTTTATATATTGAATAGCATAGTAAAAATTCGATTTTTAAATATATGAAGTGATTATGAAAATATGACTTCTAAATTGAAAATGAATAAATAAAAATGTGACTTTTATTTTAAAGACATCAAAATATAAAAATGTGTGATTTTTATATATATAGTGACTACGGGCAACGAAGATGGCGAAGATGCGATAGCGATGGAGATTTCTATCAATGAAGAGTCGTGGAGCTAGGATAGCTATATGTGAGAATTTCTCACCTTTCAATTTCTTTTTCTAATTATATATATATACTAGGATGCAGACGGTGCTTAGTAGCACCCGACACAATCGTCCACAGACCATGGACTTGTTTGTTTGGTTGCATAGATTAGTTATATGATTTGATTTGAATTTGGTTGTTTGGTGATTTTGATTGATGTGTGAATGGCGTGGCCTTCACTAGACCGGGGATAAGGCTATGCCTCGTCCCGTTTCTAGTATCGTGCCGTTATGCCGCCGAAATTTTCTAAAATATGTTAGAAAAATAAAAATAGCATTTTATTTAAAGAATGAACTTAATAAAAATTCATATGTTGGAATAAAATGTTTTATCGTTAAAAATATAATTTTTAACGTGAATGTGAATAAATAAATATTCATTTACAAACCAGACGGTTTGTTTATGTACACCTATTTGAAGGACATTGATTGGGACGATAAATTTTACACATCGCCCAACTGCACGAATAAAATATTTGTTTGATTGGTTGAAACCCCACACGGGTGTTGGGATGAAATTTGAAGTTCACTCATCCTGATTGATTAAATATGTCGATCGATTGATTGACAAGCTGCTATAAGCGTTAAATGTCTATATTTGATGCTTATACAGTGTAGTGCACTTTGGTTGATGGTTGATTATTTTTCAATGCTATTATATACATGTGTTGTATGAAAATCCATATAATTAACATTATATGGTGATTGATTGGGCCTCATTCCAATTTAGAAAATAAAGAATATTATAAAATAAAAGTTCATGTGTTGACAGTACTCATCCATTGAGATTGGTCATGTGTTGAACGAAATATTTTGATAATAAAATTTACATCTTTATCAATATAAAATAACGGTTCATGTGTTGACAGTACTCATCCATTGAGATTGGTCATGTGTTGAACGAAATATTTTGATAATAACAACTATTTTTGAAAAAGAAATATTTGAAATAGAATATTTGAAAATAGAAATTTATGAAGCCGTGTTGATTAGATTGACGCTATTTTGACGTGATCGATATTTATATCGATTTTGAAAACGATTTCGAATAGAATTGAATTGAAAACGATTTCGAAATGAATTGAATTGAAAACGATTTCGAAATGAATTGAATTGAAAACGATTTCGAAATGAATTGAATTGAAAACGATTTCGAAATGAATTGAATTGAAAATGATTTCGAAATGAAATGAATTGAAAATGAATTCAAATTGAATTGAAAGCGAATTGAAATGAATTCAAATTGAATTGAAATTTGAATTGAATAGAAATGAACTTTAAAACGAATTTATAAAGAAGAATTCAATTTTGATTTGAATTGAAAAGGAAGTTGAAATTGCTTTTGAAACGAATTTAAAACTATTTATATAATTCGTTTTAAATAGAAATCGACGAAATATATATTATATATATTATATATATAATATAATGGCCTGAATAGAACGCGCCGCGCCGCGGCAGTTCGTGAATCTCGACCATTTATTTCAAATGGACATTACGGGAGATCCGACCGTCGGATCCTCCTAAAACCGGAACCGTTGGGTTCGTATCGAAAAGAGCTTTCTAATGAATATTAGAAATTTGAAATCTAACGGTTGGATTTGGAGATACGTCCAAATCAAATTTGAAAAAGGTCGGTGTAAGTGCAGTTCGATGGCCGTTGATGGAAATCGACTGTACGGGCCTTGATAAAATTATTAAAAATAGTAATAATTTGTGTAAAATCATAAGAAATGATTTAGAAAGATTTGGGATGAAAAACTCCATATTTGAAAAGATAAACATAGATTTTTATCGAAATGAACTAGTTTTGAACTAGAATTATAATTCTATTTATTTTTAAATAAATAAATTGAATTCGAAAAGGGTTTTAAAAATAACCAAAATTTCCAATGATTGCATTGGAATGGATTTGAATCGAAATTGTCTTCGGAATATTTCGATGTTGGAATTCGTGATTATACAGATGTTGTTATGGAAATTTGAAAGATATATATTTATATCGTTATTTCCAATACGACATTTGTTAATCGTAGAATTTGGTATTGAATATAAGCCGATATATTTTCTATTCAGAGCCTTATATTGAATATCAAATGTGATTTGGGTTTGTCGTGAATGGTGTCTTCACTAACACTGTTCTTGAACCCAGTTGAGAAAAGATTAAATCTTTTTATTTAGATTTAATGAAGTGTACCAATTAAATAACATTTAATTGGAATGGAATTGATATTGATTTTTGGGTTTATCGTGGACAGTGTTTTAAATAACACTTGTTCTTTAACCCGATAATTAATGGAATGATATTTTGGGTTTACCGTGAACCGTGTTTTAAATGACACTGATTCTTTAACCCAGTTAACGATTAAAACTAAGTGGAGTTTTAATGAATCTTTAATTAGATTGAAATAATCGAAATGGAGCATCACCAGTTTTGCTCCAGGCGATAGTTAAATCTTTAATTAGATTTGAACGTGAAATGGTAATTGAATTTACCGATAACACCGTGGTGTTAGATATGAAGTATTACCAGTTTTACTTCATGGGATGAATAGGTTGGGATTGGGAAATTAAAACAAATGATTACTTCGGTAAGTTTCGTTAATCCCGACTAGTTTGAATTGATATTCAAAAATAGATTAAAGAATAAATTTTAATGATTTATCTTTGATAAAAGTAATGGGAACCTTTCCCTATGAATGTGAAATTTAGAAACTAACTGTCGGTTAGCCAAGCAGAACGGTTTTCTGGATATTGTTCTGATGTTGGTTTCGGCCTTCGGGGTTAATATTTGGGGAATTATTCTCTTGATTAATTTACGGTTAGTGACTAATGAATTGGAATGAGGCATATGTTGTGTTTGTGTAACACTTATTTAAAATATACGCGAGTTATTCGGAAAGACCGGGTTTATCCCATTCTGGATAACTGATACGACGATAAGTCGAAGATGAAGACGATGGTCGAAGACCGGAGGTCTTCACGTCGTTTGGGTAATTACTGATGATCTTGATTGGGCTGTACACCCAAGAAGATGGAAACAGTTAGTGATCGTCCAGACGTACTTGGAGATCGATGGATGTGCGGGGTACTAGGTGCCTCCGGTTTCGTTCAGACCCAGAACGGACTTGTAAATGGACTGTGTGTCTGACATTGGATTTTAGTCCGTGTGATTGATTTCTATTAAATATATATCTGTTTGGCGGCGGAGAATTTATTCTCTTGCTTAACGCCCTTCTCTGAGACGTACGAGCTCAGAGGTTATATATTGATGGATATCAAACGCATGGAGTGAATTGCCTATGTGGCATGCCTAAGTGGCAATTGATCGAGGCTTCTGTTGAAAAGCAAAGTCTTGTGGTGATGATCAAAGCAAGGCCTTTGTGGCGTAGCTTTGTGTAACGTTTGCTTCGCGAGTTTCGCACCCGGTATGAACCAAAAACGGGAGAGGACGTCAGGGAGGGCATGCGTTTCTTTCTAGCTAGAAGTGGCGTCAGTGGTTTTACACACCCTGACGAGTTTGACTTATGTGGTTGTTGCTGTTGCGAGGCGCCTCGGTTATATCGGTTTCGGCCGAATGCATTCTGGTCGGCTGACAGACCAGACTTACACCCCATAGGGTGGGGAGACGTAGTGTTCAGGCATAATAATCCACATCGGTGGACCGGCCCTGAGGATCTAAAGGCTTGCCTGCGCGCTTTCCTGTGGCTCGGGCTAGAGAGTCACGAATTCGGTGAGGACGATCCCTAGCCTCGGTTCATAGAAGGAAATCCAATTTCCAAATACGTGACATTTGCGATTTTATTTGTAGAGCCTAGTATGGCGACATAGTGGGATGGGGCGCTCATGCCGCCTATGATTGATACTTATGATTTGAAGTTGTTTTATACACTATGCACTTATAATAGTATCAAATGATTTGTTTCAAACGTATCAAGCATTCTTTGGCTGTTATAAGGGAAAACCCTATCCTCGGCTGCGTTGCATTGTGTGATGGGACCTGGGTCTTATAACAGCTTCATTTCTCTTTATTTAGCATTGCGTTGTTGTTTTATGCACTGGTATTCTTGGGAGGAAACCCGTTCCGTGTTATGCGGCATGGTCCCTTGATTTACCTAACTTTGAAAATAAAGATTAACTGTTTTAGTTCTCACACCAGTCCCATGACTGACCTGGAGTTTATTGTTTTAACCTAAACTCTGGGTGCCCTTATTTTTGACACGGGCAGCTAGTAGTTTTGGTTTTGCAGATTTATATTCACAGGATCCTGGTTCACAGCTGGAACGATATCCGGAAAGCTTTGTATCCGTATATCTCATTCTAGTTGCGTATTGTATTATTTTCCGCTGCGATGTATTTAAATGTAATTTAAATCTCTGATATTTCTGTGTATATATATTCATTTATACTCTGTATATTCTTGTAATCTGATGCATTGTTGTAATATACAGTGAAATGTTCTTCTGTATGCGTTCTGTTGTGGTTTGTTCTCGAACTATCCGACACTTTCCTTTACGGGGAAGTTACGGGTTTTTACAGTTGGTATCAGAGCTTTGGTTTACAAAGCTAGAGAACAAGACACATTAGAAACATACGAAAGAATTCATCAGATATTGGATTAGCAATATCCAATGAGAATGACTTGTTAGAGATGGGATCAGTAGTATCCTAGAACGAGTGTGAAGAGTATATTTTTCAAATGAAAACAATTTTTGTTTTGAAAATCTAAATCAACTATTCGTATTTGATTATTTATTTATATGAATTTGGGGCAATCCAGTATATAAAGATTTTGCATATATGTCTTGCAAACGTGTGTTCGAAGTTTTAATATATTGGGTAGATATAGAATCCCTCTAGTGCCCGGGAATAATTCTGGTGATGGGGCACTGTCGCCAGTATTTATTTTCGAGCGACGAAAGTGGTTATCTATATATTTCCATTAGACTGGTGTGAGAACCAAAATTAATATAGTTAGAACACATTGTTGTGAATTGGCATCAAAAACATGATTTTTGACTATATATCAAATTTATCAATTTGAAACTCTAATTCACTAATGGATTGATGTTTGAGTTGTTTGTTTGTTTGATAATTTTTAAACCAATATGCCTAATTGCATCAAATATTGGATTATATTGAAAATTGGTTGCATTTGCTTGCACATACATATATATCATTGAACAGGTCATAGCAAGGAGGCTAGAGCAGAGAATAAAATTTGTTTGCCCGACAAATAGGTACATGTTTACTACATAATTTACTGTTTTGTTTGGGTGATGATGATTTTATGAGCCTATTGGCTAGCCGCTTGGCTTTTTCTTTTTCTTTTTGAGATCCGAAGGACCGGGGAAGCTTTTTGAAATTCCCCGATGCTCCCGGTGCAGGGGAGGTTATGGCGAAATTTTTCAAAAATTTAGGGTGTTAGCCAAATTTTTGAAGATTTGAAAATTCTCAGAAACTGAAAAGTTGGAGAACGGAAGCCTGACCGATCGTAGAGTTGAATAATCAAACCACTTTCGACTTTGTTCCTTTTCGGGGACGAAAAGTTTTAAGTGGGGGAGATTGTAATAACCCGCAAAATCTGGGCCAGTTTAAAATTTTTATTTTGGCAATTTTAGCGAATTTTGAATATTTAAAATGAATTATTTTAAATAATATTGTCGAGGAATTTATTTTGAATAGAATTCGAACGTATATATTTATACGCGTCGTCGTTAGAATATAAATATTTATATATAATTATAAATAGAATTGAAAATGGCGTGGTAGTTCGATAATTGATTTCAAACTTAAATTGAATGTACCGGGTGCAAAACAATCCGGATTTTAGTGAAACCGAAAACCTTAGGATCTAATTGTTAATATCTTTCCATCGAATCCGACAAATTGAGATTTCATAGCGGGGATCAAAAGATATGTCCAGTTGAAAATTCTGAATAGTCGCTATGGAATTCAGGCCCTTAAAAATGGACATTTTGCAAATGACCTCGGATTTCGACGAAACCAGTTTTGTTGAATCCGCAGTGTCAAATTATTGCTAGGTTTCAAATTTCATAAGTTTCAGAATCAATATGTGAGCGTGGCAAAGGAAAACGCGTTTGACGGTTTTAGTTTATTTTAATCGACTGGAAAATGGCCATTTTTCCAACGGTCTCAGAATTCGATGAAATTAGTTTTGTTAGGACCGTATCGTCAATACGAAGCTAGAAAATATTTTTCTGGAATTTTTCTAGTTAGTATGTGGCCCCGGTAATTTGAAACGTACGTTTAAAATTCAATATAGTGATTTAAATGTAAATTTAACGGAAACTGATTCAAACAGTCGAATCAGCTTGCGATATATATCCCATTGTGTTCAGAATGGGGGTAAAACGCTATGGACGACAGGCAGTGGGTCTCGTTTCGAGGTCGAAAATAAAAGTTGCTTTTTTAGAATTAAAATAATTAAATAATTAAAAAAAAAATATTCTCCTTATATCATCAGACCCCCCCCCCCCCCCCGTTTACTTTTGGAAATCAATTTTAAATAATAAAAAAAAAGAAGATCGCGTCAGGCGATCGACGAACCCCTCCCCCCCCCCCCTTCAAGCGGCGCGCCGCGCCTGGCTTCCCCTCCCCCTCCGACCAACCCCCACCTCAACCCGACCCCCTCTCGCTTCTCTCTTCTCCATCCTCTTGAAGCGCCGCCGTAAACCCAAGCCCCAACCGACGCTGAGACCACCCACCTCCGCCTGCCCCCTGACCCACATCCGACGCCCCCTGGAAGCGAGCTCCGCCTCCTCTCAGACGATCTGCGAAACCTCCCCCCCTTTTCTTCAAAATACTGTAAGTGTTTTATCGTATTTTATTTTTATTTTAATTCGTTAATACTAATTTCGATTTTAGGTAAAAAAAATGATTTTAAAAGCATTTTAAAACTGATTTTTAATAGAAGAAAAACTGAATTTTTATAAAGTGTAAAAACTGAATTTTTATAAAGAAGATTAAAACTGATTTAAAAAGAAAAGAATTTAAAACCTGATTTGATTTTAAGAAAAAAAAGATTTGAACTTTAAAACTGATTTTTATTTAGTAGAAGAGGTAAAAATATGATTTTTATATTTTTAAAGTAATAAAAATACGATCTTTATATTTTTAAAGTATTAAAAATATAGTTTTTATATTTTTAAAAGAATTAAAAATATAATCTTTACTATATAGAAGTGGTAGAAATATGATTTTTGTTTAGGTAGAGAGTTAAAAATATAATTTTTACATGATAGGAATATTAAAAATATCATCTTTATATGTGTAGAAAAATAAAAATGAAATTTTTATAAAGATGAAATCTTTAAATTTAAAAAGGCGAATTCTTTAGGTGGAAAATAGCGTGATAAAAATAATTTTTATCTATATAACATAGTAATAAAAAAAATATGATTTTTATATATTGAACTTCGAAATAAAAATATGATTTTTATATATTGAACTTCGAAATAAAAATATGATTTTTATATATTGAATAGCATAGTAAAAATTCGATTTTTAAATATATGAAGTGATTATGAAAATATGACTTCTAAATTGAAAATGAATAAATAAAAATGTGACTTTTATTTTAAAGACATCAAAATATAAAAATGTGTGATTTTTATATATATAGTGACTACGGGCAACGAAGATGGCGAAGATGCGATAGCGATGGAGATTTCTATCAATGAAGAGTCGTGGAGCTAGGATAGCTATATGTGAGAATTTCTCACCTTTCAATTTCTTTTTCTAATTATATATATACTAGGATGCAGACGGTGCTTAGTAGCACCCGACACAATCGTCCACAGACCATGGACTTGTTTGTTTGGTTGCATAGATTAGTTATATGATTTGATTTGAATTTGGTTGTTTGGTGATTTTGATTGATGTATGAATGGCGTGGGCCTTCACTAGACCGGGGATAAGGCTAGGCCTCGTCCCGTTTCTAGTATCGTGCCGTTATGCCGCCGAAATTTTCTAAAATATGTTAGAAAAATAAAAATAGCATTTTATTTAAAGAATGAACTTAATAGAAATTCATATGTTGGAATAAAATGTTTTATCGTTAAAAATATAATTTTTAACGTGAATGTGAATAAATAAATATTCATTTACAAACCAGACGGTTTGTTTATGTACACCTATTTGAAGGACATTGATTGGGACGATAAATTTTACACATCGCCCAACTGCACGAATAAAATATTTGTTTGATTGGTTGAAACCCCACACGGGTGTTGGGATGAAACTTGAAGTTCACTCATCCTGATTGATTAAATATGTCGATCGATTGATTGACAAGCTGCTATAAGCGTTAAATGTCTATATTTGATGCTTATACAGTGTAGTGCACTTTGGTTGATGGTTGATTATTTTTCAATGCTATTATATACATGTGTTGTATGAAAATCCATATAATTAACATTATATGGTGATTGATTGGGCCTCATTCCAATTTAGAAAATAAAGAATATTATAAAATAAAAGTTCATGTGTTGACAGTACTCATCCATTGAGATTGGTCATGTGTTGAACGAAATATTTTGATAATAAAATTTACATCTTTATCAATATAAAATAACGGTTCATGTGTTGACAGTACTCATCCATTGAGATTGGTCATGTGTTGAACGAAATATTTTGATAATAACAACTATTTTTGAAAAAGAAATATTTGAAATAGAATATTTGAAAATAGAAATTTATGAAGCCGCGTTGATTAGATTGACGCTATTTTGACGTGATCGATATTTATATCGATTTTGAAAATGATTTCGAATAGAATTGAATTGAAAACGATTTCGAAATGAATTGAAAACGATTTCGAAATGAATTGAATTGAAAACGATTTCGAAATGAATTGAATTGAAAACGATTTCGAAATGAATTGAATTGAAAACGATTTCGAAATGAAATGAATTGAAAATGAATTCAAATTGAATTGAAAGCGAATTGAAATGAATTCAAATTGAATTGAAATTTGAATTGAATAGAAATGAACTTTAAAACGAATTTATAAAGAAGAATTCAATTTTGATTTGAATTGAAAAGGAAGTTGAAATTGCTTTTGAAACGAATTTAAAACTATTTATATAATTCGTTTTAAATAGAAATCGACGAAATATATATTATATATATTATATATATAATATAATGGCCTGAATAGAACGCGCCGCGCCGCGGCAGTTCGTGAATCTCGACCATTTATTTCAAATGGACATTATGGGAGATCCGACCGTCGGATCCTCCTAAAACCAGAACCGTTGGGTTCGTATCGAAAAGAGCTTTCTAATGAATATTAGAAATTTGAAATCTAACGGTTGGATTTGGAGATACGTCCAAATCAAATTTGAAAAAGGTCGCTGTAAGTGCAGTTCGATGGCCGTTGATGGAAATCGACTGTACGGGCCTTGATAAAATTATTAAAAATAGTAATAATTTGTGTAAAATCATAAGAAATGATTCAGAAAGATTTGGGATGAAAAACTCCATATTTGAAAAGATAAACATAGATTTTTATCGAAATGAACTAGTTTTGAACTAGAATTATAATTCTATTTATTTTTAAATAAATAAATTGAATTCGAAAAGGGTTTTAAAAATAACCAAAATTTCCAATGATTGCATTGGAATGGATTTGAATCGAAATTGTCTTCGGAATATTTCGATGTTGGAATTCGTGATTATACAGATGTTGTTATGGAAATTTGAAAGATATATATTTATATCGTTATTTCCAATACGACATTTGTTAATCGTAGAATTTGGTATTGAATATAAGCCGATATATTTTCTATTCAGAGCCTTATATTGAATATCAAATGTGATTTGGGTTTGTCGTGAATGGTGTCTTCACTAACACTGTTCTTGAACCCAGTTGAGAAAAGATTAAATCTTTTTATTTAGATTTAATGAAGTGTACCAATTAAATAACATTTAATTGGAATGGAACTGATATTGATTTTTGGGTTTATCGTGGACAGTGTTTTAAATAACACTTGTTCTTTAACCCGATAATTAATGGAATGATATTTTGGGTTTACCGTGAACCGTGTTTTAAATGACACTGATTCTTTAACCCAGTTAACGATTAAAACTAAGTGGAGTTTTAATGAATCTTTAATTAGATTGAAATAATCGAAATGGAGCATCACCAGTTTTGCTCCAGGCGATAGTTAAATCTTTAATTAGATTTGAACGTGAAATGGTAATTGAATTTACCGATAACACTGTGGTGTTAGATATGAAGTATTACCAGTTTTACTTCATGGGATGAATAGGTTGGGATTGGGAAATTAAAACAAATGATTACTTCGGTAAGTTTCGTTAATCCCGACTAGTTTGAATTGATATTCAAAAATAGATTAAATAATAAATTTTAATGATTTATCTTTGATAAAAGTAATGGGAACCTTTCCCTATGAATGTGAAATTTAGAAACTAACTGTCGGTTAGCCAAGCAGAACGGTTTTCTGGATATTGATCTGATGTTGGTTTCGGCCTTCGGGGTTAATATTTGGGGAATTATTCTCTTGATTAATTTACGGTTAGTGACTAATGAATTGGAATGAGGCGTATGTTGTGTTTGTGTAACACTTATTTAAAATATACGCGAGTTATTCGGAAAGACCGGGTTTATCCCATTCTGGACAACTGATACGACGATAAGTCGAAGATGAAGACGATGGTCGAAGACCGGAGGTCTTCACGTCGTTTGGGTAATTACTGATGATCTTGATTGGGCTGTACACCCAAGAAGATGGAAACAGTTAGTGATCGTCCAGACGTACTTGGAGATCGATGGATGTGCGGGGTACTAGGTGCCTCCGGTTTCGTTCAGACCCAGAACGGACTTGTAAATGGACTGTGTGTCTGACATTGGATTTTAGTCCGTGTGATTGATTTCTATTAAATATATATCTGTTTGGCGGCGGAGAATTTATTCTCTTGCTTAACGCCCTTCTCTGAGACGTACGAGCTCAGAGGTTATATATTGATGGATATCAAACGCATGGAGTGAATTGCCTATGTGGCATGCCTAAGTGGCAATTGATCGAGGCTTCTGTTGAAAAGCAAAGTCTTGTGGTGATGATCAAAGCAAGGCCTTTGTGGCGTAGCTTTGTGTAACGTTTGCTTCGCGAGTTTCGCACCCGGTATGAACCAAAAACGGGAGAGGACGTCAGGGAGGGCATGCGTTTCTTTCTAGCTAGAAGTGGCGTCAGTGGTTTTACATGCCCTGACGAGTTTGACTTATGTGGTTGTTGCTGTTGCGAGGCGCCTCGGTTATATCGGTTTCGGCCGAATGCATTCTGGTCGGCTGACGGACCAGACTTACACCCCATAGGGTGGGGAGACGTAGTGTTCAGGCATAATAATCCACATCGGTGGACCGGCCTTGAAGATCTAAAGGCTTGCCTGCGCGCTTGCCTGTGGCTCGGGCTAGAGAGTCACGAATTCGGTGAGGACGATCCCTAGCCTCGGTTCATAGAAGGAAATCCAATTTCCAAATACGTGACATTTGCGATTTTATTTGTAGAGCCTAGTATGGCGACATAGTGGGATGGGGCGCTCATGCCGCCTATGATTGATACTTATGATTTGAAGTTGTTTTATACACTATGCACTTATAATAGTATCAAATGATTTGTTTCAAACGTATCAAGCATTCTTTGGCTGTTATAAGGGAAAACCCTATCCTCGGCTGCGTTGCATTGTGTGATGGGACCTGGGTCTTATAACAGCTTCATTTCTCTTTATTTAGCATTGCGTTGTTGTTTTATGCACTGGTATTCTTGGGAGGAAACCCGTTCCGTGTTATGCGGCGTGGTCCCTTGATTTACCTAACTTTGAAAATAAAGATTAACTGTTTTAGTTCTCACACCAGTCCCATGACTGACCTGGAGTTTATTGTTTTAACCTAAACTCTGGGTGCCCTTATTTTTGACACGGGCAGCTAGTAGTTTTGGTTTTGCAGATTTATATTCACAGGATCCTGGTTCACAGCTGGAACGATATCCGGAAAGCTTTGTATCCGTATATCTCATTCTAGTTGCGTATTGTATTATTTTCCGCTGCGATGTATTTAAATGTAATTTAAATCTCTAATATTTCTGTGTATATATATTCATTTATACTCTGTATATTCTTGTAATCTGATGCATTGTTGTAATATACAGTGAAATGTTCTTCTGTATGCGTTCTGTTGTGGTTTGTTCTCGAACTATCCGACACTTTCCTTTACGGGGAAGTTACGGGTTTTTACAACGTGCCCAATTGATGGCTATGCCGCCAATGATAGCGTAGGTGGTGCGGTGAACAGAAGGATAAATCTTCTCCAAGCTTCCCATCTTCAGAATGATGTTGTGCTGTACGATGCGCACAACTATACAGGATACGGGTCATAGATTGGTGGTGGTCCAGGCTCCAAGCTCTCCATGGAAGATACGCTGAAGGATCTGAGGGTCCTCCATCTCTATAGCATCAAGCTCGGCTTCGACTTCCGAGATACCCAAAATCTGAGCTAAGTCGGCGTTAGTGAACTCGATGTGGGTCCCTATAACCTCAGATCTGATAACACAGGACTCATCATCGATGTCGGCATTCATATGAGAATCGAACAGACGTACATAGCATATATACAGGTCACACTCAAAAGTGTCGTAGCGTTGGATCGGTGCTAGGCCTGGGGCGACAAAAAGCTTCTCCAAACCAAATGCGGCGAAGTCGGCGAACTTCACTGGTCGACCAATTTGGAACTCATAACTGGCCATGGCTAATTATTTCTTAATCTTTGCCTCATCGTGATCCAACCAAGTGGCTTCCTGAGACGTAAGGCCAGGATGTTGATTGCGAGGTGCCATGGAGGAATCAGCGAATTGAGAAAGAGAAATTGCAAATATGGAGTATAATCGGGTAGAGACTTGCACAAAAAGGATTTGGTGATAATTAGGGGGAAATGCAGCGGGGGTTGCTCGGATTGGAGCTTGGGAAGGAGAAGGGTTTGGGTTTTCGGTGGAATTGGGGCTGGGGAAAAAGTGTCGGTTGAACTATATATATATATATTGTTTCAGCTGATTCGGGTCAGGTCAGGCCATGCTCACCATGGAGGAGCGGTCGTTCTGGCCCTAAGAGGGCAGACGACCGCTTAGTGGTCGGCCGCTTGCCTCATAATGGGCGCAGTTTGAACCATGGCCCAACGGCCCATAAAAATTATATAAATTAAATTGAAAATTGTCATTATGTCGAAACAACTTCTACTCCCAACTGAATTCTCATATCGGCTTGCACCACTCGTCGAGTCAGGAAATTTAATTTTCCAATGCCTTTTCCCTGCCTCCAAAAAGACTAGCGACTGCCAAATCGAACGAAATTAAAACAGGAAATCAGCTAGAAATCTGAAATAAAATTTAAAACGGATTTCCCCCCTTACTAGCCGACATGAACTAAGCGATTCAAAAATTAAATACCCCAAAATAAGGATGAAGGATTTTCTTACCCTTTTCGAAAAAAATTTAAAACTTTTCCAAATATGTAATTTATTAAAGTCTTAAAGGTTTCGTATTTATAAATCCATTTTATTATTCTATTATTTATATTATAATTTATATTTCAAAGTGGAAAAACCTTTTCGCATTCAAAAATATTAGAGCTTTAAAATCTTAAGGATTAATTGTGATAATTTCAATAAATTCTCCAATATATATAGGAAGAGGGACACTAAAAGTCACAAGGAATAAATATTATTATTTACAAGCTTAGTGGCATATTCCTTGTCATTTCTAATTCCATCTTTCCTACCAATCAGACTATATTTATTAAAATTACACTAAGCCCAAAATTTTGAAACACGAACAGATTAAAATTTAAGAACCATATCTCTATAAAACTGGGCCTTTATAGAACCATTTCCCGAAACCGTATTTCAAAACTTCTAAAACCCATTTTTATTTTCAAATAGTTTTAAAAATAAAATTTCCTCGAATACAAGGCCAAGAACTCAATTGAATATTTCAACAAAGGTGGATTTGGAAATTCAACGAAGTAATGAATGGATATACCTCGTAATTATATTTTCGATAGATACGACACACTAATGTGAACCTTTCCCGTTTTGGATCGAGAAATGGTCTAAACCGGAACCACCAACAAAACCAAACACCAAAAATCATGACTATCTCGGTTGTAGCTAAATTTTCGTCCAGTCTCCAAACTCGAATCAATAAAATCCACTACATGTCATCCTCATGCTCTTTACGACGAGATCGCCAACGTACTGTGGGGTATGACAGAATTGGCTAGTAATCCGAACTCAACATATTTGAACTCTTAGTCTCTTAAAGCCCATTTTATATTTTTAGGCCCACGACTAACTCATCGTTGAAATAATTTTAAGTCGAGTAAGAAAAACAGAAAATAGAATCGAATTACATTCTCATACAAGTCCTAATTTAACAAATTCCTCTGATCGTTTAACTTAAGCTCTGATACCAAATGTAACACCCCACACTTTTCTGCAACCAAATTTCAACAAAAATCGGAACTCAAACACATCTAAGCATGGAGCATGTAAATCTGGTACCTGCAATAAATGAGCATGATCATAATCAGAGGATGATAAAATAAGCCACAACGTAAACAAAATAGGATAAAATAGTATTAACTCAAGCAACTACCTTTTTCAAAGTAAGTCACTTTGCCAATACCGAGCATGAGAGAGAATAAGAACCGAAAGCCACACTTAACACCTATAAGAACACGACTTCTCTAGAAAACCTGGGTGGTTGTAATGAGGAGGGGGAGTCAGAACAACAAGATTCTGGTGAACAGGAAATGTACAACATAAATTAAAATACACAGATGTATCTCATTTGGTTCAACCCAAGATGTATGCCTATAAAGGTTAGTCATTCTAGCCTAACCTTATAAATGTTTACGCATGAATGTACTACTCTTCTCAAAGTAGTATTCCCGAAGTATAATACCGAGATAGGACATTTTACACATATATTTGTGAAGCCTTTATACCAGAGCATGGCTGGTTATTTAATCGAGGCCAGACCCCTAGTTACGGGGTTTATATATATATACACACACACACACACACACAGAGAGAGACATACACACATACACACTCTTTCATTCACTATTATTATTCCTTGAAGATTTATTTAACACTAACATAAACTAGAGAGCACTAGCTACGTCCTTACTAGTTAAGGCTTCCGTCGTTCACGCATATACCCTTTCCCTGCATAAGATAAGAGATGGTATTTTATCGCTCGCTATACCTTCTCGCAAACCATATTAGACATCCCCCTTAGTCGCTTATTATTTCCTGTTGGATAGCTGGCCATATCTGACATTTTAGTTTCTAGGTTTGGGTAGGCCCACACACACCTATCACTTAAGACCCCTAAACTGAAAGACCTATTCCCAGGTGGACTTTTCAACCCCAGCCGCTTAAGACCAAGGAAGCGGACTATACGCGGAGGTTATTAGGTTTGTACCCCATTAGCCTTTAATACTTTCCCTATTTGGGATAAAATGGGCTACATTATTTAGTCATTCCTGTTTAGTCCTTCTACACGGAAATGCTATACGCACACTATTCGTTGTCGTCACGGGTTCATATGGTTAATAATACTTTACATTATTAACCTACTAAGTCCAACTCTAAAATTTAAATTATAAATTCTATGTTAACTAGTACAAATAGGAAAGTTATGTCTCCTTACCCTAGGATATATTTGATTGCCTTCCCTAATTGGACTTAGTATTTAAACAACAATTGATACCCATTAGCCTTCGTTTTCTTTTCCACAAGTTTATTGCCATTTATGACCATAATAGTCCTATTTTCCTAAGAAAACCATTAACTCTGGATATCCTTATTTTATCAGTCTCAAAATATCTATTTGTTGTACCCCAACAGACCATTACTATTCATGCTTATTTATTTACTTACTTGTTTATTATATATATATATATATGTATATATATGCACTAGGCCACTCACATTAGGTCGACCACTTGTGGATGCTGGATTTGCCGGTCGGTTCAAGGAAGACTTCTACCACAAGTTGAACTTAACCTCGTGCCTTAGTACATTTATATTTATGGATTAGACCCCTCAAATCAAGCTGACTACCTGTGGATGCTGGATTTGTTGGTCGGTTACAGGAAGACTTCTACCATAAGTTGAACTTAACCTCGTGTCTAAATGCAATCATAATTCAAATTTCATAATTAGAGTATACAACATTTATCCTAATTAATTTAAGAATTATAACCATTATCCTATTATATTTATTTTCCCTAATCAACATTGGTTACAATTGTTATTTATTGATTTGCGGTCTTATTTATAGCAATTAATTATACTGATTGCTACAAATGGCCACCGCAAATATATTAATTCAATATGGATTACATTTACATATAATTCCATAACTGAACCTTACCCAAACATTCAACCAAATGTATATTTATATTGTTTTTCGTTTTATACTTATTTGAATGGATAATATTTAAATGTTTATATTTTTTGTTTTCGTGCGGTCAACATAATTATTACATTTATTTTTATTCTTACTCTTTAAATTTAATGATTCAATTAAGTCAATAACCAAAAATTCCTTTTTGCATTCTGCCAAAAAGGTTTCAATCTTACAAAAAGATTGTTAACTGAAGTCATTGCAAATTATGCCTAATTAGCGGAATTGACATATTTCAAAATCACAAGAAATATATGTAAATATTTACTTTTGGAATAGTTGACGCAAATTACACACGAATATGTATATTTATATTTATACGTACATTTGCACCACTTTTCCTCTTTCAACCTTTTTATCATATCCCTTGTGATTTCAAAATAATGCCTTTTTATTAAAAATGAGGAAAACAACATATTTACAACAATTAAGCCGAAACCCAACAATATTGGATACAAATAGGCATATTTCTTTTAAAATTACAATCACATAATTTACCAATTGAATCTTTTTACCAAAATTCACATAATTTATTATTCAACACTGAACTAAAGATCTGGAATATAACTACATCTAAATGGCACTTAATGGGGCTGATTTCCAGATCTACAGTGCTTTACCAAAACTTCAACATATTTACAACATAAATGTAGGAACATGTGTAAATAAGTTTAAGAATCCTATAATTAATACTTATGCTAAACCACAGTTCATAATATTCAAGTTTCAAAAATGTGTACAATCAGATCTTATGGGTGTCAATCTAATTAAAATGATTAAATGAACAGATCTGATAGAAAATAGGCATAAAAATTTAGATCTAATTCAAACGAAATAGATAAGTTATTATAACTGTATTCGTGAATTTCCCACTCACCTTATAGCATCCAAATCCAAAGTTTCAATCCTTTAGGCCTATAAACCCCAAATCCTTATAAATCTATAATTTATTTGAAAAGGGGGAAATTCTAGATCTTTATAGATGTAAGAAAATAGGAAGAGAGAGGAGAATCTGATTTGGAGCATCAATTTGCATTCTTTTCCATTAGTTCTGATAATCCTCTCATATTCATATGAATTAGATTTGATTTGTTGTGTATGAATATATTTTAGATTAAGAAATTAGGTTTGGAGAAGGAGGAAAATGGCAAAGCTTTGCTGTTGCCTACAGATTTGTAGGAAAAATGTAATGTCCCGTATTTTTAGTAGTCGAATATTTAAATTATTTTATTATTTCAAATATTATATTTAGAAATATTAATGGATTTTAATATTGAATTCGTTTATAAAACGATGTTTGAACGTAAAATTTATATATAATATAAATCGAGCTCGAAATGACGTGGTAGTTCGTAATATTCAGCTTTGAACTTTAATTGAATATACGAATCCGTTTTAAGTTGGATTTCTGTGAAACAAGAAACGTTTGAATCTTGTTGATTATAATTTTCATATGAAAGAGAAAAATTCAAATTTCGTATTATAGATTGTTAGTTATGTCCAAATCAAGTTTTAAAATAGTCATTATGGAAATCGTTATTAAAATATAACATTTAAAAGGGTTTTAATATAATTTCGATACGGTTTTAACTCGAAATTTGATAATATCGAGTTGTATAATTTATATTTTGAAGCGATATGATGATGTTATTCGGATGAATACTTTTATAATAATTTATTATTATTTAATTCAACTATTTTGGAATTTATATAATATTTTATTAATATTATATAAGCATTAAAAATAACCATTTTGCAAACAGTCTCGGTTTTCGATGAAATTTGTTTCATTGGAACCGTAACGTTAAATTATTGTACAGTATTAAATTTCGTGGGAAACGGATGTCGTATGTGACAACTACAGCCGTAAATGCCCAGTCATTTTCTATTGCGTGTAATTAATTTAGTTTAATTTAATAGTGGGGTATTTGTGTATAACATGAGCAGATGATCGAATTAAGCCACGAAACCGATTCCGTTGAGTTCATATCGACGTTTAGAGTCAGAATTTGCAGATAGTTTGTTATTTTTGGACGTTGAGTACTTTGGTGTCTAAAATACCCATGTTTGGTGTATAAAAATAGCGTACCAGGAAACAGCCCCGGAATGCGACGAAACTTGTGCAATTGGATTCGTATTAATTAATTATTACAAGATTTCAATTTTAGTGTCAATTGGACTTATCGTTTGATCGTGGAAACGATAAACGCCTTAATAGGTTATATTATTTTAGCCAATTTAGACAGGGTAACTTTAAAGGAATAAATGACTGGCCAAACAAACTCCAATTTTAACGAAATAAATTTCATTGGTCCATAACGAAAAGATCTAGTATAAATTCAAAGTTTCAAGTAGACTGAATTTATTTTGTGATCGTGGGAAATTTAAATGCATGATTTTTAGCCTGTGATTTATGAAGGACTATTCACAAACGACCTCGGAATTTGACGAAACATGTCCCATTGGGTCTGGAATATTTTTTTATGCTAGGATTATATTTTTTCATTCAGCTAAAAAGTCATATGGAGTTGATTTTGCTTATTACTTCACGACGAAGTTTAGTGTAATATTAAATTAATATAATATATCCTATCTCTTTATATATAACGTATTGGTCAAATACCCTAGTTTTACTTTCGTCTGGTCAAAGAACAAGCAGCCGCCATCTTTAACGTTTAATGGCCAAGATTTCACAAACTAATCCTCCCAATATTCTCTTATTCAATGATCTTTTCACCACTGTTTCAACTACAAAAACCTTAAGCTCAGTGAGCTCGACATCTTCAATGGTGATGATGGTATATATCGACCATGGTCGACTGGAAGTTGGTCACGAAGGCGGCAGTTTCGAACTTGGTTTGCAGGCTGACGATAGCCTCAAATCACGAACGGCTTCAAGCGAAGGTGGGGGATGCCTCAGTACGGTGGCAAGTGGGCTAGGATCAACGTCAGGCGGCCGACGTTGTGCGCGGCAGGCGATGGAAGTGGCGAATCTAAATGTGTTCGTATACGAGCAGTGGATTGGAACAGAAACAATTACGGGAAGAAGCTAAGGATGGAGGCCGATCCTTTTTGCATCTATAACCTAACGTAATTAATTATCTAAAATAGTGATTAATGTGAAAACTAACGGTGATTAAGGATGAGTTATTTAATTAAATTATTGTGATTAATGCAGATGGAAACACAGCTGACCAATTGAAGAAGAAGTGTATCGACCCGGAACTTAAACCAACGTAATGATCGGCTGCTGTTTTTATATAAAACATGATTAAGTTATTATATTAATTAAGAATTGATTAATTAGGGTTTAAGTTGTTTAATTAAATTTATAAGCTGATTTGCTTAATAATCATCTAATTAGTTACTTAAGAGTTTAATTAGGATTTTATAGTTGAACAATCAATTATTAAACACAGTAATTAGTTTCATAAACTGGTTAAGAAATTAATTTGTATAATTAAAATAATAGTTAAGGGTTAGGTTAATATAATTAAATAGTTTAACTTTAAATATTATTAACAAATCCATATGTGATCAGAATTGGACGGTTCAAGAGACATTGGAATCGTCTCAACGAGCACTACATTATGGAATAGAACTAGCGGAATTAGAGTTAACTGGATTTTTGTTAAATTAAACATTGGTTTAGTTTAACTAGAATGAGCCGTTTAAAGAGCGAATCAAATCAAGATGAGTTAAACTCACCAAGTTCTTCCCACTTATATTTTATATAAGTCGGGTTTTATGATTGTGTGTTATGGTTGCTAATGATTGACTATTTTTTTTTGTTAAATATATATATTCATATATTGATTGAACCAATGAAATTAAACGTTGTTTAATTTTAGTGGAAAACTAAACGATTGGACCCAATGAAGGTAAGGTACCTTACTAGTCACATTTACAAAATAAACTTGTTTAAATTAATGAATTGTTTTGTTGTGCTAGATAAATTGGTTGATGTTAAATAGTCGTTATTTACTATTATAGAAATAATCTGTTTAATTGGATTGAATGAATTTATTTGCGGTAACCTATTTGTATACAGGAAAGAACAGGTTGGAGGGATCCAACTGGATTCCTAAAATATGGTAGATGTTATTTATATTTCATATTATCATCATATGAACTGTTCTGATTGGATGATTGATTTGATTGTTGACTGTTGACTTGAAATTCAACATTTGTTTGTTTAAACCAGTGGACATAATTGGTTAAGTAATTGGCAGTATACGGCTTATAGATCAATCGGTTTATAAATATCGATTTACCATCAGGTAAATCGATAGGACTGAAGTTATAATTTTATAACTGGAAATAGATTTTTGAAATATATTATTTTGAATAAAAATTTATTAAAGAAAATAAATAAATATTTTTTAAATTTATAATTAACTATTAAATGATTTTATAAAGCAAATTCTGATATTAATCAGATTTATAAACAAATGAGCAATAAGAGTTGGATAATTGTTTTTAGGAAACAATTAAATGGAATTAAATTAATTAATTATATTATTAATTAATTTAAAGGAAGGACTATAATTGGAATCGGTTAACGAATAAATCGTGTTTTACGTTGACTAAGTCAACCGTTTTAACTGGGATTGATTATTTAATTAGTTCGTTTTGAATTAATCTAATATAATAGTTTAATGAATATTTGTTTTAATTTTAATAAGATTTTAAAAAGGAATTTACTATTTGTTTTAGTTAATAAAGAAATTAACTACTTCTATGGTAATTAATTATTGAAGTAAATTATTATTTTACTTAATAATAATTTAGGTGATTTCTTTTTAATTGAATTTTTTTAAAAAGTAATCGAAGTGGAAATGAAATCTAATTGTATTGTGAAAGGAGTTTTTGAACGAGTTTTGTATATAAACCCGAGTTTTTATGACGAAGTTATAAAAAGGAATTTTAAGCGAACACGATAGCTTAAATTAATGTTTACTTAACGTTTGAATTAAGTAAAAGCAATTTGAGAATAAAAGGGTTAATCTTAAACCATAATTAAATAAATGAAGTTTATATAAAGAAATATAAAATTAAAACATTAATTCTAAATTAACGTTATTAAATAATGGAATTGAAAGAAATGAATGGAATTGAAATGAGAATTTCAAAAGGAAAAGATTAAAAAGGGATTTGTAATTGAATTCGGTAAAAGATTTAGTATTGGGATTTGATAATAATAATTCGATTTGTATAAATAAATTCTTTGAAAGAAGTTAAGGTTAAGAAGTGATTTTTATTAAGAAATTACTTAATTGACATATTGAGTGATAATAAGTTATATTTAAAAGAAATATTTCCAAAAGTAAGAAAGTTTTATAAACCATATTTTGAATAAAATAGGTGAATGAGATTGTTTGATATTAGAATAGAATAGCGGTTTTTGAATTACAACTCATACCTATCTTAAGTTAAGAACGTTGTTGAACAAGGTCTAAGAGGTAAATAAATACCCCAACTTTAACTACTTCAGGATTATGTAAGGATGATATTAGTTTGTAATGGAAAAGAGGTTATGAGTAATTCATTATTTCCGCATGGGAACTAATAACACAATATTAACTGCATGATTCGAAAATATATAATGAAATTTCCAAAGTAACGGAAATGGGAATATTTGAGAACATATATAATAATATTCTCGAAGTAAAGGAAATAAAGTAAAAAGAGATTGTGTGAAAATATAATGATATTTTCGAAGTAGAAGGGAAATGAAAAGTGGAGCATTTGAATGAATTTATTCTAAAAGAATAAAGGTTGGTTGTTGTTTTCAGGTAATGAAACAAAGAATTTTTTTAACCTTGTTTTACGAGCGATAAGCTAAATTGTTTTTCCTAATTATAGATAATGAGAAATGACATGGTAGATGTTTTGAAAATGATAGTAAATAGAAAATTGGATATCATTACAGAATATTTTCCTAGAAATGTACATACTATGGTTTTGGAACTAACCTCATGTTAAATAAGAAATGAAAGCTATTTTTGTTATATTGAAGGGTTTAGAGCTTTAAATTAACCATCGTTAATCGTTTTTAATTAAAGAGGCCAAGTAATGTCGAATACTGAATCAGTGAGCTCATTTTATTTTCACAATTGTTTATTTGTATAGTTAAATAACCGACTATCAAAATCTGACTTATATGATTGTTGGTACGAAAAGACCGGAATTGAATGTACATTCGAAAACCATTCCGAACCAGCAAATACGTAAAGCTGCTAATCAAGATGGAGATATTAAAGACAGTGGATCTTCATAAGCGGAAGGATTACTTGTCGAATATTCTCTGTGTTATAACACAGAGGTATTCTGACGTGATTCAGTCGTGGTTGAGAATTTATGGATTGCAAGGACTACTCGCTACTAATCTATAGGGTGATTCCTAGGAAGTGGTAGGAATGTGCCTTCGGTTCATCCTATTCCTGGATGATTTGTATGGACAAATATTTGACATAGTATTTCCTGAAAACCATGTACATTGATTTTTACAAATATACCGAGTTGGTGGCAAAGAGAGGCACTTCTTTTATACCCAGAGTATAATTGTGGACGTCAATTAGTGATTTGACGGATCTGATGATGTGGCATTCAAAGACGATGGAAATGTGCTCTTCTGAAGGGTAAGCTTAACCTCAAGCCTCATCAACTGAGAAATGGAATAAATCGGGTAGGTCGCATGGCTATATGGGTCACACCTATTAGGTTATATCATTACCTGATCTGGAGAAATCAAATGCCTTCGCTTGTTCCTTTATTTTATATGTATGCTATTGGTATGTTTGGCTGGTCCCCAACCATGGTGATGATATATTCGGTACTCTCAAACGAAGTGAGGGGTCAATCATGTTTATCCTGGGTTGTAAGATATTCTTGTTGAACCCCAATGTAATTGTAATAACCCGGAAAATCTGGGGCAGTTTAAAATTTTTATTTTGACAATTTTAGCGAATTTTGAATATTTAAAATAGATTATTTTAAATAATATTGACGAGAAAATTTATTTTGAATATAATTCGACGTATATATTATATACGTTGTCGTTAGAATATAAAAATTTATATATAATTATAAATAGAATTGAAAATGGCGCGGTAGTTCGATAATTCGATTTCAAACTTCAATTGAATGTACCGGGTGCAAAACAATCCGGATTTTAGTGAAACCAAAAATCATAGGATCTAATTGATGATATCTTTCCAGCGAATCTGAAAAATCAAAATTTCATAGCGGGAATCAAAAGATATGTCCAGTTGAAAATTCTGAATAGTCGCTATGGAATTCAGGCCCTTAAAAATGGACATTTTGCAAACTACCTCGGATTCCGACGAAACTAGTTTTGTTGGGTCTGCAGTGTCAAGTTATTGCTAGGTTTCAAATTTCATAATTTTTCGAATCATTATGTGAGCGTGGCAAAGGAAAACGCGTTTGACCAGTTTCAGTTGATTTTAATCGACTGGAAATTGGCCATTTTTCCAACGGTCTTAGAATTCGACGAAACTAGTTTTGTTAGGACCGTATCGTCAATACGAAGCTAGAAAATATTTTTCTGGAATTTTTAAAGTTCGTATGTGACCCCGGTAATTTGAAATGTACGTGTAAAATTCAATATAGTGATTTAAATGTAAATTGAACGGAAACTGATTCAAACGATCAAACCAGCTTACGATACATATCCCATTGTGTTCAGAATGGGGGTAAAACGCTGTGGACGACAGGCGGTGGGCCTCGTTTTGTGGTCGTATGAAAAAGTCAACGTATAAGGGAATTAAATAAAATTAAAATATTAAATATATATATAACTTTTCACATACCCCCCCTTCTCTTCCCCATCGATTTCTCAGAAGGAAAAAAAAAGAAAAAAAATCTATCGCTCAGCCCTACCATGACCCGTCGCCCTCTCCGATGGAACGCGCCGCCTCCTCTCCAACCAACTCCTCCGCCCCCTCCTTTCCTTCCAGCTCGAACCCCCCCCCCCTAAATCTCCAAATCGCACAGAAACCCCCCCGAAACCCTAACGCAACCGCACCGACCCCCTGACCGATCGCCGCACCTCCTTTGGCCCCTCCTGAACTCGAGCGCGCCCCCTACCGAATACTGTAAGTTTTTTTTTTATCTGAATTTTATATATTATATAAACTGATTTATAATGAAAATATAAAAACTGAATTTTTAGAGAAATTATAAACTGATTTATAATGAAAATATAAAAACTGATTTTTTAAGTTTTAAAAACTGATTTAATAGGATTTTTAAAAACTGATTTTTTAAGTTTTAAAAACTGATTTAAAAGGAATTTTAATACTGATTTTATTTTAAAGGTTTAAAATAGAAAAAAGGGTTTAAACTTTAAAATAGAAAAGGCGGAATTTTTATTGGGTAGAAGAAGTAAAAATATGATTTTTATATTTTTAAAGTATTAAAAATATAATCTTTACTATATAGAAATATTAAAAATATGATTTTTATATTTTTAAAGTATTAAAAATATAATCTTTATAGGATAGAGAATATAAAAATATCATCTTTGTATGTGTAGCGAAATAAAAATCTGATTTTTATTTTATATACGTTGAGATAAAGTGGTAATTTTTATAAAGGCGAAAACTTTATTTTTGAAATGGAATTTTTGTCTATATAGTAGCAATGTAGAAATAGAATTTTTATCCATAGAAAGTGATTATAAAAATATGATTTTTATATATTGAATAGCATAGTAAAAATTCGATTTTTAAATATATGAAGTGATTATAAAAATATGATTTTTAAATTGAAAGTGAATAAATAAAAATGTGTTTTTTTATTTTAAAGACATCAAAATATAAAAATGTGATTTTTATATATGTAGTGGCTACGGGCAATAAAGATGACGAAGATGCGATAGCGATGAAGATTTCCTGCAAAAGAAGTGCCGTGGAGCTAGGATAGCAATATGTGAGAATTCTCACTCTTCAATTTTATTTCTAGTTATATATATATATACTAGGATGCAGACGGTGCTTAGTAGCACCCGACACAATCGTCCACAGACCATGGACTTGTTTGTTTGGTTGCATAGATTAGTTATATGACTTGATTTGAATTGGTTGTTTGGTGAATTTGATTGATGTGTGAATGGCGTGGGCCTTCACTAGACCGGGGATAAGGCTAGGCCTTGTCCTGTTTCTAGTATCGTGCCGTTATGCCGCCGAAATTTTCTAAAATATGTTAGAAAAAAATAATAATAAAAATATCATTTTATTTAAAGAATGAACCGAATAGATATTCATATGTTAAAATAAAATGTTTTATCGTTAAAAATATAATTTTTAACGTGAATGTGAATAAATAAAATATTCATTTACAAACCGGACGGTTTGTTTATGTACACTGATTTGACTGACATTGATTGGGTCGATAAATTTTACACATCGCCCAACTGCACAAATAAAATCTGTGTTTGATTGTTTGAAACCCCACACGGGTGTTGGGATGAAATTTGAAGTTCACTCATCCTGATTGATTAAATTTGTCGATCGATTGATTGACAGGCTGTTATAAGCGTTAGATATCTATATTTGATGCTTATACAGTGTAGTGCACTTTGGTTGATGGTTGATTATTTTTCAATGCTATTTTATACATGTGATGTATGAAAATCCATATAATTAATATTATATGGTAATTGATTGGGCCTCATTCCAATTTGAAAAATAAAGAATAATAAAATTTACATCTTTATCAATATAAAATAAAGGTTCATGTGTTGACTGTACTCATCCGTTGAGATTAGTCATGTGTTGAACGAATTATTTTTATAATAAAATTTACATCTTTATCAATATAAAATAAAGGTTCATGTGTTGACTGTACTCATCCGTTGAGATTAGTCATGTGTTGAACGAATTATTTTTATAATAAAATTACATCTTTATCAATATAAAATAAAGGTTCATGTGTTGACTGTACTCATCCGTTGAGATTAGTCATGTGTTGAACGAATTATTTTTATAATAAAATTTACATCTTTATCAATATAAAATAAAGGTTCATGTGTTGACTGTACTCATCCGTTGAGATTAGTCATGTGTTGAACGAATTATTTTTATAATAAAAATTACATCTTTATCAATATAAAATAAAGGTTCATGTGTTGACTGTACTCATCCGTTGAGATTAGTCATGTGTTGAACGAATTATTTTTATAATAAAATTTACATCTTTATCAATATTATAAAGTAAAGGTTCATGTGTTGACTGTACTCATCCGTTGAGATCAGTCATGTGTTGAACGAAATAATTTAACAAAAATAGTCACACGTGGACGGTACTCATTAATTGAGATTAGTCGTGTGTTGACAAATAGAAATATTTGAAATAGAATATTTGAAAATAGAAATATATGAAGCCGTGTTGATTAGATTGACGCCATTTGGACGTGAACGATATTTATATCGATTTTATTCATTATGAATTGAATATATAACGATTTCGAAATGAATTGAATATATAACGATTTCGAAATGAATTGAATATATAACGATTTCGAAATGAATTGAATATATAACGATTTCGAAATGAATTGAATATATAACGATTTCGAAATGAATTGAATATATAACGATTTCGAAATGAATTGAATATATAACGATTTCGAAATGAATTGAATATATAACGATTTCGAAATGAATTGAATATATAACGATTTCGAAATGAATTGAATATATAACGATTTCGAAATGAATTGAATATATAACGATTTCGAAATGAATTGAATATATAACGATTTCGAAATGAATTGAATATATAACGATTTCGAAATGAATTGAATATATAACGATTTCGAAATGAATTGAATATATAACGATTTCGATTTGAATTGAATATAAAACGATTTCGAATTGAATGGAATAGAAAACCAATTTGATTTCAATTGAATATATAATAAATTTGATTCAAATAGAAACGAAACGAATTTGATTTGAATAGAATTTGAATTGAAACGAATTCGAATTGAAAATATAACGAATTGAATTCAAATTGAATATGAAAACGATTTCAAAATGAATTGAATAGAAAACCAATTTGAATTGAATCGATTAGAAAACCAATTTGAATTGAATCGATTAGAAAACCAATTTGAATTGAATCGATTAGAAAACCAATTTGAATTGAATCGAATAGAAAACGACTTTGGAATTGAATTGAATTGAAAACGAATTCAAATTGAATTGAAAGCGAATTGAAATGAATTCAAATTGAATTGAATTGAAATGAATTTTAAAACGAATTTATAAAGAAGAATTCAATTTTGATTTGAATGGAAATGGAAGTTGAATTTGCTTTTGAAACGAATTTAAAACTATTTATATAATTCGTTTTAAATAGGAATCGACGAAATATATATATTATATATATAATATAATGGCCTGAATAGAACGCGCCGCGCCGCGACAGTTCGTGAATTTAGACCATTTATTTCAAACGGACATTGCGGGAGATCCGACCGTCGGATTCTCCTAAAACCGGAACCGTTGGGTTCGTATCGAAAAGAGCTTTCTAACGAATATTAGAAATTCAAAATCTAACGGTTGGATTTGGAGATACGTCCAAATCAAATTCGAAAAAGGTCGTTGTAAGTGCAGTTCGATGGCCATTGTTGGAAATCGACTGTACGGGCCTTGATAAAATTATTAAAAATAGTAATAATTTATGTAAAATCATAAGAAATGAATTGGGAAAAATTGGGGTGAAAAACTCCATATTTGAAAAGATAAAAATGGGTTTTTATCGAAATGAACTAGTTTTGAACTAAATTTAAAACCCAATTATTTTTAAATAAATGAATTAGATTTAAAAAGGGGTTTTAAATAATCGGAATTTCAAATATATTTAAATGGATTTGAAATGGGTTTATCGTGAATGGTGTTTTAAATAACACTAGTTCTTTAACCCGAAAATAAATAGAAGGTGATTTGGGTTTATCGTGAATGGTGTTTTAAATAACACTAGTTCTTTAACCCGAAAATAAATAGAAGGTGATTTGGGTTTGTCGTGAACTGTGTTTTAAATAACACCTAGTTCTTTAACCCAGTAAAAGGAGTTTAACAAATCTGCAATTAGATTGAAATGCGAATGGATAATCTAAATTATCAAATTTAGAAAATGAGCGAGAATGGAGTATTACCAGTTTTGCTCCAAAGCGATAGTTAAATCTTTAATTAGATTTGAACGCGAAATGGTAATTAATTTTACCGATAACACCGTGGTGTTAGATATGGAGTATTACCAGTTTTGCTTCATGGGATGAATAGGTTGGGATTGGGAAATAAAATAAATAATTACTTCGTTGTGGTTCGCTAATCTCGACTAGGTGGAAAAAAAACCATAATTTGGTTTTAAATGACATCCAAAGGAAGATTACAGGATAAATTTTAAAGAATTTATCTTGGATAAAATTAATGGGAACCTTTCCCTAAGAATGTGGAATTTAGAAACTAGCTGTAGGTTGGCTAAGAAGAATGGTTTCCTGGATATTGACCTGATGTTGGTTTCGGCCTTCGGGGTTAATGTTTGGGAAATTGTTCCCTTGCTAATTTGCGGTTAGTGACTAATGAATTGGGATGAGGCGTATGTTGTGTTTGTGTAACATTTGTTTTTAATATACGCGGGTTGTTCGGAAAGTCCGGGTTTACACCCATTCTGAATAACCGATTCGACGATAAGTCGAAGATGAAGACGGTGGTTGAAGACCGGAAGTCTTCACATCGTTTGGGTAATTACTGACGATCCTGATTGGGCTGTACACCCAAGAGGATGGAAATAGTTGGGGGTCGTCCAGACGTACTTGGAGATGGATGGATATGCGAGGAAAGTGCCTCCGGTTTCGTTCAGACCCAGAACGGACTTGTAAATGGATTGTGTGTCTGACACTGGATTTTATTCTGTGTTGATTGATTTCTATTAAATATACATCTGTTTGGCGGCGGAGAGTTTATTCTTTTGCTTAACGCCCTTCTCTGAGACGTACGAGCTCAGAGGTTGTATATCGATGGACATCAGTCGCATGGCATGAATTGCCTGTGTGGCACGCTAAGATGCAAGGATCAAGGCTTCTGTTGAAAAGAAAAGTCTTGTGGTTGATGATCAAAGCACAGCCTACGTGGCAGCTTTGTGTATAACGTGAATTCGCGAGCCTCACACCTCGATATGAGTTAAAAACGGGATACGGACTGCAGGGAGAGCACGACGTTTCTTTCTAGCTTTGGTGGTGTCAGTGACTTACCAGCCCTGACATTTATATACTTTTCACCTTTGTGGTTGTTGGATGAGGCGCCTCGATTATAGGTCTGTAAGGACCGGGAAACGTGTGTTCAGGCATAACTAGTCCTCTAACGTAAGTGAGGACCGGCCCTGAAGATCCAGGGGTTACCCAGTGTGCGTAATCCTGGGACATTTGCTAGAGTGTCTCGAACGCGGAGAGGAGCTTGCCCCTTGCCTCGACTCATGACGGAAATCCAATTTCCAATACGTGTATTGCGGTTTTAATTGTAGAACTAGTATGGCGACATGATATATGGTACCCATGCCGTCTATGATTTATATTTATGATTGAAACTGTTTTGACACTATACACTTATTATAGTATCAAATGATTTGTTTTAAACGTACCAAGCATGTTTGGCTATTATAAGGGAAAACCCTATCCTCCGGCTTGCGTTGCATTGTGTGATGGGACCTGGGTCTTATAATAGCTTCATTTTTCGAAAAAGCATTGCGTTGTTTATTCCATGCACTGGTATTCTTGGGAGGAAACCCGTTCCGTGTTATACGGCGTGGTCCCTTGAATTACTTTCTTTAAAAATAAAGTTTTAAATAACTGTTTTAGTTCTCACACCAGTCACATGACTGACCTGGAGTTTATTGTTTTAACCTAAACTCTGGGTGCCCCTATTTTCCGCACGGGCAGCTAGTAGTTTTGGTTTTGCAGATTTATATTCACAGATCCTGGTTTGCAGCTGGAATGATATCCGGAAAGCTCTGTATCCGTATATCACCTTCAGTTGTGCTTTGTATTATTTTCCGCTGCTATGTAATTTATTGTAATCTCTGATATTTATCGAATGTAATTTATTCACTTATACTCTGTATATTCTTATATCTGATGGAATTGTTGTAATATACAATGAAATGTTCTTCTGTTTGTGTTCTGATTTGTCCTGTTCTCAACGTTCAGGGGTTTCGAACGGTCTAGATCGGTTTAACGACTGATTCAGATCGAGCGAAATTCCAGGCCGTCACATTTGGTATCAGAGCTTTGGTTTACAGAGCTCGAGAACAAGGCACATTAGAACCATACGAAAGAATTCATCTGATATTGGGTTAGTAATATCCAATTAGAATGACTCGTTAGAGATAGGATCAGTAGTATCCTAGAACGAGTGTGAAGAGTATATTTTTCAAATGAAAACCATTTTGTTTTGAAATTTAAACCATTTTATACGTATTTGATTATTTATTTATTTTGAATATGGACAATCGAGTATATAAAGATTTTGCATATACGCGTCATGAACGTATATTCGAAGTTTTAATATATTGGATAGATATAGAATCACACTCTAGTGGCCCGAAGATGATTCTGATGATTGACTAGTCGTCATTAGTATTCATGTTCGAGTAACGAAGGTGTGATATCGATATATTTCCATTAGACTGGTGTGAGAACCAAAACTTATATAGCTAGAACACATTGTTGTGAATTGGCATCAAAAACATGATTTTCTTTATATATATCAAAATTATGAATTTGAAACTCTAATCCACTAATTGATTGATGTTTGTGTTGTTTGTTTATTTGTTTGATAATTTTGAACCATTATGCCTAATTGCATCAAACATTGAACTGTATTGAAAATTGGTCGCATTTGCTTGCATATACATATACTTACATTGAACAGGTCATAGCAAGGAGGCTAGAGCCGAAGAATAAAATTTGTTTGCCCGACAAATAGGTACATGTTTATTACATAATTTCCTGTTTTGTTTGGGTGATGATGATTTTGTGAGCCTATTGGCTAGCCGCTTGGCTTTTTCTTTTTCTTTTTGAGATCTGAAGGACCGGGGAAGCTATTTGAAATTCCCCGATGCTCCCGGTGCAGGGGAGGTTATGGCGAAATTTTTCGAAAATTTAGGGTGTTAGCCAAATTTTTGAAGAATTTGAAAATTCTCAGAAACTGAAAAGTTAGAGAATGGAAGCCAGAATGAATGTAGAGTTGAATAATCAAACCGCTTTCGACTTTGTTCCTTTTCGGGGACGAAAAGTTTTAAGTGGGGGAGATTGTAATAACCTGGAAAATCTGGGGCAGTTTAAAATTTTTATTTTGGCAATTTTAGCGAATTTTGAATATTTAAAATAGATTATTTTAAATAATATTGACGAGAAAATTTATTTTGAATATAATTCGACGTATATATTATATACGTCGTCGTTAGAATATAAAAATTTATATATAATTATAAATAGAATTGAAAATGGCGCGGTAGTTCGATAATTCGATTTCAAACTTCAATTGAATGTACCGGGTGCAAAACAATCCGGATTTTAGTGAAACCAAAAATCATAGGATCTAATTAATGATATCTTTCCAGCGAATCCGAAAAATCAAAATTTCATAGCGGGAATCAAAAGATATGTCCAGTTTAAAATTCTGAATAGTCGCTATGGAATTCAGGCCCTTAAAAATGGACATTTTGCAAACGACCTCGGATTCCGACGAAACCAGTTTTGTTGGGTCCGCAGTGTCAAGTTATTGCTAGGTTTCAAATTTCATAATTTTTCGAATCATTATGTGAGCGTGGCAAAGGAAAACGCGTTTGACCAGTTTCAGTTGATTTTAATCGACTGGAAATTGGCCATTTTTCCAACGGTCTTAGAATTCGACGAAACTAGTTTTGTTAGGACCGTATCGTCAATACGAAGCTAGAAAATATTTTTCTGGAATTTTTAAAGTTCGTATGTGACCCCGGTAATTTGAAATGTACGTGTAAAATTCAATATAGTGATTTAAATGTAAATTGAACGGAAACTGATTCAAACGATCAAACCAGCTTACGATACATATCCCATTGTGTTCAGAATGGGGGTAAAACGCTATGGACGACAGGCGGTGGGCCTCGTTTAGTGGTCGTATGAAAAAGTCAACGTATAGGGGAATTAAATAAAATTAAAATATTAAATATATATATAACTTTTCACATACCCCCCTTCTCTTCCCCATCGATTTCCCAGAAGGAAAAAAAAAAGAAAAAAATCTATCGCTCAGCCCTACCATGACCCGTCGCCCTCTCCGATGGAACGCGCCGCCCCTCCCTGGAACGCGCCGCCTCCTCTCCAACCAACTCCTCCGCCCCCTCCTTTCCTTCCAGCTCGAAACCCCCCCCCCCCTAAATCCCCAAATCGCACAGAAACCCCCCCGAAACCCTAACGCAACCGCACCGACCCCTGACCGATCGCCGCACCTCCTTTGGCCCCTCCTGAACTCGAGCGCGCCCCCCCCTACCGAATACTGTAAGTTTCTTTTTTTTTATTTATCTGAATTTTATATATTATATAAACTGATTTATAATGAAAATATAAAAACTGAATTTTTAAAGAAATTATAAACTGATTTATAATGAAAATATAAAAACTGATTTTTTAAGTTTTAAAAACTGATTTAATAGGATTTTTAAAAACTGATTTTTTAAGTTTTAAAAACTGATTTAAAAGGAATTTTAATACTGATTTTATTTTAAAGGTTTAAAATAGAAAAAAGGGTTTAAACTTTAAAATAGAAAAGGCGGAATTTTTATTGGGTAGAAGAAGTAAAAATATGATTTTTATATTTTTAAAGTATTAAAAATATAATCTTTACTATATAGAAATATTAAAAATATGATTTTTATATTTTTAAAGTATTAAAAATATAATCTTTATAGGATAGAGAATATAAAAATATCATCTTTGTATGTGTAGCGAAATAAAAATCTGATTTTTATTTTATATACGTTGAGATAAAGTGGTAATTTTTATAAAGGCGAAAACTTTATTTTTGAAATGGAATTTTTGTCTATATAGTAGCAATGTAGAAATAGAATTTTTATCCATAGAAAGTGATTATAAAAATATGATTTTTATATATTGAATAGCATAGTAAAAATTCGATTTTTAAATATATGAAGTGATTATAAAAATATGATTTTTAAATTGAAAGTGAATAAATAAAAATGTGTTTTTTTATTTTAAAGACATCAAAATATAAAAATGTGATTTTTATATATGTAGTGGCTACGGGCAATAAAGATGACGAAGATGCGATAGCGATGAAGATTTCCTGCAAAAGAAGTGCCGTGGAGCTAGGATAGCAATATGTGAGAATTCTCACTCTTCAATTTTATTTCTAGTTATATATATATACTAGGATGCAGACGGTGCTTAGTAGCACCCGACACAATCGTCCACAGACCATGGACTTGTTTGTTTGGTTGCATAGATTAGTTATATGACTTGATTTGAATTGGTTGTTTGGTGAATTTGATTGATGTGTGAATGGCGTGGGCCTTCACTAGACCGGGGATAAGGCTAGGCCTTGTCCTGTTTCTAGTATCGTGCCGTTATGCCGCCGAAATTTTCTAAAATATGTTAGAAAATAATAATAATAAAAATATCATTTTATTTAAAGAATGAACCGAATAGATATTCATATGTTAAAATAAAATGTTTTATCGTTAAAAATATAATTTTTAACGTGAATGTGAATAAATAAAATATTCATTTACAAACCGGACGGTTTGTTTATGTACACTGATTGGACTGACATTGATTGGGTCGATAAATTTTACACATCGCCCAACTGCACAAATAAAATCTGTGTTTGATTGTTTGAAACCCCACACGGGTGTTGGGATGAAATTTGAAGTTCACTCATCCTGATTGATTAAATTTGTCGATCGATTGATTGACAGACTGTTATAAGCGTTAGATATCTATATTTGATGCTTATACAGTGTAGTGCACTTTGGTTGATGGTTGATTATTTTTCAATGCTATTTTATACATGTGATGTATGAAAATCCATATAATTAATATTATATGGTAATTGATTGGGCCTCATTCCAATTTGAAAAATAAAGAATAATAAAATTTACATCTTTATCAATATAAAATAAAGGTTCATGTGTTGACTGTACTCATCCGTTGAGATTAGTCATGTGTTGAACGAATTATTTTTATAATAAAATTTACATCTTTATCAATATAAAATAAAGGTTCATGTGTTGACTGTACTCATCCGTTGAGATTAGTCATGTGTTGAACGAATTATTTTTATAATAAAATTACATCTTTATCAATATAAAATAAAGGTTCATGTGTTGACTGTACTCATCCGTTGAGATTAGTCATGTGTTGAACGAATTATTTTTATAATAAAATTTACATCTTTATCAATATAAAATAAAGGTTCATGTGTTGACTGTACTCATCCGTTGAGATTAGTCATGTGTTGAACGAATTATTTTTATAATAAAAATTACATCTTTATCAATATAAAATAAAGGTTCATGTGTTGACTGTACTCATCCGTTGAGATTAGTCATGTGTTGAACGAATTATTTTTATAATAAAATTTACATCTTTATCAATATTATAAAGTAAAGGTTCATGTGTTGACTGTACTCATCCGTTGAGATCAGTCATGTGTTGAACGAAATAATTTAACAAAAATAGTCACACGTGGACGGTACTCATTAATTGAGATTAGTCGTGTGTTGACAAATAGAAATATTTGAAATAGAATATTTGAAATAGAATATTTGAAAATAGAAATATATGAAGCCGTGTTGATTAGATTGACGCCATTTGGACGTGAACGATATTTATATCGATTTTATTCATTATGAATTGAATATATAACGATTTCGAAATGAATTGAATATATAACGATTTCGAAATGAATTGAATATATAACGATTTCGAAATGAATTGAATATATAACGATTTCGAAATGAATTGAATATATAACGATTTCGAAATGAATTGAATATATAACGATTTCGAAATGAATTGAATATATAACGATTTCGAAATGAATTGAATATATAACGATTTCGAAATGAATTGAATATATAACGATTTCGAAATGAATTGAATATATAACGATTTCGAAATGAATTGAATATATAACGATTTCGAAATGAATTGAATATATAACGATTTCGAAATGAATTGAATATATAACGATTTCGAAATGAATTGAATATATAACGATTTCGAAATGAATTGAATATATAACGATTTCGAAATGAATTGAATATATAACGATTTCGATTTGAATTGAATATAAAACGATTTCGAATTGAATGGAATAGAAAACCAATTTGATTTCAATTGAATATATAATAAATTTGATTCAAATAGAAACGAAACGAATTTGATTTGAATAGAATTTGAATTGAAACGAATTCGAATTGAAAATATAACGAATTGAATTCAAATTGAATATGAAAACGATTTCAAAATGAATTGAATAGAAAACCAATTTGAATTGAATCGATTAGAAAACCAATTTGAATTGAATCGATTAGAAAACCAATTTGAATTGAATCGATTAGAAAACCAATTTGAATTGAATCGAATAGAAAACGACTTTGGAATTGAATTGAATTGAAAACGAATTCAAATTGAATTGAAAGCGAATTGAAATGAATTCAAATTGAATTGAATAGAAATGAATTTTAAAACGAATTTATAAAGAAGAATTCAATTTTGATTTGAATGGAAATGGAAGTTGAATTTGCTTTTGAAACGAATTTAAAACTATTTATATAATTCGTTTTAAATAGGAATCGACGAAATATATATATTATATATATAATATAATGGCCTGAATAGAACGCGCCGCGCCGCGACAGTTCGTGAATTTAGACCATTTATTTCAAACGGACATTGCGGGAGATCCGACCGTCGGATTCTCCTAAAACCGGAACCGTTGGGTTCGTATCGAAAAGAGCTTTCTAACGAATATTAGAAATTCAAAATCTAACGGTTGGATTTGGAGATACGTCCAAATCAAATTCGAAAAAGGTCGCTGTAAGTGCAGTTCGATGGCCATTGTTGGAAATCGACTGTACGGGCCTTGATAAAATTATTAAAAATAGTAATAATTTATGTAAAATCATAAGAAATGAATTGGGAAAAATTGGGGTGAAAAACTCCATATTTGAAAAGATAAAAATGGGTTTTTATCGAAATGAACTAGTTTTGAACTAAATTTAAAACCCAATTATTTTTAAATAAATGAATTAGATTTAAAAAGGGGTTTTAAATAATCAGAATTTCAAATATATTTAAATGGATTTGAAATGGGTTTATCGTGAATGGTGTTTTAAATAACACTAGTTCTTTAACCCGAAAATAAATAGAAGGTGATTTGGGTTTATCGTGAATGGTGTTTTAAATAACACTAGTTCTTTAACCCGAAAATAAATAGAAGGTGATTTGGGTTTGTCATGAACTGTGTTTTAAATAACACCTAGTTCTTTAACCCAGTAAAAGGAGTTTAACAAATCTGCAATTAGATTGAAATGCGAATGGATAATCTAAATTATCAAATTTAGAAAATGAGCGAGAATGGAGTATTACCAGTTTTGCTCCAAAGCGATAGTTAAATCTTTAATTAGATTTGAACGCGAAATGGTAATTAATTTTACCGATAACACCGTGGTGTTAGATATGGAGTATTACCAGTTTTGCTTCATGGGATGAATAGGTTGGGATTGGGAAATAAAATAAATAATTACTTCGTTGTGGTTCGCTAATCTCGACTAGGTGGAAAAAAAACCATAATTTGGTTTTAAATGACATCCAAAGGAAGATTACAGGATAAATTTTAAAGAATTTATCTTGGATAAAATTAATGGGAACCTTTCCCTAAGAATGTGGAATTTAGAAACTAGCTGTAGGTTGGCTAAGAAGAATGGTTTCCTGGATATTGACCTGATGTTGGTTTCGGCCTTCGGGGTTAATGTTTGGGAAATTGTTCCCTTGCTAATTTGCGGTTAGTGACTAATGAATTGGAATGAGGCGTATGTTGTGTTTGTGTAACATTTGTTTTTAATATACGCGGGTTGTTCAGAAAGTCCGGGTTTACACCCATTCTGAATAACCGATTCGACGATAAGTCGAAGATGAAGACGGTGGTCGAAGACCGGAAGTCTTCACATCGTTTGGGTAATTACTGACGATCCTGATTGGGCTGTACACCCAAGAGGATGGAAATAGTTGGGGGTCGTCCAGACGTACTTGGAGATGGATGGATATGCGAGGAAAGGGCCTCCGGTTTCGTTCAGACCCAGAACGGACTTGTAAATGGATTGTGTGTCTGACACTGGATTTTATTCTGTGTTGATTGATTTCTATTAAAAATACATCTGTTTGGCGGCGGAGAATTTATTCTTTTGCTTAACGCCCTTCTCTGAGACGTACGAGCTCAGAGGTTGTATATCGATGGACATCAGTCGCATGGCATGAATTGCCTGTGTGGCACGCTAAGATGCAAGGATCAAGGCTTCTGTTGAAAAGCAAAGTCTTGTGGTTGATGATCAAAGCACAGCCTACGTGGCAGCTTTGTGTATAACGTGAATTCGCGAGCCTCACACCTCGGTATGAGTTAAAAACGGGATACGGACTGCAGGGAGAGCACGACGTTTCTTTCTAGCTTTGGTGGTGTCAGTGACTTACCAGCCCTGACATTTATATACTTTTCACCTTTGTGGTTGTTGGATGAGGCGCCTCGATTATAGGTCTGTAAGGACCGGGAAACGTGTGTTCAGGCATAACTAATCCTCTAACGTAAGTGAGGACCGGCCCTGAAGATCCAGGGGTTACCCAGTGTGCGTAATCCTGGGACATTTGCTAGAGTGTCTCGAACGCGGAGAGGAGCTTGCCCCTTGCCTCGACTCGTGACGGAAATCCAATTTCCAATACGTGTATTGCGGTTTTAATTGTAGAACTAGTATGGCGACATGATATATGGTACCCATGCCGTCTATGATTTATATTTATGATTGAAACTGTTTTGACACTATACACTTATTATAGTATCAAATGATTTGTTTTAAACGTACCAAGCATGTTTGGCTATTATAAGGGAAAACCCTATCCTCCGGCTTGTGTTGCATTGTGTGATGGGACCTGGGTCTTATAATAGATTCATTTTTCGAAAAAGCATTGCGTTGTTTATTCCATGCACTGGTATTCTTGGGAGGAAACCCGTTCCGTGTTATACGGCGTGGTCCCTTGAATTACTTTCTTTAAAAATAAAGTTTTAAATAACTGTTTTAGTTCTCACACCAGTCACATGACTGACCTGGAGTTTATTGTTTTAACCTAAACTCTGGGTGCCCCTATTTTCCGCACGGGCAGCTAGTAGTTTTGGTTTTGCAGATTTATATTCACAGATCCTGGTTTGCAGCTGGAATGATATCCGGAAAGCTCTGTATCCGTATATCACCTTCAGTTGTGCTTTGTATTATTTTCCGCTGCTATGTAATTTATTGTAATCTCTGATATTTATCGAATGTAATTTATTCACTTATACTCTGTATATTCTTATATCTGATGGAATTGTTGTAATATACAATGAAATGTTCTTCTGTTTGTGTTCTGATTTGTCCTGTTCTCAACGTTCAGGGGTTTCGAACGGTCTAGATCGGTTTAACGACTGATTCAGATCGAGCGAAATTCCAGGCCGTCACAGTATTCATCTCTGGAGATAAATTGTTGGAAAGGTGGTTGCCCATACCTCGCTATGGAAATTCATTCTCCAATAAGAGCCCACGGTGTTGATTGTATACTATGTATGTGGAGCATGAGATGCAAGTGTTTCGCTAGATTGATATTTATTTGTATTTAGTTACTATTATTATATCAGAAAAAATATTGATTTCAAAAATGTTTTGGATTATCATAAGGTAAAAAGTGTCCGTATTTATGTGTCGATTTGGTCTTACGATTATGGTTTCCTTTCGAAAAGAATTTTGACTTTAAAATCAAGCTAAATGTTGCTTTTAAACTTAGTGTGTTTTTCTCATTTTGGTTCACCGCACTGATCCGACGTTTGTAATGCTCGGGTTAGATAGGGTTGTATAGGTTCAGGTTATCGAATGCTATGAAGACACGAGCTAGAAGTGTTCAGACGTATGATATTATAGTTATTTTTTCCACTGTGTGATTGTGTATGAGGACAGGTTATATAACTGTAAAACTAGCCGTCACTGGACGATCTGACGCACGGTGGGTCGACCGTAGCGGTCGACCGCTTGGGCATCACAACGTCCAGTCAGACTGGTCAAATAAGGTATAATATATATATATATATATTATGATTTATTTATTTTTCGTCCATTTTCGTATTTCGTCCATAACTTTGTGATACAGACTCCGTTCATGAAACTCCAAACATGAAACTTGACCAGAATTCCAAGGCGAACACATCGGTTAAAGTTTCATGGTCAAATTCCATCATTTATGGAAATTATTATTTTTGAAATTCTAATAATTAATTTATACTACCCAAATTCTGGGTTGTTACACATGTCGCGCGAACGACTTACTGAATGTCTCAAATGGGTAGTTCCGATTTGTAAAAGGATTTTATATCAGTTAAGTAGCAAGAAGCACGAACGTATATGAAGGAATTCCTGATTGTTGTTTCATTCAGACCCAGAACAGACATGTATGGATTGTGTGTCTGACATTGTAATTGACTATGTAGCACTGATTTATGTTAACTATATCTACTTGGTGGTAGAGAATTTATTCTCTTAGCTTAACGCCTTTCTCTAAGACGTATGCGCTTCGAGGTTATATATTGATGGAAATCAGTGATGTGTTGTGAGTGGAAAATGTGGCGTATTTAAGTTGTGTGATGAGCTATGGATGATCAAAATATGGCTTATTGAAGCGTAGCTTTGTGTGTATCATAACTTCGACAAGCCTTCTATCTCGGTAAATGGCCAAAACAGGAAGAAATGCAGCAGGGTTATGAGCTCCTTCTAGACAAAAGGTGTGATATGGTATGGAGCCCTGGTATTAACCTAATGTGGAAACATCAACTTTTGTGGTTGTTGTTGGCACGCGCTCGGAAAGGTCGGTAACGACCGAAAAATGACATACTTAGGCGTACTCTATGTTACCTAGTTACAGAGGTAACCCGACCTTGTGCTAGCATAAGGAGCATCGTTGATCCTTGAACATCCTTCTAAAGGTGTTCAAAATTCGGTTCGGTAATAAGTTCCTTTGCCTGGTCATTGTTGGAAACCCAATCTCCACTACAAGCCCATACAGTTTTGTTTGTATTGCTTGATGGTTACTGGCAGGATTACGTCAGTATAATGGGATGAGGCATTAAGCTGGCTAGTTTAATATACTTACTTTTGAAAGGTTTTTCACACTACGCACTAATAATAATATGAAAGAGGATTTTTCATGCAAAAAGGCATTTTTTGACAATCATGAGGAGAAACCTCGCTCATATGTGCGTTTGCATTGTGTGTGCCGCGAGACCTTATGTTAGTTACACTTTTCAAAAGGTCATTGTAAATTTCTATGCACTGGTATTCAAATGGATTAAACTCATTGCACGATAGCGGCGTGGTCTGTTGAATTACCTAAATTTAAAATAAACCCTAAAAACAACTATTTTGAGGTTATCAAACTAGCCCCATAACTTACCTAGAGTTTATTGTTCCCACACCTAAACTTTGGCTGCCCATAATTTTTACATGGGTAGCCTAATAGTTTGGTTTGGAGATTTAGAATTGGAGTTGGTTGGAGCAGGATTCTGATTTTAGTTGGAACTGTTATGTCTTGGAGCATCAACATTCTTCTGCTGAGTTTACTATCTTTTTCGCTGTATAATTGATGTACTCTAATGTATCTCTTGTAGCTCTGAAGTAATATTATTGTATTGATGATGGAAAAGTTCTTTTACTTTTGTACAAATGTGTAAGTACCCCTAACAATCCGTCTTTATGAACAGTTTAAGTTGTTTTAATTACCGGCAAAAGCCGGGCAAAAAGGAGGGTCGTTACAATTGAATGCTAAATGATGGTTGTTTGGATGAATTGCTAATAAATTGGTTGAAATTATAGATATAGTTTCTATTAATAACCCTCTTACCTCTAACTTCTTTCTATTAATGACCTGATAATTTCTAATGCTTGGTTAGTTGACATGATATTTGTGTCGATAACAAGGATCGAGAATTTTTCGGTTCATTACAGAGATAAAAGACACATGATGATATCCTATGCTATGCAGTTATATAACTCAGCAAATCCAATGCGACAGAGGTGCCAAAAGTTGTAGTGGGGATAAAACGAGGAAATAATGGGATATAACATATGAATCTAAAAAACATATAAAACTCGTATTTAATGCTTTTACAAATATATAAATGATAAATAAATGGAAAATTAACATTCAACTTGATTATAATTAGTACGTTCTTAATTTTAATAAAAAAGCTTAAGCAAATATATGTAAATAAGTGTATACTTTTGTTTAGCTTGGCTAAATTTAATGGATATAGTATGTTATACTCAAAAAAAATATGTTAAAAAATATATTTAAAAAATAATTTTATAATGCATAAATGTCAGTTTTCATTAATTTCTCTTATAGAAGATATAGAGGAAATAGCAGAATATAGCTTAAATAATAGGATATATATGGAATATCAGTATCTATCAGGGCTTAAAGCAGAGAGGTTATCTGGAAATAGCATAGCGTTAAAAACCCACTACAAGATACAGCGTGGATATGGCGGGATAATAGCAGGTAATAAACTACACAAATCCTATGACATATGATGGCCATCGAGAATAGTTCCTAGATCATTACGACTTCAGATGGGAGTCTAATGGACAATTTAGAGATAGATTCTACTACAGAGAACATGTGAAAAGGAGCCATTGATATTTGTTACTTCGGTATACCTTCGAGAGTTTGACACAATAAGGAATCAACACCAATTACAGTATGGACTGATTGGCCCGGAGCACAACGCCAGTTACAGTATGGACTGAGTAAGGTTATCTACTATAGTCCTTTGTAGTAGAACATAGAGAGAGAGAGTTTGCTAAAGCTCGTTGCAGTAGGGATTACTAGTGCCTTGATGAGTTAGGTGACTAAAGTACTGGATGTCATATGCTTTACACACTCAGTGAATGTGAGGATGGTTGATCGATGATATGGTTGTTTACTTATTTATCACTATTTAGTATTTAGATATCTATCCATACCTTCCTTACTTGATATTCATCATAGTCTAACATACATCGATTGTTATGTGCCAACTTTGTGGATGCAAGGAAGGATAGGTATGATTCTCCATACCCTCTGTATCATATATACTATTATAGTACTTTGAGATTTGATTATCGCTCACACCAAACTATTGTCTAAACTAAGGTTTTATTTCACTCTTACTACCTTGGGTGCACATCGATGATGCTGATGAGTAGACCAGGTGAGAGGTATGAGTATTATCGAGAGATGTACAGGTCGATTAGCAAGATGCGATGTTTTACATATTTATATTTATACTCTTACTATTTATTCCGTTGTGTGGCACTATGGATCCTTGACAATGTTATGTATCCTTTTTGGAGACAGTGTATCTGTTGAGTTTATTTACCTTTTATATAAATTCTATTATTGTTCTGTATAACTGTATAAGCCTGTATACTCTAATTATATGGTTAGTGTAGTTAAAATTGTCTCGTTTGTTTTATATATATGATTGTTGGTACTATATGTTATCAGATGCGTTGTGAGATATATGACAGGTTCTGTGATTGTCTTTATATTTTGTTATATTCTTTACCTTCTATTTCCTTATTTTCTTTCTTTGTTCTCTTCTTTTTACTATTCATTTCTCTTGACGATCGCTTTACATCGATCAGGTGCTTGTACAATGCAACATTTTAGCCATGAGTAATGGTGGTGTATGGCGGGTTTGTGACGGCCCAAATTTCCGGTACGTTTTGAGCTGACTAAACAACCCATGATCAACCCAAAATGCACAAGGAACTCAGATGCCAATAGAAAGAAGTCAGAGGGTGAGATAAGAAAGAAAGACATATTAGAACAGAAGAATGAGAATAAGAACACAACACATAGTCTCACATCGCAGCGGAACAAAATATAATAGAGAAATAACTTTTATTGAGAGCTTGAAATCATACTTACAACATTAGAGTACATCAATACATCTGGACAGTTATAATAGCCTGTACTCATACATATCACACGGTGGAATAATTACGGTATAACACTATACGTCTGAAATCCTTCAGCTCGTCTTTGGATTTCACAGCATCCGATATCTTGAATCTGTACAACCCGGTCTAACCCGAGCATTACAAACACCGGGTCAGTCTGGTGAACCAGAGTGAGAAAAACTCCCTAAGTTTAAAGGGTCATCCAACTTGATTTTATATTCAAAATCTTTTCGAAAGAAAAGGGTAATCGTAAGACCAAATCCACACATAAATACAGACGGTTTTTACCTTGCGATAACCCAAAATATTTTGAAATCGATATATTATTCTAATATTATGATAGTGTCTAAATACGAATAAATAGAATCCATCAGAACGCTTGCATCTCACACTCCACATATATAGTATACAAACAAAACCGCGGGCGCTTATTGGAGCTTGGATTCCGACTATGACAAGGTATGAAACCACCCGCCGATAGTGTATCTCTAGAGGGGAATGGACAAGGTTCAACAAGAATGTCTTGCAACCCGGCCACACATGACCGACCACTCATTTCGCTTAAGTGTATCGAACGTATATCACCAACGATTGGGCTCAAACCACCGTTTCTCGAAAAGGGATAGCATCGAAATAGATTAAATAAGCAAAAGGAATTTCTCCAGATAGGTGATTATACACCCTAATGGGAGCGAACCACATAGCCATGTTGCCTGCCCAATTTTTTTTGTCATTTCCCGGTTGATGAGGCTTGAGGTTTGAATCTGCTTTTAGAATATCTGGCCACATTCACCTTGAATACCACATTGTCAGATCCGCCAAATCACTAATTGACGTCCATAAAAATACTCTGGTCATTAAGCTAAGAGAAGTTCCCCTCTCCGCCACTAACATAAATATGTTTGTAAAAACCAACGTACATTATTCTTAAGAAATACTTTGTCCGAAATTCGTCCATACAAGTCACCCAGGAATAGGATGAACCGAAGGCACCCTCCTACTACATCCTAGGAATCACCCTAAGGATCAGTAGTGAGTAGTCCTTGCAATCCGTAGATTCCAGTCACGACGGTATCATTGTTAACTCTAGGGATCTGCCAGAGATATTTAATAATAGTTCTTCCACTCATGAAGATTTACGGTCTTCAATTTGCTCCATCTTCAATCAGCATCTTTTACGTATTTGCTGGTTCGGAATGGTTTTCGAATATACATTCCATCCCGGACTTTCCGTACCAACAGCGCATTAGGTATAATTTTGATAGTCGGTTATTTAACTATTAAAATAAACAAAAATAAAATAGATTCATTTGTTGAGTACACAACGTCACTTGGCCACTAAAATAATATATCAGTTATAATACCAAAGATAATATACAAGTTTTACTATATATATATATTTTCAAATCATTTTATTTAAATACTTAGAAAAATATCTTAAAATCATATTTCTCCCGTTAGCTACCATTTCAAATCATTTGTTATACCATTACTTATTGTCTATAATTGCAACATCGATTCAACTCGTCATCGTAAAACAATCGTTACGTAATCTCCTCTGGCTTCGTTATTTGAACACCATAATCATCACTTACCTTTTTAGAATAAACTCATTCTAAATCCTATCTCTTTACTTTGAAGATATCTTTTTTTTTAATCTTCACAAATCCCTTTTTCTTTATTTGGAAACTTCATTTCATATCATCAAGCCCATTTTGAATTCCTCTATTTTGAAAATATCAATATATGTTTCCTCAAATCCTTCAAATAACGTTGCATTGTTATTTCTCAAACTAAATCTCTTCTAACATCTTTACCATTGCAACTAATATCACCCTTCGATAATTCTGAAGTGGTTCAAGTTGGGGTATTTTAATTACCTCTCAAACCTTGATCAACAACATTCTTATCTTAAGATAGATATGAATTGTAATTCAGAATCCCATATTCATTCTAATACCAACCATTACCATTTCAATATTTTATTTAACATACGGTTTTATAAACCTTCTTAGTTTTGAAATCTCCTTTTTAAATATATTATTATTACTAAATTTATTGATTTAGTAAATGACTAATAAAACATCATCTTTTAAACTTTTACATCTTTAAACTATTTGTTTCATTATCTGGATTTTTATTACAAATCCCATTACTCGATCTTTTACCCCATTCAACTATAAGAATTCTTTTCTAAATCTTTCAATTATTCATTCTAGGAAATCTTATTTTAAATCTCATCAATTTCACTTAATACAATTATTAAGTAACGTTAATTTAAAATTAACGCTTTAACTTCCCATCTCTTTTTATCAACTCATTTATAATTCTAATATCAAACCCTTCTTCATCTCGACTTCCTTTACTTAATTCAAATATTAAGTAACATTCATTCCCAGCTTATCGTATTAGCCTAAAATCCCTTTATAACTTAGTTTGTCGAACTCTGATTTAGATATGAACCCCTTCATAAAATCAATTACATTTTCATTACTAACTCACTTAAATGAACTTCATTTAAGAAGAGATTCCTTTAAATTATTTTTACCTTACCATTAACTCGAATAATTATAAAACTTCCCTTTTTTCCTTATTAAGTTAAACACTATTCGCTAAATTATTCCATTAGATTAATCAGCATAAATTAGTTTAATTATCAATTTCTGTTAAAATAGCTAGTTTGGTCAACTTTAAAACATGATTAACTCATTAATCAATTCTAAATAGTCTTTCCATTTAAATTAATTAATAATATAATTAATTTAAATAATCCCATTTACTTCATTTATCATTAAATAAATAATAATCTATTTCAAAATAATTCCATTTAAATTGTTTCTTATAAACAATTAATCCCAATTATTAATCATTACATTAATTCTTGCTCGCTTGCTTATCCATCTTAGAAATATAAGAATTGTTTTTATAAATAATTTAAATAATTAAGATGAGGCGCGTGCTTCGTACACGACAGATTTTGATCCAAAAATGGTGATTTGTGGTTAAACTAACAATATATAAATGTCGTTGGTTTATTTCCTTTTTATAAACTTCATTTTAAATAATTATTCACCAATCTATATTCAGTTATAAAATAAATCTCATAACTTCATTTCTATTGATTTACATGATGACAATCAATCTTTTATAAAACAATATATATATATATATATATATATACTTAGGCCATTAACTGCCAATTTCCCAACCAATAATTCCCATTGGTTAATATCAAAATAACTGTTGAATTTGGATTCAACAATAATCATCCAATCATATTCAGTAAACAATCCATATGGTGATAATAGGAAAATAAACAATAACAATTCATTCAACTGACAACGGTCAAAACTAACAACAATTCAAAACATCCAATTAAATTAAATACGTTTATATTGATATAAACGTAACCAAATATGTGAGTTACCTCCATTGGGAATATTCGTTAAAAATAACGATTGCATTTCATTTAAATTAAACACCTGTTTAATTTAAATAATATTAACAAAAAATCAAAACAATCATCAATTAGTTAATTATAGCAAGCATGGCAACCATAGCCACAAATATTATAAACCCAACTTATAAAAATATAAGTGGGAGAACCGAGTGAGTTTAACTCACCTTGGTTTAATCTGGCGTTAACGATTCATTTTAATAAAATTAAACAGATCAAAACTTCCAGTAGCATCTAGTACTGACCATACCAGCTCCTTCGCGTAGCCTATGACCAAACGGTTCCATGGTGGCGAACCGCATTCAATTCTGTTAACGAATGGTCAAGATGTTATACTAATGAAATTATAATTATTTATTTTTCAATTAACTATATTTTTTCTTCATTATTATTATTAAAAACAATGGGCTCACCATTTATATTTGCGCATCAACTCACCCGTCAGCAAAGTTGCTTGTTTTTCAGTTCAATTTGTGAGCTGATTACTTTGTACCTGCAAAATGTCAGTCCCAATACGTATATTCCTTTCTTCACTGCTCCATGCTTCAGCTCGATACCGCACTTCATCATCTCGCCACTGGAATACGTAAAGCTTATCGTAATGTTGCCAAGTAATATTCCATATTCATGCGTGTATATACAAGTGTAGGTCTAAATTTTGTGGAACCGCTTACCTTTATTCCTTCAGTTCAAACCTTCTTTCCTCCCCCTTTTTTCTCACATTTATTTTTTGGGCCTAAAACTGGTAGCCACTCTAGCCCATGTCCCTCTCATATGCTTCTTCATTTTACACAGGTCCCTCCCACTTTCCAGTATTCTTTCCTTTCCTTCTTTTGTTTGTCACGCGTAGACCCGTAGCCCATTTGAATACCGCCCCATAACCATTTGGTACTATTCAGGCCGACTAGAACTTTCTTCTTCCTTTACTATCAAAATACACAGCAGTTCCAATATTTACATGAGCACCATCCGCTCTGTCCAGCCTCCATCCTCCATGTTTCTCGAACCCGGGGTCGTCGCCCTCCTTCACCCTTTTGATCCACCGAAATCACTCTCTGAACTCAAAATGAAATTGCCATGCATCTCTCCAGGCGAGCTAAGCCACTCCTCCCTTTCGCAAGTGACGCACTCGCCCTTGAAGTCCCCACCATGACGTCCAGTCTCCACGTACCCAGTTCACGCCACACCACGTTCTGCTCTTCTTTCTTTTTCGTTATTCTCTCTTTTATTTTAAATTTTATATTTTATTTTTCTCGAGTGAAGCTTCCATGGTTTGCCGAAGGATGGGTTTGCAGTATTTATAGTTTCAAATGCCTTGGCAAGCACGGAAATTAGTTTGGCAAGCACGACAAACAAATTTTGTGGCCAGGGTATAGGTTTGTTGGTAGGTATAGGCGGTAGCTTTTTGAATAGACGTTGGTATGTCTGTGCATTTCATTTTGAGGAGAAAGCAGATACAGTGATTCTGTAAATTGATAAAGACTTGGCATTTGCAGTGTACAGGGTGATGGAAAGCTCAGCTATAAGGTAGAAAGATTTGAAAGCCACGTACACTTCATCTAGGCATGTAGGTGCAGTATTCCACTTTTATTTAGCTGTGGTGTGGTCCTATGTAGTAACACTTATAGAAGCATGGGAGTTGTGTGTGTGTGTGTGTGTGTGTTATTAAGCAACAGATTGACAAATAAACAGATTTAGTTCGTTCTCTTTTTTTTGGACTAAACCAATGAAGTGATTATAATCCTTTCCACAATTTGCAAATGTAACAAATAGCTAAAATGGCAACCTATGTTCAAAAGTGTACCAAGCCTACAGCCTTTCAGCCGAATATATAGAAGAATATCTTTTGAAAGTGCTGTCATTTCTCACTATTCAACTTTAATTTTTATGGTCCAAGGGATTCCATCATGGGGAAAGCAACACAAAGACATATACAAAAGAAATAACATATATGTAAGTCTTAAGTTTGTAGGCTGTATGCATGTTTTTGGTAGAGTGTCATGCAGTTGTATTTTCAAGATGAAAGAAAGAAAAAATGTGTAGGCATGGGGTAAGCAAACAAAGAATGGTTATAGGAACAGAGAGCATGTGCAGCTAGACCTGTGTGTTTGCGTGGTTGAAATCAAATAGCATAGCAGGAGGCCAATTGCTCTGTATCCAATCCCCTCGCACCCCATGTGCCCTCCAATCAAATCCCCTGATTTCCGCCTTTTTGCACTTAAACCCCTGAATTGTTGGAGGGATTCAAATGCAAAAAGGCGGAAATCAAGGGATTTGATTGGAGGGCACATGGGGGTACAGGGGATTGGGTACAGAGCAATTGGCCTCGCATAGCAGTGCTTTATTTCTCCTTATGTGGCATGTTTATTGATTTGTACAAATGGATAGGGTAGGCTTTGTTTCATAACATGTGTAGTTCCTTAAATTTTGATTAACGCTTGTACTACTTTGTACAATAAAGCTCTGCCTATATGTGTAGTAATCTGCGTTTAGCACTAAGTGGGTTATAGGGTAGGTTACATGTAAAGGTGGATTCTTTTATCAGTCCTATTTATTTTATACTGCATATAACAAGCGAATGGACTTACAACCATATTATTTGAAGTACAAAGAGCTTTCGATCTCAACGAATTTTACAGATTATGGATTGATCTTCGCAGTGTTTTATTTATTTATTTTCTGAACTCTATTGCCTTACTGAACACAGTTATAAGTGAGGTTGTGAACATGCCACTTGGACCATTCTTGAATTTGCTATATCGTAGATGTTTCCAAAGCATAATTTTGAACTGCGGATTTGTTAAGAGATGCAGAACCACAGTAAATTGTTATCTTATGTTATCTGTGATGTAGGGAAAGCATTGTTTGGAGATTCCACTATTTGATAAAGGTAATTTAGATAGTTTTGAAGTGGAAATTAATATGCTAAGATGGAGTGCTCACAAGTGCTCTTAAGGTAAAATGTTCTCTGCTTTTGTATTTTATCATTTCAAATTAAACCAATGAAATTATAACTCAACATGTAACAACCCGAAAATCTGGGCCAGTTTAAAAATTTTATTTTGGCGATTTTAGCGAATTTTGATTATTTAAAATGAATTATTTTAAATAAAAACGACGAGAAATTTATTTTGAATATAATAGAACGTATATATTATACGCGTCGTCGTTAGAATATAAATATTTATATATAATTATAAATAGAATTGAAAATGGCGCGGTAGTTCGATAATTCGATTTCAAACTTCAATTGGATGTACCGGGTGCAAAACAATCCGGATTTTAGTGAAACCAAAACATTAGGATCTATCTGATAATATCTTTCCAACGAATCCGAAAAATCAAAATTTCATAGCGGGAATCAAAAGATATGTCCAGTTGAAAATTCTGAATAGTCGCTATGGAATTCAGACCCTTAAAAATGGAAATTTTGCAAATGACATCGGATTTCGACGAAACCAGTTTTGTTGGATCCGCAGTGTCAAATTATTGCTAGATTCCAAATTTCATAATTTTTCGAATCAATATGTGAGCGTGGCTAAGGAAAACGCGTTTGACCAGTTTTAGTTGATTTTAATCGACTGGAACTTGGCCATTTTTCATACGGTCTCAGAATTAGACGAAACTAGTTTTGTTAGGACCGTATCGTCAATACGAAGCTAGAAAATATTTTTCGAGAATTTTTAAAAGTTCGTATGCAACCCCGGTAATTTGAAATGTACGTTTAAAATTCAATATAATGATTTAAATGAAAATTCAATGGAAACTGATCAAAACAATCGAATCAGCTTGCGATACATATCCCATTGGGTTCGGAATGGGGGTAAAACGCTATGGACGACAGGCGGTGGGTTCGATTTCGAGAGCGTATGAAAAGTCAACTTAGGAGAGAGAAATTAAATTAATTAATTAAATAAAAAAAACCCTCTCCTCCCTTAAACTCTTCTGGCCCCTCCTCGTTCGTTCGAAATCCAAAAAAAAAACTCAAGAAAATCGCGACGACCTAGCAGCCGCCGCCCTCCCCGAGACCACCGCCACCGGCGTCCAAGGCGCGCCACCCCCACCTCCCTTCCCCTCCCCTCTCTCGACACCCTACTCCAGCTGAATCGATGTCGCCAGGAACCCGCACCTTTCCTCGCGATCCACCACCCCCACCCCGCATTCCCTCCGCCTGCTCGAGAGCCCCCCATCCTCCGACGATGCAGGAAGACCCCCCCCCCCACGGCTGTAAGTTTAATTTTATTTTATTTTATTTTCTTTATTTTCTTTGTTGTTTATTATTTAATTTACATTCATATAATAAACCTGCGAATTCAAGTCATAGGAAAATAGGGTTTTTGAAATAAAGTTAGGATTTTTATAATTTTTAACCCATGAAGAAAATAGAATGTGATTTCTATATTTCAGAAAGGTAATAAAAAAGAAAAATAAAATATATAATTTTTAATTTATAAAAAGGTTAAAGATATAACTTTTATATATGAAGTAATAAAAATATGATTTTTATATTTTTAAAGTATTAAAAATATAATCTTTACTATATAGAAGATGTAAAAATATGATTTTTGGTTAGGTAGAGAATTAAAAATATAATTTTTACATGATAGGAATATTAAAAATATCATCTTTATATGTGTAGGAAAATAAAAATGAAATTTTTATAAAGATGAAATCTTTAAATTTGAAAAGGCGAAGTCTATGTTTTTATAAAGATGAAATCTTTAAATTTGAAAAGGCGAAGTCTATGTTTTTATAAAGGCGAAATCTTTATTTTAGAAAAGGCGAAATCTTTATATGGAAAATAGCGTGATAAAAATATAATTTTTATCTATATAACATAGTAGTAAAAATTCGATTTTTATATATTGAATAACGGAATAAAAATTCGATTTTTAAATGTGGGAAGCGATTATAAAAATATGATTTTTATTTTAAAGACATCAGCAAATGTAAAAATGTGTGATTTTTACATATGTAGTGAATACGAGCAACGAAGGCGACAAAAGGCGAGAATGACGAAGACTTCTACATTTGAAGTGTCGTGAAGTTGGATAGCTATCGGTGAGAATTTCTCACCTTTCAATTTCTTTTCTAGTTATATATATATACTAGGATGCAGACGGTGCTTAGTAGCACCCGACACAATCGTCCACAGACCATGGACTTGTTTGTTTGGTTGCATAAATTAATTTGATGAATTGATTTGAATTGGTTGTTTGGGTGAATTTGATTGATGTGTGAATGTCGTGGGCCTTCACTAGACCGGGGATAAGGCTAGGCCTTGTCCCGTTTCTAGTATCGTGCCGTTATGCCGCCGAAATTTTCTAAAATATGTTAGAAAAATAAAAATATCATTTTATTGAATAAATAACCGAATAGAATATTCATAGGTTGAATAAAATGTTTTATCATTAAAAATATATTTTTTAACGTGAAAGTGAATAAATAAATATTTATAAACAAATCGGCCGATTTGTTTATATACACTGATTTGACTGATATTGATTGGGTCGATAAATTTTACACCTCGTCCAACTGCACAACTAAAATCTGTGTTTGATTGTTTGAAAACCCCACACGGGTGTTGGGATGAAATATGAAGTTCACTCATCCTGATTGATTAAATATGTCGATCGATTGATTGACAGGCTGTTATAAGCGTTAGATATCTATATTTGATGCTTATACAGTGTAGTGCACTTTGGTTGATGGTTGATTATCTATCGTTGCTATTATATACATTTGTTGTATGGAATCCATATAATTAACTTTATATGGTAATTGATTGGGCCTCATTCCAATTTAGAAAATAAAGAATATTATAAAATAAAGGTTCATGTGTTGACAGTACTCATCCGTTGAGATTAGTCATGTGTTGAACGAAATATTTTAATAATAAAATTTGCATCTTTATCAATATAAAATAAAGGTTCATGTGTTGACAGTACTCATCCGTTGAGATTAGTCATGTGATTGAACGAAATATTTTAATAATAGAAATATTTGAAAAGGAAATATTTGAAAAAGAAATATTTGAAATAGAATATTTGAAAATAGAAATATATGAAGCCGTGTTGATTAGATTGACGCCATTTTGACGTGAACGATATTTATATCGATATTATTCATTTTAAAATGAATATTGGAAAAATGATTTCGAAATCGAATACTTTGAAATGGAATTTGATTCGAATTGAATATATAACGAATTTGATTCGAATTGAATATATAACGAATTTGATTCGAATTGAATATATAACGAATTTGATTTCAATTGAATATATAACGAATTTGATTTGAATAGAAAATGAATTGAATTTGATTTGATTAGAAAATGAATTGAATTTGAATTGAATAGAGAATGAATTGAATAGGAAAACGAATTCGAATTGAATTGAATTGAAAAGAAAATGAATTTGAATCGAATTAAAATCGATTTGAATTAAAATCAAATAGAAATGAAAGTAAAAAGGATTTATAATAGAAAATTCAATTTCGATTTGAATTTGAAATAAAGGTTGAAATCGTGTTTGAAACGAATTCAAAACTATTTATAAAATTCGTTTTTAAATAGTAATCGACGAAATATATAGTATATATATTAGATATATTATATATATATTATATATATAATATAATGGCCAGAATAGAACGCGCCGCGCCGCGGCAGTTCGCGAATTTCAACCATTAACTTCGAACGAATATTACGGGAGATCCGACCGTCGGATTCTCCTGAAACCGGAACCGTTGGTTTCGTATCGAAAAGAGCTTTCTAACGAATATTTGAAATTTGAAATCTAACGGTTGGATTTGGAATTATGTCCAAATCAAATTTGGAAAAGGTCGCTGTAAGTGCAGTTCGATGGCCATTGATGGAAATCGACTGTACATGCCTTGATAAAATTATTAAAAATAGTAATAATTTGTGTAAAATCATAAGAAATGATTTGAGAAGAATTGGGATGAAAAACTCCATATTTGAAAAGATAAAAATAGATTTTTATCGAAGTAAACTAGTTTTGAACTAGAATTATAATTCTATTTATTTTTAAATAAATAAATTGAATTCGAAAGGGTTTTAAAAATAACCAGAATTTCCAATGATTGCATTGGAGTGGATTTGAATCGAAATTGTCTTCGGAATATTTCGATGTTGGAATTCGTGATTATACGGATGTTGTCATGGAAATTTGAAAGATATATATTTATATCGTTATTTCCAATACGACATTTGTTAATTGTAGAATTTGATATTGAATATAAGACGATATATTTTCTATTCAGAGCCTTGTATGGAATATCAAATGTGATTCGGGTTTGTCGTGAATGGTGTCTTCACTAACACTGTTCTTGAACCCAGTGGAGAAAAGATTAAATCTTTTTATTTAAATTTAATGAAGTGTACCAATTAAATAATGTTTAATTGGAATTGAATTGATATTGATTTTTGGGTTTATCGTGGACAGTGTTTTAAATAACACTCGTTCTTTAACCCGATAATTAATGAATGTGATTTTGGGTTTATCGTGAACTGTGTTTTAAATGACACTGATTCTTTAACCCAGTTAACGATTAAAACTAAGTGGAGTTTTAATGAATCTTTAACTAGATTGAAATGATCGAGAATGGAGTACCACCAGTTTTGCTCCAGGCGATAGTTAAATCTTTAATTAGATTTGAACGTGAAATGGTAATTGAATTTACCGATAACACTATGGTGTTAGAGATGAAGTATTACCAGTTTTACTTCATGGGATAAATAGGTTGGGATTGGGAAATTAAAACAAATGATTACTTCGGTAAGTTTCGTTAATCCCGACTAGTTGAATCGAAATTCAAAAGTAGATTAAAGAATAAATTCAAGGAATTTATCTTTGATAAAATTAATGGGAACCTTTCCCTATGAACGTGAAATTTAGAAACTAACTGTCGGTTAGCCAAGCAGAATGGTTTTCTGGATATTGATCTGATGTTGGTTTCGGCCTTTGGGGTTAATATTTGGGGAATTATTCTCTTGATTAATTTATGGTTAGTGACTGATGAATTGGAATGAGGCGTATGTTGTGTTTGTGTAACCCTTATTTAAAATATACGCAAGTTATTCGGAAAGACCGGGTTTATCCCATTCTGAATAACTGATACGACGATAAGTCGAAGATGAAGACGGTGGTCGAAGACCAGAAGTCTTCACGTTGTTTGGGTAATTACTGATGATCTTGATTGGGCTGTACACCCAAGAAGATGGAAACAGTTAGTGATCGTCCAGACGTACTTGGAGATCGATGGATATGCGGGGTACTAGGTGCCTCCGGTTTCGTTCAGCCCCAGAACGGACTTGTAAATGGACTGTGTGTCTGACATTGGATTTTAGTCCGTGTGATTGATCTCTATTAAATATATATCTGTTTGGGGGCAGAGAATTTATTCTCTTGCTTAACGCTATTCTCTGAGACGTACGAGCTCAGGGGTTATATATTGATGGATATCAAACGTATGGAGTGAATTGCATGTGTGGCATGCCTATGTGGCAATTGATCGAGGCTTCTGTTGAAAAGCAAAGTCTTGTGGTGATGATCAAAGCACGGCCTTTGTGGCGTAGCTTTGTGTAACGTTTACTTCGTGAGTTTCGCACCCGGTATGAACCAAAAACGGGAGACAGATCTCAGGGAGGGCATGCGTTTCCTTCTAGCTAAAAAGTGGCATCAGTCGTTTTACACGCCCTGACGAGTTTGACTTATGTGGTTGTTGCTGTTGCGAGGCGCCTCGGATTGATCGGTCGTTCTCGAACCGATGGTGTCATTTAGTTGGCTCACTTACGCCCCAAAGGGCGGCGAAACGCATGTTCAGGGTTTAAGTTTAATCCACATCGGTGGACCGGCCCTGACGATCCAAGGTCACTCGAGCTCTGACCTGAGACTCGGGCTAGACAGTCTCGAATCGGTTGAGGACTATCTTTTGCCTCGGTTCATAGATGGAAATCCAATTTCCAAATACGTTACATTTGCGGTTTTAATTGTAGAACTAGTATGGCGACATGATATATGGTACCCATGCCGCCTATGATTGATATTTATGATTTGAAATTGTTTTGACACTATACACTTATAGTAGTATCAAATGATTTGTTTTAAACGTACTAAGCATGTTTAGCTATTATAAGGGAAAACCCTATCCTCGGCTGCGTTGCATTGTGTGATGGGACCTGGGTCTTATAATAGCTTCATTTTTAGAAAAGCATTGCGTTGTTTACTTATATGCACTGGTGTTCTTGGGAGGAAACCCATTCCGTGTTATACGGCGTGGTCCCTTGATTTACCTATATTTAAAATAAAGATTAATAACTGTTTTAGTTCTCACACCAGTCCCATGACTGACCTGGAGTTTATTGTTTTAACCTAAACTCTGGGTGCCCTTATTTTGACACGGGCAGCTAGTAGTTTTGGTTTTGCAGACTTATATTCACAGGATCCTGGTTTACAACTGGAACGATATCCGGAAAGCTTTGTATCCGTATATCTCTTCTAGTTGTGTATTGTATTATTTTCCGCTGCTATGTAATTTATTGTAATCTCTGATATTTCTGTGTAATATTTATTCATTTATACTCCGTATATTCTTGTAATCTGATGCATTGTTGTAAGATACAATGAAATGTTCTTCCGTCTGTGTTCTGTTGTGGCTTGTTCTCGAACTATCCGCCGCTTTCCTTTACGGGGAAGTTACGGGTTTTCACACAACATTAATATTTTCGAGTTATACGATGTCTTAATAAACGAATCCATAATGACTATTTTAAAATTTTAATTTGGACATATCTCACAGTATATCAGCTGAAATCTCGATTTTTCTTTTCCATTAGAAAATTATAATCAAAATGATCCTAGCGTTTCTTATTTTACGGAATTCTGACTTAAAACAGATTCTTATATTCAATTGAAGTTCAAAACTAAATTTTATGGACTACCACGTTGTTTCAAGTTTGTTTTAAATATAAATAAAACGTTTAATCACCATTTTATAAATGAATCATATATATTAATAATTCATTACTATTCCAAATATAATATTTAAAACCAATTTAAATATTCAATTCAAATGATCGAAAAATCTGGGTCGTTACAGGGTTGTTACATTTCACCTTCAACTGATGGTTCTTCATTCTAACCTTCTATGCTCAAGTTATTGATGAAATACTGAACAACCATCGAGCTCAAAGTTTTGAGTACCAGATACATACTAATCCTGTAACATCCCACATCCCTTAGTACTCCGCAAACGAGTCATGAAGGAATGTAGAGGTTTGCAAGTATAAAGAAATAAATCACAGAGACTAAGATTCACAAGACATAAATCATAAACAAAGAAAATATATATTTAAAAAACATTCTATTATTCCAAAACAATACTATATACAAAACATGTTTTAATACAAATCATATGTCCTACATAATCTCATCCCCAATCAATGAATACAATAGAGTATTTTGCCCTACAAGTACAAATCCAAAACATGAAAAATAAGATCTCATAAAATAGAAGAGAGTGCATTAAATTGAAAAAAAATTAAGATCTCTTCAGCTGATTCTCCCAAGCTGCTATAATCAGTCGACTTGTGCCCTATGAGTCTAATGGGGGAAGAAAAAGGAAGAGAGAGTAACCGGTCAGACATAAAGTCCGATGAATGACCTAATTACTGGCACAGTTAAGTAAGAAAAAGGAAATAGACTTGTTAATAGTTCTAGTGTCACTAGGTAAAGTGTACGTGCACAACTAAAAATGATTTCAGAGGTACTTAGGTTATTTGTCTAGTTCAAGCTGTATTAATCATTTGAATGTTTGCACTTTGTCTAATAGTACAATAATCTAACTAGGATAATTTTTCTGAATTCTACCCTGATAAGCTCCTACTCTCTCTTATATCGATTGGTGAAAAAAATTCAGTTTACAGAATAGTTATGGGTATTAACATCATTTATTCGTCGGTTTGCCTTTAGATGGACATTTATCTAGCGCACGGATGCAATTATGAATTATCTACCCTAAATGATGTCCCGTATGTACGATCATCGCTGGTACACTATCTTAACGCCTCTCTCTTTTACCTCTTATTTACCCTGATCCGCATATGTGTGTTAAGTCTTTCTGAGACCATCGGTGCTCAATTGAAAGGGAATGCAACTAGTTCGGGTCCTAACAAATAATAATTAATTATTCTCTAACCCATTTTTGTTCTTTTGACCCCTTATTTATCATAATTAGCAGAAACATGCCTAGTCTTCCTTAGATCATCAGTCCTCAATTGAAAGGGAACGATGTCGGTATGAGTCCTGACTAATGATCTGTGTTTTCTTTTCTTAGCTCAATCCTATATCTAAGCCCAGCTTATTGGCCCAGTTCCTTCCCGAATCTATGATATTCTACACTTATCATAGTTGGTTTCATTCTTTTCTTTGATTATGATTTCTTCAACATGTCAATACAGTTATCATTATAATCTGCTCATTTTTTAACTCTTTTTAAATTACAATACTTGTCATAATTATATAGAAAATTCTTACAAATTTTCTAATTCAGTCTAAATTCCTTTTTATTACAGATTTACATTTTTTGAATGTGTTTACTGTAAATTTAGTTTTCCTTTTACTTATCCAAGTTTGCACAGTGTAAACTTCTATCTTTTTTTCACGTGCAAGAAGAGGATTAAAATCTGTGTCTACAAACACACATTTGTAGACCTAAGCACTTTTAGGAACAAATGTAAATATTTGCATAAAATTGTAAATACTGATAGGAGCAAAACAATAATGGAAAAAGACTGAAAAACTAACTTATTGAATTTAACTAGAAGAAACTATAAGAAAAAGACATAAATAATACTTGTAGGAAATAACTTACAGAAATTTGTTAGAAATTGAAGAAAAACTAAAGCATACGTACAAAAATTAACTTGCAGAAAAAAAGCTAAAACTATTAGAAACCTTGCAAGAAATTATAAGTATCAATAACCCTATTAATTCAAATTACTTAATAATCTAAATAATTACAAGTTTCAACTTTAGCCCTTAGCTTTCGTGTGAGTGCAGCCTTCCCAAATTCCGTCTCCAGGTTCACTATAATTTTTTTCATTTTTACAAATTTCTTCCTAGTGAAAAATTCAAGCTCTAGGTCCGTTCCAGATCCATAGGAGAAAGATTTATGTTTTGAATAATGAGTTAGGCCTTGGGTTTTGACTGTTATATTTCTTGATTTAATCCAATCCAAACACCCTAATTATAGCCTTCAGATCACGTAAAGATGGGACCAGATTTGAAAATAAAGATGTTTGAAGTTGGCTCGTACCTGGATGAAATATTGTCCAGGCATGAGTGTGGGAGACCTTCAACCCACTCGGGTTAACCAAGAGAATGGTCAGGCCAACCTGTGTCATTTACTTTTTCCCTTTATTCTAAAATATTACTATATTCTGAGTTCTTGTTTTCTTAATAACTTTCTCACACTAACTCGGATTCTATTAATTCATATATGTAAAGTGTCCAGAAAATTGCCACAGAAAAAGTGGAGTAGTTTCAGCTTGTATAAACGCGCGTAAAGCCAAATCTGGACATCTGTAAAATACTCCATTTTAACTTCTTTATATATTTATAGTTTATCGCTTTTTATTATACTTCATTTCTCTTTATTAATACTATTATTTAACTTCCAATAAATTCCTGTAATACGTAATTAATTCCTGATTATGAAGCATTTTGCTCTTTCAAATTCAAACGCACATGTTAACATTTGTGTACTGATTCTTTAATTAACTTTTAATACTATGCTTATAACATTAGTTTTTAATTCCCTTTTAATCTTTTGAAACAATACCGTTAATGTTTCCACTATTGCTATTTATTATCCTGTAACATTGTGTTTTAGTAACGTTAACTATCAGTATACGAATTTCTGAAAGATATGAATTAATTATCATTACCTAATTTTTTGGGTAGTTACATTCTCTGCTCCTAAAAGGATTTCGTCCCTGAAATAATCAAGGATAGAAGAATGAAATATGAAACTAAAATCAATGCCAACATCTATTTATACGACTATCATCTACTACTTTATTACACTTAGGGTTTTTAATGAAATTTATGTTATTACGCAACTGCTCCATGTAACACCCCGCGTTTTTAATATAATTAAAAATAAGATATATGCGTAGATAGGTTAATAATGGTGATGTACAATGAAAATTAATCAATACATGAAAGAAAAGGAAAGATTAATTAAATAACTGTGTGTGTAACGGAGAAGATAATAACGTATGGATAATTAATTCAAATATCAGGAATTAAGTAAAACGGGCATCACCATTGCATTCGTCTTGAAATTTTACATGAAATAGAGTCTAAGTTTTCAAAAATCAGACTCCGTATGAAGGAGTTATGGCCTATAGAAGAATCAGAAAAATTCATAATAGTTTGAAATTCGACCCAGGCAGCTGGGCGGGAAAATTCTCGCCCATTAACCAGACAGGTCGACCTTAGTGTCGACCTCCATAAAGGGAGGTCGACCTTAGTGTCGACCTCCCTTAAGGGAGGTCTACTTGGGGGTCGACCTGCCCCTAGATCTGGGCAGTTTTGCCCTGTGACGTGTTCTGATGTGTTTGTGCGATTCTGATGGCTTCTGGGCTGATCAATTGGTCCTAAAACACTCTCTACACCCATAAATACATCACTAACCTACCTAATTCATTATAATTCTCTATGATGCCTCCATGCCGCCAAACTTCCACCAAACATAGCCGCAACCCCTAAAACTCTAAATTAAGTTGCAAGTTTTTCATCAGCTTTGGAGTTTAATCAAATCAAATTAGAAGTTCTTCATCAACAATTCACGCTCTTCACCAACAATCAAATAAAAGGGTTAAATCAACGTTTCTACATCAAGAACAAATCATTTGTTTCTCCAATCCAATCAATGTGAGTGGATTTTAAATTATATTTGTTGTATAATGTTATTAATATCGTTCGCCATTCCCCATGTATACATATAATGAATATGATGTTAATTCAATAAGAACAGCTATTTTATTTATGCCTACATTTAATTCTCTCCTTTTTATTCTTTCCCTTTCTTATTTTTAAAGCTAGGCTATCTCGAGCCTACGCCTATCATGGATATATGCGTTTTAAACGTGAATGAGAAATTAAGAAGGGAAATGGGTTGTTTGGACATAATATGGATTGGAAGTATTGATGTATAATTTGAAATTGTATTATGGGTATGACTATACTGAAACGTTGAGTTTGTGTAGATTTTCATAATTAATTTGGATATGGAATTTGTATAATTTAGTACGATTGGCATGTAATTGGATAACATGTGATGTGAAATTTATCTTTAATTTGGAAGATAAGTATAAAAGATGAATTAAATTATATGTATGAATGTGGAATTGGGTAATATGCAAATTTGGTATGAATAAGTATGTTGTTTGGACAATTAATTATAACGTGGAATAGGCATGAATATGATTATAAGTGGATTTGGAATATACTACTTAAAATTTGGGTAATTTGGGGTATAAACATGAAATTGACACTATTGGCATAACTTGAACATGAACATATTTGTGAATTTTGTAATTGGCATATGACACCTAGAATTGACATGAACTGTTAATTAGCTAAAGATGAAACATGACTAACTCGAGGTTAGACTGAGTTTGTGGTGTAAGATTGCCCGGAACCGCCCGGCACATCCAGCGACCACAAGCAATAGGGTCTAATGTGAGAAGTTAGTCATAACGTGCTTGAACCCGAGGTTAGACTGAGTTGTGGTGTAAGCCTACCCGGAACCGACCGACACTTCCAGCAACCGCAACAATAGGTCTAATGTGAGATGTTGGTGCATTAATAATTAATTAATGCTAATGACACATGCTAAGTATGGTAGGGTTAACAACACTTAACCAATATGACATGATATGTGGGAGGATTAAGTTAACATGAATGAATAGACAACACTTAACCAATATAACATGTGAATGGATAAGTGGATGGGGTTAAGTCAACTTGGGTAAATTTAACCAACATAGAGATGGGGAATGTTAATAACCTATTATAAACCAAAGTTGCGGTAATGTAAAGATTAAATAATAGGTAGACCAAGGGAAGGTTATGACTTAAGATATAATACAAGATTTGAAGGGTGGAACAACTTATACCATAAAATAAGTTAATCTAAGCTGAAAATGTATAGAAGTACCCATGCGCTATCGTTTGATAAAAAGAACTTAAGTCATGCTTGAACTAAGTAGACAAACCTTAATTAATTAGAACTAAGTAACCAAACCTTAGTTAAAGAAGAACTAAGTAAACAAACCTTAGTTAATGAGAACTAAGTAAACAAACCTTAGTTAATTAGAACAAAGTAACCTAACCTTAGTTAAAGAAGAACTAAGTAACCAAACCTTAGTTAACGAGAACTAAGTAACAAACCTTAGTTTAAAGAAACTAAGTAATAAACCTTAGTTAGAGGAAACTAAGTATTAAAAAAATAAGTTGGATATAAATTGTAAAGTGATAATGTGTAGTCTATTAAAGAAGATGACATAAGTTATATGAATAACATAACAAGAGATTGGTTAAGTTGAGTAATTCTCTGAGTGTCAATCTGATGTTGATCTCGGTCTTCGCGATTGACACTTAGGGCATTATTCTCTTACTAATGTAAATATGAACGATAAAGAGAACTTGTCAGTAAACCTTAGTTAAGGGAACTAAGTAGACAACGATTAAGAGAACTAAGTATTAAACCTTAGTAAGAAGACGAACGATTAAGAAAACCAAGTAGTAAACCTTAGTTAAGAGAACTAAGTATCAAACCTTAGTTAAGAGAACTAAGTACTAAACTTTACTTAAGAGAAAGAAGTAAACAACGCGCTTGAACCAGTCCAGATATAGGATGAATAACCAAACATGGTAGATCATCACTAAGTCGTAGGATACGAGGAGGAGCGAACGTCCATCTAGAAACTCTTGTAGGCTCCAACAGACTGGGATATGAAGCACACAGCTTCAAGGGACGTGTAGTAGGGTACTCTTGGTATCCCTCTGTGAGAATGCAGATGATCCACCTGGGCTCACAGAGGTTAGGTCTGCACGGTTACGAACCAAGAGTATGCCTTGGTTGCAATGATTAGGAGGCAACCTAAAGACTAGGATGGACCAGCGTGAGTCGGCGAGACCATTTAGTGCCATGTGATAGCAACTTGTCATCTACCTACCATCTTCAGTCAGTACGAAAAGCGAAAAGGCAGAGAACTCAAAAAGACCATATACTTGCTATCTAGTTATGGGTGAGGTAAGGCCAATAGGGAAGGGCATAGAGGGCCAAGCAGTTGTGCCAGGGAAAGTTCTCATTCTTGATTTTCATGGGTGCCATTCGTTTGTTAGTTGAGGGAGGGGTCTAGTGGGACCATAGCCACTGTAAAGGCAGACCTTAGCATCTGCATCGGCAGATATCTTAAAGCTCCCAACCGAGTTCCCTGTTTCTTGATTAGCCCTGCCACGGGACCCGGGTTCGCTCATATAGAGAACATGTGCAAGTAGACAGTAAGTACGATTGATGATACGTACATGGGAAAAAGTATAGGTACATACACATTGCTCTAGGTGGTGTACCGTAGACTAGGGGGCATTACTCGATGACGGAACCTAGTCGAACCTAGGGTAGCAGTCCAAACGTTTACGTAATATAGTAATAAAGGTTCTATACAGATGTAGCGTTGGTATACACATACATATATATACATGAGAATCTGTATGACATGTGGCATTGGATAAGGGACTGCATACATACGGAGGAGACTGTGCGAGTGGGATATACCTTAGTTGGGGGTAGCTACATATACACTATATTAGGTTGATCTACTAGGGAGTAGATGGGTGCAACGTGAGTACATGCCATAAGGGCTATCAAACAAATAAACTAATAAACAAGAAAATGCAATAGACCGATATATGTAAGGTTATTCAACATTTGTAATTTAAACCATTCACACAAAACTTATGTTCTGACCCCCTCCTCATTACATACTCGCAGGTTAGGTAGTGACAGGGATATGATAGCTTGGGATATTGGTTAAGCAGTATGTTTGATAAGGTAAAGCTATATTTTAATTTCAACATATTTTATTCCTTCCACTGTGAGATGCTTTATGAGTTCTGACATCTTGAGATTCTAGTTTTATGTTTAGCTTGCAGCCTTGATTGATCACTCATGGGATTAATGTGTTGCTCATCCTATATGTAGGGTTAGTATTCATGAATCCATGGAATGATATTTCTTTATCTCTGTCTTTTCTGCAGGATACCAGAGCAAAACAGCTCGGGTCTCGATGGATTGGAATTTTGGAAAAAAATTCGGTCCATCGGAAACCGGGTTGTTACGTCTGGTATCAGAGCTTCGGTTTAGTGTTCCTAGGGAGATATTGAGTGAACGTATTTGTATTTCTAAAATATAAATATATTAAATTTATATAAACCTAAATCCATAGAGTAGCCCACTAGATATGGAAAGAGTTGGGATATTGGTTTGTACGCTAATGTAACGAACATTAAAAAAATGAATTTTTGAAACCATTAGGTGGTTGGGAGAGTGTACAGTATGACTTGGAGTTAGAGAAAGAAAATATCCCATAGGATGGAAATTGAAATGATATTTCAGAGTAGTGGGTTTAAAAGTGAAACCTTATAAATTAGAAAAAGGCTAAAATGTGGATAATGAATTAGGAATATATATAGTCGAGAGAATTGAATTTGCGAAAGTGCGTAGGGAAGCCTAGTTGAGTTGAAGACCTGCTTTGAGTCTAACCCACTATTAAACTTTTAAGAACTTGAAATTGTAAAAGTTTTGGCAAAAGAGTTTGTGTTATTTTCAAGTTTTTAATCTTAAAAGTATTTTTAAATGTTTGAAAGAAACATGTAAGGAGCATATTTGAAAATTGCATATTGGGTTTTAAAGTAAAGTGGGGTATATTTTGTAAAACAACGATTTCTTGTTTTAAATTATTCTCTCATAAAAAGATGCATATTATAGAGTATGTATAGCTCACTAGTTTTCATATTATAATATATGAAAGGATTGAAAAGAAAGTTTTGAAATCTCTACTCTGTTGATTATAAATTTTGATTACAGATTTAAAAAGAAATTTTGTAGGTAGACAAAATAAGTTGAACGAACTAAGAGTAGAGAAGGTGATTACACCTAGTACCGAGTAGTTAGATTAACATTGTAAGTAGGAACAACATAAACCCGATAGTAGTCCTTGCCTACTCCAGTTTTGTGATTTGAAAAAAAAATGTTTTGCATTTTATGATATTATTTTTATGGTTTGGCAAAAGCAAGATTTGGAAAAGAGAATAAAGTTTTACCACATTTTGGAAGAAAAAAAAATGAGGCCAAACCATGTTTTAAAAAGAATGGAGTAGGTGAGGGGTAGTATCTAGAAAGAACAAGAACAATATTAGGCTATGAAGTAAATAGCAAGGAATGTCTTGGAATAATAATAAAAACAAATTCCCATAGAATGCATAAGCATTGAGAAGCCTAGAATTTTAAAAAAAAGTAAAGCATAGGTTAGTGATACACAGCATGGACTAGTAGTAACTACTAGGTAGTGAAGGGCAAGCAAGTATATAGATCTTGTTGTGTGGACTCGCAATTGTCGAAGGTGACAAAGTCCTAAGATTTTTGGCCCATAATAGTAGCTATATAGGATAATGTTTGAGTTGAAAGCAGAAAAGCTTATTTGAAAGATAAACTTGAGAAATCGGACTGAGCCAAATAAGCTAAGAAAGAGAATAGCCTAACTAACAAGAAACTAACAAATTCAGTGAAGCAACAAAACAAGACTGGAAAAGGAAACGAAAATCTTAAGACAAAGATGAACAAAAATGAAAACTTTTCAAGATAATTGAAGAAGGAAAAGAAATTTTCTTATGTAGTTGTGCTTGGATAGGAAAATAGGAAATCTATATAGAATAGTTATATAAAAATTTTAAGTACAATTATAAAAGGTACAATGGAAAATGTAAATTCTTCCGTTTTATATCTTTTTGTAACATAAGAAATCGAATGTAGAAAATTAGATTTGTCTAAATTTCAAGTTTAATGATGATTGGTAGGATTTTGGATGCAATAATTAGATGAACTATGCTCTTATTCTGTAAGAATATGGGAAAATTTGGGTGAAAAATGTTTTGATTTTTCAAAAGTATTGCATTCATATAGAACTGCAAGTATATTTAGGATGTGAGCATCATGTTTTGAAAGATTTTTTAAGATTTGCATACATGTAGGTGGATCCAAATTACTGATTTACTATGATGTGATTCACCTTGCACATGTGCACAATGTTGCAACAATTGGATGAACACTAATTGGATGTTGCGAGGGATTATCTATTTTACTCTTATCTAATTTCGGGGACGAAATTATTTAAGGGTGGGAGAATGTAACACTCCGCATTTTTAATATAATTAAAAATAAGATATATGCGTAGATAGGTTAATAATAGTGATGTACAATGAAAATTAATCAATACATGAAAGAAACGGAAAGATTAATTAAATAAAAGTGTGTGTAATGGAGAAGATAATAAAGTAAGGATAATTAATTCAAATATCATGAATTAAGTAAAACAGGCATCATCATTGCGTTTGTCTCGAAATTTTATATGAAATAGAGTCCAAGTTTTCGAAGATCGAACTCCGTATGAAGGAGTTATGGCCTTTAGAAGAATCAGAAAAATTCTAAACAGTTTGAAATTCGACCCAGGCAGCTGGGCGGGAAAATTCCCACCCATTAACCAGACAGGTCGACCTTAGTGTCGACCTCCATTAAGGGAGGTCGACCTGGTGGTCGACCTGCCCCCAGATCTGGGCAATTTTGCCCTGTGACGTGTTCTGATGTGTTTGTGCGATTCTGATGGCTTCTGGGCTGATCTAATGGTCCTAAAACACTCTCTACACCTATAAATACATCACTAACCTAAGCCTAATTCATTATAATTCTCTATGATTCCTCCATGCCGCCAAACTTCAACCAAACATAGCCGCCGTCCCTAAAACTCTAAATTAAATTGCAAGTTTTTCATCAGCTTTGGAGTTTAATCAAATCAAATTAGAAGTTTTTCATCAACAATTCATGCTCTTCACCAACAATCAAATAAGAGAGTTAAATCAATGTTTCTACATCAACAACAAATCATTTGTTTCTCCAATCCAATCAATGTGAGTGGATTTTAAATTATATTTGTTGTATAATGTTATTAATATCGTTCGCCATTCCCCATGTATACATATAATGAATATGATGTTAATTCAATAAGAACAGTTATTTTATTTATGACTACGTTGAATTCTCTCCTTTTTATTCTTTCCCCTTTTTATTTTTATAGCTAGGCTATCTCGAGCCTATGCCTATCATGGATATATGCGTTTTAAACGTGAATGAAAAATTAAGAAGGGAAATGGGTTGTTTGGGCATAATATGGATTGGAAGTATTGATGTATAATTTGAAATTGAATTATGGGTATGACTATAATGAAACGTTGAATTTGTGTAGATTTGCATAATTAAATTGGATATGGAATTTGTATAATTTAGTACGATTGGCATGTAATTGGATAACATGTGATGTGAAATTTATCTTTAATTTGGAAGATAAGTATAAAAGATGAATTAAATTATATGTATGAACGTGGAACTGGGTAATATGCAAATTTGGTATGAATAAATATGTGGTTTGGACAATTAATTATAACATGGAATATGCATGAATATGATTATAAGTGGATTTGGAATATACTACTTAAAATTTGGGTAATTTGCGGTATAAACATGAAATTGACACTATTAGCATAACTTGAACATGAACATATTTGTGAATTTTGTAATTGGCATATGACACCTAGAATTGACATGAACTGTTAACTAGCTAAAGATGAAACATGGCTAACTCAAGGTTAGACTGAGTTTGTGGTGTAAGACTGCCCAGAACGGCCCGGCACATCCAGCGACCGCAAGCAATAGGGTCTAATGTGAGAAGTTAGTCATAACGTGCTTGAACCCGAGGTTAGACTGAGTTGTGGTGTAAGCCTGCCCGGAACCGACCGGCACTTCCAGCAACCGCAACAACAGGTCTAATGTGAGAGGTTGGTGCATTAATAAATAATTAATGCTAATGGCACATGCTAAGTATGGTAAATATGACATGATACGTGGGAGGGTTAGGTTAACATGTATGAATAGACAACACTTAACCAATATAACATGTGAATGGATAAGTGGATGGGGTTAAGTCAACTTGGGTAAACTTAACCAACATAGAGATGGGGAATGTTAATAACCTATTATAAACCAAAGTTGCGGTAATGTAAAGATTGAATAATTGGTAGACCAAGGGAAGGTTATGACTTAAAATATAATACAAGATTTGAAGGGTGGAACAACTTATACCATAAAATAAGTTAATCTAAGCTGAAAATGTATAAAAGTACCCTTGCGCTATCGTTTGATAAAAAGAACTTAAGTCATGCTTGAACTAAGTAGACAAACCTTAGTTAATGAGAACTAAGTAACCAAACCTTAGTTAAAGAAGAACTAAGTAAACAAACCTTAGTCAATGAGAACTAAGTAAACAAACCTTAATTAATGAGATCTAAGTAACCAAACCTTAGTTAAAGAAGAACTAAATAACCAAACCTTAGTTAATGAGAACTAAGTAACAAACCTTAGTTAAAAGAAACTAAGTAATAAACCTTAGTTAGAGGAAACTAAGTATTAAACAAATAAGTTGGATATAAATTGTAAAGTGATAATGTGTAGTCTATTAAAGAAGATGACATAAGTTATATGAATAACATAACAAGAGATTGGTTAAGTTGAGTAATTCTCTGAGTGTCAATCTGATGTTGATCTCGGTCTTCGGGATTGACACTTAGAGCATTATTCTCTTACTAATGTAAATATGAATGATAAAGAGAACTTGTCAGTAAACCTTAGTTAAGGGAACTAAGTAGACAACGATTAAAAGAACTAAGTATTAAACCTTAGTTAAGAAGACGAACGATTAAGAAAACCAAGTAGTAAACCTTAGTTAAGAGAACTAAGTATCAAACCTTAGTTAAGAGAACTAAGTACTAAACCTTAATTAAGAGAACTAAGTAAACAACGCGCTTGAACTAGTCCAGATATAGGATGAATAGCCAAACATGGTAGATCATCACTAAGTCATAGAATACGAAGAGGAGCGAACGTCCATCTAGAAACTCTTGTAGGCTCCAACGGACTGGGATATGAAGCATGCGGTTTCAGGGGACGTATAGTAGGGTACTCTTGGTATCCCTCTGTGAGAATGCAGATGATCCACCTGGGCTCACAGAGGTTAGGTCTGCATGGTTATGAACCAAGAGTATGCCTTGGTTGCAATGATTAGGAGGTAACCTAAAGACTAGGATGGACCAGCGTGAGTCGGCGAGACCATTTAGTGCCCTGTGATAGCAACTCGTAGTCTACCTACCATCTTCAGTCAGTACGAAAAGAGGAAGGGCAGAGAACTCCAAAAGACCATATACTTACTATCTAGTTATGGGTGAGGTAAGGCCAATAGGGAAGGGCATAGAGGGCCAGGCAGTTGTGCCAGGGAAAGTTCTCATTCTTGATTTTCATGGGTGCCTTTCGTTTGTTAGTTGAGGGAGTGGTCTAGTGGGACCATAGCCACTGTAAAGGCAGACCTTAGCATCTGCATCGGCAGATATCTTAAACCTCCCGACCGAGTTCCGTGTTCTTGATTTGCCCTGCCACGGGACTCGAGTTTGCACATATAGAGAATATGTGCAAGTAGACAGTAAGTACGATTGACAATACGTACGTGGGAAAAAGTCTAGGTACATACACATCGCTCTGGGTGGTGTACCGTAGACTGGGGGCATTACTCGATGATGGAACCTAGTCGAACCTAGGGTGGCAGTTCAAACGATTACGTAGTATAGTAATGAAGGTTCTATGCAGACGTAGCGTTGGTTTACACATACATATATATATATACATGAGATTCTGTACGACATGTGGTATTGGATAAGGGACTGCATACATACGGAGGAGACCGTGCGAGGGGGATATACCTTAGTTAGGGGTAGTTACATATACACTATATTATGTTGATCTACTAGGGAGTAGATGGGTGCAATGTGAGTACATGCCATAAGGGCTTTCAACACAAATAACCTAATAAACAAGAAAATGCAATAGACCGATATATGTAAGGTTATTCAACATTTGTAGTTTAAACCCATTCACACAAAACTTATGTTCTGACCCCCTCCTTATTACATACTCGCGGGTTAGGTAGTGACAAGGATATGATAGCTTGGGATACTGGTTAAGCAGTATGTTTAATAAGGTAAAGCTATATTTTAATTTCAACATATTTTATTCCTTCCGCTGTGAGATGCGTTACGAGTTCTGACATATTTCTTTATCTCTGTCTTTTCTGTAGGATACCAGAGGAAAACAGCTCGGGTCTCGATGGATTGGAATTTTGGAAAAAAATTCGGTCCATCGGAATCCGGGTTGTTACACTCCAGCCTTATCCCAACAAATGATCTATGACTTGAAGACTATCTGTAAACCTTAACTACCAAGCTACCCGTGCGGAAATTATGGGCACACAGAGTTTAGGTGGAAGAACAATAAACCCGGGTCTTTCATGGGACTTGCGTGAGAACTTAAAAACAGTAATTTAAAGTGAGATAATTCATAATACCATACCGTATAAACACGGAACGAGATTTCCCTTATGAATACCGATGCAGAAAATTCATAATGTTTTTTTTTTTGGAAAATGAAGCTATCATAAGGCTCACCACATAACGCACAATGCAAGGTGAGTTTTGTCCTTACGACAACAAAAAATGCTTGATATGCAAAAACCATTTGATATTATTATTAGTGCATAGTGTGGAAAATCATTTCGCATGTAAATGTATCAATTTTATTCATCATAATATCCCTTCTTATTTTGTTGACATAGGTATACAAATAAAACCGCATGGGTTCGTATTGGAGAATGAGTTTCCAATAAGGTGGTTCCTAGTATGAAAGATCAATCTATGGAATCGAAACTTTGCGCAACACAGTATTCAGTTAATAACATCCAAGGACTCAGGCATCGCTATACTATCCACAACTACGTGAAATCGAATATTCAACGAATAACATCCGGAGACTCAGACATCTGTCTCTTTCATGATAAGATGATTACTAAAGCATCAACTTCAAAAAATCATACAAATCTGACTACCAGTTTACCATCATACTGGGTGAGGCTTGACGAAGTCATGTTACATAAAGCTACGCTTATACGACGCCATGCTTTGATCATCCATAGCTCATTCACTTGCTATGCCACACTGTTATTTCAGAACATATAATTGATAATCACTAACCATATCACCTTTAAGCTCATATGTTTCTGTTTGACGACGAATATTCTATCAATTAGAAAATTGTTGGGAAGTGTATATAACAACAAGCGCACAACGTACAATTGTAGTACGTGGCGAATACGGGTCGGTCCACGGAGAAAGAAATTATTTTAATTATGTTCAATCAAATTAAACCAAATTTGAGCGAAATTTTTAACTATAACTACAACTAAACTAAATAAACAAACTAAGATAGGTAAGAATATGAGAGTTAAATAACAATTTAGAAATAAGTCCACTCTCTAGATCACATGGATCAACATAAAATGAAACCATAATCTCTTTTTTTTGGTCATTTGTGAATTTAGTTGATATGATTATTATAATTATAGCTGATTCATGCTATTAATTAGCACAAAATAAACTATCAAACTATAACATACCCACTAAATCACCATACCACTTCAAATGAAAAATGACAACAAGATGAAAGTGAAATATACTTTAAGCATGACCTACAAACTATTAATTAGAACTATAGACCATCAATTTTTTTATCTAAACCTCCACTTAATCACCATCATCATATGTAAATGAAGAGGTAATTAGTGAACATATGACTAAGCATAGCCTATTTGGTGTCAATAATATAGGCTATTAAATTCAATAATGAACACATAAAACCAATAACATCAACATGACATAAAGCACAAAAAGAGAGCATGAATAAACAAATTATATTGCATCTACATAATCAAGAGAGATTCATTACCCCTAAGTTAAAAAGGATTAGCCTCTAATATATGTAATCATGACAATAAAGATAGATTGCAACATTAAAATGAAAGAAAACGAGAGAACTAATTAACAAAAATAAACTAAACTACTTGCATAAAATAAAACTACACTAATGCGTAAAGTAAATAACGAGAACTAAATGAACAAAAAATTAAATTGCATTAACATGAAAATTACATAAGAGGGAAATGGCTAAGAAGCCATGAAAGAAAGAAAGTGCTTTTGTTTTTGATCCTACAAGCTAACTAAATAAGGTGACAACATTTACATTAACATAAAGGGGGTATTATACATGCTCTAAACCCTGATTACAATTGTTGGGGACTACCATAAATTCCCCTTCATGAAGCTTCTAATTGTCATTGACTACTAATGATTCATTAAAATTACATGAAGCCTTTTTTGTCTCCACATGCCAATATATTAGCCTCTAAAAGTTCCATTAAAGAAAGAAGGAGAGTGGGTGGGGTCATCCACCATTCTTCTATGTGAATTAATTCCATCTTCATTCATTGATCTCCTCTTTGTGCATGCATATCTCTCATTAAACCACTTGTATTTATTGCCAAATTTCTAAAAAACAACATGAAAAATGAACAAGTAAATGTTATCAAAAATAAGTACATGCACAGATGACCATTTTTCCTCAATATGAAGATGAATGCATGATAATTTGAAAATTTTGGGGTTTTGGTGAAAACATGTAAAAATAACCCAATATGTTATTTATTTAATTAAAACAAGAATAAATGTGTGAATATAAATGTGCATATTTACGTGCACCTCAAATACCCCCATACTTATCTTTTTATTCGTCCTCGAATAAAGTAAAAATAACTAAGATAAATCTGTTTTCATAGGAAGCGCGATTGCATTAAGCATATGCAACAAGACATTAAACCTCTAGGTGTTCCAAGTAGGATGAGTGTTGTCTTGTGAGGGTTTTTAGTAGATACTACCCATAAAATCTAAATGTTAAATGCAAAAAATATTTACAAAATGCAAGATTTGAAAATATATACAAGATGAATGCAAGTTTTCAAAAGAATATTTACAAATCTGTAATTTAATTTTAAATTTAATACGAATGAATTAACACAAGTTTGGGTCGTCATAATGAAATTTAAGTCTGTTACTAATCAAAACTTCAAACAAAAGTCAGGTTATCGTTACAAACTCCTCCAGCTTGGCTAGTTCTTTTGGTAGAAACGTAATGCAAATATGAAACGAATTCTAAAATCGATATAAATAATCGTAAAATAGCATCTTTATTTCCTTTTGGTTAACAAGTTAGGTCAAATAAGTGAAGAAGATGGTTGGATTTCAAGTGCTAACTCTCTCTTTATTTTGAAAAATATTTACATTATTATTATTTACAAACACCTAAGTATACCACCCTACACTGCATTACGACTTACATGAGGGTCGGTAATCCCTAGGTGTTCAACTCATGAAATGAGACCAAGATATAACCAACGCACTACATTACAGCTTACGTAGGAGTGGGGACAGAGTTTGGAGAGTTTCCACACCAACACTTGATGTACTAGCAATGTTGGATACCGTTGGATTATTATTATATATATACTCTTTTTTTTTCTTTTCTTTTTTTACATAAGAGAGAGAGAGAGAGTTAAGCGAGAATATCTTAGCACAACTTCACTTAAAAATTCTAAAATGTTATCGCAAGTAGTCTAAATCAACCATTCATTTAATCTGATTACAATTTAGAAATCATTTCATACTCATCACCTACGAATCTCCCTATATACCAGTTACACTAAATTTTCTCATAATTCAAAATTTTCTTTCGTTATCTGTTAAGAAAACTAAAATTCCAAACATTTTAATCGTACGACCAAAACCGTATATTTACTTCATCATGCCTACATAAAAGTAAATTAAAATGCTTTTCTTATTGTTTTTTTGGGATGAAGAAAAGAAAAATCTATGCAAATATATATATATATGAAACTATCGCCCCTCCCCCTCCCCACCCCCCCCCCCCCCCCACATACACACACACATGATTTTGAATGTCCCCACAGTCAACCCAAGTGGCTAGATAAAAGAAAAGAAAAAAAAGGAAAAGAAATTTTTGAAAATATGTACTATATTAATAAGAGAAAAGAAAAAAATATTTACAGTTTATCAAAAAATATATTGACAAGAAGTAAATGAAACAGTCTTTTAAAGACCGATTCTTCAAGCATGAGAAACACAATTTGAGCCTGAAAAACCAAATCGTAAAAATTACGAAGTTAAACGTTTGTTCAGAAAAACGAATGTCGCTTTATTAAAAGTCGAATTAGTTGGTTTGTTTTCATTGATTTTTGGAGTAGATTGAATAAAAGATTGAAGTTCATATTTACATTCACCAATTTGAATTTCAAATTTATCATTGTAAATTTGTTCAAAAATATCGCTTTCAAAATCCAAATGGTGATTCAAATTTACCTCTTTAAAATTCAACACATTTTCGAAAAGTCCAAAAAATCCGTGTTCATCAAACTCGTCTTCCTTTAAATTATTAACAACTTCATTACTTATATCATGTTCAAAGTCCAAATTTGTTATTTTCAAATTTACAGAAAAAGGAAGATCAAATTTTAAATTTTGTTCCACACACTCAAAATTATTGAAATCCAACTCATATACCGTATTATTAACAACTTCATTAACATCGTCATTTTCAATTTCAAAAGTTGTTATTTCAAATTCATCGATTGTGGTAAAGGTGGATTAATGTTCGAATTGTCACACATATGGATTTGATTGTGTTTCTCACGAAACTTCAAGTAGTTTTCATATAACAAATCCACATAGTCATCTTCGCTCGTTTGCTCAACAAAATCAAATTTATAATTATTTACATGAGAATTTTTTCTTTGAAATTGTAGAGAAAAAATATTTTCTGTAGCACCACATTCGAAACTATTCTCATTGCCAAAATCATTTGAAAAGCGATTCACATTTTCATTTTGAATTTGAGATTCATTTCGGAGTTCGAAATTGAATTGGCAAGGGTTATAATCAAAATCATTTGAATTTGGAATTGAATTAGAATTTTGATTATTACGAAAATTTTGATTAGAATTGTTGCACAAATCTGAAATATACAATTCATTCATTCTTTGAATTTCAAGCAAAGATTCAATACTTGTTTCCAAAGTTGAGGGTTGATCCTTATTTTGATAATTTTGTGGTGCAAAATCAGGATTATTTTGAAATACTTCCACACTTGTCTTTTGGTTATCTTGAAAACTTTTACTTGAATTGTTGCACATTAATGAATTATAGGTTTCATTTAATCTTTGACTTGCTTCAAGTAAAGATTAAATACTTATCTCAAGACTTGAGGGTTGATCACCATTTCGAAAATTTTGTGGTGCAAAATCCGAATTATTTTGAAATTTTGAAAAGTTGATGGTGTAAAATCCAAATTGTTTGTACAATAGTTGTTATTAAAATACCCATATGAATTTGGTGTAAAATCATATGGATTATATTGATTTTTACAACTATCGTAAAATTCATGGAAATAAGGAAATTGGGACATTTTCAAGAAAATGGTTTTCCTTTTGAATTTTTTATTTAAGAGAAAAGGAAATATTCACAAAAGAAAATTGTTTTTTTTAAGATTTTGGATTTTGAAATTTTTTTTCTTTTTTTTAAAGAGAAAAAGGAGAAAAACACAATTTACGAAATGAAAAGTTTTTTTTTTTAGATTTCGATTTTTTTGTTTTCTATGTATGCATGAACCTAATGCAACTATATGAATGCAAACTAAATATTTACAATTTTTCTGAAATTATGTAATGACGGTTAGATTGATTTCAACAAAAGATTTCTCAGCCAGTTAATGGACATGAGTTATCAGTGCACTAGGAATCACCCTAGCAATGCAACCGAAGGTTTAAGTACCTTCAGAGGAACAACTTCTATAATATTTAAGAATCACCGTAATATTTACAAACAGTTATTACTCAACCGTAGTCTAGACACCGAGAAATAATTCATTAGAAATATACCACTTTGTCAAAATATAATGATGTCCTTAGAAAACAAAAAAAAATTAAGATGAATGCAAAACAGAAATAAAACGTGAATTACCAATGCAATTACGAATGAATTTTTTTGTTTTTGGGTTCTTTTTAATGCAAATGCAAGCAAACAACAATGCAAGAAAATAAAAAGGTTAAAACACGATACCAGAGCGTGCAAAATTTAATTAGCAATTTTTTTTATTTTTTTTTTGCGGCAATTTTTTAAGCCAGCAAATAAGCAGCTAGCGTAAAGCAAAGTAATTCCTTAGCAAGCAATTCCTGAACCGCTTCCGCAACCTGGAATGGATAGAATTTCTTTTCTAATATTTCTCGAGACAAATTGAAGACAGACAAAAACCAACAAACATAAAATTAGCTTAAAAGACTTTTCTAGAAAATATGGAGAAGAGAACAAATAAAATAAAAAGAACTTGAAACAAAATCAACACACAAATTAAAAGATAAATAGAGAGAAATGGAAATACATACCTTTTTTTTTTAAAATAAAAATAAAAATAGAAATCCAAACCACAACCTACACAAAATTAAAACAAATAAAACAAGCCTACGATTTGGCACGTCTAAATCAAGAAGCCCAACCCAATTAGAACACCTAAGACCCAAAATCTTAACAAACCAACAAATAAAATATTCAGACACCACTCATAATCGGTAAATACTCAAACCACCACCGAAAGATTTGACACTGACTCTTTAATCAAAATTCAATTTGTGAGCTTAAACAAAAACCACGATCAAACTTTGCTATTCTCGATTGAAGGGGGTTTCTCGACTTGAAGTGGAGTGATCTGGTAGTTGATTGCGATTTCACTCACTTGAATTTGAGGTGATTTGGAGGTTTTGGTAGTGGTGAGCGGTTGAATTCGGAGATGTGTTTGTCAATATGGTGCGTGGTCTGGTTACGTGGAGATTGGAAGTGGAGGAATTTGGTTGAAGCAGGTTCGTGAGGGCTTGGGTTGTATGGACAAAAGATAGTTGAGTGATGTTTTAGGAAGAGATTAGCGATTAGTTTGAATAGGGAAGAATGTTTTTGGTAGGAGTTGTATGTTGGAGCTATATGAAATGAAGTGGAAGGGGGTATAAGACAGTTTGAAATTTTGATGTAAGAGAAGACAGTGAAGGAAGATGTTGATGGTGCTGTAGGCAGTTCTTGATTGTAGGTGTCATGGCTGTTGATAGTCTATGTTGGTTGGAAAACCGGCAAGTAGTTTTTTGGTGCATTGGTGTACGTGAATTCGGTGATGGACCAGGTTGCTCCGGTGTATTTGGTAAGTGCGAAGGATGAAGGTCTCAGTGTAGAGAGAGTTGATGGTTTATGTTGCAATAGGGATTGAAGGTGGTTTCACTATGGGCATATTCGACACTAATTTGTGTGCGTTGCATGAAAAGTGTGGCGAAAGCTATGCTTTCTTTGATCTTCTGCAACAATATTCATTTGTTGTTGCATTAGACGTGAACGCACTGCTGCGGTGGGAATTCTAGTGTTGTGACGTGCAATACCAGTTCAAAGCTTTGCTTTACATAAATACAGTTCAGGTCAGCGATCCGCGTTATCAAAATAAACAAATAAATAACCGTAGATGATGATTTAATCCAACGGTTGAAACCAATCCCTACTTCTTATTTAAAAAATTACCCCATCATCCAATCAGTAAGAGCCACCTCACTCACTGTATTCCCCAACTTTCTGAAATTCTAGCGCGAATTTTTGCCTCTTCAGGAAATACGATGTAAAAGTAATCCGGTCTAACATCTTCTTCCTTCACTTTCCCTTTTTACTATTGTCCAAAGTTTAACCTAAATTCACGTTACCTTCGATTTCCCGCCCCATCGCATCAATTCCCTCCGATCTCTTCCCGATCCGGACGAGTTGTTCACCCTTTTAACACAAATTCCCAACTATTCTGAGATCCATCAGCGGGATAGGGTTTGTGATTGCCATACCTATCCAAACAAGATAGAGAGAACAAAGAAAGAAGACGACAAGTCGCCTCAACTGACAAAACCCTTGAGAAGATGTATGTAGTCGAAGCTCCCTTTTGTTAGGAATATAGTCGAAGAGGGAGAGAAAGAGAAACAAAAAGTGATACAATATGTAGAAAAGGTTCAATTTCTTATGAATTTTGAATATTTGATGGTTGGTTTGACGTTGAAATTTTAAGTAGGGTTTGTTCTTTGATTAGGATTATTTGTTTTGATATATCTTTGTACGATGCAGTATAAAAGTTTTTTTTTTGCTACCTAATCATTCGATTGCAAATTCGCAATGTAAGGCAGATTTATAAGCTATGCTAGACTAGACTACCATTGTTATATCAGTTTGTTGTACGATTTATAACGTGCAACTTGGTAAATTGAACTATTTCTAAAGTTAACGATGATTGTAAGATAATGTACTCTTATATGTTGTATCGCTTAAACTAAAACCAGAAGCCAATCTCGATGATGTCATCTCAATTTTTTCTGTTTCTGTTAAACAAGAACCGCAACACATTTTTTATGGAAGCTGTAATGATTAATGAAGTATTCAGTGGGGTTGTCATTAAGCTACATACAACAAACACCTCATGAGGCCTCTTCTTACTAGAAAGAACATGCATCATTTGTAATATTTCTCACTTAGTAAAATTTCTCACTAGGTTAGTTATAACTTTATGAACACCTATCCTGTGATTTTTCATCCCCTAGAAATGGAAATGCATCTGTTATTTAATGACGTGAACTAACAACGGTTTTTTAGTTTGTGCAACATCATACAGTTTCATAGCGGAAACTCAAATGTTATATCCACATCAAGTTACTAGATTCTAAATTGGCTAGTTGAAAGCTAAATCCAACGTTACATGTTAGTGTGCTACTGCTACGAATACATTTGCAAGCACCTATGAATGGTCATTACTTGAGACGACCCGAACTTCCTCGTGAAGGAAAGAACGGATTGCTTTGAGAACAAGATGAATCAGAACACAAACATAAGAATATTTCATTGCTTATTACAACAATTCCATCAGAATACAAGAATATATAGAGTATGAATAAATATTATACATCAGAAAAATATCATAGATTACAATACATTACTGCAGTGGAAAATAATACAAAACATAACTGAAAGACATACGCGGATACAGAGCTTTCCGAATATCACTTCAGCCATAAATCAGGATCCTGTGAATATAAATCTGCAAAACCAAAACTACTAACTACCCATGTGGAAATAGAGGCACCCAGAGTTTAGGTTAAAATAATAAACTCCAGGTCAGTCATGTGACTTGTGTAAGAACTAAAACAGTTATTTAAAACTTTACTTTAAAAGAGAGTAATTCAACGGACCATGCTGTATAACACGGAACATGTTTCCTCCCAAGAATACTAGTGCAAAGAATAAACAGCGCAATGCTTTTTTGAAAAAATGAAGCTGTTATAAGACCCAGGTCCCATCACACAATGCAACGCAAGCCGGAGGATAGGGTTTTCCCTTGTAATAGCCAAACATGCTTGGTACGTTTAAAAACAAATCATTTTGATACTATTATAGTGTAAAGTGTACAAAACAACTTCAAATATAAATGTATCAATCATAGGCGGCATGGGTATCATCATCATGTCACCAATACTAAGCTCTACAATCAAAACCGAAATGTCACGTCTTGGAAATTGGATTTCCGTCATGAGTCGAGGCTAGGGATGGCTCCTCACCGGTTCGAGGCACTCTAGCAAATGCCTCAGGATCTCTTGTAGAAGACCCCTGGATCTTCAGGGCCGGTCCTCTCTTACGTTTGAGGATTGGTTATTCCTGAACACACGTTTCCCGGTCCTATCAGACCTATATCCATTAGCTCCGAAGAGACTGATATATCCGAGGCGTCTCACAATCCAACAACCACATAGGTAAAATAACAACGATGTCAGGGCGAGTAAAATGCTGACACCACCCATAATTAGAAAGAAACGTCATGCACTCCCTGCAGTCACGATCCCGTTTTTGGCTCATACCGTGGTGTGAGGTTCGCGAATTAACGCTATACACAAAGCTACGCCGTATTAAAGCCGTGCTTTGATCATCAACCACAAGACTCTGTTTTTCAACAAAAGCCTTGATCACTGCATCTCAGCATGCCACACGGGCAATTCATGCCATGCGACTGATATCTATCGATATATGACCTATGAGCTCGTACGTCTCAGAGAAGGGCGTTAAGAAAGAGAATAAATTCTCCGCTGCTAAACAGATATATATTTAATAGAAATCAATCAACATAGAATAAAATCCAATGTCAGACACACAATCCATTTATAAGTCCGTTCTGGGTCTGAACGAAACCGAAGGCACCTTATTCCTCCCCTACATGTCCAATACAGGGGAGAGGTCCTCGCATATCCATCGATCTCCAAGTACGGCTGGAAGATCACCACTTATTACTTCAGCTTAGGTGCACAGCCCAATCCAGACATCAGTAATCATCCAAACAATGTAAAGACCTCCGGTCTTCAACCACCGTCTTCATCGTCGACAAATCGTCGAATCAGTTATTCAGAATGGTATAAACCCGGTCTTTCCGAATAACTCGCGTATATAATAAACAAGTGCCATAAAAACACAACATACGCCTCATTCCAATTCTGAATATTCTTTTATTCAAATTTTCACATCATTAGGGATTTGTTCCTATTAATTTTATCAAAGATAAATTATTTTAAATTTATTTTTTAATCTTCCTTTGGATATCATTTCAAACCATTCAATTCCATCAGCCTCTAACCATAAATTAGCAAGTGAACAATTCCCTAAGTATTAACCCCGAAGGCCGAAACCAACATCAGACCAATACCTAGGAAACCATTCAACTTAACTAATCTCCAGTTAGTTTCTGATTTTCTTAACTCCATTTGGGTTTAAGAACAGTATTATTAAAGATTCCATTCACGACAACCCAAAATCCCATTCCGTTGTTAATCGGTTTAAAACACCGTTCTCGATAAACCCAAAGACCAATTTCAATTCAATTCCAATTAAATATTAATTAATTGGTATACTTCATTAAATCTAAATAAAAAGATTTAATCTTTTCTCAACTAGGTTTAAGAACAGTGTTGATGAAGACACCATTCACGACAAACCCAAAATCTCATCAATCTCTAATCATAAATTAGTAAGAGAACAATTCCCTAAATATTAACCCCGAAGGCCGAAACCAACATTAGATCAATACCCAGGAAACCATTCAACTTAGCTAATCTCCAGTCAATTCCTAATTTTCTTAACTCTCTTGGGTTTAAGAACAGTATTATTAAAGATACCATTGACGACAAACCCAAAATTTATTTTGATATTAAATACAAGGCTCTGAATAGAAAATATATCGGCTTATATTCAATATCAAATTCTGAAATCAATAAATATCGTATTGGAATAACGATATATATATATATATATATATATATATATATATATCTTCCAAATTCCTCCACAATATCCGTATAATCACGGAATCTAGTATCGAAATATTCTGAAGATAATTTCGACTCAAATCCATTCCAATTCATATATTGGAAATCCTGGTTATTTTTAAAACCATTTCAAATCCAATTTATTTATTTCAAAAATATTGGATTTATTATTCTATTCCAAAACTAGTTCATTTCGATAAAAATATATTTTTATCTTTTCAAATATGGAATTTCTCATCCCAATTCTTTCCAAATCATTTGTTATGATTTTACACAAATTATTGATATTTTTAATAATTTTATCAAGGCCCGTATAGTCGATTTCCATAAACGACCATCGAATTGCACTTACAACGACCTTTTCCAAATTTGATTTGGACATAATTCCAAATCCAACCATTAGATTTCAAATCTCTAATATTTGTTAGAAATCTCTTTTCGGTACGAACCCAATGGTTCTGGTTTTAGGAGGATCCGACGGTCGGATCTCCCGTAATGTCAATGGTCGAAATTCGCGAACTGCCGCGGCGCGACGCGTTCTATTCAGACCATTATATATAATATATTATATATATTTTGTTGATTTCAATTCAAAACGTATTTTATAAATTGTTTTAAATTCATTTTCAAAACGATTTCAACTTTATATTCAATTTCAAATCAAAATTGAATGTTCCATATCATCGATATATAAATGATAGTATTTTCAAACATTAAATTTTGAAACCATTTCCTTTTCGATATTCATTATAGAATTGAATAAAATTGATACAAAAACCGTTCACGTCAAAATGGCGTTAATCTAATCAACACGGCTTTATGTATTTAAATATATTCGCGTCCATCCCAAATCGGACATCAAAATCACATTTTTGATCCAATACTGTATATTGTATTAAAATGTTCATTATTTTAAAATAATCGTTATTTTAAAATATTCTTTCTTTCTGAACTGGAATCAGACATAGTCAGTTACCATATAATTTGATTTATATGGATTTCATGCACACATGTACACAACAACAACGATGAACAATCAACCATCATCCAAAGTGCATTCTACACTGCATAAGCATCAAATATAAATATTCGACGCTTACACAGCCTGTCAATCGATCGATCGACATATAGCTAATTATTGGTACTAGTGTACGTCATATATCATCCCAATACCAGTGTGGGGTTTTAATCAACAAATAATGAATTTTATTTGTGCAGTTGGGCGATGTGTAAAATTTATTGTCCCAATCAATATCAGTCAAATGTGTGTACATAAACAAATCGTTCGATTTGTTTATAAATATTTATTTCACTCCTATACACGTTAAAAATTATATTTTTAACTATAAAATATTTTATTCCATTCCATATCACACAATCAATTTTCACAACATAACCAAACAAACAAACAAGTCGTCCATGGTCTATGGACGACGGGTGTCGGGTGCTACTAAGCACCGTCTGCATCCTAGTATATATTTTAACTAGAAATAAAATAAAAGTGATAAGTTCTCACTCATGAGCTTAACCAAACACCGCGACTCTACATATGTAGAAAATCTTCGTCGTTTTTCCAATGAGATCTGTTTCACACGGCATATGTTAAAAGTCATGTTTTTAACATCGCTGTATATAATTAGTAATCACATTTTTATATTAACACTTTTATTATAAAAATCATATTTTTATAGCTTCACTTAAATAAAAATCATATTTTTACCTCGCAAATATATATATAAAATCATATATTTTTATATACTAAAAATCGTATTTTTATCTCGCTACATGCACATGAAAGATTATACTTTTATTTCCAAACCATATGTATAAAAATAGTATTTTTATTTCGCTACATAAATAAAAATCATATTTTTATACCATTAAAAATATCTTCATGCCACACACTAGTTAAAAATATTTTCCTTCAACTATAAAAATCATATATTTCCTATATTAAAAATCGTACCTTTTCATATTAAAAAAAATCTAATCTTTCTATAGATAAAAATCTAATCTTTCTTCATATAAAATCTAATCCTTCTACGATAAAAATCATTACTTTTCTAATATAAAAATCATTCTTTTCTGCGGTTAAAACATATATAAAAATCTTATTTTTACATGGTTAAAACATAAATAAAATTATGACTTGATATGTACAAAAATCCTAGCTTTATAACTTAGTTTCCTATATATATAAAAAATCAGATTTTTTTTCCATCATCACTATAAAAAAACTAAGTTTTATATAACTTTATATAAATAAATTAATTAAACTTATCTTTATTGTTGACTAATGGCCTTAGGAGGCAATGGGGAAAGGTGGCACTGATCAGGGGAGGCATGGCAGGCCGGAGGCGGGAGAATGGAGACTGGCAGCGGCTCTCCAAGGTTTGGGGCGGATTTGGGTAGAAGAAGAGAATAGGAAGGGAAAGGGAGGAGCATCAGATGGGGAAGATCGTGGCCGGTAACGGCCATTGGTGGCAGTGCGCCAGGAGGGGCGGCGCCGCCTACAGAGGGGGCGATGGGTTTTTCAGTTTTTGGGGTTTTGGGCTTTCTTGAAATAGAGAAGGGAGAGGAGGAAGGAGAAGGAGGCGTGGCAGAGGCCGACGGCCTGGGGTGCAACGATGCTCTACCTGGAGGCGGCGTCGGGCTTCAGCGACGTCGATCACCCTTTTTTTTTCTTTTCCTTTTTCATTTAGATCTGAGAGAGTGGAGGAAGTATATTAAAGTATATATATTATTTAATTTATTTTATTATTCACTTAAAGTTGACTTTTCTTTCGAATCTCAAATCGAACCCAACAATTGTCGCCCCTAGATAATTACCCCCATTTCGAACACAATGGGATATGTCCCGTAAGCCATTTTGGCCGTTCGATCGGTTTTCGTCAAAATCAAAATATAAATCTATATATTGAATTCGAACGCATATTTCAATTTACCGGGGACACATACGGACTCTAAAAATTCCCGAAAAATATTTCTAGCTTCGTATTGATGATATGGTTCTAATAAAACTAAGTTCATTAAATTTGGAGACCGTTTGAAAAATGACCAATTTTTGGTCGATCAAAATTGACTGAAACTGTTCAAACACGTTTTACTTCGCCACGCTCACGTATTAATCCCAAAAATTATGAATTTTGGAATCTAGCAATAACTAGACATCCCAGATCCAACAAAAGTTGTTTCGTCGAAAACAGAGGTCATTTGCAAAATTTCCATTTTTAAGGGCTATATTTTCCATAGCGACTATTCTGAATTTTCAACTGAACATAACTTATTAACTCCGCTATGAAATTTCAATTTTTCGGATTCATTGGAAAGATATTTTCAGATAGATTCTAATATTTTTGGTTTCGCTAAAATCTGGTTTATTTGAATCCTATACATTCATTTGAAATTTGAAATCGAATTTTCAAACTACCGCGCCATTTTCAATTCCTTTTATAATTAAAAATAAAAAAATTCCGTTCTAACTTCGATTCAAATTAATATATACGTTCTAATTCTATTCAAAATAAATTCGTCATCGTTATTATTTAAAATAAATCATTTTAAATATTCAAAATTCACTAAAATTGCCAAAATAAATTTTTTAAATTGATTCGGATTTTCCCGGTTATTACATTACTAGTTTTCACAAAAACAGATCCCTTGACATCTCATCACATGCCAAAAACTACGACTTACATCAGTTACTTCATAAATGAACGATATGTAAATTTCATGTTAATACTTTGTTTGGCGAATGGTGCTTGCAGAATGAGATCTAACAAAAAAACATTATGTAAAAATTACCAAAACAGTAAAGAAAAAAGGAGTATATGTTACTACAACGGTTCATGCTAAAAATAATGTGTGCATTCAATATTTATTAATCAGGATGTCAATACATCACAATCAAAGCTTCAGAGTGTTAAGCCACTTGTAGAAGAGGGTCGGGAGCCAAAGCAAATAAAAACGGTCGAAATGAAAGATATGTACAAAGTAGCAGAGAAGGAAAAGAAGAAGGGGAAGGTACAATCTTGATTATGGATGTCATCCTTTTTGTGTGTGTGTTTATGTTTTATAAGGTTCGTTAACACATGCAGTTTTCTGTTTTGTTTGTTCAATGCAATCTCACCATTTTGTTCTGAATAACTTTAGTAAGAATACCAGTAAGAATAACCCTCCTTTGCCATTTCGCCTGAATTCTAAAAATCTTCAAACTCAAATGTTACGAATGTTTGGAAAACCATTTTATTTAAAAAAGATATATTGAATAAAACCCTATGGAGAGGGTTTTTCTATTATATAGTAACATCATGCCTTGCTAGATTTTGCTATGACTTAGGCAGGCCCGACCTCAGACATAGTCTAATGAGACAACGGACTAGGGCATCAAATCACACTGGGGAAACAAATCAAATGTGGACAGCAATAAAATATTCATTGAAAACTTTCCAGGATGAATAGATCCTTCCATGCTTTACTGCTGGTCCATTTTCTTGTTTCTGTAAGTCATATTATTCAACTTCGTGCTCCAGTAAGTGTTGTTATATCCTCAAGCTACTCTATGGTCTATTTTGATTGCTTGAAAATAGCCTATATAATTAATTATGTTGTGTTAATGTTGGAATTAACTCAAAATAATTAAGTTATGATATTTTTGAATCTTAGATTTGTGAAATTTGTTTTGTCTTTAATGTGAACTTTAATTGTAAATTAATTAACGCGTGAGAAATGTAATTTTGCATAATTCTTCTGCTTCGTAATTCAAACACTCCCTAACCTCATATGAACATTAATATTTATTACCAAAATTATGCATATATAATTAGAATGGTTGAAGCATTTTCTGCTGTTATTTTTTCATGTAAAACATATAATTGGCCTTGAATATTTTACTTATGTAGTTAAATTATAAATTTAAAGCCTCTAGCTGCACAATCCATCATAAGAAAACCTAAAGCCTAAGCTGCTATTGTTATAGTACTGCATTTCTTCACACTCATATTGTGAGTTACTAATTCATGTCCTAGTCTTGTAATTCCTTCTTTTTTTCTATTTCCTCTAATCTCATGGAAAGTTTGAAGCAAATATTAACAAATTAATGGAAGAAGCTAAGTAAAATAATGATCAGCGTACTATGCAGCACTGTATGCTGTAACAATAATAGCATGATCAGAGGCTGATGTTGCTGCGCAAACTAGAGAAAAATTTCTTGCTGGCTTGCGTGTACTAGGTCTTTTCACATAGAATGCAATGATGTATAATTTATACTTGAATTTGATCAAAATACGTTTTTTTAAACCATTTAGTTTATTGGAGCAAAACACAAAATGAGGATCGTAGAAAACATACTGAGAAGGACCTAACTTTTGATCAAGCTTTGCTGGCTTTCTCACAATTGTCTAGTTGACGTACACAAAGCAATACTTTTACCAGAAACATCAAGGGCAATAAAATAAAGAAGAATTCTTTATTCTGATATTTAAGGTATCATGTAAACTTATTCATTCTTTATTAAGGTTAATGGTATGCTTATGAGAATGTCGGGAACTACAAATTTCATACTTCTTAATAGTATTTTCTAGTTATATTTTTTTGTCAAGAACAAGAAAGATAATTAGTTTCAATGAGATGATGTCAGAATCTGTTGATGATGCTTTGGACAATGAGGAGGCTGAAGATGAAAGTGAAGAGTTGAAAGACCAAGTTAATACGATGAAGGGCTGAAATTTGATGATATTTATTTGGAGGGGATCTTTGAGAGGTTTGCTGATTGATTTATAATTTATAGTCAATTATTAAAATTTAAAATAAATTACAATCCTGGCCCCTCACTAATCACACAAAAAATTGTAGTATTTATTTATAGAATCAATAGATTTAACATAATAGTTAGATAATATTTTAACTTGTCAGCGTTTGGGTGGTTGAGCATCTTTTGTTGATGGGAAGGGTGAGTTTGAACCATGATAGAAATTATGAATTCAATTATGTGTTACTCACTGATTATCGATCGATGTATTTTCATTATATAAAAATACCTAATTTTGATTTAGATTCAAAATTGGGCTTCAGGAAATGTGAGATGAATGAAATGAAAATTGGAATTTTGAACCATATTGATGATGCAGGATACATCGCTTGTTAATTAATCAAATGTATGTTGTGAGATTGTTATAAATCGTACGAGGCTTAAAATAGAAATTAACTAAGCTCATGAAATATTTTGGTATTTCTTAAACAATTTGTTTTAAAATATTCTTATGTAAAAATTTCTTCTTACTGATTTATTACAAAAGAACCAATTATTTGATGTCCGGGAGTATATCAAACTCATGTGTTTATGCTCATAAAACCAATGCTTAGCTCCCTAGCATGGTATTTTAATGTTGAGGTGGATGGATGCTTTAATGTGGACTGATTTAAAAAAAAACCAATGTGTATATAGTAAGAAAAAAATCAATGTTCCCTAGCATGGTATTTTGATGCTGCTAGGTTTTTCTTTTGTATTTCATTGTTTTGATGGTTAAACAAGTTGAAGTATGTTTTGCAGTTGGAATTCCATATTTTTTTCATGGAGTCAAGAGCTAAATGTACAAGTATACTACCCATAGTTGCTATGAGTTGCTGCAGTAGTAGCTGATGGACTGATAAATCATATAACGAGATGAGAACCGAAACTGAATTGCTACCCCAATGCTGTTAATTACATTTTGGCTAATAAATTAGAAATCAACTGAAAGGGAATGAAACAGTATATTTCTTGCTTTGTTATCTTAATATTGATGCATATCATCCTTGATATTGTAGTAATGACATTTCTTTTTTCTTTTGTATATTGATGCATTCAGGAATGGAGGAAAATATCCACTATGTCGTACACCTATTCTTGAAGTAGTTCGACCTTGCTCTACACATTGAAGAAAACGGATATGTAACGTGTAACGTCGTATGCTGTGGTTATTCTTTTTATTTTTACTTGGAACATATGTTTTGGATAGGTTTCTTCTATGTACAAAACTTGTATTGCAATATTTTTAATTAAAACATTGTATTTGTTTTCTTCTAATGTAGCATTTATCTTCTTCTACTGTTGCATTTGTTTTTTTACTGATGTTGCAGTTCAAGATAATAGTGTTGCATTACATAATATAGTGGTGTTGCATTAAATAAAATATTATTAATTCCACATGGCAAGTGGGTCCCACAGCTGGTCTGACATGTTACACGGGAATAGCTGACGTGGCATGTGACACATGTGCATCTGACGTGGCATCTGACACGTTGGCGACTGCCGTGGAAAGTTCATATGGGTCCCACTACCATGACCTGGAAGCCAGACTCTGGCTTCTTCTTAAGGCAACGCTGTATGTTGTTGCATTACTTGCATATGTTGTTGTAATAGGGTTATAATGCAACACTTTCTTTCCGTGACAGTAGATGGGCAAAAGCGTTGCCCTAGAGGGCTAATGCAACGATCGCGGATGCCACGCCCCTCTGGTGTTGCCTATTTGAAAAAAGGGCCTACGGCAATGCTTTTTTGATTTATGGCCACGTAAAATTAGTGTCGAATATGCCCACTTTTGTAGTAGTGTTTGTTTGTGTAGAGTAGTGTAGAAGAGTTTGTGTGGTAAGTGACAGGGTAGGAATGCAAAAGGGGGAGTGGTGTACTGTGTCTAGTGATGGTTTAGAGTGTGTTTGCAATGGATCAGGTTTGGTATATTAGTGAAAGGATGGTGAATGGTTCGAGGAGGAATTGAGTGTTGTTTGTATTGCTGGTAAGAAGAAGGAATTGGATGGATTTTCTGATGGGTAGGAGTTTGGGTAGAAGTGTGTTAGTGGCAAGGGAATGATGATGTACCAGGTAGTTGATGATTGAGGAGAATGGTTTAGATTGGCAAAGTCAGGAATGGAATTGTTTGAGAAGTTTTATATGATCAGATTTTGTATGATAGAACAAGAGAAACAGAACTGTAGATAAGAAAAATGAAGAAAGATGGAATAGAATTGATAAAATAAAGTGGAAAGACAGTGACAAACACATAAGAGAATAGTAGCAAACTTTTTTTTTTTGAAAATCAACTGAAATAGACCCTGAACTGAAAAACAGAATAATGAAAACACAACTCCCAAACAAAACATGCAAAACCACAAACTGAGAACAGAAAACAAACTAAGACACAATTCAAACTAATAAAAACAGAAATGAAACTGAAGAACCCAAATGTAAAATGCACATATACAGCAAGTAGATGAAGCAGCTTTACAAGAAAGGCAAAAATGATGGATTTTTTTTACAATAACACTAAGTAAACAAAGAACAAACAAAGCAACAACGCACACAAATGCAAGTGAACGAAACAAGCTAACGAACTACACAAACAAAACAATCTCAAGCAAACAAAATAAACCACACACAATTCAATTTGACTCTTTTTTTTAAATGAAAAAAACATAAGAAAATTAATTCGAAGAATAAAACTGAAATTAAATTCCTTTCTCGACAATGGTGCCAAAAACATGTCGACGATGAATATTTTGTCGATTAAAAAGTCATGGCGAAGTGTATATAACCACAAGCGCACGACGTACACTTGTAGTACATGGCGAATACGGGTCGATCCATGGAGAAAGAAGTAATTTTAATTATATTCAATCAAATTAAACCAAATTTGAGTGAAATTTTTAACTACAGCTAAACTGAATAAACAAACTAAGATAGTTAAGACTATGAGAGTTAAATAGCAACTTAGAAATACATCCATTCTCTAAATCTAATGAATCAACATAAAATGAAACCATGATCTCTCTTTTTTGGTCATTTGTGAATTTAGTTGATATGATTATTATAAGTATAGCTTATTCAAGCTATTAATTAGCACAAAATAAACTATCAAACTATAACATACCCACTAAATCACCATACTAATTCAAATGAAAAATGACAACAAGATGGAAGTGAAATATACTTTAAGCATGAACTATGAACTATTAATTATAACTATAAACCATCAACTGTTTACTTCAACCTCCACTTAATCACCATCATTATATCTAGATGAAAAGGTAATTAGTGAACATATGACTAAGCATAGCCTATTTTGTGTCAACAATATAGGCAATCAAATTCAATGAGGAACACATAAAACCAATAACATCAACATGACATGAAGCACAAAAAGGGAGCATGAATAAACAAATTATGTTGCATCTACATAATCAAGAGAGCTTTATTACGCCTAAGTTAAAAGGGATTAGCGTCTAATATATGAAAACATGACAACAAAGATAGATTGCAACATTAAAAATAAAAGAAAAAGAGAGAACTAATTAACAAAAATAAACTAAACTACTTGCATAAAATAAAACTACACTAGTGCATAAAGTAAATAACAAGAACTAAATGAACAAGAAATTAAATTGCATTACCATGAAACTTACATAAGAGGGAAATGGTTAAGAAGCCATGAAAAAAAGAAAGTTTTTTTGTTTTTGGTCCTAAAAACTAACTAACTAAAGAGAGAATATTTACATCAACATAAAGGGGTTATTTATACATACTCCAGATCCTAAAACCTAATTACTTTTGTTGGGGACTACCATAAATGCCCCTTCATGAAGCTTCCGATTGTCATTGGCTACTAATGATTCATTAAAATTATATGAAGTCTTTTTTGTCTCCACATGCCAATATATTAGCCTCTAAATGTTCCATTAAAGAAAGAGGGAGAGTGGGAGGGGTTCTCCACAATCTTCTATGTGAATTGATTCCATCTCCGTTCACTGATCTCCTCTTTGTGCATGCATATCTCTCATTAACCACTTGTATTTGTTGCCAAATTCCTACAAAACAACATGAAAAATGAACAAGAAAATGTTATCAAAAATAAGTACATGCATGACCATTTTGTCCCAATAAGAAGATGAATGCATGATAATTTGAGAATTTTGGTGTTTTGGTTAAAACATGTAAAAATAGCCCAATATGTTATTTATTTAATTAAAACAAGATTAAATGTGTGAATATAAATGTGCATATTTACGTGCACATCAATCTCAAAGAAGAGGGTTAAGGTAATAGAACAATTTCTCCATCACCAATTAGAAATATGTTTAGTAAAGACCAATCAATACATTACAAAATACAATGTCACACACACATCCATACAAGTTCATTTTGGGACTGAACGAAACCGAAGGCGCTTCATTCCTCGTCCAATAAAGGAGAGAAGCCCTTGCAAACCCGAAAATTCTCCAAATACATTCGGACCATCGTTATAGATAATCTAGTAATGGGAGCAAATCATCCGAAACATCTACAACAACCAGTCTTTCCGATGTGAAAATTCCCAGTCTTCAACCATCAATTTTAATATTTTCATTTTTTGGTCATATTATTATTCACAATGGTTATCAAATATAAATCTAATCGCAGTCCTTCAGAATAATAAGCGCTTTTTTAAAATGATATGGAATTGCAGTATTTGCTAAGTCTCTTTCCATTGGGATGAAATTTCTGTTAATTTGATAAAAAAAGTTTATTATTGAAAAAACAACTTTATTAAACCTTTAACAACGATCAATTAAATCTTAACAAAGATTTAACTCAACAATTTTCTCAATACTTTTAATCTAAGATTAATTTAACCTTATTCTAAATACATCTTTAAAGATTATTTCGACATGAAATCTTAATTAAAAAATTTCTTATTTCTTCAACAAGCTTTCCTTTTCTACAACAGAAATAAAAACCAATCGATATTAAATATAAGATTCGTAAATTAAATCAGCTTGAAAGCCAAACCAAAACAGACTGATATTAAATACAAGTTTTGTAATACAAATCATATTAGCTTATATCCAATATTTAATCCATTTTAAAAACATCCAAATTACCATTAGAATACTTCATTAACCATTTAAAAAGGTTTAGAAAAGATTAGGATAGAAATTCTTAAGTTAAAACCATTAAATCTCAATAATTGAAAAGAAGTGTCACAAAAGTGTTCCCAAAGCATTAAAAAAGCATCGCTAAATAGCTTGTATTAACTTAAAATAACCTTTTTATAATCCAAAACTTAATATTCTCAATTCAAATATCTTTTAAATACTTAATTATGATTTATCAAAAAAATCCATATTTTTAACTATTTTAAAATAGCTGCTTATCGTTATGGTCAACGAACTGCACTACCGCGATTTTTATTCAGAATTGATTTGAACATAACTTGAACACTATATATTGAAATTTTGAAAATTCTTTCTTCATTTGAAAATTAATATCATTTGAAAGCGAACGTTTTTCATTTCGAGGAAATCCGATTTAAACAGTATTCGTTATACTGGTTTGAAGTTTACGATCAAAATTCGCGAATTACCACTACGCGATGAGCTTTGTTCTAACCGTACTTAACTTCATGTTAAAAATAATCCACTTACTTCAAAATGGGTTAGAAAACCGTTTAAAACATATATAAGACTTTTCAGAACAATATTTTGAAATTTCAATTTCAAATTCAAGTATTTATTTTTAGTGAATACTATATTATTATTTAATTAAATAATATTATTATTCTTCAAAAGTTTAATTTCTGAAATCCGAACTTTCCGAACCCAAATTAAATATTATATAAGCATAATGGAAAATTCGGTTTGATTTTAAAATATGTTATGTAGTTAACTCAAATTCAATTTCAAAAACGAAATCGATTTTACCGATTTAAACTTGAACATACCGTTTTATATCAAAACCTTGTTTAAATAAACTTCCACCCTTACAAAAGATTCTCGAAATCACTTTAATTTTATTTCTATCTGGTTTCGAATAGAAAATTCCTACATCTATTTTTACATCTTCTATAAATGAATATAATATTCATTTGTATTATTAGGAATGACACTTAATCAATACCCATATAATCCTGTATATGTGATTTTCACATGTGCAGTATATCGTACTATCACTATTAACAGATATAACTACATCCATACCAATCATTCAACCATATCACAACATAAATAGAATATGAACGTTTAAGGACAGTTAATGCTCATACGTGTATGAACAATGATGATTATAATATCTTTAATAACCGCATCCATTCAGCCATTTACAGAACATCCAACATAATTATAAATAATTGTAAACATGATTAAGGTATTCCTCACCTTGGGATTCCACTCCACCTAACTTTTAATGTGGAACCTTGAACGTACTGACGGACGGCGTAACCCCATCTTGCGCTATAAATTTCCCTTTACCAAAATAAATATATAGTATGATATACATATGAGTGGGGTGGGTGGGCCGAACTAAGGTGGAGCAAGGGATAGCCGAGGGGTGGTGGGTGGAGGAGTGTACGACGTGGAGGAAGGTTAGGGGAGAGTGGTTGCTCACGACAAGGGGGAAGGAGGTGATGGGGAGGTCTTAGCCAAGGAGGAAGGGATTAGGTATGGCCTAGGGAAATAGAGTAGGGGATGATGGAGGGAGGGGGATGGTCGGAAGAGGTGGTGGCCGTGGAGGGGGCTTAGGCCAAGGGAAGGGAAGAAAATAAACTAGGAAGCCATGACTATGGAAGAGAGAAGTAGGAAAAGAAGGACAAGAGATGAGTTAAAAAGGAAAGGGTGCCTCATATAGGGTAACCAAAGGAAAAATTGGAAAGGTGCAAAGGGACATATGGCATGCCCATAGAACCATTTGCATGCATAATGCCACATACTAAAACAACTTTAGAAACCATGGCCTTAAGACTTGGTTTTGGTAGTAAAATATTTGCAACACTTCTAAAGTGTTACTAATTTGAAACATCTCGTTTATGTTACTATATTTCAATATATATGTTCCGATTAGCAATTCTGACAACCGACGATTCGTATCAACAAAACCTGACGATGTTTATCAACAAACTGAAAATTTCAAAATAATTATTTTATTTTACAATTTATATTTAAAATTATAATTAACCAAAAAGAATATTTTTATTAATATGTACTTGAGAAATTTGTTATACTAAAAGCTGATATTCTCTTATCAGTATTTTACAGTTTTAAATGGCTACTTTTATTACTTAAACCAAATTTATATTAAATTTATATCGGGTATATTCACAATCCTGATTTTAAATTGATCAAAAAAAATCTGGATTGTTACGATCTCCCTCTATTTCAGATTTCTTCCCTGAAATTTGAACAAAGAACAAGCATAAGCTCAATACCATATTAGGACCAAAGCATATCAACTTCTTAAGTTCCGATATTTCTTCCTAGACCATTTTACAAATACATTTCAAATATTCTTTAGAAAATTTTCATTTAATCTAAGTTTGTAATAGCTTTTACAACTATTTTCCTCTCGAAATTTCCCATATTAGATTCAATATCTTTTCATTAGAGTAGGATCTATAAGATATAATACAGTAAAAAGATTGATAAAAGAAGCTTTATAATTAACATCATATTCATACATACATTCCTAACCTTTTCAAACTTTTTAGACATAACCCTGAGGAAGTAAAATGTATTAATCAGGAACTTTTTACATAACCCTTGCATTCTTTCTGAGGTAGATGGTTCTTTTTCCTTGAATTCAATGTTAGCTTACCTCATTATTTTCTTTGGACAATCTTCCCATGAATGTCCCCATTCATAACATAAGGAACAAGCCCATCCTTTTCCTTTAATCATAACTATGGGTGACACTGCTTTAACTGGTTTTCCTTTCTTTAAATGGCAATCTTTGACTACATGCCCAACTTCCTTGCACCGATAACACTTCTTTTCTTTTGTTGGATCCTTGGATTTCTTCTTTGTTTTAAGACACGTATGTATAAAATGCTCTTTCTTCTTACACTTGAAACAAGCTATCTGTAACGACCCGGCTTTTTGGCCAGTTTTCGCCGATAATTAAACCAACTTAAACCGTTCATAAAGACGGATAGTTATGGGTACTTACATATTTGCACAAAAAAGTAACGGAACTTTTCATTTCATTACCATAATATAACATCAGAGTTACAAGGAATACATCATAGTACATCGATTACATAGCGGAAGAGATACTAACTCAGCGGAAGAATGCAAATGCTCCAAACCATATAGCTCCAGCTAAAAAAAAAAAAACAGAATCCTGCTCCAACCAATTCCAAGGCTAAATCTGCGAACCAAACTACTAGCTGCCCGTGTAAAAATTATGGGCACCCAGAGTTTAGGTGAGGGAACAATAAACTCTAGATCAGTCGTGGGACTGGTGTGAGAACTCAAAACAGCTGTTATTTAGGATTCATTTTAAAGTTGGGTAATTCAACGGACCACCTAGCTAACGCGGAATAGGTTTACTCCATGTTAATTCCTGTGAATAGAAATTCACAATGACTTTTGAAAAATGGAACTACCATAAGGTCTTGCGGCACACACACACACACACAATGCAAATGCATACATGAGGGAGGTTTCTCCTTAAGATAGTAAAAAATGCTTGATACATGAAAATCCTCAGATATTATTATTAGTGCAATGTGTGAAAACAATTTTGCAAATAAATGTATTAATCTTAACCAGCATAATGCCCCATCCCATTATACTGATGTAATCCTGCTGGTAGCAGACAATACAACTAAAATTATGTGGGCTCATAGTGAAAAAATGGATTTCCAACAAATGAGCAGGCAAAGGAACTTCCTTATCGAACCGATGGGTATGCCACTAGAGGGTCGCCCCGAGAACCAAATCGGGCTCTCTACCAACACGAGGCCGGGTTACCCCTTAACTGGGTAACTTAGAGCACGCCTGAGTATATCATTTCTCGATCGTTACCAACCTTTAAACCGAGCGCTCGCAACATCAACATCCATATAAATAAAATTTATCCACATAGGTTAATACCTCGGCTCCATACCGTAGTACACCTTTTATCTAGAAGGAAATGACTACCCTTTACCTCGCTGCATCTTTCTTGTTTTAGCCATTTACCGGGTTGTGAGGCTTGCCGAGGTCACAATATACACAAAGCTATGCATAAATAAGCAATGCTTTGATCATCCATAGCTCATCACATAACTTAAGTATGCCACATTGTCCATTCACAATGCATCACAGATTTACATCAATATATAACCTTTAAGCTCATTCATCTTAGAGAAGGTGTTAAGAAAGAGAATAAATTCTCCGCCACCAAGCAAATATATATTTAACAGAGATCAGTGCTACACAGTCAATTACAATATCAGACATACAATCCATACAATTCCGTTCTGGGTCTGAACGAAACACCAATCCGAAAATCTCGAAATATATTCAAACCTCATGCCACTTATAACCCCGTATCGGGTGGCCTACCCAACCGAGACATCAGCAATCAATCCAAATAATTCAAAGAATCCCAGTCTTCATTCATCGTTTTCCAAGTCTTCAATTGCTCCATAATGTCGTGTTATTACTTGGAATGGTTTTCGAACATATATTCGATCCCGGTCTTTCCAAATAATAAGCGCAATTAAAAACACAATTATGGAACACACAGGCTTTCAACCAGTCTCCTTCCATATTGAATTTTGTTAATTAAACTTCTTCATTCTAAAATTATAACAAAATCCATATTTAACCTTTCTCTTTAAAAACACATCCCTTAAATCAAAGATAATTTAGCCTCAAAGCCTTAATTAATTTTCCAATTGATAATTCGTTATCAAAAACCTAGTTTCCTTTGAAAACCCTTACCCCACATTTCAATCCTAGTTTCCAATTAAATTGGTTTCCGAACATTCAATTCTGTAATCTTAACTAAAAGATTATACTTCCTTTCCAATTCCTTATTTTTAGTTTCCTCAAATCAAAGATTTGGTTAAATCCCCAAATTACGATATGAATTTCCATAACTCAATCTCATTGGGTTTCAAGAATGATATTATTGAAGATAAGATTCACGATAAACCCTAATCAATCAATATTGAACATAAGTTACACAGAAATTGTATCTACTTATATTCGATATCAATTCTCATAATCAACGAATACTATAAGTGGAATAACGATATAATAATAATATCTTCCAAATTCCTCAAATAGTATACGTTTACACCACAGAATTTCATATCAAATATCTGAAGATTATTTCCATCCAACTTATCCCAATCAACTTAAGAAACTTGTATCTTAATTAAAAAATTTATTCAACTCTTTGACATTAGATCTGGATAGAAATTTCATCAACTTATCCTCAATATTAATCTCTGTATCCAACTCACACTATAAGCGGAATAATGGTGAATTTCCTTTTAAATTCCTCAAATAGTAAGAATCATCATCTACTGAATTAAAATCAAACAACGGAAGATTTATCTCTAACCACATCCAAAAACTAAAAACCCGTTTTAATATTAAATAAATCAATTTACATTCCATATAAAATATTTCCAATACTTTTGAACCTTTGAAAACATTCCACAAATCATTTAAAAATGATTACTTATAGTTCAGAAATAGTTTGCAGGTTAAAAACTTCAAAATAGATTGTTTCCGAAGAAAGCGTTACAATAGTGTTTTCAAAAGCGTTACAAAACAGTTGTCTTAATTACTTTGATCAAAATATCGTTTATCTTAGTCAAAACTTAAACTTTACAATTCAAAACATTTTTACATAATTTATAATGATTTTACCATTTTTTCCATATTTTTAGAAACATTAAAAATGACTGTTTGTGGTTATGGTCGATAACTTCTCTTACAGCGACCTTTTCCCGAAATGGGTTTAAACAAAACTTGAAAATTATAACCTGAAATTAAATCCACTTTCACTCATTTTGTAACGACCCGGGATTTTTAGGATCCTGGATATCGACATACGACATATGTCGACTATTCAAGCATCGAAAACACCGGATAGTCCATAAAAGAAATTAGAGGGTGAGGATAGATAAGATAGAAACTTAGAATAGAAGAAGAAGAAGAAAATACAACATCAAAGTAAAACACGAATCTCACAGCGGAATGAATAAATATATTTCATAACATAACTTTGAAATATAAATCTGTACTTGAATATATATATCATTTCCAAAGTACAGCACTTACAACACAGCAGAAATAACCATAGCTATATAATCATGAAGCCTCCTGCTCCAAGCTCTCCTGGTATATCTGTAAAATCCTGACTACTTGACTGCTCGTACAAAATTGGGCACCCAAGAGTTTAGGGAAAACAACACAAAATAAACTCCGGGTCAGTCATGGGACTGGTGTGAGTAAAACAATTTAAACAGTTTGAGCAATAACACGATATCTCATAAGATCACGCCGTATAACGGAACAGGTATTTCCCTTATGAGAATCCAAACCATTTAATCTAACTTTCAAATCTTTTTGAAAGAAACGATAAACTTTATATCAAAAATCTTTTGATATTATAATAATGTCTATCAGCCACAATATAATAATCATCTAGTAGAAACGCTTGCATCTAATGTTCTACATATATAATATACAATCAAAACCGCGGGCTTTTATTTGGGGAATGGATTCCAATTGTGACACGGTATGGATCCACCTTCCGCTCAGTGTACTCTAGAAGCGATACACTGGAGTTCAACAAGAACATCTTGCAACTCGGCCGCACATGACCGACCACTCATTTCGCTTGAGTGTATCGAATATATTGTCACCTTACAGTTTGTAAACCAACATAACCATTCCCGGGAGATACAAAATTGAAAGAAGTACAAATATGAATATCCTCTAGATGGTGACAATATACCCTACTTGGTTGCGAACCACTTAGCCATGCTGCCTGCCCGATTTCTGTCATTTCCCAATTGATGAGGCTCGAGGTCAAAACGTATCTTTTAACAGATCACTCCTCCATTTACTTCGAATGCCACATCGTCATACCCGTCAAATCACAAATTGATTTCCCCAAAAATACTATAGGTATAAACTAAGAGAAACGAATTCCTCCGCCACCAACGTAAATACGTTTGAAACGAACAACTCACGTAATCTACCAGATATACATTGTCAGACACTCGTCCATTCAAGTTGTCCTGGGACTAGACAAACCGAGGGCACTATTCCGTTCATCCATCCTAGGCAATCTCTACCTAGGACTTATACAACAGCCCTTGCACTTTACTCCGTCTTCAATTTGTCTTCGATCTATTTGATTCGTACGCTTACGCCCATACGGAGTGGTTCTTTGGATAAGAATCCAACCGGTCTTTCCGTATTGACGACAGAAAAATGGTCAAAACTTTGATAGTCTGTGATTTAACTATCAAAGAAAAACATGTGTGCAAACAACGATATTATTTCCACATGGAAATTTTATCGATCAATCATCATTTAACATTTATCTCTTTAGTTCATTAATTCACTTATCTCATGTTTTCATATATTCTAAATTTTTATTTTCTATAATCAGAAAACATTTCTGATTCTTATTTGGAAAAAATTTCCAAAACTCCTTCACTGGATTTAAACTGATGTTTAAATCAAACATCGCCATTCTAACTCAAACCATTTCACTCATTAACTAAATTCACTTAACCATCATTCTCTATCAAACCTTACCATTCCTTAGTAAAGAAGGAAGCCAATCAAGTTGGGGTATAATTACCTCTTAGACCTTAACTGTACAATGTTTTAACATCGAAATAGTCAAAGTTTATCCTTTAAATCTTTAACAAACTTCCTTACGTAACTCTCTTTTGAATAAATCTCTCTCCGATAACTCTTTTCTTCGAATAAACTATATTCGATAATCTCTCTTCTTCGAATAACCTATATTCGAATAACTGTATCCAATTAACACTATTCGATTAACTCTAATCGATTTACACTTATCAGTTAGCTCTATTTGATTAACTCAATTCTGTTAACTCTATTTGATTAACTCTATTGGATTAACTCTATTTGATTAACTCTATTGGATTAACTCTATTTGATTAACCCTACTGGAATAACTCTATTCAATTAACTCTATCTAATTTACTCTTATCAATTAATTCCTTTCGAATAAACTATATTCGATTAACTCCTTTCGAATAACTAATATTCGATAACTCCTTTCGAATAACTAATATTCGATAATTTCTTTCTCTATTCGAATAAACTATATTCGACTAATTCTCTTATCCGAATAACCTTATTTTGTAACTCTTTCTTCGAATAAACTATATTCGAATAACTCTAGTCTGACTAACTCTAATTCAATTAACTCTATTCGAATAACAAATATTTGACTAACTCTTGTTCGATTAACTCTATTCGAATAACTCTAGTTCGATTTAACTCTAATCAATTAACTCTAACTGATTAACCCTAACTGGTTAACTCTAACTCTAATCGATTAACTCTAACTCTAATCGACAAACTCTAACTCTAATCGATTAAATCCTCTAACTCACTTTGATTAACACATTTTGATTAACTCTACATCCATATTCAGTTTCAAATATAGATGTTGAAATCGATTCTTACTCTCTATATAAGCCCTGACTTATATATTCTATTTATCCAATGATAAATATTTTATTTAATTTATAAAATGTTATTTATGAATTAATCTTCTCAATCTATTTGTGGCAACAGATTCTATTTAAAATCTTTGCTTTAAATCCATATCATGTTATATCCGTGTGCAAAGCACGGGTCTAAACTTTCCTGATGTAAAATTCTATTCATTTGCCAAATATTTCCTTATATGACAGTCTTTTCATTTCCCAATAAATCCCTTTTTACAACTCTATTTATTTTCTAAATAAACATTTCCTTTTTAAATCTATTAGTAAATGTTTTACAAATACTCCCTTTTCTATTCTATTCGTAAATGGTTTACAAATATCTCCTTTTCAAATCTATTTGTAAATGGTTTACAAATATCTTCTTTTCAAATCTATTTGTAAATGTTTTACAAATATTTCCTTTCCTATTCTATTTGTAAATGTTTACAAATATTTCCTTTCCTATTCTATTTGTAAATGTTTTACAAATATTTCCTTTCCCATTCTATTTGTAAATGTTTTACAAATATTTCTCTTTTATATTTGTTTTACAAATAATTTTCTTTATAAAATCCCTTGATTTTATAAATATTCCTTTATATAAAATCCTTTGATTTTATAAATATTCTATTTCAATATACAGTTTGAAATCTTCCTTCTATATAAAATCTTTCGATTTTATATAATATTTTATTTCAATATAGTTATTGAAAATTTCCTTTTTCATCCCAGGGTTTTCTTACGGTATTTAAAATACCAACAAAAGTGATCGATATCATTCACACACACATAATCAACAACAGATTATATATCACATCGTATATCACAATATATGAAACAAAACAGTATTTTGTATATTGAGGAACCCAGTTGGGTCCCTCCAACCTGTTTCCCTGCATCACAGATGTTAAACAATATAGTGAACATCGATTTCATTTCACTATGAATTATTCTGCTAAACAGAATCAATATTTGATTAACGATTAATATATATATATATATATATATATATATATATATCGTTACCTATAATTTCAACCAATACATAAGCAATTCAACCAAACATTTAACACACAACAATCAATAGATAATTATCGGTTCTAAGAATGCATTATAAAAATATAACTGTTCAGAGTTGGTGAGTTTTACTCAAATTTCGCGTTAACCGTTAAATAACGATTTGCGTCTGTTGATTCAGACAGATAATTTATTTTGCTATAAATTGTAACGAGCTCCAATCCACTCCAAGTCAGTTTCTGGTGTAGTCACCGTCCATTCGATCCCATCAGATCTTGTTTTGTCGAGTTCTGATATAGTATGACCAAGTTATAAATATTATAAGTTTGTGTTCATAATATTGAAATTAACTATTAAATAAATAATTAGATTAACACCTTAATCCCGTTTTATACTTTAATCGTTCGCTCATTACCTTCCTTCCACACAACAGGCTTCACGATCTCATTTAAAAGAAAAATGATGGCCATTATCCCTTTCAGTGCTCCTCCAATTTCTAAATATAACTCGGACTAAAATAACCACTCAACATCTCATCTTCACTTAGTAACATTATCTCCCCCAATTAACATTCCAGTCTGACCCCTTCGAATGCTCCACCTCCATCAGAACATCAAACCAACAATCTCCTTTAATCATTGCACTTCATTTCAAATCCTTCATAATGACCGTTAATGTGACGGCACGCCCCGCACCAGCCGACATTTACTCCAAAAGTGCGCTGTACACATGTCCAGTTAGCACGGAACGGTCGTCAGAAGAAAAGAAAGAAGACGAAGAATCAACAAAGAACCTGTAGAATGTCTCACAGCGCATGGAACAAAATATAATAATAATAATATACTTGACATAAAACAGGCGAGACAGTACATAAGCTGAAAACTAAATCATGTCTAACATGGCAGCGGAAATCCAAAATACAGCTTATGATCCAACATCATTATTACAACTTTTAAAAACTGTCTCAAAAAGCTAAACAAGTAAGGTACACTACTAATGCCCAAAGTAGTGACTAGCAATGACACAGGGAGAATATCTATGTATATCATACGTGGAAGCCTCCTGCTCACTTCCGAATCTGCTACTCGCGCATCACCAGCTAACCTGTCTCTAGTCTGCTCGTGTGAGCACCCAGAGTAATAAGAAGAGACACAAAACTCTGGGTCAGACAAAAAGTCTGGTATGAGCGATAAGCAACAAAAAAGAACAATAACAGGTATAATCCAATCATACCTGAACCTGGACCTGCAACCAAAGAGTTAGCACTACATACTGTACAATACTCTAAGGTGCCACTAAACAGATGGTGTAAAGAATACGGGGGTAGGGTTGTGCATGTCATGATGATGGCAAACAAATCAAACATAGAAACCATCCTCACATCTCTCACTCAGTGCGTAAAGCATACGATACCCACAACCTTGGTCACCTACTCCTTTGGGCCATGACAGAATCCAATCCCGTACAACTATCACTACAAGCCCACTATCCATCTCTCAGTGGTGAACCAAAGTTATGAATACCGACAACCCCTTTGCACACGTCCCGCAGCAAAGCCCAACTCATGAAGTGAACTCATTGGTTCCCAACTGGATCCTGAGCTCTAACTTCCATTTGGACTACCTTTGCATATCGGGTTATTGGTCATCACCAGATCGGTTCGGATCCCCTCTTAGCCATCAGTTCGGTTCGGTCTCTAGCTCCCCATCATCACACGGTTCGGTTCGACCTTCAATACCCCACACTGGGCCGGATCAGAATACCCACGCGGATCGGGTCGTGGAAACCCTATCGGATCGGGTCGTGCCCCATGGCTCATGGCGCTCCCCTTCGGTCGTGATGCTCTTTCCCCTTCGCAACTTCGATTCAGATCGTGAGCTCCTGGTTCGCGGGGGTCCTTCAGATGGGCAGGTCGGATTGTGGACCATCTTCAATTCGGGGCATGGCACTGCATCGGTTCGGGTTCATGGTCACCATCCATGGACGGATCGGTTCGGATGGGCTAACCACGATCGGGTCCTGTCGGACTACACGATCCGGTCCGGTTTCCTGCATTTTCCTGCAACTTCCAGCAACAGTTTATACGCCTCTCGACGGCGTTTTCGACCATTCTAACTATTCTAAACAATCACAAATCATACCATACAGTCATAGCAACATGTATTATCGACCACAAACATCAAAACAACAACTTGATAGGATAAAATGGATCAAACATACCCAAAACCCATGTTTTTCCCTTAATCCCCCTTAATCATGTTTAAGCATACAATTAGAAAAACTTATCCAAATGAGCCAAATTTTCTAACAGAGGCCTAAAATAATATTTTAGAATTTTTGAATATTTTTCCAGATTTTAATCATGCATAAATTCGCTAATTATCACTAATCACCCCTTAATCCCCTAAATTCCGGGATTAGCAAAATTAGTCGAAATTAACCCAAATTCATATTAGAGTCACAAAATGATGTTTTAGAATTTTAGAAATTTTTCTAGATTTTTCTGAGCCATAATTTCGCTATTCTTCGCTAATTACCATAATTAGCCGTAATTAGTGAAAAACAATGCAAATCACTCATCTTAGCCATAAATAAAACCTCTAAAATGAAATATATCTCTGTTTGGCGCTGTTCCCAATGTAACACAGCAGCTCTAACTTTGCCTTGGTGCTTTCTCTCTTCAATTTGATGTAGCTAAGCCTAATCTTCAATTAGAAAGTGGTTTAGAAGTGTTTTGGAGAGGTTTAGAAAGTGGAGGTCATGAATAGGTTATGAGGAATGAATAGTGACGGCTGAAAAATGAGAAAAAGGTATTCTCCAGACCATAACAGCCCTTTTAAACTCCTAATCCCGAAATTCCTCTTTGGGCCTAGCTTTTAATCACCTGGTTAAGCCCAATTAAGCTGTTTTTCACTATCTGAAACTTGTTTTAGCCATATCTCCCAAACGGTGAGTCCGTTTGGCTTATGTGACCACTCTATGGAATTGTAAACCATCATCCGGATCCAATGAAAGTGGTTTCAAGTCAAAATTCCTTTCCAGTCAAAAGTTATGGCCGAAACAAGATCAACTAGGGGCAAAACGGTCATTTAAAAATCGGCAAAAATCATGAACATGGGAAATGACCCCACTAGTCGTTCCCCAAAAGTTCATGACCATACGACTTACCAGGAGAAATAAATAAATATTCTACAATCTTCCGATGCGTAGAATGCGGGTTGTTACATTCTCCCCCCTTAAGAAATTTCGCCCCCGAAATTCCCTAACCAAAACACACAAAGGGTTTTGCATGCCTTTCAGCCATAAAACAACAATCAAACATGCGAAACAAGCAAAACAAGTCTATCCTAGCATGCGGAATAACTAAATTGCAAAGTAAGTCTTACCAGGCAAAGAATTTTGGATACGACTTTCTTATGTCATTCTCTACTTCCCAAGTACAGTCGTTCTCTCGCCATCGATTCCCATCTCTACCTTAGAGGTAATTTCTAATAGGTTAGGATCGTCCCTCTGACTGGAACCGATCCACTTAAACTAGATCGATCTAACCGTCAAGCTTATTAGCGTTTCTGAATCCAATTCACATTTAAGTCTGAAGTCATATCCCATGATATACTCTAGTTGCTTCCATTCCAGATAATAGCCTCTAAACTGGCATGTCTCCTACTCAATGCATCAGCTATCGCACCCAGTCCGATACTATGGCATTCATCTATACTGTCTTTTCTTAGGTAATCCAACCCTATATGCCAAATTTTCAACTACATTCCAAATGTCCTTTCAAGTCCAAATTGAGTCCTTCTTACATTCGTATTGCACGTCCAACGTACATTCACTTCCTAGAGGCAGACTAGACCCATCCAATGACCCTAGGCACTACACCAATATCCGCACTGTACGTCTAACGTACATTCACCTTCTAAAGGTGAACTAAATTCATCCAATGAACCCAGGTACCCTACCCATATTCATACTGCACGTCCAACGTACATTCACCTTCCAAAGGTGAACTAGACTCATCCGATGAATCTAGGTACTCTACCTATATCCGTACTGTACGTCCAACGTACATTCACCTTCCAAAGGTGAACTAGACTCATCCAATGAATCTAGGTACTCTACCTACGAGTCCAAGTCCAACTGAAACTCCTATATCCGTTGAATCTCCAAGACAACGGATGCTCCACAATGCCCAACATACTTCAAGTCTAACGTAAAGTATCTTACACCCGTCATATCACCATGATCAACGAACTTATCTATTTCCATTCAACAGGATCCTACAGGTGATACTCAAGAGAAGAAAGGTAAGAACAAACACAACAACCATAGCATCCGTCAAACAAATCCTGTCTATCACCTGCTAATGCCATGAATACGTCAATACCTATATGTCTGGTCCAACCAACATCAATAACTAATGGAAAATCTACCTCCAAACGGACTACCGTACGTCCAACATACGTTTATCCTCTAAGGATAACTAGATCACGTCCAACGGATCCAAGGTAACGGGCGTCCCCAGATACCCCTGCTTTTAGTCCGCCTGAAACACTCGAGTCCCACCCAAGTCTATCTATTATCTTGCTGCCCTCTCGAGTCCAACTCGAGCCAATCCAATTCCTTGCAGCCTTCTCGAGTCCAACTCGAGTCAATCTATTACCCATAAACTCAGACCCAGTCTTGAGTATCCATTACCTACAAACCCTAGCCCAACATGAGTCGTCCCCCTATTCGTTGCAGCTCCTAGATCAACGAATACCTATTTTCTTTTACGAGTTCAAGTCCAATTTGAATCGCCCTGATCTTCGTTGTATCCTCCATGATCAACGAACACATCCTATTCCTTCAAAGTTCTACTATCCAAAGAAAATATCAGCATAGGGTCCTAAACAATCCATTACATTGCATCTTCCTCGAGTCCCAGTCGAGTCATCTCATAACCCTATCGAGTCCAACTCGGGGTAGTCCATACCACTGAATAGTCTTATCCAATCACAGCTGCCCATTACTCCTCGAGTAAACCAAGATATCATCCAATGAAAAACACAACTTCTTATCTCTCATGCAAACCATCCTAGTCAAACTTGACATTCCCCAAGCACAAGTCCCAAAGGCCTAAACCAATATCAGACAAGCACCCAAGGAACATCTCTTCCAAATTCGGACAATCCACGTGAAGTGATACTAGCAAAACAACTAAGCACTAGAGCACTCATTTGCCTCCCAGAGACAACGATAACCTCTCAGCTTCCCTAACTCCAGTTGTTACCACCATCACTAGGTAGGTACCTAATACCTCCCCATTCCTTTAGAGTAGATCGACTCCCCAAAATAATGCTAAACCCAGTAAAGCCCAAAACAAAGTAATCACAAACAAACATACATCCCTGACTCGATAAGACCACGCTACGACAAATCATACTGAGGCTATTCGAACGACCAATCAGGTTCGTCACTACTAAAGGTCTATCGACTAACTCAGGTTTGTCAAACAAAAATCGATCAAAACATCTTAAACAGAAAGCATACCTCGAATAACGACACCTTTTTCCTTCTGTGCCGCAGTTAGGGCATTTGACGAAGAAGGAACAGCATTGATAGCATATGCTTTCACGATCTGCTTCTCTCTAGGAGGTTGTGGACATTCATTCTTGTGATGTCCCGCTTGGCCACAATTAAAGCACTTCCTTTCCCCAGGCTTTTCCCGACAATCTCTGGCATAGTGGCCCTTCTTACCACAGCTAAAGCACTCACCATCTTTCTTATTTTTCTTATTCTTACCATCCATGGTTTGGTCTCGTTTCTTCTTATTCTGGGAATTATCCTTGCCTTCACCGCTTGCTTGCGGCTTTGGCTCCTCTGCAGATGCAACCTCAGTCTTCGACTTAGGGTAAAGACTCTCTGACCTCAATGCTTTCACCACAATCGATTAAAACGTCTCATCGATGTGGTTGATAAGCCTTTCCCCCAAGTATCCATCCAAACCAGTAATGAACTTCTCGTTCTTCTTCTCAGCAGTATCTATTAGGGATAACCCATATTTTGACAAAGTGTCGAACTCAGCAATATACTCCGAGGCTGCCCTACCATTCTGCTTAAGCTCCAAGAACTTCCTAAACAATTCTGATTTCTGAGCAGCTGGAATAAACTTATCACTGGAACTAGTTCTAAACTGATCCCAAGTGACTTGATCCTCTGGAGTTACTGCCTTAATAGCATTCCACCAATTCATTGCCCGTCCTTGTAGTTGACGGGATGCTAACCTACTCTTCATCGCATCCTCGATACCCAAGTCTTCGAAGATGCGCTCGCAGCTATCCAACCAATCCTGAACATCCGTAGCCGACTCCGCTCCGTGGAACGGCTTCCCACCAAGACTAGTATCATCCTTATTCAGCTTGGCGAAATCGGCCCTAGGCGCTTGCACTACTGGACCACCACCATTACCAGCATTGGGAACTGCCCTCTGAACGTCTCTAAGCACCTCTCTCATGAGGTCAGTGAAAATCGTCCTCATGTCAGGAGCATTCCCATTATTGGCTCCTCTACCGGTACCCCTTACGTATCGGCTCATCGTTCAATCTGCACAGAGAAAACGATTAACCATCTACATAGTGGTGCCAGTGTAGTGCGACTTCATCCTTAGCTATAATAATATATATATATATATATATATATATATATATATATCTTTTGAAAACCAAAATAATCACAAATACGTGCTCTCGTGTACGTATACTATCTCTCCCTGGTGTCTTTCCCTAGGTTAACTACGCAACCTAGAGCTCTGATACCGAATGTGACGGCCCGCCCCGCACCAGCTGACATTTACTCCAAAAGTGCGTTGTACACATGTCCAGTTAGCACGGAACGGTTGTCAGAAGAAAAGAAAGAAGACGAAGAATCAACAAAGAACCTGTAGAATGTCTCACAGTGCATGGAACAAAATATAATAATAATAATTTACTTGGCATAAAACAGGCGAGACAGTACATAAGCTGAAAACTAAATCATGTCTAACATGGCAGCGGAAATCCAAAATATAGCTTATGATCCAACATCATTATTACAACTTTTAAAAACTGTCTCAAAAAGCTAAACAAGTAAGGTACACTATTAATGCCCAAAGTTGTGATCAGCAACGACACAAGGAGAATATCTAAGTATATCATACGTGGAAACCTCCTGCTCACTTCCGAATCTGCTACTCGCGCATCACCAACTAACCTGTCTCTAGTCTGCTCGTGTGAGCACCCAGAGTAATAAGAAGGGACATAAAACTCTGGGTCAGACAAAAAGTCTGGTATGAGCGATAAGCAACAAAACAGAACAAAAACAGGTATAATCCAATCATACCTGAACCTGGACCTGCAAACAAAGAGTTAGCACTACATACTGTACAATACTCTAAGGTGCCACTAAACAGATGGTGTAAAGAATACGGGGGTGGGGTTATGCATGTCATGATGATGGCAAACAAATCAAACATAGCAACCATCCTCACATCTCTCACTCAGTGCGTAAAGCATACGATACCCACTACCTTGGTCACCTACTCCTTTGGGCCATGACGGAATCCAATCCCGTACAACTATCACTACAAGCCCACTATCCATCTCTCAGTGGTGAACCAAAGTTATGAATACTGACAACCCCTTTGCACACGTCCCGCAGCAAAGCCCAACTCATGAAGTGAACTCATTGGTTCCCAACTGGATCCTGAGCTCTAACTTCCATTTGGACTAACTTTGCATATCGGGTTATTGGTCATCACCAGATCGTCGGATCCCCTCTTAGCCATCAGTTCGGTTCGGTCTCCAGCTCCCCATCATCACACGGTTCGGTTCGGCCTTCAATACCAAACACTGGGTCGGATCGGAATACCCACGCGGATCGGGTCGTGGAAACCCTATCGGATCGGGTCGTGCCCCATGGCTCATAGCGCTCCCATTCGGTCGTGATGCTCTTTCCCCTTCGGAACTTCGATTCAGATCGTGAGCTTCTGGTTCGCGGGGGTCCTTCAGATAGGCATGTCGGATTGTGGACCATCTTCAGTTCGGGGCGTGGCACTGCATCGGTTCGGGTTCATGGTCACCATCCATGGACGGATCGGTTCGGATGGGCTAACCACGATCGGGTCCTGTTGGACTACACGATCCGGTCCGGTTTCCTGCATTTTCCTGCAACTTCCAGCGACAGTTTATACGCCTCTTGACGGCGTTTTCGACCATTCTAACTATTCTAAACAATCACAAATCATACCATACAGTCATAGCAACATGTATTATCGACCACAAACATCAAAACAACAACTTGATAGGATAAAATGGATCAAACATACCCAAAACCCATGTTTTTCCCTTAATCTCCCTTAATCATGTTTAAGCATATAATTGGCAAAACTTATCCAAATGGGCCAAATTTTCTAACAGAGGCCTAAAATAATATTTTAGAATTTTTGAATATTTTTCCAGATTTTAATCATGCATAAATTCGCTAATTATCACTAATCACCCCTTAATCCCCTAATTCCGGGATTAGCAAAATTAACCCAAATTCATATCAGAGTCACAAAATGATGTTTTAGAATTTTAGAAATTTTTCTAGATTTTTCTGAGCCATAATTTCGCTAATCTTCGCTAATTACCATAATTAGCCGTAATTAGTGAAAAACAATGCAAATCACTCACCTTAGCCATAAATAAAACCTCAAAACTGAAATAAATCTCTGTTTGGCGTTGTTCCCAATGTAACACAGCAGCTCTAACTTTGCCTTGCTGCTTTCTCTCCTTAATTTGATGTAGCTAAGCCTAATCTTCAATTAGAAAGTGGTTTAGAGGTGTTTTGGAGAGGTTTAGAAGGTGGAGGTCATGGCTAGGTTAAGAGGAATGAATAGTGACGGCTGAAAAATGAGAAAAAGGTATTCTCCAGACCATAACAGCCATTTTAAACTCCTAATCCCGAAATTCCCCTTTGGGCCTAGCTGTTAATCACATGGTTAAGCCCAATTAAGCTGTTTTTCACTATCTGAAACTTGTTTTAGCCATATCTCCCAAACGGTGAGTCCGTTTGGCTAATGTGACCACATTACGGAATTGTAAACCATCATCCGGATCCAATGAAAGTGGTTTAAAGTCAAAATTCCTTTCCAATCAAAAGTTATGGCCGAAACAAGATCAACTAGGGGCAAAATGGTCATTTAAAAATCGGCAAAAATCGTGAACATGGGAAATGACCCCACTAGTCGTTCCCCAAAAGTACATAACCATACAACTTACCAGGAAAAATAAATAAATATTCTACAATCTTCCGATGCGTAGAATGCGGGTTGTTACATTCTCCCCCCCTTAAGAAATTTCGCCCCCGAAATTCCCTAACCAAAACACACAAAGGGTTTTGCATGCCTTTCAGCCATTAAACAACAATCAAACATGCAAAACAAGTCTATCCTAGCATGCGGAATAACTAAATTGCAAAGTAAGTCTTACCAGGCAAAGAATTTTGGATACGACTTTCTTATGTCATTCTCTACTTCCGAAGTACAGTTGTTCTCTCGCCATCGATTCCCATCTCTACCCTAGAAGTAATTTCTAATAGGTTAGGATCGTCCCTCTGACTGGAACCGATCCACTTAATCTGGATCGATCTAACCGTTAAGCTTATTAGCGTTTCTGAATCCAATTCACATTTAAGTCTGAAGTCATATCCCATGATATACTCTAGTTGCTTCTCCTACTCAATGCATCAGCTATCGCACCCAGTCCGATACTATGGCATTCGTCTATACTGTCTTTTCTTAGGTAATCCAACCCTATACGCCAAATTTTCAACTACATTCCAAATGTCCTTTCAAGTCCAACTTGAGTCCTTCTTACATTCTGTTAGATCAAAATTTGCACCTAACACCCAAATTGTTCTGAAGCTTATAGAGTTTCAACTGAAGAATGAGAATAAAGGAAATAACACGCAGAATTTATAGTGGTTCGGCGTTAACGAGCCTACGTCCACTTTTTATATTATTGATTATACTTTGAAAGCTAAAACAATCAAGGATTTCTCTCAATATTTCAGTAGTTTGACAACAATGGCGGATTCAGTACCTAATATTGCCAAAAGGATCCCAAAAAATGCCAAGCTCCGGGCTATTTATAGCAGATTTTGCAGGCGGATCGTGGTTACACGTGGCACGAATCCCGAGAACATCGGATCGCATCGCCACCGTTGAAGAAACAGTCAAATTAGCCGTTGTGGACAGGTGTCGTGATCTGCTTGAAAATCGGATCGTGCAGATGGGGAGAATTGGTCCAAATGACGGTTAGGGACACGTGTCGCTAGGTCCGTGCGACTCGGATCGCTGAAGACCTGCTCACGCTTGAACGGGTCAGAGGGTTCGCCGCGCATCAGGGGATCGGATCGATCAATACTGGGCAACAATATATGCGTGGATCGGATTGCATAGAGGCATCGTTTCGTTGATGAGATGAGGGCGACTCGTCGAGACGCGATCCTCCGTGGGCGATCCGTCGAGACGCGATCCTTCGTGGGCGAGTCGATAGCGTGCGATTCGTTCCTTCATATTCTTGGAGAACGTGGTTTCATGCTTTCTTCTTATGAATGATCCTGGGTGGCTTGGTCAAAAAGCTAGCCAACATTTTGCCCCCTCGAAGCATGTTTTATCGATGATGGAACATGCTTCGAAACTATAGAATCGTCTTTTCGTAGCGAGTCACGAATCAGTGATCAATTCTCATTCGGGGATTTTTCAGAATCCTCATTTCTGAATTTATCGATTCGTATCGCAGGCTCGAGTCGCGGTTCGTTAGGGAGATATTCGTTCCGCTCTTGGGTGTGCACTTGGGCCTCGGAACGAAACGGGCTCTCCTCGAGTCGTGGTGGGATTTTGGTTCGCGGCCCGCCGGTTTTTCGTGGATCGAATAGGACAAAGAAGGGGAGACAAACGGTCGCCCTCTTTGCCTATATAAGCCGACCCTCCCCTCTCACTTTCCTTCTTCTTTCTTTCTGTCGTATCGTCTCGCCTGCACTGTCGAAGAACGAACCCAACTTTTTCAAACTTTCGAAAATTCAAGCATTCCCTCAGTTTTTAGAAAGGTAACTCCATAAAATGCATTCTCATTCGTGAACGTAGCTCTTTCCTGAACTTTTTCGACTTATTCGAGGGAGAAACGGTGGAAATCTGCAATTTTCTGAAGAAATCACCAAGTGGCCATGGCTATCGGGCGTAGAGCTCGGAGTTCGAGGATGGGAAGGTGAGGAGGAAAACGAAGGAGGAAGAAGAAGAGGGAAGTGTTGATACTAATATTTTTGTTTGATGATAACAAATAGATTTTTGTTACTGGAGTGTTTGATTGTGGAATATCTAGTATTATTGGAAAATAAAATAACACAGAATTTACACAGAATATAGAAAAATCAAATAAATTTTATTTCCAATAATATTATTTATTTTACAATTCATTTACACACAAGACTTTACAAATCACTTTACAAATAATTTCAGTACATACATTTTTTTTTCAAGCACTTCATTTTTTTTTCTTCTCATTTCTTGCTGGATTATTCTTGTTAAGAACACCTTAGCTGTCCAAAGCATCATCCTGTAACCTGTCACAAAAGAAAGAAAAATACACAGTACACTGGAACTAAAACAAATATTTTTGACAAAAAAAAATGATTCTCTGTGTGATTGATTCAATTTTTTTGTCTCGGCTTTCTGTGTGTTTTTCTCATCATATTTCAGACTTGAACAGCCACATCAAAACCATACTGGTTTGCTGATCAGAACCAACTGATTCTGACCAGCCTCAACTCAGTACAGTTTGACTGCTGTTTGTTTTTTTTTCAGAATCAAAAGACAAGATAAAAATCAAAAGAGAAAAGAAGGTATACATCAGCAATCTCAAAAACAGAGTGAAAACAACTCAGCATAACAGACAAAATGATTCAAGTTGGTGATGCAACCTCAAATAACAATCAAAGCAACAAAGTCAACTCAGCATTGACAAAGTAGTCGAGAAAAGCAAAACTTCAAGTGCAATACACATGGTATATGGACTGTGTTAAGATGATACAAATAGCAATGGTACCAAGCCAGTGCTGATGAAATGATATGTACAAGTGCACACATTTACATGGACAATCAAAACAGTACAATGGCAACAGTAACTACATGGTGGTGCAAGTCTAAGGTCAAAACAGAATGGTCAAGTGAAAAATGGTGTGTGCACATACAACATGATGGCAACAGTTTTTGTTGGTATTGGTTCATGTTCATGCAGAAAGGCAGCATTCAAGTATGAGTCAAAACTTCACAAATAAATGGTCAAGCCAAACTTTCAAGTGCACAAAACAGATTGCACCAAAGTGGTCGAGAAACTTTCAAGTGCACAAGACAAATAAATGGTCAAGCCAAACAAAAAAAAAACTGGAATGCATATATATATGAAGAACTGGATGGATCATAGGTGCAAACACTCATGAACAGCCTTAAATTACATGACAGTGTGTATGTGTTCAAGTTAATGTGGTCGAGCAACAAACTACACAGCAGGAAATAAAAATAGCAATGAATGCAAGGTGTGAAATGTGATTCACAACAGTAAAGTGCCAGAACAGTAATTGTGTATTTTGGCAAGAGCAAAATCTGGTTGAAAAAAAAAAAAGGTTATACAGGTCGAGGAACTCAAGAAGCGTGAAAGCTACAAATGTTAATGAAGCAACATGTTCAAGTTTATGTGGCAAGTTTGTTTTTACAAACAGCAAGAATTTTGTTGTGTGTTTCAATTGAGGCAAGTAGAAAACAGTGTGGAAACATGTTAATGTTTTCTAAAGATCTCAATCACTTTTGAAATGCACAAATCAGTGGATATCCTTCTGGGAAGTTTTTTGAATTCACAGTTTATTTTGGTTCTAGAAATCACCAACACTCAATCAAGGGTTGGTCATATTATGCAAGTGTTTCAAGAAATATTTTGAATGTTCATCCAAGGCAATTTTTTTTGGAAGTTTTGTAATTGTCAAGTTTACAGTGTGAATACTCATGATTCAAGACAATCAGGGAAGTTTTTGTAACCAGTTTTAAATGGGCATAGCAAGCTATTTACGGCAAGGTTTTAAATCATTCAAATTCAAAATTGACAAGAGCAATTTTTGGATTCATCACAACAATTCAAATCAGGAAACAAAGGGTTGGCTACAATTAAGATGTTCCAGAATTAACTTATCAAATTAAAGCCGAGCAAACAATTCAAGATTTCAGGGAAAAACAAATTTACACAAAATTAATTCAGCAAATCCTTGAAGGTCAATAACATGTCCAAATTCACATTTTTCATCGAGCTAATCTCGCAAGCAAAAGGGGAAAGTTTTTTTTTGAAATCAATCAAAGCCGAGAATTCAAAAAGGGGAAGCCAACGCAAAATCAGCTCAAGCCACACTCACGAAATCAGAGGCTAAGGGTTTTCTAAAACCCTATATAAACACACCATACATCATCGACAAAAACATAGAAAATTCACAAAAGCCTCAAAGACCAAAAAGAAATTCAAATCAGAGGTTACTCACGTTTTTCCTGTCGAAATCTCAAATCAGAGAAACAAGGAGCCACCAGCGATCGATCGGACATACTGAGATTATTCAAAATCATCAAGTGCTAAATCGATTTGGGAAGCCTCCAGAGAAACCCTAGCAAAATTTTCAGAGGCCGCCGCCATTATCAAATAAAAGAAGAATCGGGCAAATAAAAGAAAGTGGGCCGGCCAATATTTACTTGGCTAAGCCAAGTCTTTGTTAAAAAGGGGTTTTTTCTTTGTATTGATTTTTTTTGTGTTTTTCTTCAATATCAATGCTTGTTTCTTTTTCTAGTTTTTTGTTGTAAAACTAGGATTACAGATTGGTGATTTATAATCTGGGAAAATCTGGTCTAGGGTACACAGGCCAGTCTAGGATTTTGAGCTCAGGGTCAGACAGGAGCAGGAGTTGCAAGTTTACATAGGATTATAAGCGAGATCTGTTTGTATCTCCTAGTAGAAATCTTAGAAAAGCAGCAGTAGGCACAGTTTGCCGAAGCTGGGTATCTTTACGTGTGATTTTCTTTCAGTATTGTTTTTTATTATCTCTGATTTTTTTTAATTTATTGTTAAAACCCTATTCACCCCCCTCTAGGGTTATTATCGATCCTACAATTGGTATCAGAGCAGGTGTTTGAACCCTAGAATCATGACTTCAATAAAGAATGCTTTTTCTGAAGGTCAATCTATTGCTAGACCACCCATGTTCAATGGTAGTGATTACGCGTATTGGAAAGCTAGGATGAAAATATATCTAGTGTCTGTTGATTATGATGTCTGGGATATCATTGAAACTGGATATACACCTCCGACTGAAACTGTTAATGGTATTGTAACACCTAAACCAAAAAGTAGGTGGGATGCAAATGATAAGAAATTATACTCTATAGATTCTAAAGCTATGAATGCTCTGATTTGTGCTCTTGATAAAACAGAATATAACAGAATTTCTCATTGTAATACAACCCAGGAAATTTGGCATACTCTGGAAGTTACACACGAAGGAACTTCTCAGGTTAAAGAATCTCGTCTTGCCATGTTCAGTAATGAATATGAAAACTTCAACATGCAGAAGGGCGAGAGCATCAAGGACATGTATGGATGCTTCTCCGTACTAGTCTACAATGCCAGAGCCCTTGGGAAGATCTATACAGAAGTGGAGCTTGTGAGGAAGATTCTGCGTGTTCTGCCCATGAACTTTGAAGCAAAAGTCACAGCCATTCGAGAATCCAAAGATCTGAGCAAGCTGAGCATGGAAGAGCTTATCGGGAATCTGATGACATATGAAATGGAGCTGAAAGCAAGAGAAGATCGCAACAACTCAGATCTGAAAAAGAAGTCAATAGCTTTGTCCAACACCGTCACCAACGATAGTGAAGATCCTATTGAACAGCTTGCCATGGCAGTCAGACAACTCACGAAGTGGAGAAAATTCAAACCTCGAAGAAATAAACCAAAGACCAACAATTCAGAAGATGAACCACTCTGCTACAACTGTCAAAAGCCTGGACACATAAAACCAAATTGTCCACTTCTCCAAAGAAACAAGAAGAAAAAGAAAGCTTTTGCTGTAACTTGGGATGACGAGGAAGGAGAAGAAGATTCAGACAGCAGTGAGGAGGAAAGCAATTTGTGCTTCATGGCAAAATCAGACCTAGAAGATACTGACGAGGAAACCACTGAGGTATACAGTTATGACGATCTAGTTTTAATGTGTAAACATCTTTCTGAAATTATTGACACGTTAGAATCAGACGCAGAGAAACTGAAAGCGGAAAACTTCAACCTTGTTCATAATAATAAGAAGTTGGAATCTGAGATTAAAAATGCTTCAAAAACCAATAATCTAGATTGTGAAATGTGTAAAGATGTGAATCTAGAAATTTTAACACTCAAGAGCACCATTGAGAATCTTGAAAAAGAAAACTTGACTCTAAAAGTTGAAGATGACACTAAAAGAAAGAACTACATTAAACGATGCACTTCACTTGTGAATGAGAACACAATCTTAAAAACAAGAGTCCAAGATCTAGAAGTCACATTGAACAAATTCTCAATCGGTCAAACATCTTTTAAAATGTTACTTGGAAACCAATTGGTTGGGAATAATAGAAAAGGACTTGGTTTTGGGAAGATACAAGAAATAACTGGAAGTGACAATGCTAAAGGTAAAAGTATTTTTCCCAAATGTGTAAAATGTGGGGTGATTGGTCACAGTCATGAAAATTGCAAGATTAGCAGTAAAATTCAGAAGTTCAAAAAGGTATGGGTTCCTAAACACTTGGCACACAATTATCACAAAGATTGGAACACAAATAAGAAGAAAAATCAAAATTGGATTCCAAAAGAATCTTATGGCTATCATTCTTCTACTACTGATAAGATTAGGCCTAGAAGTTTCTCTAGGTCATCTCCTTCTCTGTTTGTGTAGGTATGTTGGCGGGCTAAGGAGCAACAAAAATGGTACTTGGATTCAGGTTGCTCCAGACATATGACAGGTGATAAAAGACTGTTCCTTAGCCTGGAAAAACATAAAGGTGGGAATGTGACGTTAGGAGACAACAGCAAATGTAAAATTATTGGTAAAGGAAAAGTAGGTAACAGTATCTTTGCCTTAACTGATGTTTTATATGTTGATAATCTCTTTCACAATCTTATCTCCATCAGTCAGCTTTGTGATAAAGGAATGAATGTTGTGTTTGATAGTAATAGTTGCAAAATCATTGAGATCTCCTCTGGAAAGGTTGTGTTTACAGGGAAAAGAAAAGGAAATGTCTATACTCTCTCTTTCGATGATGTAACAGTATCTAGGTGTTTGGTAGCAACAGAAGAGGAGGCAATCTTATGGCACAGAAGATTGGCACATGCAAGTATGGGTCTTCTTGAAAGACTAAAAGCAAATGAACTTGTCAGGGGTTTACCACATCAGAATTTCAAAAATAACAAAGTATGTAAAGCTTGTACCATGGGAAAACTTAGTCGTTCATCTTTCCGTCCAAAAAACGTTGTTAGCACTTCACGAGTGCTTGAATTGATTCATATGGACTTGTTTGGACCTACTGATACTGCTAGTTTAAATGGTAAACGTTATTGTTATGTATTGGTTGATGATTACTCTAGGTTTACATGGGTTTACTTTCTAGCCAAAAAGTCTGAAGCTTTTGATTATTTTTTAAAGTTTTCAAAACTTGTCCAAAATGAAAAAGGGGTTTCAATTAAAACTTTAAGAAGTGATCATGGAGGTGAATTTGAAAACTTAGACTTTGAAAATCTTTGTGAAGAAAATGGTTTCAAACATGAATTTTCCGCTCCTCGAACACCTCAACAGAATGGGGTGGTTGAAAGGAAAAATCGTACATTACAAGAAATGGCTAGATCTATGTTATGTGAATATCAATTGCCTCAAACCTTCTGGGCTGAGGCAGTCAATACTTCGTGCTATATAATGAACAGAGTTATGATTAGACCAATACTTAATAAAACGTCATATGAACTGTGGTCTAACAAAAAGCCAAACATCTCATATTTTAGAGTGTTTGGATGTCCTTGTTACATTTTGAACACAGGTGAACAGCTTGGGAAATTTGAGTCAAAAACGGTTGATGGAATCTTCATGGGTTATTCATCAAGAAGTAAGGCTTACAGAATCTTCAATAAACAGTCAAGAACAATCGTGGAAACTGTCAACGTCAAGTTCAATGAATCAGATATGGATACAATACCTGAAGATGATAAAGATGATGCTGGTGCACAAGAAATTGAACTAGAAAACAATGATGTTGAGACAAACAATGAAAAAGCCACTGAAGCAGCAACAGATATCGAAAGACTAAAATTCAAGCCAAGTCATCCTCCAGATTTGGTAATTGGAAATCCAACTGCTGGTGTTCGTACACGATCCTCTCTCAATAGGGAAGTTTGTACTCTTTGTATTCATAATGCCTTTGTATCTGAAATAGAACCAAGTTCTTATGATGTTGCTCTTAATGATGAATTTTGGTTGTTAGCTATGCAGGAGGAACTTAACCAGTTTGAGAGAAACAGAGTCTGGAACTTGGTACCCAGACCAAAAGACTACCCAGTTGTTGGAACAAAATGGGTATTCAAAAATAAGCTTGACGAATCTGGAAACGTAACAAGAAACAAAGCTAGGTTGGTCGCTAAGGGATACAATCAAATCGAAGGTGTTGACTTTGATGAAACTTTTGCCCCAGTTGCTAGGCTTGAAGCAATCAGAATTTTGTTAAGTTTTGCGTGCTTTAAGGGGTTCAAATTAAAGCAAATGGATGTGAAGAGTGCTTTTCTGAATGGAGAACTAAAAGAAGAAGTGTATGTTGAACAACCCCCTGGTTTTGAGAGTCACGATTATCCAAATCATGTATATAAACTGGAAAAAGCATTGTATGGCCTTAAGCAAGCTCCTCGAGCTTGGTATGACTGTCTGTGTACATATCTCTTGGAAAACGGTTTTAAAAAGGGAAGTGCTGACACAACCTTGTTTTTATCTCATGATGGTGATGATTTTTTAATCGTCCAAATTTATGTTGATGATATCATATACGGTGCTACTAATGATGTCTTGTGTGAAAAATTTGAAAAAGTTATGCAGGGCAAATTTGAGATGAGTTTGGTTGGAGAGCTGAAATTCTTCCTTGGTTTCCAAATCAAACAAAGTAGCAAAGGGATCTTTATCTCCCAAACGAAGTACGTGATGGAGTTGTTAAAGAGATTTGGAGTTCAAGATGCAAAGCCAATGAAAACACCGATGAGTCCAACAACCAAACTTGACAAAGATGAAAAAGGTGTTGCTGTGGATCAAAAGAAATATCGCGGTATTATCGGTTCACTTCTTTATCTTTCTACTTCTAGACCCGATATTATGTTTTCTGTTTGTTTGTGTGCTCGTTTTCAATCAAATCCTAAAGAATCTCATCTAAAAGCCACAAAACGGATTCTAAGATATTTGTTACACACACCAAATTTGGGCTTATGGTATCCTTCTTGTGATAACTTTAATTTAGTTGGGTTTACTGATGCTGATTATGCTGGTTCACTCACTGATAGAAAAAGTACTAGTGGAACGTGTTTCATGCTAGGTCATTCACTTGTGTCGTGGTCAAGTAGAAAACAAAACTGTGTTGCTTTATCCACCACTGAGGCTGAATATATTGCTTTAGGAAGTTGTTGTGCACAGATTTTATGGATGATGCAGACTTTATCTGATTTTGGACTTTGTTATAAACGAGTTCCTTTAAAATGTGACAGTAAGAGTGCAATTGACTTATCAAATAATCCAGTACATCACTCACGCACGAAACACATTGATGTAAGACACCACTTTCTTAGAGATCATATTGCTTGTGAAGATATTTGTATAGAATTTATTCCAACCGAATCTCAACTTGCTGATATTTTTACAAAACCCCTTCCTGAAGACAGATTTTGCAGATTACGTTTGGATTTGGGAATTATAGAAATAAATTAATCTTTTAGCATTTTTGGATAAATTTTCTCTTAAGATGTTCTGTTGGCAATTATCTTTCTGACAAATAATCCATGCTTCAAATCATCAAGAAAAGACCAGTTTGTTTTTGGACATTTATGATAAATTTGTGACTGTGTAAGTTTTCAGAATATGAGATGTTTGAAAATTTGTAGCTCTGATACGATCAAATATGCTTTATAATATGAGTAATTGAGGAATTTTTTGTTCACTTTCATCTTCTGTCTCTATCACCCTTCTATCAATCATTATTATTTTATATATATCAAAGGGATTTAAGTATACAAAAAAAAAATGATAAGTATTTCTCTAATCTCATTTAAAAATCCAAGCTCTGGTCATGCATGGTTATGAGAATACTTATTTTTCATGCTATCACTGATTCCATTTAAAAATCCAAGATCTGGTTATGCGTGGTCAGTATAGTATTGAATTTTTTTTCATGTTGCAGCTAATTCCATTTAAAAATCCAAGCTATGGTCATGCGTGGTTAGTTTGCTATTGAAATATCCCTGATATATATTAAATATTTCATCGTTCCATTTTCTGTCTTGTGAAATGTGTTCTTCTTTTATAGATTATTCTAATCTTTTTGTTTGATTATTCGGAGTGTTTGAATCTGATAATGTCAAATGACTTGATTACTATTTACAGTCCATACTCTTTAAAAATGTCCAGAATTGTTATTCTTTTGATGATTACAAAGGGGGAGAAGAAGTTAAGATTTTGTGTTGTTTACAGACGTCTATAGATTTTATTTTGCCATTAATGCTAAGTGTTTAATTTTTTTTTGTCATTTTCAAATTCTTTACTCATGTCTGTTTACAACTGATAGGGGGAGCTCAAATGTAGGGGGAGCCCTTGTTCAAACACGTCTCGTTATTCACAAAAATCTTAAGTCTGTTTGTCATCATCAAAATGGGGAGTTTGTTGATACTAATATTTTTGTTTGATGATAACAAATAGATTTTTGTTACTGGAGTGTTTGATTGTGGAATATCTAGTATTATTGGAAAATAAAATAACACAGAATTTACACAGAATATAGAAAAATCAAATAAATTTTATTTCCAATAATATTATTTATTTTACAATTCATTTACACACAAGACTTTACAAATCACTTTACAAATAATTTCAGTACATACATTTTTTTTTCAAGCACTTCATTTTTTTTTCTTCTCATTTCTTGCTGGATTATTCTTGTTAAGAACACCTTAGCTGTCCAAAGCATCATCCTGTAACCTGTCACAAAAGAAAGAAAAATACACAGTACACTGGAACTAAAACAAATATTTTTGACAAAAAAAAATGATTCTCTGTGTGATTGATTCAATTTTTTTGTCTCAGCTTTCTGTGTGTTTTTCTCATCATATTTCAGACTTGAACAGCCACATCAAAACCATACTGGTTTGCTGATCAGAACCAACTGATTCTGACCAGCCTCAACTCAGTACAGTTTGACTGCTGTTTTTTTTTTCAGAATCAAAAGACAAGATAAAAATCAAAAGAGAAAAGAAGGTATACATCAGCAATCTCAAAAACAGAGTGAAAACAACTCATCATAACAGACAAAATGATTCAAGTTGGTGATGCAACCTCAAATAACAATCAAAGCAACAAAGTCAACTCAGCATTGACAAAGTAGTCGAGAAAAGCAAAACTTCAAGTGCAATACACATGGTATATGGACTGTGTTAAGATGATACAAACAGCAATGGTACCAAGCCAGTGCTGATGAAATGATATGTACAAGTGCACACATTTACATGGACAATCAAAACAGTACAATGGCAACAGTAACTACATGGTGGTGCAAGTCTAAGGTCAAAACAGAATGGTCAAGTGAAAAATGGTGTGTGCACATACAACATGATGGCAACAGGTTTTGTTGGTATTGGTTCATGTTCATGCAGAAAGGCAGCATTCAAGTATGAGTCAAAACTTCACAAATAAATGGTCAAGCCAAACTTTCAAGTGCACAAAACAGATTGCACCAAAGTGGTCGAGAAACTTTCAAGTGCACAAGACAAATAAATGGTCAAGCCAAACAAAAAAAAAAAACTGGAATGCATATATATATATGAAGAACTGGATGGATCATAGGTGCAAACACTCATGAACAACCTTAAATTACATGACAGTGTGTATGTGTTCAAGTTAATGTGGTCGAGCAACAAACTACACAGCAGGAAATAAAAATAGCAATGAATGCAAGGTGTGAAATGTGATTCACAACAGTAAAGTGCCAGAACAGTAATTGTGTATTTTGGCAAGAGCAAAATCTGGTTGAAAAAAAAAAGGTTATACAGGTCGAGGAACTCAAGAAGCGTGAAAGCTACAAATGTTAATGAAGCAGCATGTTCAAGTTTATGTGGCAAGTTTGTTTTTACAAACAGCAAGAATTTTGTTGTGTGTTTCAATTGAGGCAAGTAGAAAACAGTGTGGAAACATGTTAATGTTTTCTAAAGATCTCAATCACTTTTGAAATGCACAAATCAGTGGATATCCTTCTGGGAAGTTTTTTGAATTCACAGTTTATTTTGGTTCTAGAAATCACCAACACTCAATCAAGGGTTGGTCGTATTATGCAAGTGTTTCAAGAAATATTTTGAATGTTCATCCAAGGCAATTTTTTTTGGAAGTTTTGTAATTGTCAAGTTTACAGTGTGAATACTCATGATTCAAGACAATCAGGGAAGTTTTTGTAACCAGTTTTAAATGGGCATAGCAAGCTATTTACGGCAAGGTTTTAAATCATTCAAATTCAAAATTGACAAGAGCAATTTTTGGATTCATCACAACAATTCAAATCAGGAAACAAAGGGTTGGCTACAATTAAGATGTTCCAGAATTAACTTATCAAATTAAAGCCGAGCAAACAATTCAAGATTTCAGGGAAAAACAAATTTACACAAAATTAATTCAGCAAATCCTTGAAGGTCAATAACATGTCCAAATTCACATTTTTCATCGAGCTAATCTCGCAAGCAAAAGGGGAAAGTTTTTTTTTGAAATCAATCAAAGCCGAGAATTCAAAAAGGGGAAGCCAACGCAAAATCAGCTCAAGCCACACTCACGAAATCAGAGGCTAAGGGTTTTCTAAAACCCTATATAAACACACCATACATCATCGACAAAAACATAGAAAATTCACAAAAGCCTCAAAGACCAGAAAGAAATTCAAATCAGAGGTTACTCACGTTTTTCCTGTCGAAATCTCAAATCAGAGAAACAAGGAGCCACCAGCGATCGATCGGAGATACTGAGATTATTCAAAATCATCAAGTGCTAAATCGATTTGGGAAGCCTCCAGAGAAACCCTAGCAAAATTTTCAGAGGCCGCCGCCATTATCAAATAAAAGAAGAATCGGGCAAATAAAAGAAAGTGGGCCGGCCAATATTTACTTGGCTAAGCCAAGTCTTTGTTAAAAAGGGGTTTTTTCTTTGTATTGATTTTTTTGTGTTTTTCTTCAATATCAATGCTTGTTTCTTTTTCTAGTTTTTTGTTGTAAAACTAGGATTACAGATTGGTGATTTATAATCTGGGAAAATCTGGTCTAGGGTACACAGGCCAGTCTAGGATTTTGAGCTCAGGGTCAGACAGGAGCAGGAGTTGCAAGTTTACATAGGATTGTAAGCGAGATCTGTTTGTATCTCCTAGTAGAAATCTTAGAAAGGCAGCAGTAGGCACAGTTTGCCGAAGCTGGGTATCTTTACGTGTGATTTTCTTTCAGTATTGTTTTATATTATCTCTGATTTTTTTTTAATTTATTGTTAAAACCCTATTCACCCCCCCTCTAGGGTTATTATCGATCCTACAGGAAGGCCGGCTCGGATCGTGGTCAAGGAGAGGAGAAGATGAAGGCGAGACGAAAGATCGTGGTAGCAGCAAAGGCGCGTATCGTGGGGGTTGCAACGATTCGTGAAGGAGCGATCCCTTTGGTCTGCGATCCGACTGGGGCGATCCCTCTGCCTTGCGATCCGACTCATAGCTGATGATGCAAAGAAATTTCAAACTTTAATCAACGCCTTATCACCATAAAATTCTGAACAGTTAGGATGGAGCCTTGACGTTGGACTTTCTGGACTAAATGACCACACAATTTGACTGCATATGATGACTAATATTTTGATGATCTTGATTGCTTTCATATTTTATTTTCAATGCACACACAAGTACACACACCGGCACTTGCACACACGGGGGTCGGGTAGTATCAATCTCATTGGTCATGTTTTCTCGTCCTAGCAGCCATGTCGAATGATCACTCTTCTTCAAGATCCGCAACAGAAACCGAATCTGAGATTCCTGAACAGTACAACCCTAAAATTGCTCCAATCAATCCGGGAGGTGAAGATTCTGGATCTGAGTACGAGGCCACAGAATCAGATCCGGTAGAAAGTACTTCATCCAGCAACGATTCTGAGATAGATGGGCGAGCTCCCGACGAGATTCCTGGCGCTCTCGGGATAGATAAATTTTCCGATTCTCTAACATCTAAGCTCGATGATATAAAGCTTAAACGAATCTGCTTGAGGCACGGAATTCCTTGGGATGATGTTTTGAAGCCCGGAAGCGAAGATAGACCCCACCTAGCTCCAGAAGGATATATGGCGATTAGCCGAACCATGTGTTTGGTAGGGGCCATCCCTCCGTTCCCTCCGATTGCATCGAAACTTTAAGACGACTGGGAATTGCTCCGATGCAACTCCATCCGAACGCCTACGCATCGCTATATACCCTATACATTGCATACGCGGAGATCTTACATGCCGAGCTTAAATTCAAAGATTTGACGTTCTTCTTTCTTTTCAAGCACCGTTCTTCGGCAACTCCAAATTTCTCTTTCATTGAATCAGTGGAGAATAGGAAGGTTCTGTACGATGGGTATAGCAATATAGGGGACCCTAAATCTGATTGGTTTTATATAAGGAGACAGACCGGATGCTCACGAAGATGGCTCAAATCAAGTAAACTTTAAGCTTCTAATCGAATATCTTGTTCAAGAAGTCTAGGCGTTAACATTCTTCCCCTTTTTTTTTAACAGATCATGTCTTCCCGAAAACAGAGGGTCCACTTGGACAAGGCAGTTCGGGGGCTCTCCTCCTTGTGGGGTGAGTTTTATTTTCCTATTTCTGCTCCAATCGAAACCGTTGCTGCCGATGATTTGACAGAAGAACAGCTATTTGACGAGCTGAATAAAATCCCTCTACCCGATGATGTATATACGGAGAAGGACTTCGGAGAGGGGCCTTTCTTCCCTGCTTCTGAAGAGGCGATCACTCCAACTATGGGACGAGAAACTGGTCAGATGAGCCTGTCTCCAGGCCCGGGTCTGTTAGGGGGAATTATATGGGATGCACACATCACACATACTATCTGACCCTGCACTCTTATATCGTGGGCATTCAAAATTTTAATATGCTCTTCTCTTTTTTGCAGGAACGATGTCCCGCAGGAAATCTTACTCTTATCGTTCTCTTCGTGAGGGCACACCCAGCCTTCGTCCGGATACTGAGCGCTCTCGTGGTCCTTCTCATAGGCCGACTTCCTCGCAACCTCGATCTCCATCAAAATCAACCTCTACCAGGCCTTCAAGTCATCCGACAATTCCGACAGGGGGAAAGAAACTTCCAAAAGAGTTAACTCCTCCAAAGAGTGCACCTTCCCACAGCCGGTCGTCCAAAAGGCATCACGAATCTAAAGATAGGGACAAAGATTCATCCAAAGAGACTGAGAAGGAGAGAAGTGACATTGTCCCCACCAGCCAACCAGAGTTAGCTGCCCCCGGATCACGGGATTACGTCCATGGTCCCGAGATCCAAGGTCGGCTGGAAAAGCTGCGGGAACAATTTCCAGGCATATTTTTTGACAGGATGGTGTTTGTTCCTGCCTTGGAACCGGTCCCTAAAAATTGGGATAATGAAATTATCGGGCACATCCGGCATGCAGCCAGGCAATATGAGATGATGAAAAAACACGCAGTTAACCTTTCGGAAGTCATCCGAACACTCAAAATAGAAGCACATAGATCTAAAGCGAAACTTGAAAATAACGAAAGGGCTAGGACAAAATTGGAGAAGGACCTGGAAGATGCTCAGTCCCAGCTTGCTTTAGCACGGAGGGACGCTGAAAATTATAAGACTGAATTAGAGAATGCCAAGCAGCGCTTTCATTCAGAACTGAACTTGTAACACCCCACCTCCGCTAGGGTCACTCTTTCGGGGGCACTAGCTTCTGGGGGGCGTTAGAACTGGGTAAGCATGCATAATGATATATCAAGGCAGAACAAGACATAAATATATATATATAAAAAACAGAGTAAGTGAGAATAAAACAGCGGAATATCTCAAACCATTTCAAAACAAGTCTAGTACATCACAAAGTCATCTGCCAAAATAAACATGTCTAGTACATCATAAACAGAAATACTGAAATACATAGTGCTATCCCCAAAAACAAAGATGATAAACCATAGCGAGCTCAATGTCCAGTCATACATGAGCTATCCAGCAAACAAGCAAGCGATCCAAGCTAAGCACCACTATTCCCTCCCTGAGAACCTGGGGGGGGGGGACGGAAGAAAAGAAGCGAAAGAAAACAGGTCAGTCAAAAAGACTGGTAAGCCCTACTACGATCAGTCTATAAACTAATAAAGTTAGTATCATGATGGAAACTGAGATGAACATACTGGCAATAGATAAAGGTGTCATCACATAAAGAAGATTAAGCTTTGCACCTCAGTGTACTAGCAAACTAACATAACAGGTATTGATCCCTCAGCCCAAACTTTGGCCCAATAGCATGAGGTGACCTTAATACAAGGTCCAGCCCAACGGTCTAGTCGATCGGCTCCCTATAAACCTAACACGTCAAGTGTTGGTGTCCATACGGCCCACATATGGTTGTAGTCAGACTGTGCTGGGTCCACCTTCGGGTGTATCAAGCCCTCGGGTGTCAACCCCAGACACTTAAGCAATAATGCACAGTCTAAACCTACTGGTACCCGTGCCTCGAGTTTGTCCAACACCGAACTACGTGCACGTCTGTAACCCGCTTGGTCCTGCACCGCTGTACCACTCAGCCGCCGCTTTGGTCGCTTACATCCGCCCAGTAATCGTGCCCCGCCCTAGCCTAGCCTCTAGGGTTGTGAATGATACCAAACTGGGATTACTTCTGGAACAGACCACGTTGCTAGGGTTTTCTAAGAGGGTCAAGTGTGGTTTAACCCCTCACTAATCATGGATTAAATTAGTTAAGTGTAACCAACAGTTCACCACTTAACCCCATTTAATCCCTCGTATCCCCAAAATTGGTTAAGTATTAGTGGGCCATGACTTAACCCTAATCATGAGGCATTAATTAATTTAATTGTGCCTTAACCTCTCACATTAGACTTTGTTGCGGTTACTAGTTAAGCCGGGCGGGTCCGGGTAGCTTTACACCACAACTTGGTCTAACCTCGGGTCCAAGGTACACATGACCAACTTCTCACATTAGGTCCTATTGTTTGTAGCAACTAGTTAAGCCGGTCGGTTCCGGGTAGGTTTACGCTACAAACTCAACCCAACCTCGAGTTGGCCACACTTATGTTTTCTAAGTGTCATGTCCACTTTGTTTTCAAAACATAATTACAAGTTTAACAAATACTTGGGTAGACCTAACTTAATAGGTAAATTCCCAAGGGGTAGACCTAACTTAATAGGTAAATTCCCAATCTTATATTTTCATGTATTTTAAGTTTTACCCAAACCCCCCCCCCCCCCCAACGTCATTCTATCGCTTACATATTCGTCATAACGCATAAAGGATAGAAAGAGGGAACTTGGCACAACATACATGATGAATCTTACATATCATAATAAACATGCATAACATGTTGGACTTGCATAACTTAGCATAGTGAACTTGCATAAACATGCATAACTTGCTAAACTTGCAAATCATGGCATAGTGAACTTGCATAAACATGCATAACTTGTTAAACTTGCAAATCATGGCATAGTGAACTTGCATAAACATGCATAACTTGTTAAACTTGCAAATCATGGCTTAGTGAACTTGCATAAACATGCATAACTTATCAAACATGTGTAACATGGCATAGTGAACTCGCATAAGCATGCATAGCTTATTAAGCATATGTAACATAGCATAGTGAACTCGCATAAGCATGCATAACTTATTAAACATGCATAACATAGCATAGTGAACTCGCATAAGCATGCATAACTTATTAAACATGCATAAATCCCAACTTTCATCACATACTAACTTTAGAGTTTCTAAAATGAAGGTAAGAGGGCTTACAACTATTATGAAGACACAAATCTATAAGTAAAGATTGAGAAGCCCTTTATGCAAGCATAAAAACCCAAAACAAAGCTCCAATAATAAACACCCTTAACAAAATTCCCAAAAACTCTAGCTTAGCAAATAAAACTTGCAACTTGATGATGTATGCAAGCTAATGATCATTCATACAACTTAGAAATGCTTGTATGAACATCAAAACCTTCATAGGAATGATTTTTGAAGAGGGTGGAGGCTAAGGTTTTTAGGTGGAGGCCATTTGAGAATTCAATTTGACATAGTTTGGTTGCTAGAATGAATAATGAGTGATTTAGGGTAGGTTAGGGTCTTATTTATAGAAGATTAGAGTAATATTAGCCTTAGGATTAACCTAGGTTGAATTAGGTCCATCAGATTTCGGAATTCTCTAGAACCAAGCCACACAACCAAGCCCAAATCAGAAATGGTGCGCCAGGCAAAACTGCCCGGCCACCCCGTGTCGACAGGGCTGTCGACAGGGCAGTCGACACCCTTAGACCCCTGTCGACATGCCTGTCGACATGGGGGTCTTGGTGGGAGTTTTCCCGCCTAACGCCAGTTAGCCCTAATCCTTGTTTTTAATTTAAAATTTAAAATCTGTTTTTACTTAGGAATTTTCTGAAAACTTCAATGGGCCTTAACTGGGTCATACGGACTCCAATTTTCGAAAACTCGGACTCTATTTCGCGTATTTTTCCGAGACGAACGCAATGGCATAGCCGTTTCCCTTGATTCAGATTTTAGAATTAAATTCTGCCTCGATTTATGTTATAACAGGTTATTGAAAATACGGGTTGTTACATTCTCCCCTCCTTAAAGGATTTCGCCCCCGAAATCTTCAAGTTAGGAAGAACGTATCCTACCATCCAATCATCCATCTACTCAAAGCATCATTCACGAGCAATCATTGTCCTTAAAAGATTCTAAATGTTGTATGAACATATGCAAAAGTGTGTGTGTATGTACTTGTCTAATGCAAAGATCAATGCAAAATATGTTAGTGAAATGTATCCATATGTATGCAAATCCCTAACATAATGTATAATATCTACATGTGTGCACATAACATACACCCATATGCAACATCCATGTGATAACACACAATTTTCATCCATGAATAAGCATAAACACTCATGCATATGCAATATGAGGAGTGTGCGAGCCGATCTAGTGCCTAATCGTGTATAATGCATCCACGAGCAACCACTTGCAAACACTTGCAACCACTTGCAACCACCAAGCATAACATGTTTCAAACACATGTTTCATCCAAAGGGTTTCTACCTAAGGTTCTCATGACAAGGTTAACACGATAAACTAGATAAATATGGATAGCAAAGAGAAAGATATGCTAACAAAGAAAAGAGATTGAGAGCGTACCCTCAAAAAGGAATGGATAAAGCCCACGCATCTTCTCCTCGGTTTCCCAAGTTGCGTCTTCTTCGGCTTCACCCCATTGAACCTTCACCAATTTGACCTCACGATTCCTTAGCCTCTTGGTCTCTGTCCCCAAGATACGAATCGGGGCTCTCCTCAAGGTAGCTTCTTTCTCCACTTCCACATCTTCCAGAACACTTGGCTCCACAATCTCTGCTGACTCATGCAAACACTTCCGGAGATGCGAGACATGAAAAACATCGTGTACTCCGGCAAGCTTCTCGGGCAACTTTACTCTATAAGCCATCTGCCCGATCCTCCCAACTATGGGGAATGGTCCAACAAATATCGGGGCTAACTTCCCAACGGCTCCAAATCGGACCACATTCCGTAAAGGAGAAACCTTCACAAAGACCATATCCCCAACATCGAACTCCAAATCAGATCTTCGCTTATCGGCATAGGATTTCTGTCGGTCTTGGGCCGCTTTCATCCGTCTCCGTATCAACTCGATCTTCTCGGATGTATCTCTGATCATATCAGGCCCAAGTATAAGCTTATCGGTAGTCTCCCACCAACATGTAGGGGACTTGCACGGCCTCCCATATAAAGCTTCAAATGGTGCCATCCCTATGCTTGCCTGATAACTGTTATTATATGCAAACTCAACAAGAGGAAGATGGTCTTCCCAAGTGCCACCGAAATCCAGAATACAAAGCCTCAACAGATCCTCGAGTACTCTATTTACCCTCTCGGTTTGACCGTCCGTCTGTGGGTGATAAGCAGTACTTAGATTCAACCTCGTGCCCATAGCCTCTTGCAAGCTATTCCAGAACTGACTTGTAAAGATTGGGTCACGGTCACTGACAATGCTAGAAGGGACTCCATGAAGTCTCACAATCTCACGAAGATATACGGATGCTAGCCAAGATGCGGTCCTCTTGCTCTTTACTGGAATAAAATGAGCACTCTTCGTAAGTCTATCTACAATAACTCAAATGCTCGTATTCCCTTTCCTTGACCTTGGAAGCCCATCAATAAAGTCCATGGATATACTCTCCCACTTCCATAGCGGGACCTCTAGAGGATGCAATAGCCCACCGGGCTTCTTCGACTCGGCTTTTACTCTCTGACAAACAACACATCTAGAGACGAACTCTGCCACATCCTTCTTTATTCCAGGCCAAAAGAAAATGCGCTTCATATCCTTATACATCTTATCTCCACCCGGATGTATAGTCCACCCGGAGAGATGTGCTTCCTCAAGAACTTCCCTCACCAAGTCTTCCACCATCGGAACACAAAGCCTTCCATCTCTCCTCAGCCAACCCTTATCATCTATAGAATACCGAGCAAGGTGACTAGATGTCTCCCCTCGGATCAGCTTATCCATAATCTCAACTATGTGAGGGTCTTCTCTCTGCGAAGCCCCAACTTGATCAAGAAGGGTAGGTCTGAGTTCCAGCGATGCTAAAGAACCGGTCATCGACTCAACCGCCAAAGAGAAATCAAAGGTTGCCAAGAACTCTAAATTCTTCATCTCAACAAATAGAGGACTTAGTGTCAACCTTTTTCTACTCAACGCATCCGCTACAACATTCCCCTTGCCAGGGGTATAGGCTATATCAAAATCGTAGGACGCCAAGAATTCCATCCACCTTTGCTGCCTCAAGTTCAGATCCTTCTACGAAAAGAGATACTTCAAAGACTTATGATCAGTATACAGCTCAAATCTCTCTCCCAGAAGATAATGACGCCAAGCCTTGAGTGCATATACTATCGCTGCCAGCTCTAGATCATGAGTGGGGTAATTCTTCTCATGCACCTTAAGTTGCCTACCACCAAAACATATAACTCTGCCTTCTTGCATCAGAACGGCGCCGAATCCCGTGCCACAAGCATCAGTGTACATGGTGAACATCTTACCACCATCGGGTAAAGCCAGAACTGGTGCTGAGGTAAGGGCTCTCTTGTGTCTCTGAAAAGCAAGCTCACAGTCCATATCCCAAGCAAAAACTAAGTTCTTCTTCGTCAACTTAGTAAGAGGAGCGGATATCTTCGCGAAGTCCTTGATGAACTTCCGGTAAAAACCCGCAAGACCTAGAAAACTTCTGACTTCGGTTGCATTCCTTGGAGTCTTCCAATCCTGAACTGCAACCACCTTAGTGGGATCCACCGCTAAGCCCTACTTAGACACTATATGCCCAAGGAATCTTACTTCCCTTCTCCAAAAGTGACACTTGGAGAACTTGGCCTTCAATTGATGCGCTCTAAGCGTATCCATCACCTCCCCGAGGTGCCTTGCATGTTCTTCCTCATCCTTAGAGAAGACCAAAATATCATCTACGAAGACCACGACAAACTTATTCAAGAACTCCCGAAACACCCTACTCATCAAGTCCACGAAGTACGCGGGTGCATTCGTCAAACCGAACGGCATAACAAGCCATTCAAAGAATCCATCTGGAGTTCTGAATGCAGTCTTGTCTATACTATCTTCAGCCACTCTGAGCTGATGAAAACCAGTAGCAAGATCAAGCTGAGAGAAAACAGAAGCACCGACAAGCTGGTCAAAGAGATCATCGATCCTCGGTAACGGGTGTCTGTTCTTCTTAGTCAGCTTATTCAACTCTCGATAGTCCACACAAAGTCGAAGAGAACCATCTGCCTTAGTAGCAAACACCACAGGCGCTCCCCATTCGGATATACTTCATCTGATGAAGTTCTTCTCAAGCAACTCCTTTACTTGCTTGCTGAGCTCTCGTCTCTCACGCGGAGCCATGTGCCGAACGGGCAAAGAAACAGGTTTAGCATTATCCACCAGATAAATGCGAAAGTCAATCTTTCGTTTAGGGGGCAACCCCTTAACTTCTTCAAAAACATCTGGATAATCTTGGACCACCCTTACAGACTGAAGGGTTTCCTCTGATGAGTTGAGAGATTCAAGATAGCACAACATGACGGGATCCTTCGGATTGCATGAAATCTCTAAGGTGTTGCCAAGGCGAGTCACAAGCCTCACAACCCTATGCTCACAATCAAGGATGGCTCCATGTCTAGACAGCCAATCCATGCCCAAAATCAATCCGTATCCCCTGAAACCAAGAACATACGCACTACACAAGAACTCTACACTGAGTATAGAGATCCTCAGATCCTCACATATCATAGATAGATGAGCAGAACCCCCAATGGGATTCGAAACACAAACGAGATCATCCACTAAGCTAGTACTAAGGTGCAAGCTATCAACAAGATCAGATGAAATAAAGCTATGTGATGCACCAGAATCAAACAAGGTACGAACTGGAAGATCAGAAACATAAACAAGGTTCTCAACAGAAACACTACCTCGATCGGGAACTGGAGCGGTATTGAGAGCATGAACTTGCCCTCCTGAAGGTCCAGCCTGCCCTTTCTTCTTCGGGCATTCCTTGCTGAAGTGTCCAGTCTCACCAAAGGAAAAACATCCACCACTAAGCTTCCTTTTCTTCTTCCTACAATCCTTAGCAAAGTGTCCAGGCGCACCACAGTAATTGCACTTTCCCTTGCCTTTATTGTTGTTCCCCTTCTTATTCTTGCTCTGATTCCCCTGACTGCTTTGACCACCTTGATTGCCTTTACCCTGAGAATCAATCTTCTTTGCTTGAGTATCACTCGACTTGACTTCTTTCTTTCCATCTCCCTGAAGTAGAGCCATATCGACCAAACTCTCAAAAGTAGCCCCATGCGGAATATGTGACATCGCCAAACCCTGCAGCGGCTCATTCAACCCTCTAGCAAATCGAAGAGCCTTCTTCTCAGGAGTGTTCACCATATCCAAACCAAAACGGGCCAGCTGATTAAACTTGTTCACATACTCCTTGACAGACATATCACCCTGCTTTAATGCAATGAACTTCTCCATCTGTAAATTCGCCTCAGCAGCAGATAGAAACTTGGCCACAAATCTGGCCCTCAAATCGGCCCAAGTCTCGACGGGCCTCGTCCCATTGGTGACCTCCCACCAATAGGCTGCTTCGTCCTTCAAAAGCCACACTGTCAATAAGATCTTCCTCTCGTCATCAATCCGAAAGATAGCAAATAAGTCCTCAGTGTCTTTCAGCCAATTCCTAGCTTCAACAAAAGATTCTGTGCCTAGGAAATTCTTGCCTCCCATTGCCTTGAAGTCTTTACAAACCTTCGTGAACTCAACCCGAGGATGCTGAGGGGGAGGAGGAGGAGCCTCAGCAACTTGAGGAGGAGGAACAGGAACTACCGGAGGAGGGACATTAGGGGGAGGATTCTCAACCACTGGAGGAGGAGTGGGAGTAGGGTTTGCAGGGCCAGCTGCCGCCCTAGCTTCTAGAAGTCTCCTATACCAGAGTGGTACGTTTACTCCATCCGGGATGGCAGGATTCTCAGCCATACTGAAACGAAAGATAAGATAAGATTAGGTCAAGGGAACGAAGGATAACGCTAATGGCTTTTTGGGGAATAGCCTTTTAAAATACTAGACTTTTCCTTGGAAAATACTTTATACTTGTTTTGAAAATAGTTTTTCAAAAGTCTTTTAAAAACTTTTTGTTCTTTCTTGTAAACCTTATGCTCTGATACCAAATTTGTAACACCCCACCTCCGCTAGGGTCACTCTTTCGGGGGCACTAGCTTCTGGGGGGCGTTAGAACTGGGTAAGCATGCATAATGATATATTAAGGCAGAACAAGACATAAATATATATATATAACAGAGTAAGTGAGAATAAAACAGCGGAATATCTCAAACCATTTCAAAACAAGTCTAGTACATCATAAAGTCATCTGCCAAAATAAACATGTCTAGTACATCATAAACAGAAATACTGAAATACATAGTGCTATCCCCAAAAACAAAGATGATAAACCATAGCGAGCTCAATGTCCAGTCATACATGAGCTATCCAGCAAACAAGCAAGCGATCCAAGCTAAGCACCACTATTCCCTCCCTGAGAACCTGGGGAGGGGGGGGCGGAAGAAAAGAAGCGAAAGAAAACAGGTCAGTCAAAAAGACTGGTAAGCCCTACTACGATCAGTCTATAAACTAATAAAGTTAGTATCATGATGGAAACTGAGATGAACATACTGGCAATAGATAAAGGTGTCATCACATAAAGAAGATTAAGCTTTGCACCTCAGTGTACTAGCAAACTAACATAACAGGTATTGATCCCTCAGCCCAAACTTTGGCCCAATAGCATGAGGTGACCTTAATACAAGGTCCAACCCCACGGTCTAGTCGATCGGCTCCCTATAAACCTAACACGTCAAGTGTTGGTGTCCATACGGCCCACATATGGTTGTAGTCAGACTGTGCTGGGTCCACCTTCGGGTGTATCAAGCCCTCGAGTGTCAACCCCAGACACTTAAGCAATAATGCACAGTCTAAACCTACTGGTACCCGTGCCTCGAGTTTGTCCAACACCGAACTACGTGCACGTCCGTAGCCCGCCTGGACCCGCACCGCTGTACCACTCAGCCGCCTCTTTGGTCGCTTACATCCGCCCAGTAATCGTGCCCCGCCCTAGCCTAGCCTCTAGGGTTGTGAATGATACCAAACTGGGATTACTGCTGGAACAGACCACGTTGCTAGGGTTTTCTAAGAGGGTCAAGTGTGGTTTAACCCCTCACTAATCATGGATTAAATTAGTTAAGTGTAACCAACAGTTCACCACTTAACCCCATTTAATCCCTCGTATCCCCAAAATTGGTTAAGTATTAGTGGGCCATGACTTAACCCTAATCATGAGGCATTAATTAATTTAATTGTGCCTTAACCTCTCACATTAGACTTTGTTGTGGTTACTAGTTAAGCCGGGCGGGTCCGGGTAGCTTTACATCACAACTTGGTCTAACCTCGGGTCCAAGGTACACATGACCAACTTCTCACATTAGGTCCTATTGTTTGTAGCAACTAGTTAAGCCGGTCGGTTCCGGGTAGGTTTACGCTACAAACTCAACCCAACCTCGAGTTGGCCACACTTATGTTTTCTAAGTGTCATGTCCACTTTATTTTCAAAACATAATTACAAGTTTAACAAATACTTGGGTAGACCTAACTTAATAGGTAAATTCCCAAGGGGTAGACCTAACTTAATAGGTAAATTCCCAATCTTATATTTTCATGTATTTTAAGTTTTACCCAAACCACCCCCCCCCCCCCCCAACGTCATTCTATCGCTTACATATTCGTCATAACGCATAAAGGATAGAAAGAGGGAACTTGGCACAACATACATGATGAATCTTACATATCATAATAAACATGCATAACATGTTGGACTTGCATAACTTAGCATAGTGAACTTGCATAAACATGCATAACTTGCTAAACTTGCAAATCATGGCATAGTGAACTTGCATAAACATGCATAACTTGTTAAACTTGCAAATCATGGCATAGTGAACTTGCATAAACATGCATAACTTGTTAAACTTGCAAATCATGGCTTAGTGAACTTGCATAAACATGCATAACTTATCGAACATGTGTAACATGGCATAGTGAACTCGCATAAGCATGCATAGCTTATTAAGCATATGTAACATAGCATAGTGAACTCGCATAAGCATGCATAACTTATTAAGCATGCATAACATAGCATAGTGAACTCGCATAAGCATGCATAACTTATTAAACATGCATAAATCCCAACTTTCATCACATACTAACTTTAGAGTTTCTAAAATGAAGGTAAGAGGGCTTACAACTATTATGAAGACACAAATCTATAAGTAAAGATTGAGAAGCCCTTTATGCAAGCATAAAAACCCAAAACAAAGCTCCAATAAGAAACACCCTTAACAAAATTCCCAAAAACTCTAGCTTAGCAAATAAAACTTGCAACTTGATGATGTATGCAAGCTAATGATCATTCATACAACTTAGAAATGCTTGTATGAACATCAAAACCTTCATAGGAATGATTTTTGAAGAGGGTGGAGGCTAGGGTTTTTAGGTGGAGGCCATTTGAGAATTCAATTTGACATAGTTTGGTTGCTAGAATGAATAATGAGTGATTTAGGGTAGGTTAGGGTCTTATTTATAGAAGATTAGAGTAATATTAGCCTTAGGATTAACCCTAGGTTGAATTAGGTCCATCAGATTTCGGAATTCTCTAGAACCAAGCCACACAACCAAGCCCAAATCAGAAATGGTGCGCCAGGCAAAACTGCCCGGCCACCCCGTGTCGACAGGGCTGTCGACAGGGCAGTCGACACCCTTAGACCCCTATCGACATGCCTGTCGACATGGGGGTCTTGGCGGGAGTTTTCCCGCCTGACGCCAGTTAGCCCTAATCCTTGTTTTTAATTTAAAATTTAAAATCTGTTTTTACTTAGGAATTTTCTGAAAACTTCAATGGGCCTTAACTGGGTCATACGGACTCCAATTTTCGAAAACTCGGACTCTATTTCGCGTATTTTTCCGAGACGAACGCAATGGCATAGCCCGTTTCCCTTGATTCAGATTTTAGAATTAAATTCTGCCTCGATTTATGTTATAACAGGTTATTGACAATACGGGTTGTTACAGGACTCCAATAGCCAAGAGAAAATGGCCTTAAAGAAGGAGGTTGAAGATCTCAAAATGGCCAACATCGAGTTGAAAACAGCACAAGGCCATTTTGAAGCTGAGAAGGCTGCTTGGGAGGCAGAAAAAGCGAGTTTAAAAGAAAGTTTGGCTCTGGCTAAAGCAGAAAAGATGATTTTGAATGACCAGGTCTCTGATGCGGAGAGAAGGGCAGCCCTTGCCGAAAAGAACGTTGAAAGTGCCATTGAATTGGCCACTGCTTCTAACAACAAGCTCCTCGAAAGAGTGAAAGAGATCGAGGGGTTTGAAGAGATGATTTTCGATTTTCTTGGCCAGGTTCTCAAGACTCGCAACATCTCGTGGATCCTGGATTACCATGTTACTTTGGCCAATTTATGGGATGCCATTGTGGAGGGTGAAAAACATAGATTGGGGGTCGAAGAAATCGATGAGGATGAATTGATGAAGAGCATCCTAAGAGACAATGAGCCTGAGGACCTGGCAGAGGGTCGTCGCCGGATTCTGGCGGAGATGGAAAAGGAGAGAGCCCTGGCTAAGGGTAAAGGCAAAGCTGATGAGGGCTCGAGTTCGGCTGTGGAGCCCAAGACCTCCGGGGTTGAGGAATACCATCCCGATGATCCATTAATCCCGTTGGGTCGAACTCCCTTGGTCATTGGAGCCTCTGCAACTACTCAAGAGGGAGCATCTGCTGAATGTATCTCTGTCTTTTCCCCACAATTTGTTAAAGCAATTGTGAATTGTCATCGTCTGGCAGAACAACCAATTGAATTAGTAATGTGTGTTCCTCGTAATACAGGTGGCGAGCCCGTCGACATGGGTGCTGAAAAAGAAAAGGAAGTGGAGAAGGAGGCTGTCTTGCCAGGTGCTGGTATTGATGTACCAAAGCAGGCCGAGGTCACAACAGCAGAAAAAAACATCCCGGCACCTAGCGCTGATGTACCCAAAGATGATTAGACCATCGAAGCCTTGAAAGATATGGATGGTCGCCATGTAGATGACGAAGAAGACATTATCGGCGCCAAAAAGGCCGACGATGATGACGAGGAAACCCTGGCCAGCCGAAAAGCCAGGCAGGAGAAAGAGTTGGCTTCGAAGAAGGTGGGAGATGAGGCTTTGGACGTAGTCCCTCTTGCGGAATTCGATCCCAAAACTGGGATGATTGTGAAGATTCAGCCCAAATCCATCAGTCGACAGCTTCACTTTGCAAACCCCGATGACTTACCGGCTTCCCTTTCTGATAGGAGGAAGAAAAAAGAGGTGGAAGAGGAATCTTCAGAGGAGTCGGATGTTCCTCTAATTGACAAAAGGAAGAGGAAGAAAGGGGATCCGTCTGATACCGACAAGGCGAAGCTGGAGAGGCAGAAGCAAGAGAAGAAGCCAAAACGTAAATAGGATATTTGTTGTTTGTTGATATTTTGTCCTTAGGCTTTCCACTGGTCAGGAAATGTAATTGTGAGACTGGCCCTCACTTTCTTTTCTAGGTTATTTTTCACTTTGTTGGTTCGCAGTACATAAATAAAAGTTTATCTCTTTTTGCATCCTTATGTACCTGTATTCAAATAAATTTTCCATGCTTAGTCATAGGCCATCTTATAATAATTAAAAATCAGTCAAACAACAGATAGCCAAGGAAAAAATTTCATGCTGCGTTGCTGTTTTAAAGCTCAGTATAGATATATGAGTATATGTGCCCCCAATCAGTTGTTATCATAACGCCTGACGGGGGTTTACTTAAAATTGGTTAGCCTTGTTGGCAGGTTGCCCCCTATTTATGAATATGGGGGACTTAGAAGATTTCATAGGATAATTGTTCTTGTGGCACCGAATTTCTGACACCTTTCTCAGTGCTTAATTACAGACTTCTTTATACTCTCCTGACGGTTGCCAAGGTTAGAGTTTGAATTCAGTAGTTCAGTCGGTCCCCGATCCTTTAGCAGGGAAAAAGTTCTTTCTCAGCGCTCAATCGGAGACGCTTTTATACTCTCTCTCTCTCTCTCTCTCTGGAGAGTTAGAGTTCGAGCTCAGCGATTCATTCGCTCCCCGATCCTTCAGCGGGAAAGGAGCTCTTTCTCAGCGCTCAATCGGAGACGCTTTTATACTCTCTCTCTCTCTCTGGAGAGTTAGAGTTCGAGCTCAGCGATTCATTCGCTCCCCGATCCTTCAGCGGGAAAGGAGCTCTTTCTCAGCGCTCAATCGGAGACGCTTTTATACTCTCTCTCTCTCTCTGGAGAGTTAGAGTTCGAGCTCAGCGATTCATTCGCTCCTCGATCCTTCAGCGGGAAAGGAGCTCTTTCTCAGCACTCAATCAGAGATGCTTTTATACTCTCTCTCTCTCTGGAGAGTTAGAGTCACGGATCAAGCGGTCTGCAATCATGTATGTTCATCAAACTCGTTCTAGGTTTACATTTTAACCCAAGCTCCGAGGATTAAAACCAGTCGGACAAGCAGTTGGAACATTTGCCAAGGCTTTGAGTTCCTCCGAACAGTCTACGGGAGGAATGGTTGGCAACAGACTTCGGGTGCCTGCATCATTCTATTGATTTTCACAAAAATAAATAGGTAGATAAGTAAAGATGCAATAAAGGTAAATGACACACAATATTTTATAGTGGTTCGGTCGAATCATGACCTACGTCCACTTTATAATCTCTTGCTTTAGGGAATCAGACTATTCTAGGCAAGTCATGCCCTGTACATAGTTTTTTAACAAAGCAAAAGAATAAATTTGAAACTTTCATGCTAAATATGGCCGTAAATGTTGGGCATTCCACACTCTGGGGATTTCCTTTCCATCTACGGTTGCTAGCTTGAAGGTTCCATTATCAAGCTTGCTCAGAATGGAGTACGGTCCTTCCCACTTCGCTCCCATATGAGTTGGGGGTGGGAAGACACGTTTCAGAACCAAGTCTCCGGGTTCTCATGTTCGGGCTCGAACCTTTTTGTTGTAATATCGGGCGACCTGTTGTTTGCATCTCAAGGCACGCAGGTCTGCTTCATCCCTCTTTTCTTCGATCATATCCAGGGACTCGAGGAGCAATTCATTATTGGTCATTGGATCATAATAAGTCACCCGATGAGAAGGTACCTTTATCTCAACCGGGATGACTGCTTCCGTTCCAAAAGCAAGGGAGAACGGGGTGTGTCCTGTTGCCGATTTATATGTTGTCCTGTAGGCCCATAGTGCCAAGGGAAATTCATCAGCCCACATGGCTCTAGCCCGCTTCATTCTTCTTTTCAGAATGGACTTAATTACTTTATTTGCCGCTTCGACTTGTCCGTTCGATTGTGGGTGCGCCACAGAGGTGTATCGATTCTCGATGTGGTATTTTCGGCAGAAGTTTCTGAATTCAGCACTATCGAACTGAGTTCCGTTGTCTGTTATTACAATCTTTGGAATCCCAAATCGACAGACGATGTTTCTCACGATAAAGTTGATCACTCGTTTGGTTGTGATTGTAGTTAGTGGTTCAGCCTCGACCCACTTAGTGAAATAATCTACGGCCACAATAGCGAACTTTGCTCCGCCCCTTGCTATGGGGAGACTTCCAATGATATCAATTCCCCACATAGAGAAAGGCTGTGGACTCATCATTGTTTTTAACTGACTAGGAGGCGCTCTAGGTATCTTTGAAAATCTCTGACATACATCACACCGTCGTGCGTATCTTGCTGCATCCTTGTTTATGGTAGGCCAGAAATAACCATGCCGCAACACCTTTTTTGCCAAAGTTTGCCCTCCAGTGTGGTCGCCACATTCGCCTTCGTGGACTTCTTGCAGCACACGTTTGATGTCATCGTGGGCTACACATCGAAGGAGGGGCATTGAAAACCCTTGTCTGTAAAGAACTCCGCCTTGCATAACGTATCGGGCGGCTTTACGAATTACTTTACGCCTCTCGCTTTTCTTGGTCGGAAGCGTCCCATCTATCAGGAAATTCTTTAGAGGGGTCATCCAGGACTCCCTTTCTGGTTCCGTCTCTAGTACCAGGTCGATTTCCATTTGATCTATGCTAGGGGACCGAAGTATTTCAACGGGGGCTAGTCCAGTCACTTCAGGATCGTCAGAACTAGCCATCTTTGCCAACTTGTCTGCCTGCTGATTCTCTGACCGCGGAATATGAGATATGTTGTAGTGATCAAAATCGTTCAGCAATTCTTTCACTTTCTTTAAGTATAAAATCAATCTTGCACTTTTAGCTTGGAATTTTCCAGTGACTTGGTTCACAACTAATTTGGAATCGCAGAAGATGTTCATCTTTGTGACTTCTAGTTCCTTTGCAATCTTTAATCCAGCTATCAGAGCTTCATATTCAGAATCGTTGTTAGTGGCATGAAACTCCATTCGGATTGCATAGGTTATCAATCGTTTCTCAGGGATTTCAAGCACTATTCCAGCGCCAGATCTTTCGTCATTCCTAGCGCCATCAGTATACAGTCTCCAGGCAGAGGGATCGAAAAGTAATTTTGAAGGATCAACTTATTCGTTTGCTATATCTTCCTCAGGGACAGTGAACTCTGCTATGAAGTCGGCTATCACTTGCCCCCGAATTGACCGTCTGGGCTGAAAGTTCAAATCAAATTGACTTAGCTCAATATTCCATTTGAGTAACCTTCCAGATGCCTCCGGTCTCTGTAGAACTTACTTGAGTGGATGATCGGTGTATATGGTGATAGGATGTGCTTGAAAATAATGCCGAAGTTTTCTAGAGGCGATCAGTAAACTATACGCCAACTTTTCTATCCGTGGATAATTACGCTCTGCTGCTGTCAATTTTTTGCTCACATAATACACAGGTCTTTGGACCTTATCCTCTTCCCTTACCAATGCTGAGCTGATCGCATGGGATGACACTGCCAAATACACGAATAAATCCTCGTGATCTATTGGCTTAGATAAAATCGGAGGTTTCTCCAAGTGCCTGAGCAAATTCTGAAACGCTTCTATGCAGTCAGGTGTCCATTTAAAGTGGCGTTTTCCTCGCTTTATTAATTCGAAGAATGGGATGCACTTATCCGTAGCCCTGGAAATAAATCTGCTTAGTGCGGCCACTTTTCAGGCAAGGCTTTGCACATCCCTAATTTGCCTAGGTTCCTGAATGTCTCTGATTGCCGCGATCTGGTCTGGATTAATCTCAATACCACGGGAACTGACGATGAATCCCAAGAATTTTCCAGAGGCAACACCGAACGAACATTTGGTGGGATTGAGTTTCATTCCGTAACTTCGAAGAATGCCGAACATCTCTGCCAAGTCAGTAGTGTGTTGAGAAGATTGCTTGGACTTAACCAACATATCGTCGACGTATACTTCCATTGTTCTCCCGATCTGGTTATAAAACATTCTGTTGACTAAGCGTTGATATGTAGCGCCCGCATTCTTCAAGCCAAAGGGCATCACTACATAACAATATAATCCCAGATCAGTGATAAAACTAGTGTGCTCTTGATCTGGAACATGCATCGGAATCTGGTTATATCCTGAATAAGCATCCATAAATGAGAGAAGCTCATGGCCTGCCGTTGAGTCTACCAGCTGGTCAATCCGGGGCAACGGGAAACTATCTTTTGGACAGGCTTTGTTCAAATCTGAGAAGTCGATACACGTTCGCCACTTCCCGTTGGCCTTCTTTACCAGGACTGGATTCGAAATCCAGTCTGGGTAGGTCGAGTCTCTGATAAATCCATTACTCTTTAGCTTTCCAACTTCTTCTTTTAAGGCAGCGGACCTCTCTGGGCCCAGCATTCGCCTTTTTTGCTTTACTGGAGGATGTTTAGGGTCAATGCTCAAGGAATGGCTCATGATTGATGGGGATATCCCACACATGTCCGCGTGGGTCCAAGCAAATACATCCAAATTGATTTTTAAGAAATCCGTCAATTCTTTAGCAAGATTCGGACTTAACTGGGATCCAATCTTAAGGACCTTCTCCGGGTCACTGTCATCGATCGGTACATCCACAGTTGTCTCGTTGGGAGTTGCCATTCTGCCCCCGGGTTCTTGATCCTCTCTGGGATCTATATCCTCGGGCATCTCTCTGGGCGACTCTCCAACGACTATCCTCTTTGGTTGCTATAAGGTCTCCGCCCCCGAAGGGGGAGAGGTGCCTTTAGTTTCGATATCCCCTCCATTACGAAGTAATTTTAGTTCGGCAACATAACATGCTCGCACAGCAACTTGATCCCCTCTGACGATACCAATGCCAGCTTCTGTGGGGAATTTCAATAACAAGCACCAGGGGGCTATACAGGCTCTGAACTTTGCGAGGGCCGGTCGGCCCAAGAAGGCATTGTAGGGCGATTCAACATCCAAAACCACAAAGGAAAGGATTCTCACTCTCTGGTGTTCTCCTTCCCCAAGTGTAACTGCTAACTCTACATAACCCATTGGAGCGGTGGATGCTCCGTTGAATCCACGGATCCATTCTTGGCAGGGCTTCAAGTCTTTTATTTCGAGATTCATCTGGTCAAAGGTCTTTTTAAAAAGAATATTGATGGAACTCCCGTTGTCCACTAGAACCTTATGAACAGTGGCTGGTCCAATGGGTACTGTAATTACAAGTGGATCTTTAGTTGGAGCATGGACTCCGATGCTTTCTCGTTCTCGGAAAACAACATCATCGGTCATCATCTTCTGCTGCTTCACCGGGGTACTGTCCTCGGGGTTGCTACATTCCCCTACCTCGAGGTGTTGTTTGGCCGCATTGACGTATTGATCTAATGCTTTGGAACTGTGTCCGGCGAGATAAAGTCCTCCGATCACGGTATTAATAACAATATTCTTTCCTTTTTGCTGGGCAGTCGGCCTAGCAGCAAGTTGATTCTAGTTCTGATTCGGGGCCTGCACTGCTTGCCCCCTGTCCTTGGGCGTTGCTCTGTATTCATCTAACTTTCCTTCTCGAAGCAGCCTTTCGACTACATCCCTTAGGTGACGACATTCATTCGTCGAATGGCCGTGAATCTGATGAAAGAGACAAAACTTCCCTGTTTCACGCTCTTTCTCTGTCGACTCTCTGTTAGGTGGCCTCTTATTCTGGAGGACTTCGTACGCATCCATGAAGATATTTTCCAGAGTATCACTTATTGGTGTATAACTTTCAAAGGCCCTGGGACGAGTCCTTCTCTGGGAGTCGTTCCCTCGGTTCCTCTTCCGGTTGTTGCCGTTACTATTATTATTGTTGTTACCTGGCTGACGACCGCCCTGATTCTGATTTCCGACGTTAACTTCAACTTTCCCCGAGCTGTCTCCCGTCTGTTTGATGGCGACATTGCTCTGAATTTCCTCCTTATCAGTTGTTTTAGCCTTTCGGTTAGCATATACCTCTTCCCGGCGTAAATGCACGTTGGCTTTCTCGTAGAATAACTCTCTAGTGTGGGGCGGTTTGCCTGCCAGGTACCTCCCGAATTCAGTGTCCTTATCTACTCCGTCAATCAGTGCTGCGACAACGGTCGGTTCATGGGGATCTTTAACCTCAGTAGCGGCCAAATTGAAACGATCCAGGTATACCCTTAAACTCTCTCCTGGTCGCTGCTTGACAAGGAACAAATCAATCACACTTTTTGTCTTCTGTGTGTAGATAAGAAATTGTTCTACGAACTTCTCACTCAACTCCCTGAAGCTAGAAATCGATCTTGCCGGCAAGCGAGTAAACCATAATAAAGCCACGTCCTCCAGGAATATGGGAAACGCTTTGCACTTAACGGCGTCAGAGGCTGCGGCAGCGGTCATTGACCAAGAATATCTCATCAAATGCTGGACAGGATCAGACCTCCCCGCATATCGATTCATTTGTGGCATATTGAAACGCCTTGGAAAAGTCGCATCCAATATATCATCAGTGAAAGGGGTGTGACTACGGTCGATCCCCCAATCTTCATTCCGCTATCCGCGGCTATCTGCCAGAATCTGGTGGACCATGGCTGCAACATTTGCACTGGTCAAAGGAGGTTCAGGGTCAGTACCTCTGGCTCGGCGGGGTTCTCTGATTTCTCTTCCGGGAGAAGTCACGAAATCCGGGGCTCGGATAGGGCTCCGCTGCCCCTATTATCATGAGTATGTGTGCGGCGACGGGGCTGAGGTGGTCTGTTATGCACAGGACTGTTCACATCTCGAGTCCCGAAAGCTGTGGCTTGATCGTTCACATTACGATTTAAGGGCCCCGCCCCTAGCGCTTCTTCTTCCTGTGATGGAAGCGTTCCGAACCGAAGTTGCTCTATGTTCTCGGCTCTCTCATATGGTCGTCGCTGAGGTCTTGGCGATTCCTCAGACGAAGAAGAATATCCCGGAGTGGGTGAACGAACCGGCGACGTTCTTTGCCTTGCGAGTTCGTCAAGCCTTCTATCCATAGCCGTCAAATTTTGCCGCAGGATGGAACTTTCCTGCCTTTGGGCAGCCAACTCATCAAACAATCTATCCCACATTTCGGCGAAGCGAGAGAGATCCCCCTCAGTGACAGGAGCAGCAGGATCATATTGGTCATCATCACTCTCTCTTATGCGCAAAGAGCTCGAGCCGGGTCGAGCAGAGGGGACAGGACGATAGGAGCGGGTCATAGGTTCCTTTCCAGGCCGAGTTGTAGTCTGATCATCAATTCGGATAGCTGCGGTTCGTGGATGGCGACTCGCTGCGCCCCCCTGAGGTCGACTCGTGGTCGTGGTACGCGGAGGCTGCGAGGCGTTACCTCGGGATCGAGTAACAACCCCTTCAGCGGCCCTGATTGTCTCGTTCTCATCGACTCGGAGCGTGGTGTCTTCATCGGATCGGTTCGCCCCCTGCGCTCCGCGATCCAGAGTTTCTTCATTTCCCAGCTAGTGCACACTCTCTTCAATCGTTTCGTTGGTCTGTGAAGCTCGCACTTCCTTAGATCTTTTTCCAGCCATGATATCTGAATCGCTGGAATCTTCAAAGAACTGAATAGTGAAACTTTAGGACTGAGCTCTCAGTGAAAGCACCAAAAATGTTACATCAAAATTTGGACCTAACACCCAAATTGTTCTGAAGCTTATAGAGTTTCAACTGAAGAATGAGAATAAAGGAAATAACACGCAGAATTTATAGTGGTTCGGCGTTAACGAGCCTACGTCCACTTTTTATATTATTGATTATACTTTGAAAGCTAATACAATCAAGGATTTCTCTCAATATTTCAGTAGTTTGACAACAATGGCGGATTCAGTACCTAATATTGCCAAAAGGATCCCAAAAAATGCCAAGCTCCGGGCTATTTATAGTTGATTTTGTCAGGCGGATCGTGGTTACACGTGGCACGAATCCCGAGAACATCGGATCGCATCGCCACCGTTGAAGAAACAGTCAAATTAGCCGTTGTGGACAGGTGTCGTGATCTTCTTGAAAATCGGATCGTGCAGATGGGGAGAATTGGTCCAAATGACGGTTAGGGACACGTGTCGCTAGGTCCGTGCGACTCGGATCGCTGAAGACCAGCTCACGCTTGAACGGGTCAGAGGGTTCGCCACGCATCAGGGGATCGGATCGATCAATACTGGGCAACAATATATGCGTGGATCGGATCGCATAGAGGCATCGTTTCGTTGATGAGATGGGGGAGATTCGTTGAGTCGCGATCCTCCGTGGGCGATCCGTCGAGACGCGATCCTTCGTGGGCGAGTCGATAGCGTGCGATTCGTTCCTTCATATTCTTAGAGAACGTGGTTTCATGCTTTCTTCTTATGAATGATCCTGGGTGGCTTGGTCAAAAAGCTAGCCAACACATTCGTATTGCACGTCCAACGTACATTCACTTCCTAGAGGCAGACTAGAACCATCCAATGACCCTAGGCACTACACTAATATCCGCACTGTACGTCTAACGTACATTCACCTTCTAAAGGTGAACTAGATTCATCCAATGAACCCAGGTACCCTACCCATATTCATACTGCACGTCCAACGTACATTCACCTTCCAAAGGTGAACTAGACTCATCCAATGAATCTAGGTACTCTACCTATATCCGTATTGTACGTCCAACGTACATTCACCTTCCAAAGGTGAACTAGACTCATCCAATGAATCTAGGTACTCTACCTACGAGTCCAAGTCCAACTGAAACTCCTATATCCGTTGAATCTCCAAGACAACGGATGCTCCACAATACCCAACATACTTCAAGTCTAACATAAAGTATTTTACACCCGTCATATCACCATGATCAACGAACTTATCTATTTCCATTCAGCAGGATCCTACAGGTGATACTCAAGAGAAGAAAGGTAAGAACAAACACAACAACCATAGCACCCATCAAACAAATCCTGTCTATCACCTGCTAAAGCCATGAATACGTCAATACCTGTATGTCTGGTCCAACCAACATCAATAACTAATGGAAACTCTACCTCCAAACGGACTACCGTACGTCCAACGTACGTTTATCCTCCAAGGATAACTAGATCACGTCCAATGGATCCAAAATAACGGGCGTCCCCAGATACCCCTGCTTTTAGTCCGCTTGAAACACTCGAGTCCCACCCAAGTCTATCTATTATCTTGCTGCCCTCTCGAGTCCAACTCGAGCCAATCCAATTCCTTGCAGCCTTCTCGAGTCCAACTCGAGTCAATCTATTACCCATAAACTCAGACCTAGTCTTGAGTATCCATTACCTACAAACCCTAGTCCAACATGAGTCATCCCCCTATTCGTTGCAGCTTCTAGATCAACGAATACCTATTTTCTTTTACGAGTTCAAGTCCAATTTGAATCGCCCTGATCTTCGTTGTATCCTCCATGATCAACGAACACATCCTATTCCTTCAAAGTTCTACTATCCAAAGAAAATATCAACATAGGGTCCTAAACAATCCATTACTTTGCATCTTACTCGAGTCCCAGTCGAGTCATCTCATAACCCTATCGAGTCCAACTCGGGGTAGTCCATACCACTGAATAGTCTTATCCTGTCACAACTGCCCATTACTTCTCGAGTAAACCAAGATATCATCCAATGAAAAACACAACTTCTTATCTCTCACGCAAACCATCCTAGTCGAACTTGACATTCCCCAAGCACAAGCCCCAAAGGCCTAAACCAATATCAGACAAGCACCCAAGGAACATCTCTTCCAAATTCGGACAATCCACGTGAAGTGATACTAGCAAAACAACTAAGCACTGGAGCACTCATTTGCCTCCCAGAGACAACGATAACCTCTCAGCTTCCCTAACTCCAGTTGTTACCACCATCACTAGGTAGGTACCTAATACCACCCCATTCCTTTAGAGTAGATCGACTCCCCAAAATAATGCTAAACCCAGTAAAGCCCAAAACAAAGCAATCACAAACAAACATACATCCCTGACTTGATAAGACCACGTTACGACAAATCACACTGAGGCTAATCGAACCACCAATCGGGTTCGTCACTACTAAAGGTCTATCGACTAACTCAGGTTTGTCAAACAAAACTCGATCAAAACATCTTAAATAGAAAGCATACCTCGAATAACGACACCTTTTTCCTTCTGTGCCGCAGTTAGGGCATTCGACGAAGAAGGAACAGCATTGATAGCATATGCTTTCATGATCTGCTTCCCTCTAGGAAGTTGTGGACATTCATTCTTGTGATGTCCCGCTTGGCCACAATTAAAGCACTTCCTTACCCCAGGCTTTTCCCGACAATCTCTGGCATAGTGGCCCTTCTTACCACAGCTAAAGCACTCACCATCTTTCTTATTTTTCTTATTCTGACCATCCATGGTTTGCTCTTGTTTCCTCTTATTCTGGGAATTATCCTTGCCTCCACCGCTTGCGTGCGGCTTTGGCTCCTCTGCAGATGCAACCTCAGTCTTCGACTTAGCTTAAAGACTCTCTGACCTCAATGCTTTCCCCACAATCGATTCAAACGTCTCATCGATGTGGTTGATAAGCCTTTCCCCCAAGTATCCATCCAAACCAGTAATGAACTTCTCGTTCTTCTTCTCAACAGTATCTATTAGGGATAGCCCATATTTTGACAAAGTGTCGAACTCAGCAATATACTCCGAGACTGCCCTACCATTCTGCTTAAGCTCCAAGAACTTCCTAAACAATTCTGATTTCTGAGCAGCTGGAATAAACTTATCACTGAAACGAGTTCTAAACTGATCCCAAGTGACTTGATCCTCTGGAGTTACTGCCTTAATAGCATTCCACCAATTCATTGCCCGTCCTTGTAGTTGACGGGATGCTAACCTTCTCTTCATCGCATCCTCGATACCCAAGTCTTCGAAGATACGCTCGCAGCTATCCAACCAATCCTGAACATCCGTAGCCGACTCCGCTCCATGGAACAGCTTCCCACCAAGACTAGTATAATCCTTATTCAGCTTGGCGAAATCGGCCCTAGGCGCCTGCACTACTGGACCACCACCATTACCAGCATTGGGAGCTGCCCTCTGAACGTCTCTAAGCATCTCTCTCATGAGGTCAGTGAACATTGTCCTCATGTCAGGAGCATTCCCAATATTGGCTCCTCTACCGGTACCCCTTACGTATCGGCTCATCGTTCAATCTGCACAGAGAAAATGATTAACCATCTACATAGTGGTGCCAGTGTAGCGCGACTTCATCCTTAGCTATACTAATAATATATATATATATATATCTTTTGAAAACCAAAATAATCACAAATACGTGCTCTCGTGTACGTATACTATCTCTCCCTGGTGTCTTTCCCTAGGTTAACTACGCAACCTAGAGCTCTGATACCGAATGTGACGGCCCGCCCTACACCAGCCGGCATTTACTCCAAAAGTGCGTTGTACACATGTTCAGTTAGCACGGAACGGTCGTCAGAAGAAAAGAAAGAAGTCGAAGAATCAACAAAGAACCTGTAGAATGTCTCACAGCGCATGGAACAAAATATAATAATAATAATATACTTGACATAAAACAGGCGAGACAGTACATAAGCTGAAAACTAAATCATGTCTAACATGGCAGCGGAAATCCAAAATACAGCTTATGATCCAACATCATTATTACAACTTTTAAAAACTGTCTCAAAAAGCTAAACAAGTAAGGTACACTACTAATGCCCAAAGTAGTGACCAGAAACGACACAGGGAGAATATCTATGTATATCATACGTGGAAGCCTCCTGCTCGCTTCCGAATCTGCTACTCGCGCATCACCAGCTAACTTGTCTCTAGTCTGCTCGTGTGAGCACCCAGAGCAATAAGAAGAGATATAAAACTCTGGGCCAGACAAAAAGTCTGGTATGAGCGATAAGCAACAAAACAGAACAACAACAGGTATAATCCAATCATACCTGAACCTGGACCTACAACCAAAGAGTTAGCACTACATACTGTACAATACTCTAAGGTTCCACTAAACAGATGGTGTAAAGAATACGGGGGTGGGGTTGTGCATGTCATGATGATGGCAAACAAATCAAACATAGAAACCATCCTCACATCTCTCACTCAGTGCGTAAAGCATACGATACCCACTACCTTGGTTACCTACTCCTTTGGGCCATGATGGAATCCAATCCCGTACAACTATCACTACAAGCCCACTATCCATCTCTCAGTGGTGAACCAAAGTTATGAATACCGACAACCCCTTTGCACACGTCCCGTAGCAAAGCCTAACTCATGAAGTGAACTCATTGGTTCCCAACTGGATCCTGAGCTCTAACTTCCATTTGGACTACCTTTGCATATCGGGTTATTGGTCATCACCAGATCGGTTCGGATCCCCTCTTAGCCATCAGTTCGGTTCGATCTCCCGCTCCCCATCATCACACGGTTCGGTTCGGCCTTCAATACCCCACACTGGGTCGGCTCGGAATACCCACGCGGATCGAGTCGTGGAAACCCTATCGGATCGGGTCGTGCCCCATGGCTCGTGGCGCTCCCCTTCGGTCGTGATGCTCTTTCCCCTTCGGAACTTTGATTCGGATCGTGAGCTTCTGGTTCGCGGGGGTCCTTCAGATAGGCAGGTTGGACTGTGGACCATCTTCAATTCGGGGCATGGCACTGCATCGGTTCGGGTTCATGGTCACCATCCATGGACGGATCGGTTCGGATGGGCTACCCACGATCGGGTCCTGTCGGACTACACGATCCGGTCCGATTTCCTGCATTTTCCTGTAACTTCCAGCGACAGTTTATACACCTCTCGACGGCGTTTTTGACTATTCTAACTATACTAAACAATCACAAATCATACCATACAGTCATAGCAACATGTATTATCGACCACAAACATCAAAACAACAACTTGATAGGATAAAATGGATCAAACATACCTAAAACCCATGTTTTTCCCTTAGTCCCCCTTAATCATGTTTAAGCATACAATTAGCAAAACTTATCCAAATAAGCCAAATTTTCTAACAGAGGCCTAAAATAATATTTTAGAATTTTTGAATATTTTTCCAGATTTTAATCATGCATAAATTCGCTAATTATCACTAATCACCCCTTAATCCCCTAAATTCCGGGATTAGCAAAATTAGTTGAAATTAACCCAAATTCGTATCAGAGTCACAAAATGATGTTTTAGAATTTTAGAAATTTTTCTGAGCCATAATTTCGCTAATCTTCGCTAATTACCATAATTAGCCGTAATTAGTGAAAAACAATGCAAATCACTCACCTTAGCCATAAATAAAACCTCAAAACTAAAATAAATCTCTGTTTGGCGCTGTTCCCAATGTAACACAGCAGCTCTAACTTTGCCTTGGTGCTTTCTCTCCTCAATTTGATGTAGCTAAGCCTAATCTTCAGTTAGAAAGTGGTTTAGAGGTGTTTTGGAGAGGTTCAGAAAGTAGAGGTCATGGCTAGGTTAAGAGGAATGAATAGTGACAGCTAAAAAATGAGAAAAAGGTATTCTCCAGCCCTAACAACCCTTTTAAACTCATAATCCCGAAATTCCCCTTTGGGCCTAGCTGTTAATCACCCGGTTAAGCACAATTAAGATGTTTTTCTCTATCTGAAACTTGTTTTAGCCATATCTCCCAAACGGTGAGTCCGTTTGGCTAATGTGACCACTCTGCGGAATTGTAAACCATCATCCGGATCCAATGAAAGTGGTTTCAAGTCAAAATTCCTTTCCAGTCAAAAGTTATGGCCGAAACAAGATCAACTAGGGGCAAAACGGTCATTTAAAAATCGGCAAAAATCATGAACATGGGAAATGACCCCACTAGTCGTTCCTCAAAAGTACATGACCATACGACTTACCAGGAAAAATAAATAAATATTCTACAATCTTCCGATGCGTAGAATGCGGGTTGTTACAGTTAAAACAACATTTATAACCTCTTTAATACCAATCACCCTTGTATGTTACGGTCCCTTCCTTTCTTCTTCAATTATCAAGTTCAAACTCGTACAGAACCCCACACCATCAATGATCCACGGAAACAGACCACATCATCACCAATTACAATTTACACAGCTCGACTTTTTCTATATTTCGAACTGAAAACTCCATTTCTACAGTAATTCGTTTTCTACCCAAATGATACCATGAATAAGCCCATCTCCATACTCACCTTGCCTCTACAAACACCCCACAAACCTTCCAGTCAACGTGATTTCATACTTCTCAAACTCAGAAAGAAAAGAATACCCGATGTCCCTCAGCAACGCCACCACTGACCGGAGTTCATCAGTCCCTCGCATCGACGTCCGTCCAACCCCTGGCTTCCCTTCGATCCTCAACACCCTTATGCTCTCGACGGCAACTCCAACAAAGAACCCGTTAACCTTCTCCTAACTCCAGAAATCAAGATCTGCTACAGACATCGAATCTTTAATGTCTAACCGATCTCGAACTCAGGCGGCCCCCTCGCCTCGACCCCAGAACCTAAACGCCGTCAGTGACTCCGCCTCATTCCCCTCCTAACTTCGACCAACACGTGCCCTAACACCCTGCCGTACACAGTCGAGCGCAAATGAATATACTCGAGCCTGGTAGAAATCATACCGACATGAAGCCCTTGCCATGAGGATCTCAACAAATTTTGTTTCAAGATTTAAGGATTTTTATACGATTTGATATCGATTTTTTTAAAAATTGCGATTTATTTTCGGTGGAGAGAAAGATGTGGCGGCTTGTTTGATTCGCAGCGGATTCATTTTAGTCTAGAATGAAAAATGTTATTTTATAGGGGTTTCTTTGATTTTTTTCTAGGATAAAGAATGTCCACGTCTTGTTTGATTTTCTTGTGGATTATCTGAAGGCCACGAAATTTCCCTTTTGAGGAGTTGAGAACCGACCACGTTTTTACCCCCAAGCCAAGTAAATTTTACAAAACTCCAGTATCCGTTATATAAAACTTTATCCTCTTGTAAACAGCTATGGACAAAAATAAAAATACCATTGAGATGAGCAAGATGCCACGATCCCAAAAATATAAAAATATCGGTAGGTTAACTCATATTGTGAAACCTCAAAATGTTGATTACCAGGTGCAAAATACTCCAAATAAAAAGTTGCTTATTTAATTAACTAAAAATTACAATAAAGTTCTAAAAATTAAATTATCACTACGTTTCAAAAGAATCTTGTCTAAATTTGAAACCGGTATCTAGTTATATCAAATAAACCGTTACGGTCGATAAACGATTCTATAACGACTATTTTAAAATTTGATTTGGACACAACTCACAATCTACACGACGAAATCCTGATTTTTCTCTTCCATCAGAAAAATATACTTCACCAGCTCCTAACGTTTCTTATTTCACAGAAATCCGATTTAAAACAGACCCTGTATATCCAATTGAAGTTCAAATCGCCAAATAGCGAACTGCCGTGCCATTTCAAGCTCGAATTTAATTATAATAGAATTATACGTTCAAACTTCGTTTATATAATTTATTCGTTATTGTAATTAAATTTTAAACTGAATTATATATTTTGAATTTGCTCAATTCACACCATATTGTAATTTCAGCTAATTCTGATTATTTCATAATTAAATATATTATTTAATTATTATTTTAATTAAATATTCAAAGTTATTTAATTCAACCACCATTAAATCATATAAATCACTATATAAATAATTAAATAAGTTAGTTATTATAATGTAAATATACGGGACATTACACATTTAAAAGCTCTTGTTAATATAAATCAATTCTTTTTCGTTTCTTGGAAACCCAATTTAGATTGCAAAAGTTATAAGTGTTTAAAGTTTGTAACTAAAATAAGCAAATTGCCATGGTGCGACAAGCTCTGTTTTCACCAAAATAAAATTTATTCTTCAGTACTTCAAAGTACCTTAGAAAACCACTATATACTCATGTAATTCATTTAAAACTATTTAAAGTAATTTAAATTGACTTTCCAAATTATTTTAGGTTCAAAATTCAACTTTTATTTTTTACTAACCAAATTCCAATTCAATTCTAAATTCAAATAATTTCAAATTAATCATTCTATTTGTTGGATCGGTTAGGGATAGCCAGGGAGAGCAGGAAACTATATATTTCAAACCCAAGCCTAAACACTATCCTCTTTGTCATCCTAGAATGTTCCGGTTTTTCTTTATTCATTTAAAGAACTTTATCCACATATATGAATTCATACATATGGTATTTCCCAATTATTAACCTTGAATTTCAATAATAATATTGTTTCTAATTACGAAGGAGATTTGTCAATCACCAATGTGATACCATAATTATTGTGTCATAGTGTGTGCAAAACAACATCAACAACCATTATAAACATCCATAGCAACCATCATTAACATGATTAAATAAATCATAATTGTGCACAAGTGTTATAACACTAATGCTTAATAGTGTGTGTTCTAAACTACGCATCCATCATCCGTCATAACAAACATCAACCATCATTAACCACTAATAATCCATCACTATATTTAAATTAGTCTAACTACTAATGAAATATATTAATCGTGGTTAAAGAGTTCTCACCTAACAGCTTTCCAAATCTTCACGGCAGGCGAGCCTAGTTAAGCGAACCATCGGACAGTATTTCGGCACAACGTCTTCTTTACTAAAATATATATAATATAATATACACTAATCTCTCTCGCTCTTTATATTATAAGAGGAGGAGGATGAAGACAAACTTTGGCAAGGTGGTGATGGAAAAGAGGAAGACTTATGCCATGAAAACCATGGCCATAAGCTTTAAGAAGAAGGTGGAAAGGAGGAAATGGAATGGAATGGTAAGAAAATGGAGAAAATGCCTCCTTATATAGGAACGGAGAGTTAAGGAGGTAATGAACCTAAGGGGGCAAGTGGAAGGCATGCATGGAAGGAGGCATGCAAACATGCAAGTGTAAGGACACTTGTCTTAAGGAGAGAAGGTGTACTTTTGGTAGCATTTTCCCTTAAAATGCTATGAAAACTAAGGGCAACTCTTATTTCTAATGCTACTAATTCATGTTATGTTTTGCCAAATCCAATCGAACGAAAAATAGCATCAATAAATCCAAACTTATTAATAACCATTCTCATTTATTATTCAAATAAAATCTATCATCTAACTTATCAAAATTATTAAATATTCTTAACCGTATATATTTATGTCAAATTCAAATTTAAATTCAAATTAAGTAATAAAAATTCCAATGTTAAAAATTTTGGATCGTTACACTATTTCTTCTCGAATAGTTTTCTCTTTCTTCCTTTTATTTTTTTGTGGGCATAGAACTGCATAATGTACTCCTTGGAAATATTGAAACAATAGGTCCCTTTGATTTTCCTAATTACAACTTCTTTTCTTCTTCTCTTTGTGTAAGGGTTCTTTTTGCTTGTTTCGGAGTCATCCAAAAATCATCCTGTGATAAACCTAATTCCATATTCCCCCTAAATGATGTTTCCAAATATTATCAAAATGGTTTAAAATATCCTATCTAAATAATTTAATTTAGATTAAATTCTTAATTTCAAACCCGTATATTTTCCAAATATCTTTTAGTTAAATTGTTAAATTGAATTCACAGGGTATTCATACTGCTTTTATCCATATAACTTATTACAAAATTTATCAATTGTCCAAAATCGTTGATAATTCTGATTCTTTATTCGCTTAATTTGAGTTTTTCCTAAATTTCTTAAGTTCAGAACATGATTATTTCTTAACCTTTTTCCCAAATACCCTACAAATAACTGAGTTTTAACTGATCTTTTGAGTTATTCAACCATTCTACCTTTTCATTCTTCGATTATTTATTCTAATTAGTTAACAAACACATGAACACCTTTAATCAAATTGTGAATTATAATCACAAGATGTCCATATTCAAATCTTAATCATCTTAATTATTTTGACTAATTAACCATAGATTCTTTCAAAACCCTTCCTTTTATATTCAAATATAATTTTTCAAAATAAATTTTCTATTGCAAATACTTCTCTCATATATTCATTACATATTCGAACTTTTCAAAATCAAAACAATTTTTATATGAAAATACATTCTCTCACATATATAATACTCTCGAACTCATTTTAGGGCATTACTAATCCTAGCTCTAATGAGTTACTTGTTGACGTAAAAAACTGTCACACGCGAACACCCAATGTGTATGTGTGAACAATTATCCAAATAAGCAGTAAATAATGTAAATGCGGGGAGACACAACTTTTATAGTGGTTCGGCACTAACGCCTACGTCCACTTTATAATCATCATTTATCATATCTTTTGTCGATTACAAAGTTGTACAAGTTCGGACAATGGTTGAATTCAAAGTGTTACAATGGAATAATAAAATATAGGTTTGTTCTACACTTTGACCAAATTGCCCTTCTTCCTCTTCGTTGAGAAGCGTTGACTGTTGAGTCAAGGAATTCAAGGTGTTTTGATCAATGACAAGGAGAAATTCAAGATTGACAAAAAGAAGATATTCGATGGTATAGGTTGATTATTTAGAGTATGAGTGTAGTTAAATATGTTAAAATCTATCCTCAAATAATCATATTTCTATATGGTTTGAATATATATAAATGTTTATACACGTATGCACATTCATTATGCATACTAACGAAAACCGGTCGACCGGTTCATATATAGGCGGTCGACCGTTTCTGTGCAGAATGCACAATGAACGTGCATACATATATATAACGTACATATATTCAAACACCAGTCTACTGGTCATTTTTTACCAGTCGACTGGTCTACGAACTGAAGCCATCTTTTCGAATAGACACCCTATTTCATCAATGGTTATGATCCTTTCTCTTGGCCAAAAATCATCTCTTTTCATGGTTTCTCTTCACCAATGATTACATCTCTCCATTCTCTATAAAAGCATCATGAAATCATCATTTTAAAAAAAATTCCTTTTTTAATTTCTTCAAATTCAATGGCACCTCCTCAGAAGAAACAAAAGAAATCTTTCTCCACTTCTCTCCAACCAATAGATTCCAACATAAAACAATGGCTCATGGATCCTATTGCTGTGAGACGATGGAATGCCATGAAGGATTTCACAATCCATGAAGGTTCTTTCATAAATCTCAATGCTTTTATCCTATATGATGTTGAAGAACAATTGGTTAAGGCTCGTATAAAATCTCTACTTACTTTTGATGAGAACAATGTAGAAATTAATCATATTATGATTAAATTGTTCTATGCCAACCTTAACCTACAAAAATTCAAGCCAGAAAATGCAGCGGATTGCCTTTGGTCCGTAGTTTGTGGTCATCATATTTTCATTTCCAAGGAACGAATGGCTATGGTACTCGGTTCACCAAATAGCGGAAGAGAATTTTCTTCTGACTTTTGCACCGTTCATACTCGTGATAGAATTAGTCATCAGTTCATCGAGGATCATAAAATTAGTACCAAGGCGATTAACTTGCGTCCTGCGGCTCGTGTTATTCATCATACACTCATCCATTCTTTATTGCCGAGGGTTGGAAACTTTGATGCCGTTTACAAAGAAAATTTCAAGGCTTTGTATGTGATTTATGGAGATATTGAAATAAATTGGATAAACATGATCTTCGACGAGATTTTGCTTGTTAATGATCGCAAAAGGCCACATATATTTTACAATGAATATGTAATGCGGCTTTTAATCAATTGTGGAGTCCCGTCTTGTGTTTCTAAAATCTCCAAGCCAAAGTGCATCGACAAAGCAACCCGAAAAAGGATGAAGCTCCCTGATCCTTGTATTAATATCATTCCGTTTGATCAATACCAACATCAAGGTCCTTCAGAAACCGCTCCTTCTACTACTCCCAAGCCTAAACCGGAGGAAGTTAAACTCCTTGAACCCTCTTCGTCAACTAAGGACTCACTTGCACAAATTGCACGAAACCAATTTCTTTTAGAAGCTAGACTTAAACGAACCGACACCAAACTCGACCGTTTAGACACAAAGCTCGATAAACGGTTCTCCAAGCTTAAGTCTTTCTTCGGTACTATTTGGGAAGCAATTTCATGTGTATCGACCTCTTCTTCCACTCAAATACAAGATCCGGGAAAACGATCCATGCCTCCAACATTTACATGGTCATCATCTGAGGAAGGCACAAGTTCAGGAACTAATACTGGACGTGGTCGTGGATCTCACGAGACCGAGGAGGAAGAAGATGACGATGACAACGAAGAAGACGTTCAAGATGAAGGGGACAAGGAAGGAGGTGGAAGGATAGTGATTCACTCTGAATCTACGGAATCCGATTCTCCATCGCACTAGTTTGTTATCATTCATATATGCTTTATTTTTTATTTTTGCAAAAACTTAAATGGTACCTGTATGTAAATAGTATCGTATTTATTTTGGGTGTGTACGTCTTAAAACATTTGGTACTTGACTTTCTTTTGGTATGCTTGGGTTGTATAATATGCTAAATGCTTATTGTGTTACTTATAACTTGTGTAATCTCTACTCCTTTTTGTCGATGACAAAGGGGGAGAAAATGTTACTAACATTGTGTTTTGCAGATATTTCTTAAGTATGTATTTCAGGGGGAGTATACATTCAGGGGGAGTAATAAACTCTTTCAGATCTATATTGTCATCAATCAAAAAGGGGGAGAATGTTGAGTCAAGGAATTCAAGATGTTTTGATCAATGACAAGGAGAAATTCAAGATCGACAAAAAGAAGATATTCGATGGTATAGGTTGATTATTTAGAGTATGAGTGTAGTTAAATATGTTAAAATCTATCCTCAAATAATCATATTCCTATATGGTTTGAATATATATATATATATATATTTATACATGTATGCACATTCATTGTGCATTCTAACAGAAACAGGTCGACCGGTTCATATATAGGCGGTCGACCGTTTCTGTGCAGAATGCACAATGAACGTGCACACATATATATATATAACGTACATATATTCAAACACCAGTCTACTGGTCATTTTTTACCAGTCGACTGGTCTACGAACTGAAGCCATCTTTTCGAATAGACACCCTATTTCATCAATGGCTATGATCCTTTCTCTTGGCCAAAAATCATCTCTTTTCATGGTTTCTCTTCACCAATGATTAAATCTCTCCATTCTCTATAAAAGCATCAAGAAATCATCATTTAAAAAAAACAATTCTTTCTATTCTTGCTATCTAAGTGCTGATTTCATTCTTACTCTTTAAAAGCATTCAAAAGCTCACTATTCTCATATATCGTTATTTGAATCCTTGAATCTATATATTATTCTTTAGATTCGAACAACGATATCATCTTCCAAATCTTCATAATATCAAAATCATATTTGAGGATCAGATTATAGGAAGGTTGTACAAGAGTTGACAAATCCGTGTTGTTAAGAACACACATTCTCAAACTACAAGTTTATATCTTGTTTGAAGTCCTCGGTGTTGTAAGAAGCGAGTTGTTGAAGTCCTGTGTGTGATCAGGCAAGTGTTGAAGTCCTGTGTGTGATCAGGCAAGTGTTGAAGTCCTCGTGTTGTTAGAGGCGTGAAATCCCATTCGGCTGCTCGGGTGTTGTGAACCTGTTCCTCGGGTGAAGCGAGGTTGTTGATTAGTAAAAATCCAGAGAGAGATCTGGGACTGGACGTAGGACGGTGCTCCGAACCAGTATAAAAATTCCTGGTGTGATTTTTTTTATTTTTACTACATTTACTATTTTACTTATCTGTGATATTGCTACTGTGAGATCTTTCTTAGTATATATCATATATTCCGCATATCCATATTACTGATCCTGCCTAAAGTCGTCTATCGACACTTTCATTGACTTGGTCAACAATATCCAAGTTTAGTGTTCATGTCCATGAAGTTCAAAAGCAGCATGACAATCCTTGCTAATATTCAAGTGTTGAAGGAAAACAAGCATGTCATGTTTTAATTATTATTCTTCTTCTTCTTTGATGAGTTGATTTGGTCAACTATGAGCAAAACAAGCTTTAATGTCCAAGAGGTCTAGAGACCTTGTAGCTATGCTTGCTAGTGCCCAACAAGCTATGTAACATGTATGCACCACCTTTCAACTATTCATGCCATGTCTAATGGCCATGAAGAAGGTGTTGGAAGCCATTAATGAGCGTTTGGAGCTCTCAAGGTCCAAAAATTCCAAGGGAGACGGCTCCAAATGAAGGCCAAGGCTTGGGGTATTTATAGGAGGAAGGTTAGGTGATAGTAGGTGAGAAGCGGGGCCCACTGAAGCCATTTTCGCATCCCATAAAACAGCCGACATCAGGAAATTCACCTCCTGGCCCGGGGTGCGAAATTTCGCACCCTCGGCCCCGGGGTGTGAAATTCACACACCACCAGGGGGTGCGAAATTTTGCACCTCCCTGGTGGGGTGCGAAATTTCTCACCTCTCGACGGGGTGCGAAATTCGCACCCCGCTGGGGGGGGTGCGGAATTTCGCATCTCCCGGAGGGATGCGAAATTCGTACCCCACCGGGGGATACGAATTTGATGGAGGAGGTCGAATTTTTTGGTGCGGAAACCATGTTGTTTTAGGGTATCGAAGTTTCTGAATGCGAAGTGAGGGAATCCGCGGTTTTGCTGGTCCGAACTGAAGGAATCTGAGCTTCCGGCATGGAGAAAATCAGATTCCCTCACTTCGCATTCCGGGACCCCATCCTATTATGTTGACATAGGCATACAGCTAAAGCTATATGGATTCGTATTGGAGAATGAGTTTCCAACAAGAGGGTTCCTGGTACGAAAGATCAATGTGTGGAATCAAAACTTTGCGCAACACAATATTCAGTGAATAAGATTCAAGGACTCAAACATTTCTATGTAATCCACAACTACATGAAATCGAATATTCAACGAATAACATCCCAAGGATTCAAACATCGCTATATTCTTTCATGATAAGGTGATCACCGAAGCATCCAATTTCAAAAATCACACAAATTTGACCACTAATTTACCATCATAACGGGGTGTGAGGCTTGACGAAGTCACGTTACACAAAATTATGCTTATACAAAGAAATTCTTTGATCATCCATAGCTCATTTACTTGGTATGCCACACTGTCATTTCATAACATATAATTGATAATCACTAACCATATCACATTTAACTTTGAGCTCATACATCTCAAAGAAGGATGTTAATCTAAGAGAACAATTTCTACACCACCAATCAGAAATATGTTTAGTAAAGATCAATCAATACGTTACAAAATATAATTTCAGACACACATACATACAAGTTCATTTTGGGACTGAACGGAACCGAAGGCGCTTTATTCCTCATCCAATAAAGGAGAGAAGCCCTTGCAAATCCGGAAATTCTCCAAATACGTCCGGACCACCGTTATATTCTCCAAATATGTTCGGACCGCAGTTATAGATAATCTCTTAATAGGAGCAAATCATCTGAGACATCTGCAACAAGAAGTCTTTCCGATGTGAAGATTCTCGGTCTTCAACCATTGCCTTTAACATTTTCATTTTTTTGTCGTATTATTATTCAGAATGGTTTTTAAATATAAATCTAATCCCAATCTTTCCGAATAATAAGCGCTATTTTAAAACGATATGGAATTGCAGTATTTGCTAAGTCTCTTTCCACTTGGATGAAATTTCTGTTAACATGATAAAAACCTTTATAGTTGACAAAACTGCTTTATTAAACCGTTAACAACGATCCATTAAATCTTAATAACGATTTAACTTAACAATATTCCCATTTATCTTAATCGAAGATTAATTTAGCTTTATTCAATATACATCTTTAAAGACTATTCTAATATTAAATCTTAATTAGAAGTTCTTCTTGTTTCTTATATAAGCTTTCCTTCTTTACAATATAAGTCAAAACCAATCGATATTAAATATAAGATTCATAAATTAAATTAGCTTGCAGGAAAACCAAAACAGACTGATATTAAATATAAGATTTGTAATAGAAATCATATCAGCTATATCCAATATCCAATCCATTTTAAAATATCTGAATTATCATTTGAATACTTCATTAACCATTCAATTTTTTTTACAAAATATTTGGATAGAGATCCTTAAGTCAAAACCATTAAATTTCAATATTGGTAAAAAGTGTCGGAAAAGTGTTCCAAGTTACAAAAACCGCCACTATATAGCTTGTATTAACTAACTTGATTAAAATAATCTTTTTATTATCGAAAACTTAATAGTTTCAATTCAAATCTCTTTTAAATAAGTTATTATGATTTATCAAAAAAAATTCATATTTTTAACTATTAAAAAATAGTCGTTTACCGTTATGGTCAACGAACTGCACTACCGCGATTTCTATTCAAAATTGATTTGAGCATAGCTTGAAAACTATATATTGAAATTTGAAAATTCTTTCTTCATTTGAAAATTAATATCATTTGAAAGAAAATGTTTTTGGTTTCGAGGAAATCCAATTTAAATTGTATTCGTTATACTCGTTTAAAGTTTACAGTCGAAATTCGCGAACTACTGCCGTGTGACAAGTTCTATTCTAATCGTATTTTAACTTCATGTTAAAAATAATATGATTTACTTCAGAATAGGTTAGAAAACTACTTAAAACATATATAAGACTTTTTCAAAACAATATTTTAAAATTTCAACTTTAAATTCAAATATTTACTTTTAATTAATATTATATTATTATTTAATTAATAAAATATTATTATTCTGCAAAGTTTAACTTTTTAAAATCCAAACTTTCCAAAACCTAAATTAAGTATTATATAAGTATAATGGAAAATTCGGTTTGAGTTCAAAACATTACTAATATAGTTAACTCAAATTCAATTTCAAAAACGACATCGATTTACCGATTTAAACTTGAACACACCGTTTTATATCAAAACCATGTTTAAATAAACTTCCACCTTTACAAAAAGTTTCTCGAAATCACTTTAACGGTTTCAAATAGAAAATTCCTACTTTTATATTTACACTTTATTTAAATGAATATAATATTCATTTATATTATCTGATTGGCGTGAGACTTATCTAGTACCTATATAATCCCATATATGTGGGTGTAACATGTGCAGTATATTGTACTATCACTATTAACAACTATAACAACATTCCTACCAATCTTTCATCCATATCACAACATAAATAGAATATGAGCGTTTATGTATAGTTAATGCTCACATGTGTATAAACAATGATGATTATAATATCTTTAATGACCATAGAGCACCCATTCAACCATTCACATAACATCCAATATAATTATAAATAATTGTAAACATGGTTAAGGTAGTTCTTACCCTGGGTTTCACTTCACCTAACTTTAATGTGTGATCTTGACCATACCGACGGACAACGTAACTGCGTCTTGCACTATAATTTTCCCTCTACCAATATATATATATATATATATATATATATATATATATATATGTGTGTGTGTGTGTGTGTGTGTGTGTGTGTGTGTGTGTGTGTGAGGAGGGTTCTGCTACACCTCTTATATTGCACGTGAACTATCCCCCTTAATCCCCACCACCCATTTCCCCACTCATTCTCTCTCTTTCCACTTTAATATTATTTCTTAGTGGGAAGAGAGAGAATGAGTGAGAGAGTTGGTGGTGGAGATTAAGGGGGAGAGTTCACGTGCAATATAAGAGGTGTAGTGGAATCCTTCTCTCTCTCTATCTCTATATATAATATAATATAATATAAGGAGGGGGTAGGTCGAACCAAGGTAGAGCAAGGGGTGGCCGAGTGGTGGTGGGTAAAGGAGGGTACGGTGTGGAGGAGGGTTAGGGAAGGGTGGTTGCTCACGGAAATGGGGAGGGAGGAGGTGATGCGGAGGTCTTGGTCGAGAGGAGGGGCTCAGGTGAGGCCTAGGGAAATGGAGGAGGATACAGTGGAGGGAAAGGGATGGTTAGAAGAGATAGCAGCCGTGGAGAGGGCTTAGGCCGAGGGAAGAAATGAGGGGAAGAGAGGAAAGGAAGGGAAGAAAAGAGGGGGAAAAAGAAGCTTGGAAGCCATGACTATGGAAGGGAGGAGGAGTAGGAGAAGGAGAAGGAGAAGAGAGGAGTGAAAACTGAAAGGGAAATGGTGTCCTATATAGGCTAAACCAAGGGCAAATTTGGAAAGGTGCAAAGGGACACATGGCATGTCCTTAGAACCATTTACTTGCATAATGCCACATACCAAAACCACTTTAGAAACCATGGTCTTAAGACATGGTTTCAGTAGTAACATATCTGCAACACTTTACAAGTGTTACTAATTTGAAACATCTTGTTTATGTTCCTATATTTCAATATATATGTTCCGGTTACCAATTCCGACAACCGACGATTAGTATTAACAAAACCCGACGACGTTTATCGACAAATTTAAAAATTCAAAATAAGTATTTTATTTTATAATTTATATTTGAAATTATATTTAACCAAAAAGAATAGTTTTATTAATATGTACTTGAGAAATTTGTTATAATAAAAGTTGATATTCTCTTATCAGTATTTTATAGTTTTAAATAACTATTTTTATCTTCCAACACGCGTCTCTCTTTTATCTTCCATCTCCTATTTCTATTTGTTCAAAGGGAAGAAATCACTAAAAATCTCTAAAACCAAATCAGATAAAAAAGGGGGAAATCAAACACAACAAAACCTCATTACCCTTCTTAACTAGTCACAATTTTTTTCCCTCCTTTGTCAATAATTAAGTCTTCCTTCTTATTTTGAAATCGACGTCCTCCCTGCTACCCATCGAAACACTGCTTTGTTGATCTCCACCAAAAACGTTCATCTCGGGCCCACAGTGGCCACCGCCACATCCACCTTCGCTGCCTGGTCAGAACTTCTTCATCGAGAATCGCTCCATCCTTAAAACTTAACACCAGAGAGAAACAACCCTAAAACTACTTCTTTTCCAAATTCCACCATCTCGTTCGCCACCCTTCCAGTTTGTCGCGTCACCTCCTTCAGTCAAAGCCGCCACATCCCATCACGCGTCACCTCCAGTAGCTCACTCACCTCACCACGTTCGAACCTCGAACCCTCACCACGTTCGAACCTCGAACTCGTGACCAAGGCCTAGGGCAGAACGCCTCTACACTGCTGCTCGGCTACCTTCACGCGCCTCTACACTGCTGCTCGGCTACCTTCACGCGCGAGTTCATCACCCACCACGCACCGTCAAATGTGAAGCACCTGAAGCTTGCCTTTATCAATTTATTTCGAAATCATCTACTCCATTCAGAGGCACTTCAGGTGTTTGAACAAATGCCTGAAAGGCTGTCGGCTGAGTTTAGGCATGCTGTTTGGTTTGAATTCTAGATCTGAATGAGTATTCGTTTGGCCTCCTCCATCTGCATACAATGAGCTTTGCAAAGTCGACCTTCCTCCTTCGCGTGGAGCCTCAACGACCATGTAATCAACGAAATCCCCATAACCAGTACCGAATATCGGCCCCTCATCCTGTCGAGCACCGCCGTCGAGCTTGGGCTCCAACCACCTGTCCATCGCCCCCACAAAGTCCGATAGTCTCATGTGGCTACGAGTTGCCGTTTAGGGAAATCGCGTCTCAAATGCTCGGAGAAATGCCTAAAAGGGGCTGCTGCAGTTGGCTTGGGCATACTGTCTGGGCTGCGAAATTGAAGCCAATCCCGAGTTTATGAATATTGTTTGATTGTCGGCCTGTTCGATCCAAGTTACTTCGGAAACATAGTTGACAACGTCAACACGAACAATGCATCGTGAGTTGGTGGTCACATTTACCAAAAGTCAAGTTGGAATGGGTTTGTGCATTTCAACATTTTATTTGTGTACATACATACATATGCATATGTGTATACAAACTTAATGGATACATGTTCGTCGTTGGCTATCGAGCTCCATTCTCAAAATTTCCGTGTAAATTTTGCATTCATCGCCAAACATCGAAAGACCGAGTATTACAACTTGGAGATTTGTTTGTTAGAACTTGAGATTAGTTGGAGATCTAGTCATTCATCCATTATCACATATGCAGTTACCCCACTTCTGTCAGTTGTTCATGTATTAGTAAGCTTTTGTATTCAGTCTTCCGTTGTATCTATATTTATTCTGTAATTTGATATCTTGTAAGTTTAAAATTTTGTATTATTGTATAAATTTTTCTTCCGTTGTGAAAAATAAAATAAATAAATAACTATTATTAGCGCACACATGCACGCGCGCATACACACACATATATCGTCACAGCATATACCAATCCTTTCCTAACCACCGTGTTGGCATCATAACAGATCACTTTTCCTACTAACCCGATGAGCCAATCTAGCCCAATTTAAGGCTTGTAGAGTAGAAGGAATATGCAAGAAATGTGCCTAAACGGCGGTAGAAACAACCAACTCTTCTTTAAGCATAGAAGCGTTGCATGAAGTAATAAGAAAATATTTTCCTTCGATGATAATTAGATCTACTGCAGGAATATGACTTCTCTCATCACCAGTTCCAAATTTGAGGAAGAACGTCTGATAATCAAAATGCACACTGAGACATCCATGCGGTAGCTGGTCTTGACAACATCTTTCCTTGACAATATGTTAGTCGGGCTTGAATCAAGGAAGAAGCCTACAAAATAACGATTACAGTGTTCGTAAGTTGCTTGAAGTACATTAGACGATGGGACCATAACGTTGTTCTCCTCAACGTAATCAAAATCATAGGGAACATGATTACCAACATCACTTGACAATTTCGTTAAAAAGGAGGTCCATGCTGACTTAACCTAGGTTGTATTCAGCGGCTTACAATTAGTAGACATTTTGTCGAACAGTGGATGTGCACTACGAAGGAAATCCACCCAAAGCTGCATTCGTAGCATCACCCTCATTCACAAAAAAAGCAAATTCTACTTAAACCCAAAAATTTGCTGAGTAAACCCAGCAAATCCGAAAAAACAAGATGAACCCAATGTTTTGCTGAGTTCACCCATGTATTATTTAAAAAAAAAAAAAAAAATATTTTTACCCTTCCTCGTAGGACCCCTACGAGGTTCTTTACTCCACCTTGTAGAGCCCTACGAGATTCTTCATTTTACCTCGTAGAGTCCCTACGAGGTAAAGTAAAGATTCTCGTAGGGGTTCTACGAGGTGGGGTAAAGAATCTCGTAGAGATGCTACAAGATATGCTGAAAATTGAAAAAAAAAATATTGTAAAGTAAGGACAGTTTTGTTATCGTTTTTTTTGGGTATACTCAGCAAATTCTTAGGTCTAAATAGAATATGCTAAAAAAAAAAAAAAAAAAAAAAAAAAAAAAAAAAAAACAGGCCTCGCCGTACTGGCTTTCAATTGGTCATTCACACAATTTGATTTACTACCCAAAACAGTTTCACATACGATAGGAGGAATTTCAATTTGAAGAGTAGCAACATGCTTAAGCTTACCCAGGACAGACCTTTGCTTAGAAGGGACATCAGCCTCGGTTTGAAGAGAAGCATTGAACACAGCATGACCTATGACAGCACTAGAGGCGGATGACGGGCTAGTGATAACAAGATCAAGATCTGAAACCAGATCCGAATTAGGCAAAATCGGAAGTGAGTTGTAAACTCGACCAGATCGCGTGACTACTACCGTCATAAGGTCCCAACACTGAGACCGAGCGCCTTTTTTTCTTTGCCATGACCTAGTCGAAGTGGGAAGGAAGGTGCTGAAGCATGGATTGGAGGAGGCGGAACTGAGAGAGGGAGAGAGAGGCGTGCAGGCAAAGATGTGACGCGGAATTGAGAGGGGGAGAGAGAGACGTGCAGGCGAAGATTCGAGGAGACTAAATAGAGGTCGCGATAATGCTTGTTTAATTAAGCGTTCAAAGCAAAAATAATACATAAAGTTTTGAGAACAAAAATAATACATTGAACATTCAGAACATGAAATAAAAAGGAGAAAAGTTCTGAATGATATGTCTTGAGTGTATAATTTATTTAGAATATTGATAAAAAAACAAACAATATAGAAAGTTCCTATTTATAAGTTAGAAGTTAGATTCACCTAACATTACACATATATAGAAAGTTTGCGAATAAAACAAAACTAGCAATCTATAATCAGACCAAATAAACAGATCACACCAATTCAACTCTGTCGGTTTGATTTGGTTTTGAAATCAAACTGATTTATAGTTGATCCGTAAATAAATTTGGTTTGATTATTAATTTAACAAAATAATCAAACTTTTATTACACTTTTGAAATTATTGATTTCATAGTACTATTTTTTTAATTAGAATCGTGACTTATATTTAACATATATGTGTCAAGATATCTAGTAGAAAACATAAGAAAGCCAAATAAATATATTTTAATTATATATGTATGGTTTATTTTAAATTACAATGAAAATTTCAAACATAGAATATAAGTTGTTCTGAGTTTGGTTAAATTAGATAATTAACCAAACTAATCAAACTTAATTTGTTGATTTAGTTTGATTATTTGTTATTATTTGTTCTAGTTCAATTCAACAGTTTTCATCATCATGTAAATCAAATCGATCAAATATCTACCTCTTATATTTTGCCGATGTTCATTGCCTGAAAATTTGAAATTATCCCGAACATTTCAACCTAAAAAAAAGTGGGAGTTGACAATTTCAACAAATTGTATATCATAAGCAATTCATCTTCAGTCTCACAAGTAGGGGGTACGTACATTAACTTTCCATCTTCATTCACCCACTAAATTGTTTTATCTCAAGAGATGCTTAGAAGTGTTGATGGGATTAGATAGCACACAGTTCTCAACTCCGCTTCAAAATGTCATCTAATTATCAACTCTGTAATCAGAACCAACGTTTGCACTTCTCATTGTGTGCATGATACAACGTTGATCAAAACATTTCACCATCTTTCACCGTCAGCATCTAATGCTATTTTAAAATAATATTTTTCACGATACAAACACCTTATCTACTCTAATTATTTTCGACATACAAATATTTAACATTAGCATCGCTGAAAAACGACATTATATGAGGCTGAGATCACTGCTCATAGAAAAATCAGGCTCATCAGGCTTCAGCAACCGAGGCATCTTCAAGCTATCACTAGAAGGAGGAGCTTGCACGATCATAGTTTCACGTCTCTGTTGTGCTCCTCTCTTTGTATTTTTAGCAAACTTGGAGGCCAGTAAGGTCACACCTAACTGCTGATGATTACCGGTGGCATCAGCTGAAGAGGAGTCTTCACCGGGTTCAATCAATGGGGAAGTTTCAGACTCCTCGTTGTAGTACAGGCTTTCTTGTTTCGCTAGCTCCTTCCCTAGCTTCCTCTTCTTGAACCTTCTCCATGCCGCTTGTATAAGGCATGCTCCCCATGTCCTCCATTGATGTGAGTAATACCTAAAAACATTCACCATACCAATTAGTGTACCTTTTTTCTTGAAAAGGAAATACAACTTGGCAATATGCGTATCTTGGAATGTTGAAGGTATATGTTGTATGACATGTTCATTTGGTGAGTTATACGAATTTTGTATCATGGTCAGGGTCTTCCCTTTAGGAGGGCCGAAAGGGCTACCGCCCAATGCCTCATTTTTATGCAGGCCCAAATGTAATGGAATGTAGAAATTTACCACAAATTTATAAATATATTATATTTGTGATATTTTTTCCGTAAGACAAAGTAGTCATTTGGTAGAAAATTAACAATATTCGCAAGAGTTCATAGGTGCAAATACTTCACATATCATTTTTCTTTTTAAATCATCATTTAACTTTTTTGCTAAAAACTTTATAGTCAGCACATAATTTAACTAATCTAGGTAAATAAGTCAACTTTGGCCATTTTTCTATCTAAAGAATGTTTTGAATCAGCGATAATAATAATCAATCAATATAATAATTTACTTCAAACTCATTCTACTGATAATAAATTTTATGGTATGTTTGTATATACAAGAGATCCCCTTTTCTTACGGTCAACCTGGATCATGGTTGTAATTCTTAACTGTATCATAGCAGAAACCAAAGGAAATTTGTACCAATCAAGAGTATTAAACGATGTTTAAATTGTTCATGTTGAGCTCATCTTTTCTAATGGAATACCAAAGCAATATTCACCCAAAAACGTGAGCTACTTGAAATTTTAAGTTAATGGTTCTCAAACATCGGTGCATTTTCACTCTGACAAAATAGACCAAACTCAGGTAATCCATCAAGTCACGTGCTCAACCCAAATTGAACTAGTGACACAGCTATGAATCTGTACATTATGATAACATCGTATTTCTAACCTGAAAGCATGCTGAAGCTTCTTGCTATGAAGGCGTCTAAACTGATTGGCAACAAATCTAAGGTCTTCGGCTCGTAGGGCGAAAGCCTCCACTTCATCGACAGCCTTCACCGTACGTGTGGACAGCGGATAGTTAACGTTTGGGTTCGGCATCAACGCCCATGTTAGGAGTTCCTCACCACAGAAATCTCCAGCCCGAAGAGTTATAGAGTTGAAAAATCCACTTCTACCACCATCTGTGGTTGAACTTTCCAAAGTGCCATGGATTATGAAGAGCATGACGTTTACTGGGTCACCTTCACGTACGATGTACGTGTCTTTGGTGCTCAGTGATGGGATGAGCCGCTCGCATATCGCGTCTAGCAGTTGATCATCCATTTGCGAGAAAAATGGAACCTGTTTACCAAAATGTATGTATGCTATAAATTTTAATGTAAAATGTATTGAAACGTGTTAAATGTATACGTATTTGTCATAGTGCCTTCCTTCCTGCTTTCAATTTTTTGTTTTTAACTTGGTAGACTGATTTCAGCTCCATGTTTTTCGACATGGAATTTCGAAAATATAACAGATTCCTAAAAACATTTTTTTTTTCTTTTTTTTTTTTTTTTTTTTTGTTCAGAAATAAAACAATATATTTTTCAGAATTGGAAAATTCCCATTTTTTCTCCAGACCTATTTCTGTCAACAACAGAAAGCCCCATTAATTTAGGCAATTCAATCGTATTACATAATTCAAATTTGAAGTTCCGTCAAAAGAATAAATATAAATAAATTCACATTTCAACATAAAATCAAAGTTATTCTAGTAGATTGAAGTATATGGACCATTTGATAGCTTAATCAGTTTTACCGCAAAAGTTTATTTTGAAATTTGAATAGCAATACAACAAAAGTCGACTGAAATGCAGTTCAGAGCAATCCTACTTGTACTATTTTTCTTTTTGTGTTTAAAATCAAGAAAACATGAAAAATGGATTGTCTGAAAAGTCTTGGAATTTGATAGATTTGCAAAGGTATAGAAAAATTGAATTTGGAAAAGCATTCGGATTTTAGTAACATATATGGAAAGCTGCTATATCTAAGAATTTTCCATATTAAATTTTATGTGATAGCTTTGTATACAAAATAATGTT